>CM051234.1:421012768-422212768 GCA_027917425.1 Gastrophryne carolinensis | reverse complement strand
GATTCCCAGCTCATCCTTTTATTCTTACATATGTGGCATCACATATGCATTGACCACACTGACCTGTTTCTAGCCCCTAAGCTTAGCTACTATATGATCTAGTTACAGTGTTCAACCTTTATATCCAGGAAGCCAGATTCTCCTATTCTGCAATCTGCACTTTGGCAGACAGCCACTCTACTGTTGCATAGGCAAGTAAGTTCGGCCAGTAATGGATTTCCATTTGTAAATTTAGGTCAGCACACACTACAGAAGAGAATATACCTTTTTTTGCAGAATAATATTTGTCATGGCTAATCTGTCTTCTAGACTTATTTATGCTGTAGATTTTATACAGGCTCACTGCTTTAGGCCACTACACCCATCCCAGTCATATACAGATAGTTTGATCTAATGTCTGATCAAAAACATTAGCACTAGTCAAGTTTTGCTTTTAAACCTATTCTCTGAATTGTAACATGCATGCCCTTACTATAACCTAGTACTATAACTCTGTCATGCTCCAGTTTTTAAAATAATAAATAATGGTTTTTATCCAGCATAGTTGTTAGACGTACCTGGATTTTAGGCACGTTTTACGTCTAAAAACATTGACAAAAATGAAATCTGTCATGAATCACACGTGTTGGATGTAAGCTAGTCGAGCTTTTATGTGTATAGTGCCCTAGATCTGCACATTTGTGTTGGGTCAGCAAACTTTTCAGATTTAGACTTTAGTCATAAAATAAAAAAACACTATACTCACCTTTCATCCAGCACAGACTATATCTGCTGGTCTGCAGACACTCACAGGGTCGCCCAATGCCAGTCCCGCACTGGGTGCCGATCCCTCCTCCTCCGCCGCATTGACGCTCGCAATGGTCCTGTGACGATGGTGCATCCTGCCCTTGTGTACAACTCCAGGGCGGTGTCGAGCGACGATGTGGCAGATGAGGAGGGATCCTGTTAGTGTCTGACTTGACAGCCAGTATGACAGCCCAATATTTGTCTTAGGACATTCCTGGGTGTTACAACCGGATGAAACTAATGAAGCGTGGACCCACTGGAACTGCGGAACTGTTGGTGAGTACCGCGTCAGGGAAGCGGGGTCTAAGGAGCCACCGGTTTTCACCAGAGCCCGCCGCGAAGCAGGTTGGTCTTGTGCGGCTGATGACTCCCAGGTCGCTACCCCCCAACGGCGGCACAGTTCCACAATTTGCCGAGGTATTGTACAGCAGAGATAAACGATGGTCACGGTGAGTAGCCAGATTCAGGGCAGGCAGCGAGGGTTCAGCAGCGAGTAGACAAGCCGTGGTCGGGACAGGCAGCGGAGGTTCACAGACGAAGGGACAGACCGAGGTCGGGACAGGCAGCGGAGGTTCGTGGTCAAAAAGGTAAGCCGAGGTCATACACGAAAAAGCCACAGATTTAACTACAGACAATCACGGAAACACACCGATAATCCGGCAAAGGGAGGAAGGGCTGGCCAGAATATAAAGGAAGTGATATTACCGGATTGGACGGCCGGACATCAATTAGAGATGCACAGGCCCTTTAAATTCCACAGTATTGCAGCGCGCGCCCCCTAGTGGCCGGGGACGTGCGCGCAGGAGAGGCAAGGAGGAAGAAGGAAGTGAGGGAGCTGCCCGCAGGCCCCGGCAGCCACGCCGGACGGAGGGCAGGACACCAGGTAAGCGAGGAGCGCTGCCAGGAAGGGACACAGCGCTCGGGCTAGGGGAGACCCGGCGGGGAAAGCCGCGGGGAGGAAGCGCGGCTCTCGCCCCGGGAGAGGGACGGCTGGAAGCACCATGAGGCGTCTCCGCAGCGCTAGCCCTAACAGTACCCCCCCCCTTAGGTCTCCCCCTCTTCTTAGGACCAAGGAAGTCCGAAATAAGGGTCCGATCAAGGATGTTTTCTTCCGGTTCCCAGGATCTCTCCTCAGGGCCGTAGCCCTCCCAATCCACCAAGAAATAGCGTCTTCCTCTGGAGATCTTCGAAGCAAGTATCTCTTTGACCGTAAAGGTATCTTCAGTACCTGCGACTGGCTTAGGTTCCAATAATTTGGGGGAAAAACGATTAACAGTCACCGGTTTGAGCAGAGAGACATGGAAGGAATTGGTTATGCGGAGAGAGGGTGGCAGATGCAGCTTGTAACAGGCAGGGTTGATACGTTGTTGGATCCTAAAAGGTCCCAAGAAGCGAGGTCCTAGTTTGTAACTGGGGATTTTAAAACGAATATACTTGGCCGAAAGCCATACCCTATCCCCCGGAGAGTATAAAGGAGGAGTCCTTCTCTTCTTATCAGCCTGGATTTTCATACGAGACACGGCTTGTTCCAGTGAATGCTGTGTTTCATGCCAGATGGAAGAAAACTGGTGCGAAAGGTCATCGACCGCAGGTACCGAGGAGGGCGTTAGTATAGGCAGAGGAGGAAGGAGATGACGACCATAGACTATAAAGAAAGGAGATTTTCCGGTGGATTCAGAGTCCTTAAAGTTATAAGAAAACTCTGCCCAGGGCAGCAGGTCCACCCAGTCATCCTGGCGAGTGGAAACAAAATGGCGTAGATACAGCCCCAAAGTTTGATTTACCCTCTCCACTTGGCCATTGGATTGGGGATGATACGAGGAAGAAAAGTCCAATTTCACCTTTAATTGATTACAGAGAGCCCTCCAGAATTTCGATACGAATTGAACTCCCCTGTCGGAGACAATGTGGGTTGGGAGCCCATGTAGACGGAAGATGTGTTTAAGGAAATTCTTTGCCAATAGGGGAGCAGAAGGTAATCCAGGCAACGGAATGAAATGCGCCATCTTCGAAAATCGGTCCACCACTACCCAGATGACGGTATTGCCCTGTGAAGGCGGAAGATCAGTGATAAAATCCATGGCGATGTGAGACCAGGGGATGTCCGGAATGGGAAGTGGTTGGAGAAGACCTGCGGGACGTTGACGCGGGGTCTTGTTGCGCGCGCACGAGGTGCAGGCTTGTACGAATTCTGCGGCATCTTTTGCTAACGTGGGCCACCAGTAGTATCTGGAGATGATGGCGCAGGTCTTCTTGATTCCAGGGTGACCAGCAGTATGGGAGGCATGACCCCATTTTAGTATTAAAAGGCGACGAGAGACAGGTACGAAAGTCCTCCCCGGAGGACCTGATTCTAGAGCAGTGGGAGCAGAGTGAACCAGACGATCGGGTGGAATTATAAATTGTGGAGAAGAGACCTTATCCGAGACATCCGAGGAACGGGAGAGAGCGTCTGCCCTGATGTTTTTTGCAGCTGGACGGAAGTGGATCTGGAAATTAAAGCGTGCAAAGAAGAGTGACCAACGGGCCTGACGAGGGTTTAAGCGTTGTGCGGATTCCAGATAAGAGAGGTTCTTGTGGTCAGTAAAAATGGAAATTGGGAAGATAGATCCCTCGAGGAGATGTCTCCATTCTTCCAGCGCCAATTTGATGGCTAATAGCTCTCTATCTCCAATGGTGTAGTTCCTCTCGGCAGGAGAGAAGGTTTTAGAAAAGAATCCGCAAGTTCGAGTTTTGCCGGACGAGGATCGTTGCGTAAGTACTGCTCCAGCTCCGACGGAAGAGGCATCCACCTCAAGAGCGAAAGGACGAGACGGGTCAGGTCTGGAAAGTACCGGTGCCGAGCCGAAGGCCTTCTTTAATGCAAGAAAGGCTGCTTCAGCCTGCGGAGACCATGCCTTGGGATCGGCTCCTTTTTTGGTGAGGGCCACGATGGGGGCTACTGTCGTGGAAAAGTGTAAAATGAACTGGCGGTAATAGTTCGCGAACCCCAAGAATCGCTGGATTGCACGAAGACCGACTGGTCGAGGCCATTCAAGGACCGCCTTTAACTTGGCAGGATCCATCTGGAGACCTTGAGCAGAAACTATGTACCCCAAAAAAGGTAATGCGGTTTGATGAAAAAGGCATTTCTCGAGCTTAGCATAAAGATGGTGTTGCAGTAAACGAGACAAGACTTGTCTGACGTGCTGATGATGTTCTTCGATGGACGAGGAGAAGATGAGAATGTCGTCAAGATAAACCACAACACAGGTGTACAACAGGTCCCGAAAAATGTCGTTAACGAACTCCTGAAAAACTGCGGGGGCATTGCAGAGGCCGAAGGGCATAACGAGATACTCAAAATGACCGTCTCGCGTGTTGAAGGCCGTCTTCCATTCATCACCCTCTCGAATGCGGACTAAGTTATAAGCGCCTCTCAGATCCAATTTTGAAAAAATCTTAGCTCCGCGAAGACGATCGAAAAGTTCGGAGATCAAGGGCAATGGGTAACGGTTTTTTACCGTAATTTTATTGAGGCCCCGGTAATCGATGCAGGGCCGAAGAGACCCGTCCTTTTTCTGTACAAAGAAGAAGCCCGCTCCAGCTGGGGAAGAGGATTTCCTAATGAACCCCTTTTGTAAATTCTCCCGAATGTATTCCGACATTGCTTGGGTTTCAGGGACAGACAGCGGATAGATGCGTCCGCGAGGAGGAGTGGCGCCAGGTAGAAGATCAATCGGGCAATCGTAAGGGCGATGAGGCGGAAGTGACTCAGCTTGCCTCTTGCTAAATACGACGGAAAAAGACCGATAAACTTCAGGTAGACCCGGTAATGGAGTCGTGGGAGCTGTACTTTGGACTGGCAAAGACGTAAGACAGTTCTTAACACATGTTGCGCCCCAGGACTTGATGTCCCCAGTGGACCAATCCAAGGTAGGGTTATGGTGCTGGAGCCAGGGAAGCCCCAAGAGAAGCGGCGAGGTACAGTGGGGTAATACGAAAAATTCCAGAAATTCCTGATGGAAGAGGCCGATCTTCAGAAGTAGAGGTTTGGTGCGGTAGCGCACCATGCAGTTCAATCTGTCCCCATTAACGGCCGCGACAAATAGTGGCTTGGCCAGACGGTAGACAGCTATATCATACTTAGTGACCAAGGAGGACTCGATGAAGTTGCCCGCCGAACCAGAGTCCAAGAAGGCCGGTAAGTTCAGGACGGAAGTGGAGCCCAAGTGAAGTTGTGCCGGCACAGTGAACCTAGGAGAGGAAGCACAGACACCCAGAGACGCCTCTCCAAACGATTCTAGGTGCGCCCGTTTCCCTGGCGTGGTGGGCGGATTGGGCAATTTTTCAAAAAATGTTCTGGGCTGGCGCAGTATAGACAAAGTCTTTCGAGTCTCCGGCGCGACCTTTCCTGGGGAGTCAAGCGAGTATGGTCCACTTGCATGACTTCTTCAGACGGAGACGAAAGCGTAGACTAGGGTTCTGAAACGTAGGGGCCAAACGGAATGCCCTCTTGGCACGCAGAGAATCTTGGCGGAATTCATCACGCCTCTCTGTAAAACGAATGTCTATACGGGTGGCAAGTTGGATTAGTTCAGACAGAGAAGTAGGGAGATCCCGGGCCGCAAGAACATCCTTGACCCTACTAGAGAGACCCTTCTTAAAGCAGGCACAGAGAGCCTCATTGTTCCAAGCTAGCTCGGCTGCCAAAGTTCGGAAGCGAATGGCATATTCTCCCACCGACAGATCACCTTGAACCAGATTCAATAAGGCAGATTCGGCTGAAGACGCCCGGGCAGGTTCCTCAAAAACCTGGCGAAACTGATCCACAAAAGTTTGAACCATGAGGGTAACGGGGTCGTTGCGGTCCCACAATGGGGTAGCCCAGGCTAAGGCCTTCCCAGAGAGCAGGCTGATAATAAAGGCCACCTTGGAGCGCTCAGTAGGGAATTGGTCAGCCAATAGCTCCAGGTGCAGGGAACATTGGGCAAGAAAGCCACGGCAAAGTCTTGCGTCTCCTTCAAATTTAGCTGGCAGGGAGAGACGAATCCTCGCGGAGGAAGCCACCGGAAGCTGTGGTGGAACAGCCGGAGCAGGCGGTGGCGTCTGCGGTTGCTGCATAGACAGAAGTTGCTGCATCATGGCCGTAAGTTGATTGATCTGCCGTGACTGCATGGCGACTAGTGCAGGTAGTTCAGAGACGTCTGGCAATGGCACCTCGGCGGGATCCATGGCCGGATTATACTGTTACAACCGGATGAAACTAATGAAGCGTGGACCCACTGGAACTGCGGAACTGTTGGTGAGTACCGCGTCAGGGAAGCGGGGTCTAAGGAGCCACCGGTTTTCACCAGAGCCCGCCGCGAAGCAGGTTGGTCTTGTGCGGCTGATGACTCCCAGGTCGCTACCCCCCAACGGCGGCACAGTTCCACAATTTGCCGAGGTATTGTACAGCAGAGATAAACGATGGTCACGGTGAGTAGCCAGATTCAGGGCAGGCAGCGAGGGTTCAGCAGCGAGTAGACAAGCCGTGGTCGGGACAGGCAGCGGAGGTTCACAGACGAAGGGACAGACCGAGGTCGGGACAGGCAGCGGAGGTTCGTGGTCAAAAAGGTAAGCCGAGGTCATACACGAAAAAGCCACAGATTTAACTACAGACAATCACGGAAACACACCGATAATCCGGCAAAGGGAGGAAGGGCTGGCCAGAATATAAAGGAAGTGATATTACCGGATTGGACGGCCGGACATCAATTAGAGATGCACAGGCCCTTTAAATTCCACAGTATTGCAGCGCGCGCCCCCTAGTGGCCGGGGACGTGCGCGCAGGAGAGGCAAGGAGGAAGAAGGAAGTGAGGGAGCTGCCCGCAGGCCCCGGCAGCCACGCCGGACGGAGGGCAGGACACCAGGTAAGCGAGGAGCGCTGCCAGGAAGGGACACAGCGCTCGGGCTAGGGGAGACCCGGCGGGGAAAGCCGCGGGGAGGAAGCGCGGCTCTCGCCCCGGGAGAGGGACGGCTGGAAGCACCATGAGGCGTCTCCGCAGCGCTAGCCCTAACACTGGGAATTACCCATCTGTTGATCCGGTTACAAGAGCCACTTTTCCTTGGAATTTCCGAGTCTGTACTTCCTTTGCACTCTGCATGATGAATGTTCTTCTAGCACAAGCAGATATGGGAAGCAAGTGGTGCAAGGACAAACAAAGTAGTCAACTGAAACAATAAAACACAATAGTGGTAATTCAAACAACACATACTAATGCCAGTATATACATTCTAACAAATCTACATCTATAAATACCCCCCATGATAACTAGGATTGAGTAAGTTCAGTGAATTAGTGAGTAATGTGTGCCAATAAAATGGCATCACCCTAGAATATACAGTGGTATGCTTTGAGTGAAGGTTAATGGGGATGCCTTGATTTGGGATGGACCTTGGGTGGTTTCTCCCAAACCAGTGGCAAAGAATGTAAAAGGCAAAAAAGGTGACAGAAATCACATTTGGCACAAAATGAATGATAATTCCATAAATAAGTATATGGAGGTAATGCAAGTTGGTGAGAGTGTCATTTAAACAGGTGAACAGGAGGTTACACCTTGCTCACACATGAACATGATTTCTATAGTCATAAAACCTTTGCAGGCTGCCCATGAATACTTACCTCCATTTCTAGAATGATGTCCGATCTACCCTGTCCCTTTCTAGACCCTTTCTGTGAAAACCATGCTTGTAACAATGAACAAAACTGGAAAAGGAAAACAGGTGACAACTGGTGGCCATTCAGAGCTTGGTGAGAAAACTCACTTCTTTTTTAGAAGAGAACATTTCCATTTACTTTCTTTGTCTACCTTGGGGCTGATTCAGAGCCAGGTAAAAATTTACACCCACTAGACAATGAAAGTGAATGGCCGTTTTCTCTCCTAAAAAAGTAAGTGTTCTTTCCAGGCTCTGAATAAATCCCACTGTCAAGGATGAGTCAATTAGCTGGGTCCAACTCTGTTACAAACCTCAGAGGTATTGCTTGCCAACAAGAGACAGCAAGAGAGCAAATATCATTAATAAATTTTCACTTCCTTTTACAAAATGTGCAGGAACACGACACCAACATATTTGAGAATGTTCGCTCTGAGTTATTGCCTACCCTTAATCCGTTAAGTACCAGCCTACCTAAAGTTTTTGTCACCCTTTGTTGCCAGACCATTTTAACTATTTTGCGCTACACATGTTCAACTGTGATTTTGAAGGGATTTCCAGGGATTTCCCAGGAATATTATATATTGTTTTTTTCAGCTCTACCATGTGCTTTACAATGAAAGTTAGTCATTTTTAAGTGTATTCAAAATATTTTGGGGTGAACTATGTGCAAAACATTTTTAAAAATCAATGTAACCATTTTTACTAGTTTTTTGTAATAAAAAAATGTAGGTTTTTCACAAAAATAATATTTAATGTAAAATCCCTATTTTTCCCAGTTACAGCGGTACTACATATGGATTGGTAGACACCCTTTCCTGCCCAAGAGACTTCCCCAAACGAAAACAGCGCTTTAGGAGATTTTCAGAAAAAATACAACTGCTAGGGGCACCTTGCAGTTTTTCAAGAAAAAAAAACCCTTACATTTGAAATACCCCCAGCAACCTATATATTTTATGGAAGTACACACCTTAAACTTGTGTACTTCCCTCATTTAATTCTTTGGTTGTACAGGGTTTTCCTAAGAAAAGAATAATAAAAAAGCTGAATCAAAGCCACATTTTACTAAATAATAATATGCAAATAAGAAAAAACAAGGTCCCCTGAACAGAACAATACCCAACATTCATAGGTCCTGTCAAGGGAAGATTTGCCAAACACCCCAAATTAAAGCATGTACGTAATGGTAATTTTACTTGAACATTTCAGCTCTGCACACAAAGTGCACACCTTGCGCTTTTTCAACCAAAACAACCCCTTACATTTAAATACCCCCAACAAACTATATATTCCCTGAACGTACATATATTAAGCTTTCTAGGTGTACCCAGCTTATTGCAGTGGGCTCATCTTTCTGGAAGTAATCCCTCAGAGAATTCTTTGGTTGTACAGGATTTCCCTAAAAAACAGTATAAAAAGGTAGAATAAAAACACATTATCCTAAAATATCAATATGCAAACAAGACAAGTGCAAGGTCCCCCGAACAGAACAATACCAAACATGCATAGGTACTTTTAACCCTTTTAACTGCTTGGCTACTTGAGATTCTGTGACCCTCGGTCAAGTCATTTTTTAACATTTTGTGCTATGTTTAACTGTGATTTTTGCAGGAATTTGATCCAGAGTTTAGGATTTGGCCTTGTTTATTTTCAATAAAACATTTATTTTATTAAAGAAAACCATATTGTATGTGAAAGCCCCTTTTCTCTCGATTACAATGGTACCACATATGTATTCGTAGCCCACCGTTCCTGCACAGGAGAACCCCCCTAATTTGAAAAGAGCAGTTTATAAGAATTAAAAAATAAAATACAACTACTATCCACTTTAAAGTGACTATCCTGATTTTGACTATCCTGGGTCTTGGTCCTTTCCCCCCAATTGGGGTGCCCTGCTGTGTGAAACCCCCCAGGACACAGAGACCAGCTCACCTCTTCCCAGTCCCCGGCTTTAATACCACTTGCTCCAAGCACTTGGGTGTAAGTACTCTTTAATACCACTTGCTCCAACCACTGGTGAGTCAGTATTCTTTAATACCACTTGCTCCAACCATTAGCGTGTAGTTATACTTTAATACCACTTGCTCCAACCACTGGTATGTCAGTACATCTAAATGGAACTTGCTACAACCAGTGGGGTGTCAGTACTCTTTAGTACCACTGGCTTAAACCAAGTGTGTGTCAGTTCCCTTTAATGCCAGTAGTTCAGTGCACTAACGTGTCAGTGCTCTTTAATACCAATAGTGCAGGGCACTTGTGTGTCATTGCTCTTTAATGCCAATAGTTCAGGACACTTGTGTGTCACTGCTCTTTAATACCGATAGTTCAGGCCACATTGGGGGTCACTGCGCTTTATTACCAATAGTTTAGGCTACTTTGGGGTCACTGTTCTTTAATACCAATAGTTCAAGGCAGTTGTGTGTCACTGTTCTTTAATACCAATAGTTCAGGCCACATGTGTGCCAGTGCTCTTTAATAGCAATTGTTAGTGGAGAATTCACTGGTTCAGGGCACTAAAGGCACTCTTGAAAGAATAAAACATTTTGTAGTGTACATTGTTCCAGTGTACGTGTGTGTCAGTGCTCTTTCAGGGCACAGGTGTGTCACTGCACTAATACCAATAGTTCCGGACACCTTGGGGGTCACTGCTCTTTAATACCAATAGTTCAGGGCACTTAGGGAGTCACCGCTCTTTCATACCAATTGTTAGTGGAGTATCCACTGGTTCAGGGCACTTAAAGGGCATTTTCCTGTACATTTATTTTTTTAATTTTCCATTTTAGGATGTGACTGTGGTGCTGCTGCTGGTGGTAATGGAGCTGGTTCTGCAGGAAGAGAATGTCTATCATCCTTGCCTGCTACACCATCCTGTGTTGCAAGTAAGCGCCAGGGTTTGGAGCTCATTTTTGTAGGCCCCAATACTGCTGGCAGAGTGGCGAGGTCAAAACAAGTTGAGGCAGTCATGGATTATATGGCACTCAGTGGCACCAATTCCATGGGATTGTCTTCTACCCACTCCAGCTCCGCCAGGTGTGTTGTGCCCTCCACCTCACCCCCCCTTAAAATCAGCAAGGCCATCCCAGCCGCATGTCAAGAGTCAATAGTGCTCTATGATGACACTCCTAGCTGGGATACTGTGGGCCATCGACCTGCCCCTGTTGCAGACCTAGGTTTCCCAGATGCCCAACAACTTATATTGGAGAATGAGGACATAGCCAGTGGACTATCACAAGACACCCTAGATGATGATAACCCTAGTGCCAACTGCTGCAGTGCAGCTGTCTGTAATATTGCAGCTAAGAGGGAGGCTCAGGCTCAGGAAGGAGTGGGTGGAAGAGGATGTCAGGGATGATGACGAGGTCCTAGACCCAACGTGGACTGAAGGCCACCAGAGTTCGGAGGAAGAGGTATTGGTGGTCACACAGCCCCAGGCAGCTAGCAGCGGATTAGAAGGGTGCCAAGTGGTCAGAGGTCAGCCCGTTGCTGCCACTGCTTACAACGCCCAGGGACTGAGCGCACCAACGCAGACTCAAAGGATCTCACCAGCGTGGCATTTTTTCAAGCAGTCCACAGGGGACAAGACACAGGTCATTTGCAAGTTGTGCCACCAATTCCTGAACCGAGGGAAAATTCTTAATAATCTCAGCACCATATCCATAATTAGGCACCTGCAATCCAAATATGAGCTGCAGTGGAAGAAACACCTAAAAACATGGAAAAACCTAAGGTGCTGCTGCTTCGGTTGACTCAGCCACTACCACCACCTCCCAAACAACAAGGCCACCTGTTTCCAACCCCAAAGGGAGAATGTGGGACCACCACCATTCACCAAGCCAGTCCACACCATCCCCGGAAACATTCAGCT
This sequence comes from Gastrophryne carolinensis, assembly GCA_027917425.1. NCBI lineage: Eukaryota > Metazoa > Chordata > Amphibia > Anura > Microhylidae > Gastrophryne > Gastrophryne carolinensis. The sequence goes on along the minus strand of CM051234.1, from coordinate 422,201,442 downwards.
TTCCATCCCGCAAACTTTGGAGAGAAAACAGAAGTTGGACCCATCCCACCCACAAGCCCTGGCCTTGAATGTGAACATTTCAAAATTGCTGGCCTTTGAAATGCTCCCATTTGGCCTGGTGGAGACAGATGGTTTTAAAGATCTGATGACAGCAGTTGTTCCACAATACACAATTCCCAGATGCTACTACTTTTCTTGCTAGGCCATCCCTGCCCTGCCCAGGTTGTCAAAAAAATAAGATGTGCACTGGGCAATGCCATTAGTTCCAGTGTTCACATCACCACTGACATGTGGACAAGTAAGCATGGCAGGAACATTACCTGGTGCCTGGTGCATGTCCTCAACTTGGTGATGCAGAGCTTCCTGGGCTATTATCCAGACAGGCTGGAGCTGCTGCATATAGTGTGTAGTGTGTTCACACACTTTCGGTGTTCCCACCCTGCTGCCACTCAGCTGACTGCACTGCAGAGGAACTTTGGACTTACTTGGACCCACCCACCGCCTTGCACATAAAGCCCGGCAAGGTGGTGTGTGACAATGGGCATAACCTTGTAGCAGCCATGGGCCAAAGCAGGTTAAAGCACATCCCTTGCCTGTCACATTTGCTCAGTGGTGCAGAGCTTCCTGACCCATCATCCAGACATGGTGGAGCTGCTGCATAAAATGCGTAGCATTCCCACCCTACTGCTGCTCGCCTGACTGAACAGTAGAGAAAATTTGGTCTTCCCACCCATCAAAGGTGACTTTCCCACCAGCTGTGAGCAGCAGCAGGCACTAGTGAATGCTCGGATGAGTAGAAGTGCAGACCAACAGCAATTCACCATCAATGAGTGGGCCTTCATGAGGGATATCTGCGCTGTGCTGCAGTGCTTCCAGTATGCCACCAATTTGGTTAGTGCTGATGATGCCATTGTCAGCGCTACCATTCCCATCCTTTGCCTGCTGGAAAAAACCTTTCAGGCCATAATGGAGGATGTGATGGAAGCAAAGGAGGAGGCAGAAGGTCCATTTTCCCAGGCATCAGGGGAGTACACATGTGGCTCACAGGGTGGGTTGCTGGGCCGACAGCGACCAGGTATGCCACTGTCCAGCCAGCTGACTGTTTTGGAGGATTCTGAGGAGGAGGACTTTCTCTCACAGCAGGGTGCACCCAGCTTAGCTCACAGGCTCACTGGAGTGTGGCTGGAGGGAGGAGCAGAAGGAGAAGGAGACACGTGACACTGAGGACAGCTTCTCCTTTGCTCAGGGCAGCCTGGCTCACATGAGCCCCTACATGCTCCAGTGCCTGCGCAACAAACTCAGAGTTGTCTGCACCAGTTCCGATTACTGGTTTGCCCCCCTGCTGGATCACCTCCTTGATACCTGCACTGGAGCTGGATCGCAAAATGAGAGAGTACAAACACACTCTGGTGGACGCACTACTGGTGGAGTTCCCAACTGAGTTTGAGGGCTCAGTGGTGGCATGAGGCCAAGGAGGAGGAGCAGCAAGTCACCAACACAGCAGGGGCACTGGCACCATGTCACAGGGGAGGGTGAGCATGGCAATCTGAAAAAACCTATTCCATTGTCTGGAACATCCACCACCATTGGGAGGCAAGCTTTGACTCCTATGCTGTATGACTACATGTCCACGTATTTCCTGGTACTGAGCAAAAACTGCAAACATGGCCAGAGCTTGACCTCTATGCTTTGGAGGTGCTGCCCTGCTGCAAGGCAACTGTCCTATCAGAACGTGTGTTCAGCACTGCAGGGGGTGTCATCACCGACAGGATGACCTGCCTATTCATGGGCAACTCGGACGTCCTTACATTCCTTAAGATAAAGCGGGCATGTATTCTATGGGACTTGGCTATGCCAGCACCTGAGTGACTGGTTAAAGTGTTTGCCACATCCACCTCATCCGTTTCTTCCCTTAAAACCGCCACATCCATCTTCAACACCTCCTGCCCCCCCCCCCCCCCACGAACCTCTGACACCTGTAAACAAATTTTATATATATATATATATATATATGTTAATATTTATTTGTGTATTTATTTATTTGTGTTATATATTTATGTTGTTATTCATTTTTTATTCACTTACTCATTTATGTATATATTGATTGATGAATTTATTTATTTGTATCTTATTTTTGTTTTCTAAGTTTTCTGTAATTACTTTTAGTAATTTCCCTGGCCCATTTTGTGCAGGGAAATCACCCAGATGTTTCCACCCCAATTTGGCCTCCAACCCACGTAAAAAAAAAAGTTTTTTTTTTTTCATTTATGTATGCATTTCATGAATTTTTTAGATTTCTGCTATTATTTTGAGTACTTTCCCCAGCCCATTTTGTGTAGGGCAATCACCCTGGTGTTCTCCTCGATTTGTAGCCCTCTAGCCCTTGCCACCCCCATTTTACAGACATTTTTGGTCCCCCAAATTCAGGTACCCATTGACTTCAATGGAGTTCGGGTTGAGTTTTTTAGTTTTCTTTTATTATTTTGAGTACTTTTCCGATCCCATTTTGCGCAGGGCAATCACCCTGTTGTTCTTCTCGATTTGCAGCCCTCTAGCCCTTGCTACCCCCATTTTACAGCCATTTTTGGTCCCCCAAATTCAGGTTCCCATTGTCTTCAATGGAGTTCGATCCGAGTCTGGGGACCCGAACCAGACTTTAGCTGTAAGTTGGGCCGAACATGTCGAACCTTAACTTTAGCTGGCTCACCCATCCCTATCTATAGGGAGTAATGGGACCCATAGACTTTGATGGAATAGGTCAATGGTCTATGCAGGGATCTAGATTATTAAATAGGAACCCTGTTCTAGGTTGAGAGTTCTAGAAGTCAGTCATCAAGAGGGTAAAAAGTGATGTTAGCTGAGGACTAAGGAGACCAACAAGAGGAAAGCCAACAGAGTGAGAGCAGCAGACCAGAGAGAAACTGACAGGAGAGAAAGACTTGTGGCAGCCCTAAATAACTCAGGTATATTGTCCTGTAACTCTGAAAATAGTGAGTAGCCCAGCAGTGACCTGTTCTATAGCTCTAGAGATGAAGCTTTCAGTAGGTGTTTTGCTGAAAGGAACTGCTGCTGATGTGAAATTTGTGATCTGCCATGCTGATGTGTGAGGCATATGAAAGCTGAATAAAGTTTGTCTTGATTTACCTAATTGAAGTAGTCTCTGGAGAACATCTGGACAAGTAGCAAAGAGTAAGTGCACCTAACCTTATGCTTCGACTAACATGAGTCACCCACATAGGTTCATGTACCACCTACCACCTATCTCCTCACACCCTCCACCACTGGCTCGACGGAGGGGTCTAACACTTCTCTTTAACAGATGCGGTCTGGAGCACAATTACTACAGGGGGTTTCTTAATAATGAAATTACTTTGCAATAGGCTTACATCCATTTGTACTGAGATCCCAAATCAGGGAGTGCTGTTACAGCAGGGGTACCAACAGTCCACCACCAGATCATGTTTTGTGGATCTCCACAAAGATGCAAGATGGGGAAACATTAGTGCAGCAGCAGAACTATAGAGCCAGCTATGTGAAGATCCACAAAACATGACCTGTTGAGGAGGAGGGTAGGGGAACACTGTTCTGCAGCTTGTACAGTGTGGTGCAGAAAATATAGGAGAGGCACAAGGAACTGGCTTTAGATGAGCCCTATAGCCTGTACGATTCCTTTTGAGCAGACCTTCATTATGTCAGGTTTTGCTCCTTTTCCCCGGGGCATCTAGATTTGCGATGCCCCGCTATGTGAAATGCCCAAATCGCGCCCGTAAAAAGGTGCCTTTTCCTGGTTCCACAGCGCATGCATGGGCTCTCCTTCAATCATCACCATATGCCGTGCATAATTATGATTAGCAATATGGCTCTGTTTAGACCCAGAGCTCAGCAACAGTGAGTGGAAGCAGACTCATCCCCAGTTTCCTTTTAGACGTGAACACGCTTCTGTCCCAGCCTACCTGAATGGCAGGTGCACAGAAGCAAATTTTAGACCAAAGATGCTGGACATGCGGCTGGCGTTGTTTACATTGGCGTGGGAGTCAGGACAAAGACAAGTTTTGCAGCAATCTGGGGGGATTCTTTTAGAATCCAGGGCTGACTGCAGTGGGTTTTGTTCTGCTTTAACATATGTGCAAAGCTACAGTACATATCCCCTGTCATAAGCAGTTACAATTAAAATGTGCATTCTTTTGATGCAGGCTGCATTTAATAGGAGAGGCAAGTATAACATTTTAACAGGGGCGAAGGAAGTGGTTGGGCATCTTGCACCTTATTCTTGGAAACCTGGAAACAGGTTCTCAAATTAGAGCACAGGTGTCAAACTTAAGGCCCAGAGGTAGATGCAGCCCTCCAAGTCTTTATAAGTGGCCCTCTGACAGCTGCCACACGGCAGCAGCTGGGCAGCGCGCGTTTCAGACAACCCAGTCATTCCAAGGCTGCTGAGTGTTGGTTATTATGGGCAAAATAATCCAGCATCGGCACCTATAATGTTGTGGCAAAATAATGTTGTGTCTGTCCTGGGCAAAATAATTCTACGTCTGCATATGTCCTGAGCAATATAATTCTGTGGGTGTCCTGGGCAAAATAATACTGCATCTGCACTTGTCCTGGACAAAATAATTTTGCATCTGCCTGGACAAAATAATTCTGTGACTTTCCTGGGCAAAATCATTTTGGGAGTGTCCTGGGCAAAATAATTCTGCATCTGCATCTGTTCTGGGGAAAACACCTCTGCCTCTGTAAACATACAATTGAACAGTTGTGTTTGTATTTCTTTTTGCGTCTGTTTTAGCATTTTGTTTTATCCCCTTTGAAGGCAACCAGAATGTAGATGTGGCCCTCAGTGAAAAATGACTTTAACACCCCTGCATTAGAGTAACAAAGATAACAGTAGCCATGTTTAAAAGTTTAGCAGGCAGCCAATCTGTCTTTTAGAATAATCCCACCATCTTTACCCACCAGACACTATTTAAAGTAGTAATCTGGCTTTTCCAGTTCTGCCCACATATTCAGTCCCAAGTCAGCATGCCCAGGTTTGCTCCTGTTTGATGCCAGGGAAAAGAAGTCTGTCTAATTCTTCTCTAATGTACAGTGCCAGGAAATAAAAGTGACTAACCTGAGATTATATCTCACTAGACAGTGTTTTTGCATTCTCCGGGTGTGTCTGGTTCATGATCCTGGTTTATACACATTACTGATCTTTTCTCTTTATGCTCCTTAAATTTGTTTGATTTACAATTCTGATAAGCATTATTGCCACACCTCTTGCCAAGTGCACCTTAACCAGTTCCATTTTGCTCACAGTAATCAATGCTCCTTATCAGCCACAATTCTTTAATCTAAGATGCTGATTCACTACTAGGGCCACGTATTGCCAGATGAGCATCTGTATAGCGGAGCTCAGAGTGACCGCTAATAGACGCTGTAAGCGAGTATAGGGCATGTAACCTAGCGTTCCGGTCGCTGTAGGAAACTGGCTGGCATTGATGAATATGATGTGTGTTGGATGCTCCAACAACAGTATAGCCCTGCAGCGAGTGAGAGGTAGCTCTACGCTCCACACTATATTTAACAAAAAGCTGCACACACACAGCATCGGCGCTCTAAAGCTGGGCGCTCTAGCATAGAGTGCCAGACGCTGTGTGATTAAATTCTGAACAATATATACAGCAGTAACAAAGTGAAAACACATGGAATGACATTGTTTTAACACTGTGACATTAACTCTTTAGTGCCAGACCTGTAAATATAATTCTGCATACAAATTTAGATACACATACAATTTTAAAGAATGATATTATAAAACATGGTTGGTTTCTTGCTAAGCTGATGTTTTTTTATCCTGTTAGAATCCTCAACATGTTTCGCTTGGATAAGCTTCCTTAGCGAGGAATGAATCCAGCTAAGTCTTCCTATGTGGTTGTATATACATTCGGCATATTTCTTTTGTTGTCATATTAATTGTTATATGTAAGATTTTAGATTGCCAGCTTATAGAGACAACCCTTTCCCTGTTCCCTGTTCCTCTATGGTATATTCTTTGCCAGCCACCTGCTCTGCTTCCTTCTATTCCTCCTACTAATAAATCTAGTAGTGGTGGATGTAACCAAGGGTTAAAATTTACTTTAAGCAGCGCAGGCTGCATTAACTGACACAGCCTGGCCAGTATCCAACGCAGGCAGTAGTTTCTCTCTTTTTCTCCCCCCACTTCCCACCCTATGATAACATATATTATGTGATGTGTTTCAGGAAAGATCATATATATATCTGCATTCTAAAACAGGATAAACATGCGGTGGGCTAATTCAAGCCAGTAATTTCACCAATCATCTTTAACATGTGAGTAGAGACTTTGTGTGCCTTGATCTTGTATTTTATTGCACAGTTATAAAGGCTGGAGTGTCAAGGTAAGTTTGGCAGGCAAGTCTGGAGAGTCAAGGAGCTCTGACCAAGCACTAGTGAATATGGAGTGAGTTGTTTATGTAACTTATTCCCTACCAGTCAATATTTAAGCAGGATTCTGTTAGAAAAGAGAGATGGGTGACCTTTGCCACCCCACGGCCTGATTTATTAAAACAATGCAAACTTTTAAATGCCACTATCTTAGCCATAGTTGTCCCAATGTGCTGCAATGTGTTTGTGGAGTACAGTGGCTTAGTTTGGAGTAGGGTGGTTCAGAGTTAAGTAGAGTGGCTTTGTGTGGAGTAGCGTGGCTTTATGTAGACTTAGTGTGGGGTAGGGTGGTTTCATGCGGAGTAGAGTTGTTTTGTGTGTAGAAGACTGCCTTAGCGTGAAGTAGAGTGGCTTAGTGTGGAGTAGTGTGGCTGTGTGGAATAGAATGGCTTAGGGCGGAGTACAGTGGCTTAGTGGGAAGTACAGTGGCTTAGTGTGAAGTACAGAGGCTTAGTGTGAAGTACAATGGCTTAGTGTGAAGTAGAGTGGCTTAATGTGAAGTAGCCACTGAGCTGCTCTACTGTACTCCACACTAAGCCAATCATAGCCAGTGGAGGGGGGGGGGGGGGGTTATAGAATTAAGATTGTTACCATCCAGTTTAGATTGTGCACATGTCCCAGTCTGGTGGTGGTGGGGGGGGGGGGGGTTACTTGCAGCTTGGGAATTGTCTGAGCCCCATATAACCTGAAAGCCAGGGTCCTCCTTCCCAATTTATTACAGGGATCATGGACCCCCCCCCCCCCCCCACACACACACACACACACACACACACACCCCCTTTCTGGCGAGTGTAGGTCTGATGTTAACTAACTAAACCCCTTAGGGTCGGGTTCCTGCCTAATTGGGGGGAGAGGGCTATGAAGTGCAGAACACATTGCGACAATTGATGACTACAATAGAAAAAGATTACTACTGCATTGCGGTCTTTCCATCAAATGAAAACCAAACCTAGAAAAGGTAGGTGTCAGTCACTTTAGTGGTTGCAGCATGGGGAGGTGGACTGCCATGCTGTTGTTCTGCTATCGTTCTGGGACAATTATGATCAGATTAGAGTACAGAATCTGCTTGGATCTTCTGTCAAACTCAAAAAAATCACAAAACAAGATATCTCACCTCAACCCACATTCCACATAAGCATATGCCCTCAGCATGTGGAACCCCACTTCTCCTGACATTTGCTATGGCTGCCACTGGGAAGGCTGCTGTACTGAATGTGGTTGACTTTTCAGCCCATCACTGCGCAGTCACACTAAGTGCTGTAATTTTATTAGTGGAAGCAAAGGGGGGGATAGAGCACATTTTGTCTTTTAAGCCCCAAATTAAGCTAACTAGAGAGGGGATGGAAGGAGGGATGCAGGGGCAGCAGCACACAATGGCTGGACATTTTAGACTGCAGTAAATTTAAAGTAGGTCCAAAAGTAAAACTTAGTATGTTCCCTAGGGGTTATCCTGACTTGGATGCCCTGCACTGATAAGTAAATGAGAAAGCCTAAAATCAAACTAATAAAGGGGGGTGGGAGCAGCTCAATCACTATTTATACAAAATTATTATTATTATTATTATTCAGGGCCTGGGAACGAATTTACCGCCCAGTTTAACCCTCTCATCAACTAAATATCAAGCAACAAACATGTCTAGCTGTGGAAAGACAGAGATTTGGTTGCATATATCTGCAGATACATGTGGAAGCCACACTGCCCCAGCAAGGCACTCTGTGTTTAGTGTGGTCCTCAACATTGGGACATGCAATGCAGACAAATATTTGAGAGCTACTCACCTGGGAAGCTGCCAGCCTCCCTTTAAATCAAACTTAATACTGAATTAGTCCTGGTGCCAGTGGTGGGTGATTGCCGAGAAGCGGCATACTTGCGCTGACCATCGTTGTGTGCCACTGCAAGCAAACCATTAGGTTTGCCCTGCACACAGAGTAGAAGTGACAAGGAAATGCTACTTCTCTACAGGCTATCAGGCCTTTGTGAGTATTTTAGCCTTTTTTGCTTTAGGATCACTTCAAATAGGTTCACAAGGGCAGGCTAAATTGTACTAACCTTGGGGAAGGGGCAGCAACTTTGAAAGGGGCATGTGAGACACAATTAAAGGGCCACTCCAGCTCTTTTCTGAAAAAACATAACCACCGCTCTGCCCCCTCCAAATAGCGATCCTGCTAATGTAATAAAAGAAAAAAAAGACACTCAGTTTCACTCCGAATCCAGCCCCCTAACATCTGCTTTCATCTTCCTGAAGTCCCGGCTGGCTGCTCATTGCTGCATGGGTCATGTGGGGTAGAGTGGCGCAGTAAAACATTTGAGTATCTTAGTATGAATCAGAGTGCCTTAGTGTAAACTAGAGTGGCTTAATGTGATGTGGAATAGCGTAGTGTAGAGTAGAGTGGCTTAGTCTGAAGTAGAGTGGCTTGGCATAGAGCAGAGTGGCTTAGTGTAAATTAGAGTTGGTTAGTGTGATGGGGAATAGGCTAGTATGGAATATAGACCTCAGATTGTTGTGTAGGCCTTGGAAAAAGCGTGTACACTTAAAACAGAACTGCCCCCTCCGTGAAAAAGATTGATTTTTTAAAACTGTATCAAACACTGAGGCACTGTGTACCCCAAGTTCCCCAATGCAGTGACAGGGGCCAGCTAAAGCAGATAGATGTGGCCAAATAATAAAAAAAACTGTAACTGAAGTTTTCAGACTTTATAGGGTGAACTAAAATGACCAGCAGACTCCAACCCAGGCAGATGCAGTTTTTCTATGCAGCACCCCCCCCCCCCCCCCCAGCATCCCACTGTGCCCAATTCCTTTCCTGTCCCTTCTATTCTCCTATACTGTGTTTCAAAATGCCCTAAACTGTCCCTAGACTTCCCCTGCTTTAACAGCAATGCTCTCTCTGCAAAAGCCAGCTCGGTAATGGTGGATAAACAGAGCATCACGTGACTATCTCCTGCAATAGCGCCATCTGAATAGCCCAGCTAACCTGACCTCTTAAGCTGCGACCATGTGACCCTGTCTCTCTGCTTCTCCTTGGCTGGCTGTGACCTGTGGGGTGGTGCCGGTGAAATCCCACCAGGTTCTTCCGGGTTTCTCTGTGAACCACCTTGACCTGTCTTGGGGAAGTGACGGGGTTCTGCCTTCATGGAACACGTGGGGTTAGGAAACGGATGCCTGCTTGAACTGGTGATGTAATCATTATTTATTATGCATGTCCATTGTTCTCCTCCCCTTCGGTCCTCGATTGGGAAATAGTTTGAACACATATAATCATTATGGTTAGTAATTTTATGGGATAACACTTTGTGGTATGTAATTTATTTTAATAGTATATTTATTGCACTTGTACTTTGGAGTTATATTGTTATATTGTTATGGGTTGTATATTGCACCTCTATAGGTCTTAATTGTGTATATTATTAAGGGGGTAGGTAGGACAGGAAGAGCGGAAGGGGAGTGAGTAGTTACCATTGTAAAATATAGTAACCACATCTTGTGTTTATGTTTTTTAATTGGCTTTTTAAACTGTCTGTTTGTACAGTATATGTTTTGCCTAAAAAAAAATTGTTAATTAGAATATATGTAGTGCGTTTTACTGGTTGCTCTCCCGGATATTGTTGCTCTCAGGTGGGGCACCGCGATTTGGGATGCACACTATGTGTTACTCCCACATCACGTTGATTGGCTGAAACCGAGTGCTTGATTGACTGAGTGGTCCACTCAGCCAATCCACGCGCTCCATTTAGTTCAGCTCCCGTTGACTCTGATAGCTATATGAAGCCAAGTGCGCCACCACCCGCATCCCTGCATTGTTACTAGCTGCGCGGGTACGTGCACAAGCGGTGAGAGCTCCAGAAACAGGTGTGTGTGACCTGGGGGGTTTCACACAGTGGGGCATGCCAATTGGGGGTGTCCCAAGGAGTGGGACTCGGATGGCCTCCAGGACCTTCAAAGTTCCTCTTTAAAGGACACGTATCATTTGCCAGCTCTTCTGGAGACAGGCTGAATATATATTTTTTTATCTCCAAAAGTTCTCTGTTTCTTAGCTGATACATTTGTTACATTTTTCTTCTGAGTAAACACTAACTGGCCATTACATGCTGATAAGCTGTATAATAAAATGTTACAATGTATCAAAATTTATGGCGATGTAACAAATGTATCAGCTAAGAGGTAGAGAACTGTCTATGATGAAAATATATTCAGCCCCTTGACAGAAGAGCTGGCAAATGAAACCTGTACTTTTGTAAATGATATCATATATATCTAATATTCGTTAATAATAAAATGTAATTATAATCTATTCTGTCTCGCCAGTATTAACTTCTGGATAATGCACAATTGTAGATTTTGAGTGCACACATTTAAAGCACAATTAAATGATACCAATAACCATTTGCAAAGATATTCAACTAAATACACAACAATAGGACAAGCCTAAGAAATACTGACAACGCACACACAGACAATCTCTCACATTCGCTTTAGATGTATAGTTACCAGAGGTTCGATCAGAGCCTGTTCGAAATGACGCCTCAGAGTCTCTGGAGCTGCTATGTCTGGCCAGTTAATCTTTTCTCCCTGGGCCTGGGCTGTCATTCACTCTCATCTGTAGGTCTTTCCTGCTGTTGTCTCCTCCTGAACTGCCCTCTGGTCAGTTTATGTACCCTTTCAACTGCAGAACCTGTTATCTTAGCTCCTATAGCCTGAAATTCCCAAACTCATCCCACCTATCAGAAACTGATCTAAACCTGCTAAGCTAGCTTTTATGGCTAATAGCAGAATGAAGAAATGCTTGTTGTTCCAGACTAAGAGGCCGATTCATTAATAGCGCCCGGTAGCGACAGATGAGCGACAGTAGCGGCATTTTCAGAGCGCCCGCTAGTAGTCGCTGTGCTTGGCCATTGTTCTGTTGTTGATAGCGACTCAGTCGGTTTGCCGTAATGTTGAATATTGGGTGAGGATTCGCTATTTGACAGGTTCCGCGCTGTATGGGAGCGCATGACAGCGAATGGCCATAGCGAACGGCTCCCAGCATATTCATTAACAAATCACGCTCCAAAAATTCTCGCGCAGTGAAATGCTTGTTTAAACCCCAGAGCGCTGGCGGCGATGGGTTAAAAGTAGTTTTTTAACCCCCAAACAACCATATTTTTAGAAAAAAAAACAAGTTTTTCAAAACATATTGTAATATGAATACATTAATATCAGACCTGTAATATCAATTCTGCACAATTGATTGCTCCATTGAAATGCATTGGAGAGCGCCAGGTAGCGAGAGGTCATACCTGTCGCTGTTCAAGGTCGCTCGCTGGCGCTGTGGGGTGAGGCTGGAATAATGATGAATGATTCGCTATCTGGCGCTCTGTCAGTCGCTAAGCAGGATCGGCTTCATAAATGTGTGATTGCGGAGGGGAGCCGGCGTACTCGTGGCGGTGACCGTCATTACCGTTCGCTCACCATTCGCTACCTGGCGCTATCCCTTGTTAAATAAGGGCCTAAAGCTGCTCCCAGACCTTCCCACATTCTAAGCACCTTTTGACCAACTCACTCCTGATGCCATGTCATAACACCTATATACCCATATATCAATAGATCTATTGACAGAGATCTATAAAAATTATTACAGTTTATGTCCTGCAATCATTGCTGTATATTTACATGTATTATATAGTATTTAACAATATTCATTTTCCATAATTTCCCGCTGTCATGCCCTTACTAGCTTATAGTGACATAAACCTGTGGTTTCAAAAAATATATGATGAATACGATGAATACGATTATAAATGCACACCTAACATCGGGGGGTCTGATGTAAAAAAATAACAAATTTATTGTAATACAGTACCTAACTCACACTGTGGTGGTTTGGGTACGCTTGAAGGATTATGACACATTAGGTATGGGGCATACACATTTACCAAAGACACAAAAATATATACAATATGTACAGAGAATGATACTATTTACATGCAATTCCGAATACTGTGGGAGCTTTATTCTGTTAATTACTTGTAAGAAAATGATGGCTATAGGGGTCTCAAAAGAGTGATGAATTACCTGGAAGGTAGTGCAGGAGGCACTTTTAATTGCGAGCTCGTATGCTGCTTAGTGCTGAGTCCATAGGAAGTCCATATAGGGTTAATGGATATCAGGCTAGGCTCTGTTGTAGCGCATTGTTGGTCCGGTCTGTCACCCGTTATGCTGCTGACACGTGTTTCGGTTTTAATATTAACCTTCGTCGGAGCTGGTGCAGGGTTGCAAGTATGCAGGATGCGATGCCTGTCAGCGGTGTCGCGATCAGCTGTTTATAAAGCACTTGAGAGCGCGCGAATCCCCCCCGGGCCGGCCCTCGTGACGCGGCTGTGACGCGAACAGTGTTCGCGTCTTCCCGCGTCACTTCTGGTGATGCACGTCCCGACCTCGCGCCAGTCATTCGGCGGCCAGCATCTTTGCCAGCCGCATGATGGCGGCGTGCAGGCGCACGGGGCGTGTGCCACAGCGGAGACAGCGGAAAGATGCTGCGTGAGTATAAGTACTCATGGGGGAAAAGAGAACAAGGGGGATCCATCTGCAACAAATAAAGAATAAAAAAGACATGGTATTAATAATTTATCAAAGTATAGTAAATCTCTACATTTGTGCAGCATATTACAGCTTGCAAACAGGCAAAGACATACAAGGCATATAATTATGTACCAAAAAACCTTGATGTGGGAACCAGACCACTAAAGAGGTGGTATATTGTGCCATACTACCCGATAAGGGATTTTCTTACTATAGATTAGGGCTATTATGGATCAGTTCAGGATATATGTGTAGTTGCACTTAATGGGTAAAGGTCCCCGTTATCATAAGGGTTTGATTTTGGGTTTGATTTCACCTCCCCAGTAGCGAAACACTTTGCTGAAGCCAATCACCAGGTATCCCAACTGCTATTTCTTGTGATTGAAAAATTTTTACCACATAAAAGGGGTGGTGATCTTCCAAACCGTCTCTCTAGACGGGAGTTACATTGGATATATGAACTGAATACCAAAACCCATAAGGGGATGAATGAAGACTGTGACCTATCTCCTTTTCTATGATGTTTGATTTTATCTGTTGCCTTACTTCTGTAATAGTAACCCACGTAATACAGGAATTAACCATCTATGCAAGATACCTCAATAGTTAAGCATCAAACCTTATATGGGTATGTGTACTTTGCTAATGTTCTTAAACACTTCTCCCTATAAGGTTAACCAACTATGGAAACCTTCAGGGTAACACCTGGAGAGGTGACAATTATGCAGCAAAAATCATTACATTAGGGTTAAACCCTATACAGATACCTTACCCATAATAACCTAGTGGGGATATACCACTTACATATGCTATATGTGATGCCCGGCGGGAAACCAGCCTTCTGTAAGCAGGCAACCCCCAATCTCCACCGCCGCTTCTGCCTATAGTCAAGCCCCCATTTGCCGGGACGCTAGGTACGCCTCACCGGACACGGTTGCCCCCAGGTCTTAATAGGCGCAAAGGATGGCTGCTTACAGTGAAGGCCGATGAACCACGAGGGTATCCCAAAGCAGAGGTCGTTCACAGGTAGTCAATCCGGAGGGTGCGTCAGAGTACGGGGATGAGACAGGTGCGTAGTCAGGGGTAGCCAAAGGGTGAAGCCGGGAGGTCAGAGATCGCAGGGTATCCAGAGGGGCAGGCTGGTTCGTGGTCAGACAAAGCAGAGGTTGATACAGGCAGCAGACAGGAATGGTCGATCAAGCCGGGTCGGAATCAGATAACAACTAACAGAATAACACCCTAATCACAAGCGACTATCACGGGCACTGAGTGCTGGCTGACTCCATATTTATTGGGGAATCGACCAATGGCCACCCTGGGGGGGGAGTGTATGTGCTGATTGGTGCAACTTACAACACTGTGAGTGATTGGAGGCACTATCCAGGGGCTGGTCAGTCTTGGCTGCAAGGCTGATCAGCCCCTGATTTAGTTAGATTTGGTTGTAGCACACTGAAAATAGGTAGCTTCAAAAGAGGAAAATGTAGATCAGCAGATCTGGGTTCAACCACCTCAATAGTGCCATCTGCTTTTTGGACACTGGTACATATGTTAAAAAATATAAACTATGAGGTAATGAACACCATAAACAAGGTTATGCATGATAACACATGATTTTAATGCTTATGAGTCGTGAAAACAGATGTGCAAGCTATATACAGTGAAACAGGTTCTATGACAAGCAAGTATATATACAGAAAATGGAGGGCATAATACACATAGGGCAATTGTCAGAAAGCAAGACAAGGTACAAAATCAAGTAGCACTTAGAAATAAAGGAAGTCCTGTTAGTGCTGCCTTCCAGACATAGAGCACCAAAGTATCAAGGTAACAAATGCATAACAAGCAAAATAAACAGATAAGTCAGTACAAATGCTTACAGGCTGACCGCAGGTCGTCAAAATCCCTCAACGTTTCGATCTGCTATGAGATCTTTGTCAAGAGGAAAAATGCGGTATCCATAGTGGTGAGGAGAGTGCCTTTTTAGTAAGGGTGATGGTCTCCAGCTGGGCTGCAGATGGCGACAGACGCGGAGCACATGTCGGCGCCGGTCTCTGACGTCATCACCACTCGCCCCAGCGCGTCCCTGTCAGCAGCATGGATCCTAGCAAAAACTGCTATGTTTCCAGGTGTGACACACGGGGCGCGCGAGGGTGTGTGAGGGGAAGGGAACCGTTTGTTAAATAGATCTATTGCATAAATGAAAAATCGTTATCACAGCATTAGACAGTGGCAGGCTGCCACATTCAAGATGGATGCCGGCGTCCCAGCCGGATCCTGCCTCTCCAAAGATGGCGTCCATAAGCCCTTCTAAATATGCTATTAGTGTCCCGCCACATCCAAGATGGCCGACGGTGAAACAGATGGGAACTTCTCAGTATTCTAGCAGTATAATGCCACATCCAAGATGGCCGACGGAGATAATAGTAACTGGTGATTCATAGCCACAATAAAGATGGTGGATATAAATTCAATGGAACATATAACGATGTATGTCCTTGATGGTAATAAGATAGATGGCCAGGAGTGGCAGATGTGTTCATATGGGCATAGCTGGGTAGATTTTTGTAAGGGGAAACATGTGCGCAGCTGAAGATCATGCTGGAGACCATATATTAAAGCGGACCCAAAACAGGCACCACAAGAATTCTGTTTGAAAGAAAAAGGATAAAATTAGAATTAAAAATAGAACCATTTGTGAGCAAGTGAGGATAAAAATGGATACAGCCAAGAGTTTGTGGAAATCCACATACTCTTCATCTAATTATTGCACAATCGTCTAGTAATTGTATATTTAAACTATCAAGGTAAAGTATTTAAAAATATACAGTGAAGTCTAAGTCTTCATTGAGTCCATTAGGGCTTTTAGTGCCCAACTGGAATATCCAAGCCAGTTCACGTTGGAGTAATCTCTTCTCAAGGTTACCTCCTCTATAGGGTAATCTAACCACCTCTATACCTATAAATTTAAGTTGACTGATGTTATGTCCTAACTCATGGAAATGCCTGGCCACAGAGGATTCCATGCGGCCATTCCTAATGTCGGACCTGTGTTCAGAGATTCTCTGCCTAAGTTCCCGTTTCGTCTTGCCTATGTAGCCTTTCCCACAAGGACATTTAATTAAATATATAACATTTTTTGTTGTGCAGTTTATGAAATCACGTATGGGGTATTTTTTCCCTAAGCTGGGGTGGGTGAAATGGTCTGTCTTAAAGGTATATCCACACTGGGCACAATGCCCACATGGGTACATACCTTTAGGTTTCTCCATTTCTGTGAGCCAATTTGAACCTGTCGTTGGTTTAGGTGAGTGGAAATTAGCCTTGACCAGGGTGTTCTTAATGTTCCTAGCTTTCTTGTAGACAGTTAAAGGAGGATCCTGGAGGACTTCTGTCAGTTTCTCATCCGACCTCATGATTGGCCAATGTCGTCGGACAACTTTTTGGGCCTGAATAGAAAGTTGAGAGAAAGTGAGAACACATGGAATTCGTTGTTTGGTCTGCTTAGGACGAACCATACGGAGGGAATTGCGATTAAGGGATCTAGCTTTAGCCTGAGCTTTTTGTAGATCTTTGAAGTTATATCCACGTTGTAACAAATTGTGCACTAGTTCATTGGAGCGTTGGTCGTATAATGTATCAGATGCAGTTATGCGTCGTATTCTTATAAATTGCCCAAATGGTAAACCCCTTATTAAAGATTGCGGATGAAAACTGGTGGCATGAAGTAATGTGTTTCGGTCAGTGGGTTTCTTATATACATCAGTAGTGAGACAACCGTCAGCTAAGGTAACCCTGACGTCTAAGAAATGGATCTCTGCGGTGCTGTGGTCTATAGAGAAAGCAATAGTCTGGGTGCATTGATTCAGATAGCCATGAAATGCAAGTAGTTCGTCAAGTTCACCCTTCCAGATCAAGAATACATCATCAATGTATCGCAGCCATGTAAGTATGTTATTTGAATAAGCAGCTGTGGGATGAATAAATTCTGATTCAAAATTGGCCATAAAAAGGTTCGCATAACTAGGTGCCATGTTTGAACCCATCGCCGTGCCTTGAGCTTGTATGTAAAACTGGTCGTCAAAGGCAAAGTAGTTTTTCGTGAGTATGATGGTAAGTAGATCACATGCAAGGGTCTGTAAGCCTAATGGGATAGTGGTACTTGTCAGTGCTTTTTTAATCACATTAATACCGTCTAAGTGTGGAATGGAGGTATATAAGCTGGTAACGTCCATTGTGGCCATGATGCATTCCGATGTCAGGGTGCCAAATGAATTAATCTTATTTAGGAAATCTGTAGTGTCTTGAAAAAAAGAGGGAGTAGCCATCACTAATGGCTGTAGGAGGCGATCTAAGAAAATAGCTGGGTTCTGAAAAACGGAATTTGTTCCCGCCACAATCGGGCGTCCTGGGGGGTTTGGTAACCTCTTATGAACTTTTGGTAAGCAATAAAAAAGTGGTATAAGTGGATGATCCGTTCTCAGGAATTTAGCTAATTTTTCATCTATCACAGAGTCATCCAAAGCCCTATTGATTATGGTGTCAATCTGGGTCTTTAAGTCATCAGTAGGGTCCTTGGAAATAGGTATGTAGACAGTATTGGCAGTTGGCTTAATATTTCATTTTTGTAATCAATAGAGTTCATTACAACTATGGCCCCTCCTTTGTCAGCAGATTTAATAGTAAGTGCAGAATTGTTACAAAGGGAGTCAAGTGCCTGTTTTTCCTTCTTAGACAGGTTGCTACGTTTAAATTTGGCGTGTGGCCTCAAGGAATCCACATCCTGTTGAACCAAATTAATAAAGGTTTCCACAGCATGGGATGTGGGGGGAGGATTCCAGGTGCTTTTTGGTTTGCACATGCTGAGGTCCACACCCATGGGGGAGCTGGTATTACCAGTTTCTCTGGGTGGGTGGTAGGAAAAGAATGATTTGATCCGCAGGGACCTAAAAAATTGTTGTAACCCAATCTGTATATCAAACTGATTACCCTTAGATGTAGGAGCAAATGAAAGACCCTTTGAAAGTACCTTAGTTTCAATAGGTGACAAGGTATGGTCCGAAATGTTAATCACTGTGGAGCCGTCCTGCTCCAGGTGTTGTATTTGATTTGGGTTGGAGGTTGCTGGCGACTGCCTCTGTGGCCTCCTTTTGCCCCTCCTTGTTCGCGTTGTTTTCTTCTGTGGGCCCGTTGATCCCGTGGGCCTTGTTCTAAAAAATCCCCGCTGGATGTGGAGGATGAGCTGCTAGAGTCAGTGGCTTGGCGAGTATTGGTGTTATATGTGCGTTGCCTCCTATGTTCACGCCAAGTATAGACGCGGCCCTCCTGATAATCAAGAGCGTCGCGTCTATACTTGCTTAGTTTGAACTGAATGGTATCTTGTCTGTACTGTTCCAGACTGATATTGCAGGTCTCAAGGAAGGTCTTAAAGGAATCTAAAGGGAGTTTGGTCTCAAGCTGTGTTTTTAGGGTTTGTACTGAATTGTTAATGGCAGTAAGTTCAGTCTGGATACCAGTGATCGTTAAGGCAATCAGATCCAGACTGCAATTTTCTGCCAATCAGCTACAAATTCTTTATTCTGCTGGCAAAACGTGGGTTTGATTGGCAGGCGTAATCCTCTAGGGATACGTTTGGACTTAAGGTACTCAATCAAGGTGTCAGAGTGTAACTGATACTGTATTGATTTTTTTGACAGTTGTTCAAACTGTTTTTTTATAGCAGTTTGATCATTAATCAAAGGACTCTCTGATCTAGAGAATTGTGCAATAATTGAATCGACCTGTACCTGGCTAAAAGCCAGGATGTCAGCCTGTTCAACGCTCTTGATTATCAGGAGGGCCGCGTCTATACTTGGCGTGAACATAGGAGGCAACGCACATATAACACCAATACTCGCCAAGCCACTGACTCTAGCAGCTCATCCTCCACATCCAGCGGGGATTTTTTAGAACAAGGCCCACGGGATCAACGGGCCCACAGAAGAAAACAAGGAGGGGCAAAAGGAGGCCACAGAGGCAGTTGCCAGCAACCTCCAACCCAAATCAAATACAACACCCGGAGCAGGACGGCTCCACAGTGATTAACATTTCGGACCATACCTTGTCACCTATTGAAACTAAGGTACTTTCAAAGGGTCTTTCATTTGCTCCTACATCTAAGGGTAATCAGTTTGATATACAGATTGGGTTACAACAATTTTTTAGGTCCCTGCGGATCAAATCATTCTTTCCTACCACCCACCCAGAGAAACTGGTAATACCAGCTCCCCCATGGGTGTGGACCTCAGCATGTGCAAACCAAAAAGCCCCTGGAATCCTCCCCCCACATCCCATGCTGTGGAAACCTTTATTAATTTGGTTCAACAGGATGTGGATTCCTTGAGGCCACACGCCAAATTTAAACGTAGCAACCTGTCTAAGAAGGAAAAACAGGCACTTGACTCCCTTTGTAACAATTCTGCACTTACTATTAAATCTGCTGACAAAGGAGGGGCCATAGTTGTAATGAACTCTATTGATTACAAAAATGAAATATTAAGCCAACTTAATGATAATACTGTCTACATACCTATTTCCAAGGACCCTACTGATGACTTAAAGACCCAGATTGACACCATAATCAATAGGGCTTTGGATGACTCTGTGATAGATGAAAAATTAGCTAAATTCCTGAGAACGGATCATCCACTTATACCACTTTTTTATTGCTTACCAAAAGTTCATAAGAGGTTACCAAACCCCCAGGACGCCCGATTGTGGCGGGAACAAATTCCGTTTTTCAGAACCCAGCTATTTTCTTAGATCGCCTCCTACAGCCATTAGTGATGGCTACTCCCTCTTTTTTACAAGACACTACAGATTTCCTAAATAAGATTAATTCATTTGGCACCCTGACATCGGAATGCATCATGGCCACAATGGACGTTACCAGCTTATATACCTCCATTCCACACTTAGACGGTATTAATGTGATTAAAAAAGCACTGACAAGTACCACTATCCCATTAGGCTTACAGACCCTTGCATGTGATCTACTTACCATCATACTCACGAAAAACTACTTTGCCTTTGACGACCAGTTTTACATACAAGCTCAAGGCACGGCGATGGGTTCAAACATGGCACCTAGTTATGCGAACCTTTTTATGGCCAATTTTGAATCAGAATTTATTCATCCCACAGCTGCTTATTCAAATAACATACTTACATGGCTGCGATACATTGATGATGTATTCCTGATCTGGAAGGGTGAACTTGACGAACTACTTGCATTTCATGGCTATCTGAATCAATGCACCCAGACTATTGCTTTCTCTATAGACCACAGCACCACAGAGATCCATTTCTTAGACGTCAGGGTTACCTTAGCTGACGGTTGTCTCACTACTGATGTATATAAGAAACCCACTGACCGAAACACATTACTTCATGCCACCAGTTTATATCCGCAATCTTTAATAAGGGGTTTACCATTTGGGCAATTTATAAGAATACGACGCATAACTGCATCTGATACATTATACGACCAACGCTCCAATGAACTAGTGCACAATTTGTTACAACGTGGATATAACTTCAAAGATCTACAAAAAGCTCAGGCTAAAGCTAGATCCCTTAATCGCAATTCCTTCCGTATGGTTCGTCCTAAGCAGACCAAACAACGAATTCCATGTGTTCTCACTTTCTCTCAACTTTCTATTCAGGCCCAAACATTGGCCAATCTTGAGGTCGGATGAGAAACTGACAGAGGTCCTCCAGGATCCTCCTTTAACTGTCTACAAGAAAGCTAGGAACATTAAGAACACCCTGGTCAAGGCTGAATTCCACTCACCTAAACCAACGACAGGTTCAAATTGGCTCACAGAAATGGAGAAACCTAAAGGTATGTACTCATGTGGGCATTGTGCCCAGTGTGGATATACCTTTAAGACAGACCATTTCACCCACCCCAGCTTAGGGAAAAAATACCCCATACGTGATTTCATAAACTGCACAACAAAAAATGTTATATATTTAATTAAATGTCCTTGTGGGAAAGGCTACATAGGCAAGACGAAACGGGAACTTAGGCAGAGAATCTCTGAACACAGGTCCGACATTAGGAATGGCCGCATGGAATCCTCTGTGGCCAGGCATTTCCATGAGTTAGGACATAACATCAGTCAACTTAAATTTATAGGTATAGAGGTGGTTAGATTACCCTATAGAGGAGGTAACCTTGAGAAGAGATTACTCCAACGTGAACTGGCTTGGATATTCCAGTTGGGCACTAAAAGCCCTAATGGACTCAATGAAGACTTAGACTTCACTGTATATTTTTAAATACTTTACCTTGATAGTTTAAATATACAATTACTAGACAATTGTGCAATAATTAGATGAAGAGTATGTGGATTTCCACAAACTCTTGGCTGTATCCATGTTTATCCTCACTTGCTCACAAATGGTTCTATTTTTAATTCTAATTTTATCCTTTTTCTTTCAAACAGAATTCTTGTGGTGCCTGTTTTGGGTCCGCTTTAATATATGGTCTCCAGCATGATCTTCAGCTGCGCACATGTTTCCCCTTACAAAAATCTACCCAGCTATGCCCATATGAACACATCTGCCACTCCTGGCCATCTATCTTATTACCATCAAGGACATACATCGTTATATGTTCCATTGAATCTATATCCACCATCTTTATTGTGGCTATGAATCACCAGTTACTATTATCTCCGTCGGCCATCTTGGATGTGGCATTATACTGCTAGAATACTGAGAAGTTCCCATCTGTTTCACCGTCGGCCATCTTGGATGTGGCGGGACACTAATAGCATATTTAGAAGGGCTTATGGACGCCATCTTTGGAGAGGCAGGATCCGGCTGGGACGCCGGCATCCATCTTGAATGTGGCAGCCTGCCACTGTCTAATGCTGTGATAAATAGATCTATTGCATAAATGAAAAATCGTTAACAAACGGTTCCCTTCCCCTCACACACCCTCACGCGCCCCGTGTGTCACACCTGGAAACATAGCAGTTTTTGCTAGGATCCATGCTGCTGACAGGGACGCGCTGGGGCGAGTGGTGATGACGTCAGAGACCGGAGCCGAGATGTGCTCCGCGTCTGTCGCCATCTGCAGCCCAGCTGGAGACCATTACCCTTACTATAAAGGCACTCTCCTCACCACTATGGATACCGCATTTTTCCTCTTGACAAAGATCTCATAGCAGATCGAAACGTTGAGGGATTTTGACGACCTGCGGTCAGCCTGTAAGCATTTGTACTGGCTTATCTGTTTATTTTGCTTGTTATGCATTTGTTACCTTGATACTTTGGTGCTCTATGTCTGGAAGGCAGCACTAACAGGGCTTCCTTTATTTCTAAGTGCTACTTGATTTTGTACCTTGTCTTGCTTTCTGACAATTGCCCTATGTGTATTATGCCCTCCATTTTCTGTATATATACTTGGTTGTCATAAAACCTATATGTTTCACTGTATATAGCTTGCACATCTGTTTTCACGACTCATAAGCATTAAAATCATGTGTTATCATGCATAACCTTGTTTATGGTGTTCATTACCTCATAGTTTATATTTTTTGATCAGCCCCTGATTCCCATCAGGTGTGGAGCACTCTGTGCTGCCTGCCACTCGCAGCACAGCGCCTCCTAGTGGCGAAATCTACAGACTGTAGGACGCGCGCCTGCACAGCTAGAGAGGGGCGAGGGAGACTGCCAGAGTGACGCGCCGCGCTCCCAGCAGCAGGAGTGCTGCGTCGCCCTGCGGACGCTCGCCGCTGGCCCCCTGGCAGAGGTAAGTTCCTTACATTACCCCCCCTTGAGAAGGGGCCCCAGGACCCTCCACCCTGGGTTTAAGAGGATTTTCTTTATGAAATCTTTTAATTAAACGGTCCGCATGCAGGGCAAAGGCAAGGCAAACCTAGGCACGTGCCTAGGGCGGGACTACAGGTGGGGGTGGGCTTGGGACAGAGACCAGCACGAATTTAATAATAAAAAAAAAAAATCACAGTTGCCTCCATTGAAGCTGCCGTCGGCGATGCGGAAGGGCGGCGATAGAATGACAGCTACTTTACCCCTCCAGTCCCTGCGCATTGCCGCTGCTCTTCAATATGTGACCGGGCAAGCAGAAACCCTGCCCCGCCTCTCTCCAATCTACTTCATCACCACCTCACCCCGCCTCACCCTGCCTCGCTTCCCTCCATCCCCACCTTGTGCCACCCGGCCTTGGCCCGACCCGACACACAGGCCCCAGCCTACCTCGGCCCGCCCCGCTCGCAGCCGCTGCCTGTCTTCTATGACAGGAGCTGCACAATAGGAGATGCGGAAGTTCAGCGGGGCGTGGACGTGCTGTCTGCCGCCTGGTGAGGGAACATGTGCTCATTCACCCTCAAGGTAAGATTATGTTTGTGAGTAGGAGGGGGGTAGAGGGGGCCAACGACCAGTGCCAGCTAAAAAAGTGACCTTAGTGAGCCCCTAAAATCCCCAGGTCAAGAGCAGGGGCGGACTAGCCATCGGGTGCACCGGGAGAATGCCCGGTAGGCCGGTGCCTCCCCCTGCATTGGCCGGGCCCATGCTATTATGTGTTTTAGGGTCTGTGAGCCGCAGAAACAGGGTGGCTGAAAGTGAGTGGCTGATGTGCAGGAGGGTGCCGGGGGTAGCGGACAGCATGGAGCTGGGGGTGCAGTGTGGAGCTGGCTGAGATGGGGTGCAGTGTGGAGCTGGGCAGAGATGGGGCAGCGTGGAGCTGGGGGTGCAGTGTAGAGCTGGCTGAGATAGGGTGCAGTGTGGAGCTGGGCAGAGATGTGGGCAGCGTGGAGCTGGGGGTGCAGTGGGGAGCTGGTCAGAAATGGGGCAGCATGGAGCTGGGAGTGCAGTGTGGAGCTGGGATGAGATGGGGCAGCATGGAGCTGGGGGTGCAGTGTGGAGCTGGCTGAGATAGGGTGCAGTGTGGAGCTGGGCAGAGATGTGGGCAGTGTGGAGCTGGGGGTGCAGTGGGGAGCTGGTCAGAAATGGGGCAGCATGGAGCTGGGAGTGGAGTGTGGAGCTGGCTGAGATGGGGTGCAGTGTGGAGCTGGGCAGAGATGGGGCAGCGTGGAGCTGGGGGTGCAGTGTGGAGCTGGCTGAGATAGGGTGCAGTGTGGAGCTGGGGGTGCAGTGTGGAGCTGGGATGAGATGGGGCAGCATGGAGCTGGGGATGCAGTGTGGAGCTGGCTGAGATGGGGGCAGCGTGGAGCTGGGCAGAGATGGGGGCAGTGTGGAGCTGGGGGTGCAGTGTGGAGCTGGGCAGAGATGTGGGCAGCGTGGAGCTGGGGGTGCAGTGTGGAGCTGGGCAGAAATGGGGCAGCATGGAGCTGGGAGTGGAGTGTGGAGCTGGCTGAGATGGGGTGCAGTGTGGAGCTGGGCAGAGATGGGGCAGCGTGGAGCTGGGGGTGCAGTGTGGAGCTGGCTGAGATAGGGTGCAGTGTGGAGCTGGGGGTGCAGTGTGGAGCTGGCTGAGATAGGGTGCAGTGTGGAGCTGGGCAGAGATGTGGGCAGCGTGGAGCTGGGGGTGCAGTGGGGAGCTGGTCAGAAATGGGGCCGCATGCACACTGGGAGTGCAGTGTGGAGCTGGGATGAGATGGGGCAGTATGGAGCTGGGGGTGCAGTGTGGAGCTGGCTGAGATGGGGTGCAGTGTGGAGCTGGGCAGAGATGGGGGCAGCATGGAGCTGGGCAGAGATGGGGGCAGCGTGGAGCTGGGGGTGCAGTGTGGAGCTGGGCAGAGATGGGGGCAGCGTGGAGCTGGGGGTGCAGTGTGGAGCTGGGCAGAAATGGAGCAGCATGGAGCTGGGAGTGGAGTGTGGAGCTGGCTGAGATGGGGGCAGCTTGGAGCTGGGGGTGCAGTGTGGAGCTGGCTGAGATGGGGTGCAGTGTGGAGCTGGGCAGAGATGGGGGGCAGCGTGGAGCTGGGGGTGCTGTGTGGAGCTGGGCAGAGATGGGGCAGCGTGGAGCTGGGGGTGCAGTGTGGAGCTGGGCTGAAATGGGGCAGACATGGGGCAGCATGGAGCTGGGAGTGGAGTGTGGAGCTGGCTGAGATGGGGGCAACTTGGAGCTGGGGGTGCAGTGTGGAGCTGGCTGAGATGGGGTGCAGTGTGGAGCTGGGCAGCGTGGAGCTGGGGGTGCAGTGTAGAGCTGGGCAGAGATGGGGGCAGTGTGGAGCTGGGGGTGCAGTGTGCAGCTGGCTGAGATGGGGTGCAGTGTGGAGCTGGCTGAGATGGGGTGCAGTGTGGAGCTGGGAGTGCAGTGTGGAGCTGGGATGAGATGGGGCAGCATGGAGCTGGGGGTGCAGTGTGGAGCTGGCTGAGATGGGGTGCAGTGTGGAGCTGGCTGAGATGGGGTGCAGTGGGGAGCTTGCTGAGATGGGGTGCAGTGTGGAGCTGGGCAGAGATGGGGGGCAGCGTGGAGCTGGGGGTGCAGTGTGGAGCTGGGCAGAGATGGGGCAGCGTGGAGCTGGGGGTGCAGTGTGGAGCTGGGCTGAAATGGGGCAGACATGGGGCAGCATGGAGCTGGGAGTGGAGTGTGGAGCTGGCTGAGATGGGGGCAACTTGGAGCTGGGGGTGCAGTGTGGAGCTGGCTGAGATGGGGTGCAGTGTGGAGCTGGGCAGCGTGGAGCGGGGGGTGCAGTGTAGAGCTGGGCAGAGATGGGGGCAGTGTGGAGCTGGGGGTGCAGTGTGCAGCTGGCTGAGATGGGGTGCAGTGTGGAGCTGGCTGAGATGGGGTGCAGTGTGGAGCTGGGAGTGCAGTGTGGAGCTGGGATGAGATGGGGCAGCATGGAGCTGGGGGTGCAGTGTGGAGCTGGCTGAGATGTGGTGCAGTGTGGAGCTGGGGGTGCAGTGTGGAGCTGGCTGAGATGGGGTGCAGTGTGGAGCTGGCTGAGATGGGGTGCAGTGTGGAGCTGGGCAGAGATGGGGGCAGCGTGGAGCTGGGGGTGCAGTGTGGAGCTGGGCAGAGATGGGGCAGCATGGAGCTGGGGGTGCAGTGTGCAGCTGGCTGAGATGGGGTGCAGTGTGGAGCTGGACTCAGATGGGGTGCAGTGTGGAGCTGGGCAGAGATGGGGGCAGCGTGGAGCTGGGCAGAAATGGGGCAGCATGGAGCTGGGAGTGCAGTGTGGAGCTGGGCTGAGATGGGGGCAGCGTGGAGCTGGGCAGAAATGGGGCAGCATGGAGCTGGGAGTGCAGTGTGGAGCTGGGCTGAGATGGGGGCAGCGTGGAGCTGGGCAGAAATGGGGCAGCATGGAGCTGGGAGTGCAGTGTGGAGCTGGGCTGAGATGGGGGCAGCGTGGAGCTGGGGGTGCAGTGTGGAGCTGGCGGTGCAGTGTGGAGCTGGGCAGAAATGGGGCAGCATGGAGCTGGGAGTGCAGTGTGGAGCTGGGAGTGCAGTGTGGAGCTTGGCTGAGATGGGGGCAGCTTGGAGCTGGGTAGAGATGGGGGGCAGCGTGGAGCCTCCTGTACTGGGTCTTCGATCCATTCTACCTCTTTCATTTGGTTGGGGGGAGGGGGGTAAAACACAAATAGTGCCTAGGGCAGCATGAACCCTAAATACGGCCCTGTCCGCATGCACACTGGGAGTGCAGTGTGGAGCTGGGATGAGATGGGGCAGCATGGAGCTGGGGGTGCAGTGTGGAGCTGGCTGAGATGGGGTGCAGTGTGGAGCTGGGCAGAGATGGGGGCAGCGTGGAGCTGGGCAGAGATGGGGGCAGCGTGGAGCTGGGGGTGCAGTGTGGAGCTGGGCAGAGATGGGGGCAGCGTGGAGCTGGGGGTGCAGTGTGGAGCTGGGCAGAAATGGAGCAGCATGGAGCTGGGAGTGGAGTGTGGAGCTGGCTGAGATGTGGGCAGCTTGGAGCTGGGGGTGCAGTGTGGAGCTGGGAGTGCAGTGTGAAGCTTGGCTGAGATGGGAGCAGCTTGGAGCTGGGTAGAGATGGGGGGCAGCGTGGAGCCTCCTGTACTGGGTCTTCGATCCATTCTACCTCTTTCATTTGGTTGGGGGGAGGGGGGTAAAACACAAATAGTGCCTAGGGCAGCATGAACCCTAAATACGGCCCTGTCCGCATGCACATCTCTAGCTGGAACCCAACTCCTCTCTTCTGGCCCATATCCCTTCCAGTCGACTAAATATTGCAAGGAATTCCGGAGGAAACGGGAATCCAGAATTCGTGCGACTTCAAACTCCTGCTCACCATCAACTAGAATAGGAGAAGGAGAGGAATCCTCCTCCACTCCCCTGGCAGGCTTAAGGAGGGAAACGTGAAAGGAATTACAAATCCTCAGAGATGGTGGAAGTTTGAGTCTGTATGTGACTTTGTTAATTTTCTGTAAAATGGGATAAGGGCCAATATATCATGGCCCCAATTTTACAGAGAGTTGGTGTAGTGCTAAATTTTTGGTAGAGAGCAAGACCAAATCCCCCACTTTATAGTCTGGATTCTTGGATCGGCGACGATCCGCAAAGACCTTCTGCTGACTCGATGCCTGGACCAAATGCCACTGAATCTTGGCCCATAAATCTGGCCACTGGGACAACCAATAGTCTAAAGAAGGCAAACCAGAGCATGAGCCTGAAAGTGCTGAGAACTTATGATCCCTCCCATATACACACCGGAAGGGTGATACCCCCGTGGAGGAGTTAACTGCATTATTGAAGGCAAATTCGGCAAAGGCAAGAAATTGGACCACTCTGACTGAATATCGGAGGTGAAGCAACGGAGATAATGTTCTAATGACTGGTTGGTCCGTTCCGTCTGCCCATTGGACTGAGGGTGAAAAGCTGAAGACAGAGAAACAGTGAAGCCTAGCCGGGTGCAGAATACCCTCCAGAAGCGTGACACAAATTGGACCCCCCTATCTGAGACCACATCTTCTGGAATTCCGTGAAGTCTAAAAATATGATCTAAGAAATATTGAGCCAATTCTTGGGCTGTGGGCAGCTTTCTTAGGGGGACAAAATGTGCTATTTTGCTAAATCAATCTACCACAATCCAGATAACTGTATATCCCTGGGACTGTGGTAAATCAGTAATAAAATCCATTGCCAAGTGCGTCCAAGGCTTTGAAGGAGTGGACAGGGGCACCAGAGGTCCGGCAGCAGCTGACCTGGGGGTTTTGCTACGGGCACAGATCTTACAGGCCTGAATAAAGGCCTGGGTATCTCTCCTGTAAGATGGCCACCAGACATGACGGGCTAGAAGGGCCAAAGTCTTTTTAACCCACCGTCTTGGAGTCATGAAACTGCTGAAGTACTGCCGGACGGTGGGACAGGGGTACAAAGAGGAGGTGATCGGGTTTGCCCGGAGGAGAATCTGATTGAAACCGGCTTAGCTCACTTGACAGGTCAGGTTGGATGACAGCTATGACCTTGTGTCGTGGGATTATGGGAAGGATCTCCTCTACAGGGACTTGATCAACTGTGAAACTTCTGGAGAGAGTGTCAGCTTTAATATTCTTTGTTCCTGGTTTGTATGTTATAGTGAAATTAAATCGGGAGAAGAAAAGAGACCATCGGGCCTGACGGGGGGTTAACCTTTTAGCTGACTCAATGTATTCTAAATTCTTGTGATCTGTGAATACCGTAATTGGGAACTGGGCCCCCTCTAACCAATGTCTCCATTCCTGAAAGGCTAATTTCACAGCTAGAAGTTCTCGATTGCCAATATCATAGTTCCGCTCAGCGGAATTAAATTTTTTCGAGAAAAAGGCACAGGGATGTAGCCGTTCAGGAGACCCACTGTACTGTGAGAGAATCGCCCCTACCCCGAGCTCGGATGCATCTACTTCGACTATGAAGGCTCGGTGGATATCAGGGTGGGTCAACACAGGTGCTGAACTAAAGGCAGACTTAAGGTTCTCAAAGGCCTGGATGGATCAAGTAAACGCCCCCTTCTTAGTGAGGTCGGTGAGTGGGGCTACCAAGGTGGAAAAGTTTTTTATAAAGCGCCTATAAAAATTAGCAAACCCCAGAAACCTCTGTAAACCCTTCAAATCTTTGGGTTGTTCCCACTGGAGGACCGCAGATACTTTGGCCTGATCCATTGTTAACCCAGTATCGGCAACAATGTATCCTAGGAACATAACCTCAGAAACCTTTTTTAGCTTGGCATAGAGGTGATTCTCTCTCAATTTCTGTAGAACCATCCGTACATGCTCTCTATGCTCGGTTAAGGTCGGTGAGAATATTAGGATGTCATCTAAGTAGATGACCACAAAACGGCCCAAGTATTCTCTAAAAACGTCATTAACAAAGTCCTGAAAGACTGCCGGGGCATTACATAGGCCGAATGGCATAACAAGATATTCATAGTGCCCATCCTGGATGTTGAAGCAGTCTTCCACTCGTCTCCCTGACGGATCCTGATTAAATTGTAAGCCCCCCTCAGGTCAAGCTTAGAAAAAACCTGGGCCCCAATGACCTGGTTAAAGAGTCCCTCTATTAAGGGAAAGGGGTATTTATTTTTAACTGTAATTTTATTCAGGCCCCTATAATCAATACAGGGGCGCAAGCCACCATCTTTCTTTTCCACAAAGAAAAATCCGGCACCCGCTGGTGAGGTAGACGGCCGAATAAAACCTTTCTGCAGATTCTCAGCAATGTATTCTTTCATGGCCTTATTCTCAGCTCGGGTTAAATTATAAATCTTTTCCCGAGGTGGCATAGTTCTGGGGAGAAGATCAATCGGGCAGTCAAAAGGCCTATGAGGAGGGAGTTCATCAGCGGCTTTTTCAGAAAACACGTCTGCGAATTCTGCATAGGGGGTAGGGATGCCCTCAGCAGTCAAGCGAGTGGCACGTACAGGAAGCTCAAGACAAGACTGGAAACATTGTGGCCCCCACTTGATAACCTGCCCAGAGACCCAGTCAATTTGGGGATTGTGTTTAGACAGCCAGGGGAGTCCCAAAACTAAAGAGGTA
Organism: Gastrophryne carolinensis; assembly: GCA_027917425.1. Classification (NCBI taxonomy): domain Eukaryota; kingdom Metazoa; phylum Chordata; class Amphibia; order Anura; family Microhylidae; genus Gastrophryne; species Gastrophryne carolinensis. The sequence goes on along the minus strand of CM051234.1, from coordinate 422,171,491 downwards.
AGAGGCATCTTAAGGAAAAGGAAGCTCATTAGCTAGGTATGTCCCGCCCCCACTCTAACACTGGTACTGAATCAGGCCCCCGACAAGGGGGTATTATCAATGGCTTTGACTCTAATTGGATTGACTAAAGATTGCAGCTGAATATTTAATGCTTGAGCCAGGCCCCAATCAATAAAATTCCCGGCGGCCCCACAATCCAAAACAGCCTCCACAGATCTGGACTCAAAATCATGAGTAATCTCAACAGGCAACGTAATTTGTGTGCAACACAGAGGAAATACCTTGCAGCCTAGGTGGGTTTCCTCGACCCCACCTAGGCTCTGAAGTTTCCCGATGCCTGTTTCCGAGGGCAGGAGCGGACCAGGTGACCGACTTCTCCGCAATAAAGGCATAGGTCTTGCGACAGACGCCTCCACCTCTCAGCTTCAGAAAGCTTGGTGGTCCCAAGCTGCATGGGTTCTTCAGAAGAAGAGGGGACTAAAGCCTCAGGCTTCATACTGACTTCAGACTGGGCCCCTTTTTCCAGGGATGGTTTCATCCAAGGTGTTAGGTACAGGGTGATTTACCATGACATCTTTTATGACCTCTGACAGACCTAGCCTGAACTGCCCACACAATGCTGGGTCATTCCAGCGAGAATCCACTGCCCAGCGTCGGAATTCCGAGCAATATTCTCCTGCCAGTCTTCGCCCCTGTCTGAGAGATCGTAGCTTGGCATCAGCAGTTGCCCCTCGGTCTGGGTCATCATACAGGATCCCCATGGCCTTGAAGAATTCCTCGACAGATTGGCGGGCGTAATCCTGAGGGGAGAGGCTAAAAGCCCAGGATTGGGGATCCCCATGCAGAAGGGAGATGATAAGTCCCGCCCGTTGCTCCTGGGAGCTGGAAGCATAAGGGCGAAGCTGAAAATAGAGCTTACAGGCATCCCGGAAATTGGCAAATTTACTTCGGTCCCCCGAAAACTTCTGTGAAAGGGGAATCTTGGGTTCAACCGGAAAGGCGGCTATTGCCCCCTGGGGCACAAAGGGTGCAGGAGCTGGACGGTTCTCCTGAGCCGCCACTCGAAGTGCCAGGTGCTCCACGGCCGCGGTCAGGGCCTGCACCTGTTCCAAAATTTGGTCCATTTATGTGGCCCGTGATAATGTGAATCCCAGCGGGACACCAGCCTTCTGTAAGCAGGTCAATCCCCAATCTCCACCGCCGCTTCTGCCTATAGTCAAGCCCCCGTTTGCCGGGACGCTAGGTACGCCTCACCGCCAGGTCTTAATAGGCGCAAATGATGGCTGCTTACGGTGAAGGCCGATGAAAAACGAGGGTATCCCAAAGCCGAAGTCGTTCACAGGTGGTCAATCCGGAGGGTGCGTCAGAGTACAGGGATGAGACAGGTGCGTAGTCAGGGGTAGCCAAAGGGTCAAGCCGGGAGGTCAGAGATCGCAGGGTATCCAGAGGGGCAGGCTGGTTCGTGGTCAGACAAAGCAGAGGTCGGTACAGGCAGCAGACAGGGATGGTCGATCAAGCCGGGTCGGAATCAGATAACAACTAACAGAATAACACCCTAATCACAAGCGACTATCATGGGCACTGAGTGCTGGCTGACTCCATATTTATTGGGGAATCGACCAATGGCCACCCTAGGGGGGAGTGTATGTGCTGATTGGTGCAACTTACAACACTGTGAGTGATTGGAGGCACTATCCAGGGGCTGGTCAGTCTTGGCTGCAAGGCTGATCAGCCCCTGATTCCCATCAGGTGTGGAGCACTCTGTGCTGCCTGCCACTCGCAGCACAGCGCCTCCTAGTGGCGAAATCTACAGACTGCGGGACACGCGCCTGCACAGCTAGAGAGGGGCGAGGGAGACTGCCAGAGTGACGCGCCGTGCTCCCAGCAGCAGGAGTGCTGCGTCGCCCTGCGGACGCTCGCCGCTGGCCCCCTGGCAGAGGTAAGTTCCTTACACTATAGCAACTAATTCCCAGACATTCCATAACCATGCTCCACACCATACACCATACTCTGTCCTATACAAGTTACCAAACACATCTTGCCAGGAGGACTGCTTATTGTCCATAAGTAACTTCAGCTCAGAATTGACATAATAATAGGAACCTACCCTTAAAATAACGGGGACCTTTACCCAATAAGTGCAACTACACATATATCCTGAACTGATCCATAATAGCCCTAATCTATAGTAAGAAAATCCCTTATCGGGTAGTATGGCACAATATACCACCTCTTTAGTGGTCTGGTTCCCACATCAAGGTTTTTTGGTACATAATTATATGCCTTGTATGTGTTTGCCTGTTTGCAAGCTGTAATATGCTGCACAAATGTAGAGCTTTACTATACTTTGATAAATTATTAATCCCATGTCTTTTTTATTCTTGAATCTTTATTTGTTGCAGATGGATCCCCCTTGTTCTCTTTTCCCCCATGAGTACTTATACTCACCCAGCATCTTTTCGCTGTCTCCGCTGTGGCACACGCCCCGTGCGCCTGCGCGCCGCCATCATGGGGCTGGCAAAGATGCCGGCCGCCGAATGACTGGCGCGAGGTCGGGACGTGCGTCACCGGAAGTGACGTGGGATGACGCGAACACTGTTCGCGTCACCGCCGCATCACGGGGCTGGCCCGGGGGGGGATTCGCGCGCTCTCAAGCGCTTTATAAACAGCTGATCGCGGCACAGCTGACAGGCACCGCATCCTGCATACTTGCAACCCTGCACCAGCTCCGACGAAGGTTAATATTAAAACCGAAACACGTGTCAGCAGCATAACGGGTGACAGACCGGACCAACAATGCGCTACAACAGAGCCTAGCCTGATATCCATTAACCCTATATGGACTTCCTATGGACTCAGCACTAAGCAGCATACGAGCTCGCAATTAAAAGTGCCTCCTGCACTACCTTCCAGGTAATTCATCACTCTTTTGAGACCCCTATTACCATCATTTTCTTACAAGTAATTAACAGAATACTGTGCTCACGCCAGAACTTGAATAGCCAAAAGCTCCCACAGCATTCGGAATTGCATGTAAATAGTATCATTCTCTGTACATATTGTATATATTTTTGTGTCTTTGGCAAATGTGTATGCCCCATACCTAATGTATCATAATCCTTCAAGCGTACCCAAACCACCACAGTGTGACTTATGTACTGTACTACAATAAATTTGTACATTTTTGCATCAGACCCCCTGGTGTTAGGTGTGCATTTATAAATTAGTTCTTTATTCAAAAAATATATGAGAACAACTGGATTCTAAGATAGGCTCTATTTAACATGAAGGCTGATTCACTACTAGCGCCGCGTATTGCCAGATGAGCGTCTGTATAGCGACACTTAGAGCAACCACTAGTAGACACTGTAAGTGGGTATCGGGCTCTGTAACAGAGCGTCTCAGTCTCTCTAGTAACCTGGCCGGCATTGATGAATGTGATGTGTGTTGGGCGCTCTAACACCAGTACAGCAATGCAGCCAGCTCAGTGCTAGTGGCACTCAGCGCTCCACACCATATTTAACAAAAAACTACACACACAGCGTTGGCGCTCTGAAGCTGGGCGCTTTAGGCTAGCATAGAGAGCCAGACGCTGTGCGATCAAAGTCTGTTTTTGAACACATATCTACCAGTAACAAAGTGAAAACACATGGAATTACATTGTTTTAACACTGGGAAAATAACACTTTAGTGCCAGACCTGTAAATAGAATTCTGCATAAAAATATAAAAAGTCCAAAAAATGTATAAAAGTGTTTTTTTTGCAGCCAGGAGAGGTCACACAATGATTTTAGCAAAAAAAAAAATAAATTAAATTGCCAAACACGCTATTTATACACAACTAATGAAAGTTCCTTAAAAATGTATGAGAGAGAGCTACAGAGCGACAGGTACTACATGGTACTCCTGAACCTAGAGCGCCGGCGCTATACACTGAGCCTCCTGTATTAATACATGTCACTGTTAGAGTCGCTCACCAGATTCGCTTTCTTAAATGTGGTTTTGCGTACAGCACCCGGCGTTCATCAGACACAACCTGGCGCTATCCCTTCTTAAATAACCCCCATAGTCAAATAAAAAAAGGGGTTATCCTCCAGCACCTCCGTTGCTGTGCTGTTGCTATTCCTCCATCTGTCACTGGAATAAGGACCGACGGCATGGTTTTCTTAATACTTGGAAAGCTGCTGCATGAGTGGTTGTGAGGAGTTAAAAAATGTAGTAGTGGAAAAAGTGGCAGCTGTCTTCACTGTTGTCTCTTTTGATGGAATTTAATCTCTCTTGCTTATTACTGTAGCTGTCACATCCTTCGGCAGATCCTGCTACTTATGTTATTTGTTATGCTCATATGTGATGCTACATAATGCTGTTCACCTAGAGTAAATTTGTTAATATGGCATTTTGCTGGGCACAAGGAAACAAGTACAGTTTTTTTGTTGCAGAGAATTAAAGTGAACAAAACCCTAAACCACACCAGGGCCAGCCACTTGCCTTCCCCTGGGGCCTCCTAAATAGGGATACCCTGCTGTGAGTCCCTACAAACCTTACCTTTGCTCTGGCTTCCACGATGATGTAACCAATGGTGGCCACATCCAAAGCATCTCTCCCTCACCCAGCAAATCAGATCATCATCATCTAAAGTGAAACTGGGGATTAGAGATGAGCGAACTTTTGAAAAGTTCGATTCGGCCGATTCGCCGAATTTCACAAAGAAATTCGGGTTCGGCCGAATCGAACTTTTACGAAGTTCCCCATCATAAATGCCGGCATGGTGGGAGCGGGCCGGCCGGTTCCGCTGTCAGCGGGCCGGCAAAGCCGGGCCGCTGACAGCGGAGCCGGCCGGCGGGCCGGTAAAGCCGGCCGGCCCGCTCCCACCATGCCGGCATTTAAAAAACAAAAAAAAAAAAAAAAGCATTTTTGCCGGCATGGTGGGAGCGGGCCGGCCCGCTCCGCTGTCAGCGGAACCGGCCGGCCCGCTCCGCTGTCAGCGGAACCGGCCGGCCCGCTCCCACCATGCCGGCATTTAAAAAAAAAAAAAAAAAAAAAAAAGCATTTTTGCCGGCATGGTGGGAGCGGGCCGGCCCGCTCCGCTGTCAGCGGAACCGGCCGGCCCGCTCCCACCATGCCGGCATTTCAAAAAAAAGCAAACACTTACGTGGAGGCCGGCGCCGCTCTCAGCTGTCATCTGAGGGCGCGTCATCAGAGGGCGCTCTGATGACGCGCCCTCAGATGACAGCTGAGAGCGGCGCCGGCCTCCACGCTCCGGACCTGCAGGTAAGTGTTTGCTTTTTTTTGAAATGCCGGCATGGTGGGAGCGGGCCGGCCGGTTCCGCTGACAGCGGAGCGGGCCGGCCGGTTCCGCTGACAGCGGAGCCGGCCGGCCCGCTCCCACCATGCCGGCAAAAATGCTTTTTTTTTTTTTTTTTTTTTTGTTTTTTAAATGCCGGCATGGTGGGAGCGGGCCGGCCGGCTTTACCGGCCCGCCGGCCGGCTCCGCTGTCAGCGGGCCGGCGAACCGGCCGGCCCGCTCCCACCATGCCGGCATTTTTTTTTTTTAATTTCAGGAAAAATTCGATCGGCACGAACCACAAAATATTCGGGTTCGTGCCGAATCGAATATTTCCTGAAATTCGGAGCGAATTCCGGTTCGTCCGAACCGGTTCGCTCATCTCTACTGGGGATGCAGCAGCTTTGCCTAAAATGCATGGCATATGGCATTGATTGGACGTGCACCGTGAGACCGGGGAAAGGTATGATTTTTAGGCCGATTCAGGGGGTTTCACACAGCAGGGCAACCCACAATGGGAAGCCCCCGGGGCAAGAAACCACACCCAGGATAGCAAAAATCCCAGGTTTTGTTACGCTTTAATGTGTGGGGGCTACCCCCAACCCGTTACAGCCATTTGAGGCAAAATGTTTCTTTGGTCTGGTTTAAAGATCATCATTAAAGGGTAAGCTCACTTTTGTTTAAATTGTATATTTGTATATAATTGAAAGTGTATATTTTTATGTGTTGAGATGATGTCTTAACCCCCGCCCAGCTCAGCCGGATGCTGCTGTTGGATCGGCGGAATCCGCGCCCTGCGGCACTTTTGAGAGCCTATTGGCCCTCTCAAAAGTGCCGCTTTAACAAGGTGCAGCAAGCTGGTCGCATCCCCGCCCACGGTTCGGGCGCACATGCTCCCATGCCCAGCCTCTGGGCATGCACGGGCAAAGAGATGCCAGAGATGTGGCGACGGCAAAGGTCGCGTCACCAGCACCCCAGGTGGTTTCGCACAGTGTAACATCCAGTGTAGGATGCCCCGGGGGTAACGGCTAAAAGATACCAGGGCCCATCCGTGAGGGTTTTAATCCACTTTGAGATGCTGAGCTAATCTAGTATTTTTTTTTTTTTTTTTTTTTTTAATTCAGCTGATTTCTTTGTTTTTGCTCCATTAGCTCCCTCATATCTGCTGGTGCTGGATCCTTTGTCATGCAGAGTGCAAGAAAGGTGCATACTTTAAAACTCCAGGGGAAAGTGGCTCTGGTAACGGGATCAACAGATGGGTAATTCAAATTGACTTTATACTCTGTTTTCTTTCTTGATTCAAACTATCCCCTGAACAGATGATCCAGTGTTGTCGCCTCAAATACCTCCTTCTTCTGCTTTCTGCTTCCGGACTGGCTCCTCAAATATCCTCCTTCTTCTGCTTTCTGCTTCCGGACTGGCTCCTCAAATTTCCTCCTTCTTCTGCTTTCTGCTTCCGGGCTGGCTCCTCAAATTCCCTCCTTCTTCTGCTTCCTGCCTCCCAGCTAGCTCCTCAGATTCCCTCCTTCTTCTGCTTTCTGCTTCCAGACCTGCTCCTCACATTTCCTCCTTCTTCTGCTTTCTGTTTTTGAGCTGGCTGCTCAACTTTCCTCCTTCTTCTGCTTCCTGCCTCACGGTTGGCTCCACAAATTCCCTCCTTCTTCTGCTTTCTGCTTCCGGGCTGCAGACATGCTCCCACTGCCAGCTAAGGGCTCAAAACTGCCAATGCTGATCTGAAAGTATACCATATTGTCAGACAAGGCTCACTCTCCTTACTCTCTTCAATTAGCAGGTAAAGAGGATGGGAGAAGCTGGTGATGGGTAAAACCACAGATGAACTAGATCTTTGAGGGGTGGTTGCATTAGGGACATGGGTGGTCCCAGGGGATAACACAGCAGGGCTTCCCAAATGGGGGCCTCTAGACAGGACTTTCGCCCGGATGTCATAAGTTTTGATCCGCTTTAATTTTGAAATGTTTGAATAGGTTTCTGACCTACAACATATGTATAGAACAGGGGCAGACTGCGGCTGTTGGTTGTGCGTACCGCTGCAGCGTGGCTTAGACTTTGGGTTCGTGCTGGCACCGACAAGCTGCCCAGCGTTCTATCCTGCCTTATAACTGGGTTTATAAATTCCACCTGTTGTGCAAAACCAAGCTGCAGGTAGTGGAGGAACTAATACACCGCTCTGCGTGCTGGTTTTTGTTCCTCGGCTAATATCATCCAATTTTTTTTAATGTTTTTTTTATTACTCTTCAAGAACTTTAGCAAGTCCGAGCGTCTTAAAGACACAAGGGCCAGCTGTTCCTCTTTGGGGGGACATCTTGATTGCCCTGCCATGTTAAATGCCCAGGTTCACTGCAAATTATTACATTTCCAGTGGTCCCATGGGGCATGCACAGGCTCACCACCAATACAGCGTGGCTGTACCTTTGTTCATGTTTCTTAGCTGTGTTTGCATAGGAGCGGCTAGGAAACATGAAGATACAGCCGCACTCATTGTCAAAGAGCACATGCATGTGGGGCCATGGGGCTGCCAGTCAGGTAAGTATTGCCATTGTCCAGGGTTTTCACATGGCAGGGCATCCCAAACTGCCCATATCCATCCTGTTCTTGCAGCTCTGCCCCTATCTACCCCATTCTCCCAGCTCCTTCTCCATCCACCTCTCCTATTCCCAGCTCTGTCCTATGCATCCCTCTTATTCCCAGCTCTGTCCGATGCATCCCTCTTTTTTCCAGCTCTGTCCTATGCATCCCTCTTATTCCCAGCTCTGTCCTATGCATCCCTCTTATTCCCAGCTCTGTCCTATGCATCCCTCTTATTCCCAGCTCTGTCCTATGCACCCCTCTTATTCCCAGCTCTGCCCCCCATCCATCCCTATTATTCCCAGATCTGCCCACATCTATCCTTTGGCCTCCAACCTTTTTCATACCCCATTCTTTAGTCTAGAAACAATGTGTTAAATAATACTGTGCTAACTGTAAAACTCTTGCACATAAAAATATTCTGTACTGTATAGTCAATGTTCCTTATGTCTTTACGCTTGCATATTTTTTTCTCCTTGTAACCATGTGCGCTTGGCAAATAAACATGATTCTATTTATCACTTGGGCCACATCTAGGAGAGTGGTCCACTTACCTGCCAGAGTGCCTGTAGCCTACCAGTTCGAAATCCAATCTGTGTATGACTAAATGGCCACATTTGGAATCCCACAGTGATCCTGTTTTTATCAATTTGACTTATTTGATTACCAAGGAGTTTCAATCCTGCAATAGTTTAAGTATGGGTTTATTAATGCAACAACACACCTATCATGTTTTTTTCTGTAATCAGAGAAAGATGATGCCAATAATAAGTAGCTATAGTTACAATTAGAGATGAGCGAGTAGTGAAATATTCAAAATTTCGAATTTCGATTCGAATAGACCGCGTTACTCGACTACTCGACCGATTATCGAATCCCATTATAGTCTATGGGAAAAAAATGCTCGCCACTTGGAAATCTCAATTCGACCACTTGGAGGTCACCAAGTCCACCCTGAAACATCAGAAAATGATGCCAACACTGCTGGAATGCAACTGGGACAGCAGGGGAAGCATGTCTGGGTGCATATAACGCGCCCAAGTCGCACTATTACGCCACTATCACAGCCACTCAACAATACACTCCAAACACAATATAACTTCTACGTAAAGTGAGACAAGACAAGGAAACCTTCTTTCCTCTACATTGCCATGGACCCCAAGCCAAACTGTACAAAAAAGAAGAAAAAAATTCTGCACCCCTTAAAATCACGTTGCCTAATGACAACCACAGATGGCATAGGCAAGGGGGGAAATAAATAGACCCCACCCCTAATTGTCATTGTGTGTGTGTGTGTGTGTGTGTGTGTGTGTGTGTGTGTGTGTGTGTGAGATGTGGTCAGACATGTCCTCTTGTGTCATTGTGTCACCCCAGCAGTAAGGGAAGCTTAAAGGAGGAGGTATGTTACAGTGTGTTACCCCAGCAGTAAGGGAAGCTTACAGGAGGAGGTTTGTTACAGTGTGTCACCCCAGCAGTAAGGGAAGCTTACAGGAGGAGGTTTGTTACAGTGTGTCACCCCAGCAGTCAGGGAAGCTTACAGGAGGAGGTTTGTTACAGTGTGTCACCCCAGCAGTCGGGGAAGCTTAAAGGAGGAGGTTTGTTACAGTGTGTCACCCCAGCAGTCAGGGAAGCTTACAGGAGGAGGTTTGTTACAGTGTGTTACCCCAGCAGTAAGGGAAGCTTAAAGGAGGAGGTTTGTTACATTGTGTCACCCCAGCAGTCAGGGAAGCTTACAGGAGGAGGTTTGTTACATTGTGTCACCCCAGCAGTCAGGGAAGCTTACAGGAGGAGGTTTGTTACAGTGTGTCACCCCAGCAGTAAGGGAAGCTTACAGGAGGAGGTTTGTTACAGTGTGTCACCCCAGCAGTCAGGGAAGCTTACAGGAGGAGGTTTGTTACAGTGTGTCACCCCAGCAGTAAGGGAAGCTTACAGGAGGAGGCTTGTTACAGTGTGTCACCCCAGCAGTAAGGGAAGCTTATAGGAGGAGGTTTGTTACAGTGTGTCACCCCAGCAGTCGGGGAAGCTTAAAGGAGGAGGTTTGTTACAGTGTGTTACCCCAGCAGTAAGGGAAGCTTAAAGGAGGAGGTTTGTTACATTGTGTCACCCCAGCAGTAAGGGAAGCTTACAGGAGGAGGTTTGTTACAGTGTGTCACCCCAGCAGTCAGGGAAGCTTACAGGAGGAGGTTTGTTACAGTGTGTCACCCCAGCAGTAAGGGAAGCTTAAAGGAGGAGGTTTGTTACATTGTGTCACCCCAGCAGTCAGGGAAGCTTACAGGAGGAGGTTTGTTACAGAGTGTTACCCCAGCAGTAAGGGAAGCTTAAAGGAGGAGGTTTGTTACATTGTGTCACCCCAGCAGTCAGGGAAGCTTACAGGAGGAGGTTTGTTACATTGTGTCACCCCAGCAGTAAGGGAAGCTTACAGGAGGAGGTTTGTTACAGTGTGTCACCCCAGCAGTAAGGGAAGCTTACAGGAGGAGGTTTGTTACAGTGTGTTACCCCAGCAGTAAGGGAAGCTTAAAGGAGGAGGTTTGTTACATTGTGTCACCCCAGCAGTCAGGGAAGCTTACAGGAGGAGGTTTGTTACAGTGTGTCACCCCAGCAGTAAGGGAAGCTTACAGGAGGAGGTTTGTTACAGTGTGTCACCCCAGCAGTAAGGGAAGCTTATAGGAGGAGGTTTGTTACAGTGTGTCACCCCAGCAGTCGGGGAAGCTTAAAGGAGGAGGTTTGTTACAGTGTGTTACCCCAGCAGTAAGGGAAGCTTAAAGGAGGAGGTTTGTTACATTGTGTCACCCCAGCAGTAAGGGAAGCTTACAGGAGGAGGTTTGTTACAGTGTGTCACCCCAGCAGTAAGGGAAGCTTATTGGAGGAGGTTTGTTACATTGTGTCACCCCAGCAGTCAGGGAAGCTTACAGGAGGAGGTTTGTTACAGTGTGTTACCCCAGCAGTAAGGGAAGCTTACAGGAGGAGGTTTGTTACATTGTGTCACCCCAGCAGTCAGGGAAGCTTACAGGAGGAGGTTTGTTACATTGTGTCACCCCAGCAGTAAGGGCAGCTTACAGGAGGAGGTTTGTTACAGTGTGTCACCCCAGCAGTAAGGGAAGCTTAAAGGAGGAGGTTTGTTACATTGTGTCACCCCAGCAGTAAGGGAAGCTTACAGGAGGAGGTTTGTTACAGTGTGTCACCCCAGCAGTAAGGGAAGCTTACAGGAGGAGGTTTGTTACAGTGTGTCACCCCAGCAGTCAGGGAAGCTTACAGGAGGAGGTTTGTTACAGTGTGTCACCCCAGCAGTAAGGGAAGCTTACAGGAGGAGGTTTGTTACAGTGTGTCACCCCAGCAGTAAGGGAAGCTTATAGGAGGAGGTTTGTTACAGTGTGTCACCCCAGCAGTCGGGGAAGCTTAAAGGAGGAGGTTTGTTACAGTGTGTCACCCCAGCAGTAAGGGAAGCTTACAGGAGGAGGTTTGTTACAGTGTGTCACCCCAGCAGTCAGGGAAGCTTACAGGAGGAGGTTTGTTACAGCGTGTCACCCCAGCAGTCGGGGAAGCTTAAAGGAGGAGGTTTGTTACAGTGTGTCACCCCAGCAGTAAGGGAAGCTTACAGGAGGAGGTTTGTTACAGTGTGTCACCCCAGCAGTAAGGGAAGCTTATAGGAGGAGGTTTGTTACAGTGTGTCACCCCAGCAGTCGGGGAAGCTTAAAGGAGGAGGTTTGTTACAGTGTGTCACCCCAGCAGTAAGGGAAGCTTACAGGAGGAGGTTTGTTACAGTGTGTCACCCCAGCAGTCAGGGAAGCTTACAGGAGGAGGTTTGTTACAGTGTGTCACCCCAGCAGTCGGGGAAGCTTAAAGGAGGAGGTTTGTTACAGTGTGTTACCCCAGCAGTAAGGGAAGCTTACAGGAGGAGGTTTGTTACAGTGTGTCACCCCAGCAGTCAGGGAAGCTTACAGGAGGAGGTTTGTTACAGTGTGTCACCCCAGCAGTCAGGGAAGCTTACAGGAGGAGGTTTGTTACAGTGTTACCCCAGCAGTAAGGGAAGCTTAAAGGAGGAGGTTTGTTACATTGTGTCACCCCAGCAGTCAGGGAAGCTTACAGGAGGAGGTTTGTTACAGTGTGTCACCCCAGCAGTAAGGGAAGCTTAGAGCTGAGACCTCTTAAAAATTGTGTGGAGTCCCAAGAGCTGAGACCTCTTAAAAATTGTGTGGAGGCCCAAGAGCTGAGACCTCTTAAAAATTGTGTGGAGTCCCAAGAGCTGAGACCTCTTAAAAATTGTGTGGAGTCCCAAGAGCTGAGACCTCTTAAAAATTGTGTGGAGGCCCAAGAGCTGAGACCTCTTAAAAATTGTGTGGAGGCCCAAGAGCTGAGACCTCTTAAAAATTGTGTGGAGGCCCAAGAGCTGAGACCTCTTAAAAATTGTGTGGAGTCCCAAGAGCTGAGACCTCTTAAAAATTGTGTGGAGGCCCAAGAGCTGAGACCTTTTAAAAATTGTGTGGAGTCCCAAGAGCTGAGACCTCTCAAACATTGTGTGGAGGCCCAAGAGCTGAGACCTCTTGAAAATTGTGTGGAGGCCCAAGAGCTGAGACCTCTTAAAAATTGTGTGGAGGCCCAAGAGCTGAGACCTCTTAAAAATTGATTGTATTAAGCCCAAGAGGTGAGCCATAATTTTTTTTATTAATACAGCAATTCTACGGCGGTCAAGGAGGAGGAGGAGGAGGAGGAGGAAATGGCACTTCATACAGATGGCACTTCACTCTTGGCTGCTTTCCACTGTTGTACAAGCAAAGTCCGGGTCAATCCACTTGCTGTTCATTTTGATTAGCGTCAGCCTGTCGGCACTGTCGGTTGACAGGCGGCTGCGCTTATCGGTTATAATGCCCCCGGCTGCGCTGAACACCCTCTCTGATACCACGCTGGCGGCAGGGCAGGCAAGCACCTCCAAGGCGTACAGTCTTCCCCTTTGTTGTGTGCTGCCACTGCGGTCCAGACCTCCAGCCAGGACACCTCCACATCTGCCTCGGCCTTGGCTACTTTGGGGCCTTCTCCTTCAGCCCCCCCTTCCCCCGCATCTTCGTCTGCACCTTCCATCTCCTCGTCCCATCAACTGTCCATCTCGCAGGCGTTCAACCGCAGGCGGAAGTACGCCTCCAGTCACCCCCAAGCCCAAGCCTTAACCTGCCTCATCTCCAAACTGCTGGCCCTGGAGATGTTGCCGTTTAGGCTTGTGGAGACGCAGGCCTTCCGCGACCTGATGGCGGCTGCCGCACCTCGCTATTCCGTCCCTAGCCGCCACTATTTTTCCCGGTGTGGCGTCCCCGCCCTGCACCAGCACGTGTCGCGTAACATCAGGCGGGCCCTGAGGTACGCAGTCAGCGCAAAGGTCCACTTGACCACCGACTCGTGGACAAGCGCTTGCGGCCAAGGACGCTACATCTCTTTGACGGCACACTGGGTGAATGTTGTGGAAGCGGGGACGGGGTCGCAAACAGGGACGGCCTACATACCACCCCCGCCCAAGATTGCCAGCACGGGTTCTGATAGACCCCCCTCCTCTTCCTCCTCCTCCTCCTCTGCCTTAACATCGCCCTCAGCCCCTAGCTGGAAGCGTTGCAGCACTGGCGCGGGGAGACGTCAGCAGGCGGTGCTTAAGCTCATCAGCTTGGGCGACAGGAAGCACAGCGCCGCAGAGGTGAGGCACGCCATATTGCAGCAGACAGAGATGTGGCTGTCGCCACTGCAGCTAGGACCAGGCATGGTCGTGTGCGATAACGGCCGTAACCTGGTGGCGGCTCTGGAGCTTGCAGAACTCAATCACGTACCATGCCTGGCCCACGTTTTTAATTTGGTAGTACAAAAGTTTCTAAAGACTTACCCCAACCTGGCAGAGCTACTGGTCAAAGTGCGGCGCTTGTGCGCTCACTTTCGGAAGTCAACTGTAGCTGCTGCTAGCTTAAAAAAAATCCAGCAACGCCTCCAGTTGCCTCAACATCGGCTGTTGTGCGACCTGCCCACTCGCTGGAATTCCACCTATTGCATGTTGGCCAGGGTGTGTGAGCAGCAGAGAGCATTGATGGAGTACCAGATGATGCATCCACGCGTGCATCCAACTCAGCTCCCTCAGTTTGCCAACCACGAGTGGCCATGGATGGCAGACATATGCGATGTATTGCGTATCTTTGAGGAGTCCACTAAGAAGGTCAGCAGCGAGGACGCTATAGTGAGCGTAACCATCCCGCTCCTATGCGTCCTTAAAGAATCGCTCATCGCAATAAGGGAGAACGCATTGCACACAGAGGAGACGGGGGTAGGAGGAGACGCAACGCAGGTAGACAGTCAGACCACACTTTTGTCTGCTGCTCGGTGGCAGTTGCAGGAGGAGGAGGATGAGGAGGACAACGTGGAGGTGGCTGTGGAAGAGGATGCTGGCGGCGAGGGTAGCAGTCAGGCTGTGTGCGTCCCATTGGTTCAGCGCGGATGGGGCGGAGAGGAGGAGGAAGAGGAGGAAATGGAAAATGATCCTTCTGGTGGGGGCAGTGACGTCATGCCTACTCAGAGTCTGGCACACATGGCTGACTTCATGCTGGGCTGCTTTTCCCGGGACATACGTGTTGTCTGGATATTGGAGAACAAACTATACTGGGTGTTCGCACTCCTGGACCCCCGGTATAAAGATAACTTCTCCTCTTTTATTCCGGTAGAGGAGAGGACGAATCGATTACTGGAATACCAGAGGGAACTCTTGCAGAACATGATGCAGATTTTCCCACCCAGCATCGCTGGCGGCAGAGAGGAGAGTGTCTCCCAGAGTCTGACAACATCGATCAGGCCCACAGCCACCAGGGGAACACTCTCCAAGGTGTGGGACACGTTCATGTCACCCCCTCGTGCAACTTCCATCACTGCGGGGCCCGCTATCAGCAGGAGGGACAAGTATCGGCGGATGTTGCGGTACTACCTGGCAGACCACACCCCTGTCCTTCCCGATCCCTCGGCGCCCTACACTTACTGGGTCTCCAAGTTGGACACGTGGCTGGAAGGCAGTGGCAGCAAGACCGGGCGCAGGTTGTATTGCGTTTGCTCTCTCCCACTCAGCCCAGTGCTTGACTTCCAAGTGACGGCGCATGCCTGAGGTGGTCAGATTGTTCTTCTCAGAGCCCCTACTCAGTTTTGAGTGGCAGATTGCGCAAACCGCGCTCAGTTTGTCGTCCGCGCAAACATTAAAAAATCTCCACACCACAGAAGTACGAGGCCTCGATGGGGGAGCTTCGCGCGACTGCCTGCTGCCGGGAAGAGCTTCGGCCCTGCTGGCTGTGGCCTGCCTTCTCTGTCTGGACTGTCCTCTGCCTCTGGACTGTCCTCTGCCTCTTGCTGCCTTATTCGGTGATGCGCAGACCGCATCTCCACTGCTTTCCCCGCTGGACATCACCCCTGTCCAAGTGGGGTCGGTCATTTCGTCGTCCACCACCTCCTCTTCCACTTCCTCTCTCTGCTCCTCCTCCTGCCCACTGGACATTCCAACAGCCTTCCTTGATGGCAACTGCGTCTCATCATCATCGCTCATGATAGCAGATGCTGGTTCCGGGTCCACATCACTAGGAGATGGCGGATACTCAAGTGTTTGGGCATCACTACAAACAAATTCCTCTGCTAGCTCCTGGGATTCTTGCGGCACATCTGGAAAAGGACCCGAAAAGAGGTCCTGGGAGGGGTCAAGGGTGGGCTGACTCTGTTGGCCAGGTTGGGAGGAAGGAGGGTCAGAGTGAGACTGTGTGGATGACTGGGTGGTGGACAAGTGGCTGGAAGCGTTATCGGCCATCCATTGCACCACCTGTTCACGCTGCTCTGGCCTCAACAGAGGTGTACCCCGCCCCCCGCATAACTGTCCCATAAAGGCAGGGAAATGGGCTGGCTGCCCCTCACCAGCAAGCATTGTATCCCCACTGGCTTCAACGCGGTTTGTGCCCCCACCAGCATTTCCGCGCCCCCGTCCTCGTCCACGTCCCTTTGCGCTAGCCCTCCGCATTTCAGACGTTTTACTTTTTTGGCCACGCGTTATGCCAAATATAAATATATTTTTTAGGAGAACACCTGGCTATACAGCCGTATACTGCCAGAAGGTGAAATGGTGCCTATACGCACCGGGTATATAACAGTCTTTTGTTGGCACAGAGGACACAAAACAGTAGAGCCAAATATAAATATATTTTTAAGGAGAACACCTGGCTATACAGCCGTATACTGCCAGAAGGTGAAATGGTGCCTAATACGCACTGGGTACATAACAGTCTTTTGTTGGCACAGAGGACACAAAACAGTAGAGCCAAATATAAATATATTGTTTAGGAGAACACCTGGCTATACAGCCGTATACTGCCAGAAGGTGAAATGGTGCCTATACGCACTGGGTATATAACAGGGTTTTGTTAGCACAGAGGACACAAAACAGTAGAGCCAAATATAAATATATTGTTTGGGAGAACACCTGGCTATGCAGCCGTATACTGCCAGAAGGTGAAATGGTGCCTAATACGCACTGGGTATATAACAGGGTTTTGTTGGTAAAGAGGACACAAAACAGTAGTGCCAAATATAAATATATTTTTAAGGAGAACACCTGGCTATACAGCCGTATACTGCCAGAAGGTGAAATGGTGCCTATACGCACCGGGTATAAAACAGTGTTTTGTTGGCACAGAGGACACAAAACAGTAGTGCAAAATATAGTTTTGTATATAGGTGATAATACACCACTGAAGTCTTTCTGTCCCTATTCCAGCAGCAGCTACCCCTCACTAAAGCAGCCGTTGTGTGCAGTGTGTATATAGCTAGAATGAGCTATATACCGTTCAGCATAGTAGCCCTAATAAGGACTCTCAATGACTCTCTTGTCTTCTGGTAGCTGGTATATATGGTGGTAAATGCGATATTCTGAGCTTCTGGGGCCCTGCCTGCCTACATATGAGCTATATACTGTTCAGCATAGTAGCCCTAATAATAAGGACTCTCAATGACTCTCTTGTCTTCTGGTAGCTGGTATATATGGTGGTAAATGCGATATTCTGAGCTTCTGGGGCCCTGCCTGCCTACATATGAGCTATATACTGTTCAGCATAGTAGCCCTAATAATAAGGACTCTCAATGACTCTCTTGTCTTCTGGTAGCTGGTATATATGGTGGTAAATGCGATATTCTGAGCTTCTGGGGCCCTGCCTGCCTACATATGAGCTATATACTGTTCAGCATAGTAGCCCTAATAATAAGGACTCTCAATGACTCTCTTGTCTTCTGGTAGCTGGTATATATGGTGGTAAATGCGATATTCTGAGCTTCTGGGGCCCTGCCTGCCTACATATGAGCTATATACTGTTCAGCATAGTAGCCCTAATAAGGGCTCTCAATGACTCTCTTGTCTTCTGGTAGCTGGTATATATGGTGGTAAAAGCGATATTCTGAGCTTCTGGGGCCCTGCCTGCCTACATAGGATCTATATACCGTTCAGCATAGTAGCCCTAATAAGGGCTCTTAATGACTCTCTTGTCTTCTGGTAGCTGGTATATATGGTGGTAAAAGCGATATTCTGAGCTTCTGGGGCCCTGCCTGCCTACATATGGGCTATATACTGTTCAGCATAGTAGCCCTAATAATAAGGGCTCTTAATGACTCTCTTGTCTTCTGGTAGCTGGTATATATGGTGGTAAATGCGATATTCTGAGCTTCTGGGGCCCTGCCTGCCTACATATGAGCTATATACTGTTCAGCATAGTAGCCCTAATAATAAGGGCTCTCAATGACTCTCTTGTCTTCTGGTAGCCGGTATATATGGTGGTAAATGCGATATTCTGAGCTTCTGGGGCCCTGCCTGCCTACATATGAGCTATATACTGTTCAGCATAGTAGCCCTAATAAGGGCTCTCAATGACTCTCTTGTCTTCTGGTAGCTGGTATATATGGTGGTAAATGCGATATTCTGAGCTTCTGGGGCCCTGCCTGCCTACATATGAGCTATATACTGTTCAGCATAGTAGCCCTAATAATAAGGACTCTCAATGACTCTCTTGTCTTCTGGTAGCTGGTATATATGGTGGTAAAAGCGATATTCTGAGCTTCTGGGGCCCTGCCTGCCTACATAGGAGCTATATACCGTTCAGCATAGTAGCCCTAATAAGGGCTCTTAATGACTCTCTTGTCTTCTGGTAGCTGGTATATATGGTGGTAAATGCGATATTCCGAGCTTCAGGGGCCCTGCCTGCCTACATAGGAGCTATATACCGTTCAGCATAGTAGCCCTAATAAGGGCTCTTAATGACTCTCTTGTCTTCTGGTAGCTGGTATTTATGGTGGTAAATGCGATATTCTGAGCTTCTGGGGCCCTGCCTGCCTACATATGGGATATATACTGTTCAACATAGTAGCCCTAAAAAGGGCTCTCAATGACTCTCTTGTCTTCTGGTAGCTGGTATATATGGTGGTAAATGCGATATTCTGAGCTTCTGGGGCCCTGCCTGCCTACATATGAGCTATATACTGTTCAACATAGTAGCCCTAATAAGGGCTCTCAATGACTCTCTTGTCTTCTGGTAGCTGGTATATATGGTGGTAAATGCGATATTCTGAGCTTCTGGGGCCCTGCCTGCCTACATATGGGATATATACTGTTCAGCATAGTAGCCCTAATAAGGGCTCTCAATGACTCTCTTGTCTTCTGGTAGCTGGTATTTATGGTGGTAAATGCGATATTCTGAGCTTTTGGGGCCCTGCCTGCCTACATATGAGATATATACTGTTCAACATAGTAGCCCTAATAAGGGCTCTCAATGACTCTCTTGTCTTCTGGTAGCTGGTATATATGGTGGTAAAAGCGATATTCTGAGCTTCTGGGGCCCTGCCTGCCTACATAGGAGCTATATACCGTTCAGCATAGTAGCCCTAATAAGGGCTCTTAATGACTCTCTTGTCTTCTGGTAGCTGGTATATATGGTGGTAAAAGCGATATTCTGAGCTTCTGGGGCCCTGCCTGCCTACATATGGGCTATATACTGTTCAGCATAGTAGCCCTAATAATAAGGACTCTCAATGACTCTCTTGTCTTCTGGTAGCTGGTATATATGGTGGTAAATGCGATATTCTGAGCTTCTGGGGCCCTGCCTGCCTACATATGAGCTATATACTGTTCAGCATAGTAGCCCTAATAATAAGGGCTCTCAATGACTCTCTTGTCTTCTGGTAGCTGGTATATATGGTGGTAAATGCGATATTCTGAGCTTCTGGGGCCCTGCCTGCCTACATATGAGCTATATACTGTTCAGCATAGTAGCCCTAATAAGGGCTCTCAATGACTCTCTTGTCTTCTGGTAGCTGGTATATATGGTGGTAAAAGCGATATTCTGAGCTTCTGGGGCCCTGCCTGCCTACATATGAGCTATATACTGTTCAGCATAGTAGCCCTAATAATAAGGACTCTCAATGACTCTCTTGTCTTCTGGTAGCTGGTATATATGGTGGTAAAAGCGATATTCTGAGCTTCTGGGGCCCTGCCTGCCTACATAGGAGCTATATACCGTTCAGCATAATAGCCCTAATAAGGGCTCTTAATGACTCTCTTGTCTTCTGGTAGCTGGTATATATGGTGGTAAATGCGATATTCCGAGCTTCTGGGGCCCTGCCTGCCTACATAGGAGCTATATACCGTTCAGCATAGTAGCCCTAATAAGGGCTCTTAATGACTCTCTTGTCTTCTGGTAGCTGGTATATATGGTGGTAAAAGCGATATTCTGAGCTTCTGGGGCCCTGCCTGCCTACATATGAGCTATATACTGTTCAGCATAGTAGCCCTAATAAGGGCTCTCAATGACTCTCTTGTCTTCTGGTAGCTGGTATATATGGTGGTAAAAGCGATATTCTGAGCTTCTGGGGCCCTGCCTGCCTACATAGGAGCTATATACCGTTCAGCATAGTAGCCCTAATAAGGGCTCTTAATGGCTCTCTTGTCTTCTGGTAGCTGGTATATATGGTGGTAAAAGCGATATTCTGAGCTTCTGGGGCCCTGCCTGCCTACATATGAGCTATATACTGTTCAGCATAGTAGCCCTAATAAGGGCTCTCAATGACTATCTTGTCTTCTGGTAGCTGGTATATATGGTGGTAAAAGCGATATTCTGAGCTTCTGGGGCCCTGCCTGCCTACATAGGAGCTATATACCGTTCAGCATAGTAGCCCTAATAATTGCTCTTAATGACTCTCTTGTCTTCTGGTAGCTGGTATATATGGTGGTAAAAGCGATATTCTGAGCTTCTGGGGCCCTGCCTGCCTACATAGGAGCTATATACGGTTCAGCATAGTAGCCCTAATAAGGGCTCTTAATGACTCTCTTGTCTTCTGGTAGCTGGTATATATGGTGTTAAAAGCGATATTCTGAGCTTCTGGGGCCCTGCCTGCCTACATATGAGCTATATACTGTTCAGCATAGTAGCCCTAATAAGGGCTCTCAATGACTCTCTTGTCTTCTGGTAGCTGGTATATATGGTGGTAAAAGCGATATTCTGAGCTTCTGGGGCCCTGCCTGCCTACATAGGAGCTATATACCGTTCAGCATAGTAGCCCTAATATGGGCTCTTAATGGCTCTCTTGTCTTCTGGTAGCTGGTATATATGGTGGTAGAAGCGATATTCTGAGCTTCTGGGGCCCTGCCTGCCTACATATGAGCTATATACTGTTCAGCATAGTAGCCCTAATAAGGGCTCTCAATGACTATCTTGTCTTCTGGTAGCTGGTATATATGGTGGTAAAAGCGATATTCTGAGCTTCTGGGGCCCTGCCTGCCTACATAGGAGCTATATACCGTTCAGCATAGTAGCCCTAATAAAGGCTCTTAATGACTCTCTTGTCTTCTGGTAGCTGGTATATATGGTGGTAAAAGCGATATTCTGAGCTTCTGGGGCCCTGCCTGCCTACATATGGGCTATATACTGTTCAGCATAGTAGCCCTAATAATAAGGACTCTCAATGACTCTCTTGTCTTCTGGTAGCTGGTATATATGGTGGTAAAAGCGATATTCTGAGCTTCTGGGGCCCTGCCTGCCTACATATGAGCTATATACTGTTCAGCATAGTAGCCCTAATAATAAGGACTCTCAATGACTCTCTTGTCTTCTGGTAGCTGGTATATATGGTGGTAAAAGCGATATTCTGAGCTTCTGGGGCCCTGCCTGCCTACATAGGAGCTATATACCGTTCAGCATAGTAGCCCTAATAAGGGCTCTTAATGACTCTCTTGTCTTCTGGTAGCTGGTATATATGGTGGTAAAAGCGATATTCTGAGCTTCTGGGGCCCTGCCTGCCTACATAGGAGCTATATACCGTTCAGCATAGTAGCCCTAATAAGGGCTCTTAATGACTCTCTTGTCTTCTGGTAGCTGGTATATATGGTGGTAAATGCGATATCCCGAGCTTCTGGGGCCCTGCCAGCTACAGCCTGTCTTTCCCTGCTGTGAGCGTCTATCCCTCACTAAGTTCAAGCTGCTAATGCTGACGAAGAGGAAGTGCTGAGTTTTGTAGATTCGAGGTCACATGGTTTTTCCAGCCAATGCGTGTAGACGCCGTTCTCGCGATGCCAGCGTCCTCCCAGGACCTGTCCCACCCCCCCTGCATGGTGATTGGTGTAAAAAACGCGCCAGGGAAGGTGGGAGGGGAAACGAATTGTGAGTGCGCCATCGCCGCTGTACTCAATCGAAATCGAGTATGACGAATAGCGTAGTATTCGATCGAATACCGACTCGGTCGAATACTACTCGCTCATCTCTAGTTACAATATTATTGCTCTGGTATGAATATTATTTGGTATGGAGATAAATGGTTAGAAAGCTAATGAATGGTTTCCTCCACAGGATTGGTTTGGCTATTGCTCGAAGGCTTGCTCAGGATGGAGCACAAGTTCTCATCAGCAGCCGGAAACAAGAAAACATAGACAAAGCTGTGAAAGAACTGAAGAAAGAAGGACTAGATGTTGAGGGCACAGTGTGTGATGTTTGCCTTAGTAAAGACAGAGAAAGACTAGTAAATACAGTGAGATTTCATATGCTCAGCGGTACACTGCAGGTCTTGCTTTGAGGGCCTCACTAAGATAGCCTTTCATAAGCAAGCATTTGTAAATTATACAATTTATTACTAATATGTGAAATTAGAATGTAGAGAAATCCGGTTGCTGGATACCACCTGGGAAAGTATTTTCCCCAGTGCTGTTACCTTTTTCCTGGATCCTGGACTGTGGGCAGTTTGCGGTGTGTGGTGTCCAGGAATCAGATACTCCCACATTACTAGTTTAGGTTTATTCATTTAAATGTCAAGAAGAACATATGGTTGTATGCTGTTCAAATAAACGGAACCAACCACCAAGTCTTGGATGGTGTTCTTGAAATGAAAAGTTGGCTGCAGTCGCTGTGGTAGTGGGCATGATATATTGAGGCCCTTATTTATGAAGGAATAGCGACAGGTAGCGACTGTTGAGCGTTGACGGGCACCGCCACGAGAACGCCGGCTCCCCACCACAATCACACATTTATCAAGCCGATGCTGCTTAGCAACTGAGATAGCGCCATATAGCCACTCATTCATCATTATTGCAGCCTCAGCACACAGCGCCAGTGTCCGACCTTGAACAGCGACAGGTATGAACTCTCGCTACCTGGCGCTCTCCAATGCATTTCAATGGAACAATCTTTAAATATTCATAATTAATTGTTATTAATAGGGATGAGCGAATCGATCCGGACGAACCCGGATTCGATCCGAATTTCAGGAAAAATTCGATTCGGATCGAATCCGAATTTCCCCGCGATTCGATCACTCGAAGTTTTCCTTTAACATCCATTCATTTACATTACAGGCATTCTAAGATGGCGGACGGGACATGTCTGGACATGTATCCCGCGCCAGTGCAAGCTGGGGCAGTCACATGCAGCCTATCAGCAGCCAGCAAGCCCGGTGACGTCACACAGCGGTATTTAACGGCGGCCATCTTGCTTTTCCTCATTTCTCTATTGCATTCGTGACAGACAGACAGAACGCTGTGTAGCTGAGGCAGTTAGACAGGCTGGAGACAGGGACAGACAGGGACAGGCTGGAGACAGGCAGGAGACAGGCAGGAGACAGACAGGAGACAG
Organism: Gastrophryne carolinensis; assembly: GCA_027917425.1. Taxonomy (NCBI): domain Eukaryota; kingdom Metazoa; phylum Chordata; class Amphibia; order Anura; family Microhylidae; genus Gastrophryne; species Gastrophryne carolinensis. Next base: position 422,148,476 of record CM051234.1, on the reverse strand, counting down.
ACAGAAAGCCAGGGAAAGGTAGGAAAAACGGAGCTGGCTGACAGGGAGATTTTTTTTTTTTTCATCCAGCCTTTGTTAGCGTTTTCAGGCTGCTTATAGTAACTAACTGTGCATATATACTGAACTGATCTTAAGTCTGCTGTGAGGCATCCCATTCTGTGACTAAAGCAGCCTCTGTTTAAGACCATATAAGCATTTGCTCTTATCATATTTGAAATTAGGCCTGATAAAGACACTTTTGCTGGCCAAAGCACTACTGGACCCTGCCAGCTCGATTCCTGCCCGGGGCATCCCATTCTGTGACTACAGCAGCCTCTGTTTAAGACCATATAAGCATTTGCTCTTATCATATTTGAAATTAGCCTGATAAAGACACTTTTGCTGGCCAAAGCACTACTGGACCCTGCCAGCTCGATTCCTGCCCGGGGCATCCCATTCTGTGACTAAAGCAGCCTCTGTTTAAGACCATATAAGCATTTGCTCTTATCATATTTGAAATTAGCCTGATAAAGACACTTTTGCTGGCCAAAGCCCTACTGGACCCTGCCAGGTCGATTCCTGCCCAGGGCATCCCATTCTGTGACTAAAGCAGCCTCTGTTTAAGACCATATAAGCATTTGCTCTTATCATATTTGAAATTAGGCCTGATAAAGACACTTTTGCTGGCCAAAGCCCTACTGGACCCTGCCAGCTCGATTCCTGCCCGGGGCATCCCATTCTGTGACTACAGCAGCCTCTGTTTAAGACCATATAAGCATTTGCTCTTATCATATTTGAAATTAGCCTGATAAAGACACTTTTGCTGGCCAAAGCCCTACTGGACCCTGCCAGGTCCATTCCTGCCCAGGGCATCCCATTCTGTGACTAAAGCAGCCTCTGTTTAAGACCATATAAGCATTTGCTCTTATCATATTTGAAATTAGGCCTGATAAAGACACTTTTGCTGGCCAAAGCCCTACTGGACCCTGCCAGGTCGATTCCTGCCCAGGGCATCCCATTCTGTGACTAAAGCAGCCTCTGTTTAAGACCATATAAGCATTTGCTCTTATCATATTTGAAATTAGGCCTGATAAAGACACTTTTGCTGGCCAAAGCACTACTGGACCCTGCCAGGTCGATTCCTGCCCAGGGCATCCCATTCTGTGACTAAAGCAGCCTCTGTTTAAGACCATATAAGCATTTGCTCTTATCATATTTGAAATTAGGCCTGATAAAGACACTTTTGCTGGCCAAAGCCCTACTGGACCCTGCCAGGTCGATTCCTGCCCAGGGCATCCCATTCTGTGACTAAAGCAGCCTCTGTTTAAGACCATATAAGCATTTGCTCTTATCATATTTGAAATTAGGCCTGATAAAGACACTTTTGCTGGCCAAAGCACTACTGGACCCTGCCAGGTCGATTCCTGCCCAGGGCATCCCATTCTGTGACTAAAGCAGCCTCTGTTTAAGACCATATAAGCATTTGCTCTTATCATATTTGAAATTAGGCCTGATAAAGACACTTTTGCTGGCCAAAGCCCTACTGGACCCTGCCAGATCGATTCCTGCCCAGGGCATCCCATTCTGTGACTAAAGCAGCCTCTGTTTAAGACCATATAAGCATTTGCTCTTATCATATTTGAAATTAGGCCTGATAAAGACACTTTTGCTGGCCAAAGCACTACTGGACCCTGCCAGCTCGATTCCTGCCCGGGGCATCCCATTCTGTGACTAAAGCAGCCTCTGTTTAAGACCATATAAGCATTTGCTCTTATCATATTTGAAATTAGGCCTGATAAAGACACTTTTGCTGGCCAAAGCCCTACTGGACCCTGCCAGGTCGATTCCTGCCCAGGGCATCCCATTCTGTGACTAAAGCAGCCTCTGTTTAAGACCATATAAGCATTTGCTCTTATCATATTTGAAATTAGCCTGATAAAGACACTTTTGCTGGCCAAAGCCCTACTGGACCCTGCCAGGTCCATTCCTGCCCAGGGCATCCCATTCTGTGACTAAAGCAGCCTCTGTTTAAGACCATATAAGCATTTGCTCTTATCATATTTGAAATTAGGCCTGATAAAGACACTTTTGCTGGCCAAAGCCCTACTGGACCCTGCCAGCTCGATTCCTGCCCGGGGCATCCCATTCTGTGACTACAGCAGCCTCTGTTTAAGACCATATAAGCATTTGCTCTTATCATATTTGAAATTAGCCTGATAAAGACACTTTTGCTGGCCAAAGCACTACTGGACCCTGCCAGCTCGATTCCTGCCCGGGGCATCCCATTCTGTGACTAAAGCAGCCTCTGTTTAAGACCATATAAGCATTTGCTCTTATCATATTTGAAATTAGGCCTGATAAAGACACTTTTGCTGGCCAAAGCCCTACTGGACCCTGCCAGCTCGATTCCTGCCCGGGGCATCCCATTCTGTGACTACAGCAGCCTCTGTTTAAGACCATATAAGCATTTGCTCTTATCATATTTGAAATTAGCCTGATAAAGACACTTTTGCTGGCCAAAGCACTACTGGACCCTGCCAGCTCGATTCCTGCCCGGGGCATCCCATTCTGTGACTAAAGCAGCCTCTGTTTAAGACCATATAAGCATTTGCTCTTATCATATTTGAAATTAGCCTGATAAAGACACTTTTGCTGGCCAAAGCCCTACTGGACCCTGCCAGGTCCATTCCTGCCCAGGGCATCCCATTCTGTGACTAAAGCAGCCTCTGTTTAAGACCATATAAGCATTTGCTCTTATCATATTTGAAATTAGGCCTGATAAAGACACTTTTGCTGGCCAAAGCCCTACTGGACCCTGCCAGCTCGATTCCTGCCCGGGGCATCCCATTCTGTGACTACAGCAGCCTCTGTTTAAGACCATATAAGCATTTGCTCTTATCATATTTGAAATTAGCCTGATAAAGACACTTTTGCTGGCCAAAGCCCTACTGGACCCTGCCAGCTCGATTCCTGCCCGGGGCATCCCATTCTGTGACTACAGCAGCCTCTGTTTAAGACCATATAAGCATTTGCTCTTATCATATTTGAAATTAGCCTGATAAAGACACTTTTGCTGGCCAAAGCACTACTGGACCCTGCCAGCTCGATTCCTGCCCGGGGCATCCCATTCTGTGACTAAAGCAGCCTCTGTTTAAGACCATATAAGCATTTGCTCTTATCATATTTGAAATTAGCCTGATAAAGACACTTTTGCTGGCCAAAGCCCTACTGGACCCTGCCAGGTCCATTCCTGCCCAGGGCATCCCATTCTGTGACTAAAGCAGCCTCTGTTTAAGACCATATAAGCATTTGCTCTTATCATATTTGAAATTAGGCCTGATAAAGACACTTTTGCTGGCCAAAGCCCTACTGGACCCTGCCAGCTCGATTCCTGCCCGGGGCATCCCATTCTGTGACTACAGCAGCCTCTGTTTAAGACCATATAAGCATTTGCTCTTATCATATTTGAAATTAGCCTGATAAAGACACTTTTGCTGGCCAAAGCACTACTGGACCCTGCCAGCTCGATTCCTGCCCGGGGCATCCCATTCTGTGACTAAAGCAGCCTCTGTTTAAGACCATATAAGCATTTGCTCTTATCATATTTGAAATTAGGCCTGATAAAGACACTTTTGCTGGCCAAAGCCCTACTGGACCCTGCCAGGTCGATTCCTGCCCAGGGCATCCCATTCTGTGACTAAAGCAGCCTCTGTTTAAGACCATATAAGCATTTGCTCTTATCATATTTGAAATTAGCCTGATAAAGACACTTTTGCTGGCCAAAGCCCTACTGGACCCTGCCAGGTCCATTCCTGCCCAGGGCATCCCATTCTGTGACTAAAGCAGCCTCTGTTTAAGACCATATAAGCATTTGCTCTTATCATATTTGAAATTAGGCCTGATAAAGACACTTTTGCTGGCCAAAGCACTACTGGACCCTGCCAGCTCGATTCCTGCCCGGGGCATCCCATTCTGTGACTAAAGCAGCCTCTGTTTAAGACCATATAAGCATTTGCTCTTATCATATTTGAAATTAGCCTGATAAAGACACTTTTGCTGGCCAAAGCCCTACTGGACCCTGCCAGGTCCATTCCTGCCCAGGGCATCCCATTCTGTGACTAAAGCAGCCTCTGTTTAAGACCATATAAGCATTTGCTCTTATCATATTTGAAATTAGGCCTGATAAAGACACTTTTGCTGGCCAAAGCCCTACTGGACCCTGCCAGCTCGATTCCTGCCCGGGGCATCCCATTCTGTGACTACAGCAGCCTCTGTTTAAGACCATATAAGCATTTGCTCTTATCATATTTGAAATTAGCCTGATAAAGACACTTTTGCTGGCCAAAGCACTACTGGACCCTGCCAGCTCGATTCCTGCCCGGGGCATCCCATTCTGTGACTAAAGCAGCCTCTGTTTAAGACCATATAAGCATTTGCTCTTATCATATTTGAAATTAGCCTGATAAAGACACTTTTGCTGGCCAAAGCCCTACTGGACCCTGCCAGGTCCATTCCTGCCCAGGGCATCCCATTCTGTGACTAAAGCAGCCTCTGTTTAAGACCATATAAGCATTTGCTCTTATCATATTTGAAATTAGGCCTGATAAAGACACTTTTGCTGGCCAAAGCACTACTGGACCCTGCCAGCTCGATTCCTGCCCGGGGCATCCCATTCTGTGACTACAGCAGCCTCTGTTTAAGACCATATAAGCATTTGCTCTTATCATATTTGAAATTAGCCTGATAAAGACACTTTTGCTGTCCAAAGCCCTACTGGACCCTGCCAGGTCCATTCCTGCCCAGGGCATCCCATTCTGTGACTAAAGCAGCCTCTGTTTAAGACCATATAAGCATTTGCTCTTATCATATTTGAAATTAGGCCTGATAAAGACACTTTTGCTGGCCAAAGCCCTACTGGACCCTGCCAGCTCGATTCCTGCCCGGGGCATCCCATTCTGTGACTACAGCAGCCTCTGTTTAAGACCATATAAGCATTTGCTCTTATCATATTTGAAATTAGCCTGATAAAGACACTTTTGCTGGCCAAAGCACTACTGGACCCTGCCAGCTCGATTCCTGCCCGGGGCATCCCATTCTGTGACTAAAGCAGCCTCTGTTTAAGACCATATAAGCATTTGCTCTTATCATATTTGAAATTAGCCTGATAAAGACACTTTTGCTGGCCAAAGCACTACTGGACCCTGCCAGGTCGATTCCTGCCCGGGGCATCCCATTCTGTGACTAAAGCAGCCTCTGTTTAAGACCATATAAGCATTTGCTCTTATCATATTTGAAATTAGCCTGATAAAGACACTTTTGCTGGGCATAGCACTACTGGACCCTGCCAGGTGTACTTACTGCTGGTTTTTAGGGCATCCCATTCTGTGACTACACCAGCCTCTATTTAAGAACCTAACCATTTGCACCTATTCTAATTGAAATTAGGCATGATAAAGACACTTTTGCTGTGCATAGTCTTACTGCTGCCTGCCAGGTGCTCTCTGGTTTTTGGGACATCCCATTCTTTAACATACCATTAGCCTCTGCATTTACTGTAAGCTGCACATTTATTTAAAGAAATTTGGCCTGTATGAGCCTGCTAACACACTGCTGCTGTGTGCATATATACTGATCTCAAGTCTGCTTGGGGCATCCCATTCTGTAACATAACATAACCTACCTACCATACTAAGCAGCTCTCTTATTTAAACTAAGCAGGCCTCTTGGAGGCTGAGTGTCCACTTTTGGGTGTGCATTTATATTCGGTTTCATATACAGTGGGGTATCCCAATTTGTAAGATAACCTACCCCAACCATGTAAACTAAAGGTTACGTCCTTCCAGAAGGAAAACTTATACCGAACACTATTTTTGTTAGGGGCATTGACCTTTGGATTGATCGGCATGAAATTAATTTTTTTTTTTCAAAGTATGGCGCTGTGAAGAAGGTCAAAATGATGTCTCATACTTGGATTATTGTTACTTTTTGTTCAGCTTGAAATATAACAGGCCACACGGGCATCCCAAGGCACATGCTATTTTAAACCTATCTGTTATACAACATAAGCGTTGATCAGGCTACTTCAGTTTGCACTTGTTTTTGACTGATTTTAATAAACCAGGCCGCAGGGCACCCCAAAGCTGCACCTTGCACCCTATCTGGTATACAACATAAGCGTTGATCAGCATCAGCTTCATTAAGCTACTTCAGTTTGCACTTCCTTTTTGACTGCTTTCATTTAACCAGGCCGCAGGGCACCCCAAAGCTGCACCTTGCACCCTACCTGTTTATACTAAATAAGCATCTACAGCCTCAGCTTTATTAAGTTATTGCATTTTGAATTGGTTTTGGTCTGCTTTAAATACACCAGGCCGCAGGGCATCCCAAACCTGCATGTTGCACCCCATCTGTTATACTAAATAAGCGTTGATCAGCATCAGCTTTATTAAGCTATTGCATTTTGCATTGGTTTTTGTACTGCTGCCAAAACACTAGCCCATATGGGCATCCCAAACCAGCACATGTCACCCTATCTGTTATACTAAATAAGCTTCTACAGGCCCTTTTTTTATTTATTTATTTTTATTTATATAGAGCTGCAATGGCTTATATTGTGAGGTTAATTTGCCATTTTGCAGCATAATATAGAGCAGCCCCTGTGTAAATCTGAGGGGCAATAGCTTATATAGTGAGGTAAATTTGCCATTTTGCTTCGTTATATAGAGCAGCCCAGTTGCCATCTAAATCAACTACTGTCCGGCCAGTACAGCTTTTCCAGGGCAAACTCTGCTAGTTGCGGGCACAAGTCAAGTTTGGCTTCCCAGCAAATCCAGTGGATCTTGAAGGTGTGTTGGCATGGTCATGTCAAGGTATGACATGACCTGCTGTTTGAGGTCCAGCTCCAGGTCTTCCTGCTTCTCATGAGTAGACTCACTATGCGGGTGTAGAAAGCTACTCACTAGCGACTGAAGACTGAGGTTGCTGCTGATGGAGCTGCTGCTGCTCCTTCCACCCCCCCAGCAGCCATGGCAGTGGAAGGTGATCGCAAAGTTCCCCTAGAGTCAGACCTGCGGGAGTATGGGCCATGGCGCAAATAGACATCGCCCAACTGACTACGTGGGATGTCTCTGTAGTAGGTCAGTTTTTCCTCCCTCTCAGTGGGCGTAAAAAATGCCCCCATTTTGTGCCGGAAGCGAGGGTCCAATAAGTTGGAGAGCCAGAAGTCTTCCCGCTGACAAATGGAGACAATTCTGCGCTCACTAGTACGCATGCATGTGAGCATGCATCGTGCCATTTGTGCAAGTGACTCGGAGGGACTACCTGTCTCCATCTCCACTGTAAACTGCCATGGTGTGTCTGGGTCCTCTGTCTCGCCTTACTCACAACCCTCTAGCTCCTGTGGCTGCACCTCCTCTCCTGTCAGATGACTAGATAAAATGGTCATTTTGTGAAACCTAAACTGTGGTTTGCTGTGCCCCACCCCCTCCTCCTCCTCCACTTCAGCCCCCACAGGCTTCATGTGGCTGTGAAATGTATGTGCCATGTCTCCAGTGCCCTGACCAGCCATGCTTTCCAACATGTGTTGTAGTACATGAAGCAGTGGAATCTCATCGTTCATCTCATAGTCCTGGCAACTGACTAATAATGTAGCTTCCTCAAAGGGCCTAAACAAACGGTCGGTGTCACGTATGAGCTGCCAATGGTTTACATTGAATTTACACAGGGGTGTCCCCCTATCCGTTTGGATCATCCAGAAATCCGTGATGGCTTTTCTCTGTTCCTATAGTGCAGTGGTCCTCAACCCTGTCCTCAAGGCCCACCAACATGTCATGTTTTTTGGATCTCCAAATAGCCAGCTCTATTGCTCTGCAGCTGCACTAATTACTCCACCTGAGCATCTTTGTGGAGATCTGCAAAGCCTGGCCTGTTGGTGGGCCTTGAGGACAGGGTTGGGGACCACTGCTATAGTGGATCCTGCATATGGAGGGTGGAATTCCAACGGGTGGAAACATCGCAAATCAGACTATGGTGGGGTACACCTTTGTGACGCTGAGGCTCAATAAGGTTGTGCTTGGTGGTGTAGGAGTGCCAGAAGTGCATGCTAACTTTCTTTCCTGTTGTTCGGATGTCTTTCAGATGGGGGCAAGACTTCAAAACTAGACTGAACACGTGTGCCATGTCAGGACGCATGACTCTGGCTTCCTTGTCGCAGCGCAAACAAGATGTTCTTCCAAGTGTCAGTCACCATGGGTCCAAATTTGCAGTTTTCGTGGATTAAGCAATGCTTTCATGGATTGAGTTCTCATTTTTAGTAGTTCCTCCCATGTGTGACTCTGATGGTCAAGGAAAACCATGTGAAGAACAGCGTGAAACAACAATCACCAAGGGGGCCTAAAAGGATATATATTGTCCACCATGAGTCTATAGTTACAGCTCCAGGCGTAGACAACACTGTGCACTTTGGTACACACTGACAGGCTAAAGGACTGGCCCACCTTCTGTTCAACAACCATGCCATGTGACTCTCCACCTCGGCTCGGCACAAGCCATCAGTTCTCTGAAAGGTCCACCACTGGGTAATGCAGCAGGCTGGACTTATGGTGACGCTGTCTGAGAGGAGAAATCCCTCAGACATCAAGATTAAAAATTCCAAGAATTTTTGAGGGCTAATTATTCAGAGGCAAATGATAGCTAGTTGTTTCTGATTTAATTGCAAGGTGGAAACACACCCTCAAACAAAACTTCACTTTCGCAATACTATTGCATTTGTCTATTCATAATTTTATGTATATACACTAACTAACCTACTTTTTCTCCACAGGATGCTGCATGGAACACTGCCACATCGCTGAGTAGCTGATTTTTCCTACCAACAGTCCGCAATAATTCGCTGCTGCTGCCGCCGCCACCGCCGCAGACTCCAGGGACCCTCTTCCACTACCTCGGCTTGCAACACCTCCTCCCACGACACTCTCCTCATCACTAGTTGCCGGATAGTGGAAGAAGAGGCGAGTGTCTCCTCCACTTCTTGGCTGGGCAGTAGCTGCTGAATTTTATGATTATCAGATCTTGGATATCAGATCAATGGATAGTGGAGCTGAACCCAAAGCATAACAGGCAGACAGTTGACTGGGGGTGTCAGATGCCACTTGTGATGCAGTGGACTGCTTTTGCAGCACTTCCAGACAAAGTTGCTTCATTGGCTGACACAATGACTGGTAAAGCTGTGGAACATATGGTTGAAAAGCAAGAATAACCATTTGTTTTTATATGAAAAAGACCCTGGTTTATACAGACTTTTTTTTTCCAGAGACTGCCCTGCGTGGAAATGAATGGCGCATGGATCAGCCAAGCTTTCCTCCCAACAATGCCTGATGTATTCCAGTAGATTGATGACGGGGCCAGACCAAGAAAGATGGATCGTGCAAAACAGATTTAAGGCGCTGCTCTCAAGTTACAGACATTCCTCCGCATCGGACCACAAGTAAGTATTGATAAAAAATCCTTTACGTTACTCTTACTTTTTATTAATATTCTTCGGATAAGACGGATCAGACATGATTCCAGATTAAAAATTCCAAGAATTTTTGAGGGCTAATTAGTCAGAGGCAATGACACCTTCTTGTTTCTGATTTAATTAAAAGGTGGAAACACACCCTCAAACAAAACTTCACTTTGGCAAACTTTTGCATTTGTTTATTCATAATTTTATGTAGATATTACTAACTAAGCTACTTTTTCTCCACATGACTCTCCACAGGGTGTGATTCATCCAATTTTTGGGCTCCTGAGGCCAACCCCAGGGTCTGTTTAAAGTAATGTTTGGGCTCCTGCTGCTGCTGCTGCCAACTTCTGCCAACTCCAGGGTGTGATTCATCCAATTTTTGGGCTCCTGAAGCCAACTCCAGTGTATATTTGGGCTCCTGCTGCTGCTACTGTCAACTCCTGCCAACTCCAGGGTGTGATTCATCCAATTTTTGGGCTCCTGAGGCCAACCCCAGGGTCTCTTTAATGTAATATTTGGGCTCCTGCTGCTGCTGTCAACTCCTGCCAACTGCAGGGTGTGATTCATCCAATTTTTGGGCTCCTGAAGCCAACTCCAGTGTATATTTGGGCTCCTGCTGCTGCTACTGTCAACTCCTGCCAACTCCAGGGTGTGATTCATCCAATTTTTGGGCTCCTGAGGCCAACTCCAGTGTATATTTGGGCTCCTGCTGCTGCTACTGTCAACTCCTGCCAACTCCAGGGTGTGATTCATCCAATTTTTGGGCTCCTGAAGCCAACTCCAGTGTATATTTGGGCTCCTGCTGCTGCTGCTGCCAACTTCTGCCAACTCCAGGGTGTGATTCATCCAATTTTTGGGCTCCTGAAGCCAACTCCAGTGTATATTTGGGCTCCTGCTGCTGCTGCTGCCAACTTCTGCCAACTCCAGGGTGTGATTCATCCAATTTTTGGGCTCCTGAGGCCAACTCCAGTGTATATTTGGGCTCCTGCTGCTGCTGCTGTCAACTTCTGCCAACTCCAGGGTGTGATTCATCCAATTTTTGGGCTCCTGAAGCCAACTCCAGTGTATATTTGGGCTCCTGCTGCTGCTACTGTCAACTCCTGCCAACTCCAGGGTGTGATTCATCCAATTTTTGGGCTCCTGAAGCCAACTCCAGTGTATATTTGGGCTCCTGCTGCTGCTACTGTCAACTCCTGCCAACTCCAGGGTGTGATTCATCCAATTTTTGGGCTCCTGAGGCCAACTCCAGTGTATATTTGGGCTCCTGCTGCTGCTGCTGCCAACTTCTGCCAACTCCAGGGTGTGATTCATCCAATTTTTGGGCTACTGAGGCCAACTCCAGTGTATATTTGGGCTCCTGCTGCTGCTACTGTCAACTCCTGCCAACTCCAGGGTGTGATTCATCCAATTTTTGGGCTCCTGAGGCCAACTCCAGTGTATATTTGGGCTCCTGCTGCTGCTGCTGCTGCCAACTTCTGCCAACTCCAGGGTGTGATTCATCCAATTTTTGGGCTCCTGAAGCCAACTCCAGTGTATATTTGGGCTCCTGCTGCTGCTGCTGTCAACTCCTGCCAACTCCAGGGTGTGATTCATCCAATTTTTGGGCTCCTGAGGCCAACTCCAGTGTATATTTGGGCTCCTGCTGCTGCTACTGTCAACTCCTGCCAACTCCAGGGTGTGATTCATCCAATTTTTGGGCTCCTGAGGCCAACTCCAGTGTATATTTGGGCTCCTGCTGCTGCTGCTGTCAACTCCTGCCAACTCCAGGGTGTGATTCATCCAATTTTTGGGCTCCTGAAGCCAACTCCAGTGTATATTTGGGCTCCTGCTGCTGCTGCTGTCAACTCCTGCCAACTCCAGGGTGTGATTCATCCAATTTTTGGGCTCCTGAGGCCAACTCCAGTGTATATTTGGGCTCCTGCTGCTGCTGCTGTCAACTCCTGCCAACTCCAGGGTGTGATTCATCCAATTTTTGGGCTCCTGAGGCCAACTCCAGTGTATATTTGGGCTCCTTCTGCCCCTCATAGTGATGCCACTTCAACTCTCTGCAATTGTGCCGCTCTGCGATTCTATTAGCGATGCCTCTGATCTGCATGTGATATTTCTTCAAAGTATTATTTAACTAACCCAGCACGCATCCTGTGCGTGTTACAGCAAGGCTGAATGGTTTACAACCCTATTGAGGCTGTAGGAGGCTCAGAAATAGCCATTTTTAATAGCGATTCGTCGCGAATTTATTCGGGTCGAAACGATTTTTGTCGGAAAATTCGGCGAATCAGTCGAATCGAATTTTTCAAAAGTTCGCTCATCTCTAGTTATTAATTTTTTTTTTTTTTTTTTAATGTGAAAAATTCTGTGACCACTTCTGCCATGTTAGATTTTTTAAGAGAAAAAAAAAATTGTGCAGAATTGATATTACAGGTCTGATATTATTGTAATCATATTACTAAATTCTTTAAACATTTTTTTTTTTTGGTTTCCAAAAATGGTGGTTTGGGGGTTAAAAAACTACTTTTAACACATCGCCGCCAGCGCTCTGGGGTTTAAACATGCATTTCACAGCGCTTGAATTTTTTGAGCGTGATTTTTTGATGAATATGGTGGGAGCCGGTCGCTCTGACCAGTCGCTATCATGCGCACCCATACATCGTGGAACCTGTCAAATAGCGACTCGTCACCTTGTATTCAACATTACTGAACACCGACTGAGTCGCTATCAACAACCGAACAATGGCCAAGCACAGCGACTATTAGCGGGCGCTGTGAAAATACTGCTACAGTCGCTCAACTGTCGCTACCTGCCGCTATTAACGAATCGGCCTCCCCGTATGTATGAGAACAGAAGAGGTAACCCTGTGGTGTTAAAAGCATATATCAAATACTGGTAATCAACAATTAATAAAAAGTATAACAGTATTTCAGTGTAAAAGCAAAATTTTATTTCTTATGTAGTTGTTTTGCAGGCTGTAGAAAAGGTTGGAGGGATTGATATCCTTGTTTCAAATGCTGCTTTAGCTACTGGTTTTGGTAAATTCATGGACTGTACTGAAGATATGTTTGACCAGGTAAGAAGACAGGACCTGTCTAGGAAGAATAAAAACATTATTCTCACCTTTGCCCCCCCCCCCCAGCACCAGATCTGAATTTATTATACTTATCCATTCTGAGGATATGGCCAAGACACAAGGCCGGTGCCAGCACAGGGCAAACCTGGGCAATTGCCAGGGCCCCAGGCATCTTCAGGGGCCTCACTCAGGCTCACACTTATTCACTGTATTATTTTTCAGTGGTCCAGAACCACTGAATGGCTGGTGTTTTGTGGAGACCTGCTCATGTCTGGCCTCAGCAACAGGGGAAGGGAGACACGGAGAAGGTGGCATAGAAAGGAGGTGGCTAGAACCAGGTGACAACTGACAGCAAGGATGACGTCTTTAGTGGCAGCAGAGCAAGCAGTAAGAGCTGAAGGGTGCTTGGGGGCACTAGAGAATGCAACAAGGACTAGAGGATGATTAGTGGCTATAAGGAATGCAATAAGGACTAGAGGGCGATCAGCAGAAGAAGATGAGCCATTTATGACAGCAGAGATGAAAAGTGACATCATGTGACTCTTGCTTTGGGGCCCACTAAGACTCTCTTGCCGGAGGGCCCCCACAAACCTAGAGCCTGCCCTGCCAAGACATACCTTTCCATGACTTTCTTTTGGGTCTTTCCAGCATATGAGACGTCTGGGTCTTGGGTCTTTCCATCACGGACAGACCCACTGAATTCACAGTGAATAGAGCCCCCATTTCTATAGGCTGCAATGGTGGCAGTGTGACAGGAACTTATTTGGCATGCTCCCTCTGATCTGGACTAGCCTTGATAAAATTGCGTATGCTGTACCTTTTTTGTTTGACCCTAAATGGGCGTTAAAGGAGCTATATCACGAAATTGTGCAATATTAAAAATCCAGAGTCATGTCGGCACCACTTATACACTTGAACTGAATAAATCCCCTGCCAAGCTTGTGGTTTTCTTGGTAGGAATAACATACAGGAGTGACCGGTTTAAGTGTAATGGGTGGGCAGAACCTGTCCCTCCGATTTCCTCTTCCTTCCATTAAAAGAAAGAAACAAGCCTGCCTGAATATTTTTTGATGCCAGGTGTATACCTGATCACTGATCTACTTTAAATATAAAAACTGCCAGTACTCCTCTAAAGCGGACCAAAACACATATTTTAAACTAGCATCCCCTGAATTGCTCCCTCCATGAAGAGTAACTTTTGCCAATTTTCACTGCTCCTACTTTACTTTAATCCCAAATAATGGAGCCTGTTTTAGCTGTAAAGCTCCGCCTCTTCGTTTCATGCTGTATTTGCCCCAACCTATGCAATGACTGATTGCCTGCTATCTTACAGAGAGGGACTGCAAAAAAGGTGTTTCAGGATCATATGAAAAGTGACAATATCTATTTCTAGTTCTATATCCTAAGAAGGAAGCATCGCCAGGGGCCAAATAGTTAAATAAATATCCTTCACAAGCTCAGTGGGTTTTGTCCGCTAAATGTACAAAGTGCACTAAATATAAATATAATGAATAATTTCTGCCAGCATTTTATTCCTTTCTGTGATCTCATTAGGGAATTTAAAGCTGACCTAATATAAGTTTGATGTTATTTCACACTCCGGTCTAGATTAATTGCTTATCTCCATGTGCGTAGCAAATAAGCAGATACAGACAGGTAATTCAAGACTATCCTCATTCTCAACCTTATCTTAATAGAGGTTAAAGAAATGACAATAACCATTTTACAATTTTCATCAGTGCAAAGTGCACACCGTTTATTTTCACTCCCTAAAGGCAAACAGAAATCCTGTGCATCCTCTTTTTCACAGAGCTTTCAGGATAAACAGGATTGCCCTAAAATGTTGTAACCTGAGATCTGTTTCTCACCAAGATTTTGCAGGTGCCTATACTGTAATGCTATGCTGGCAATTTGGTTTTGGCTCTGTTGAACACTGACATCTAATGCCAGCATTACTGTGTTTCCCCAAAAATAAAACAGGTCTTATATAAAATTTTCACCTAAAAATTGATGCAAGGGCTTATTTTCAGAGGATCTCTTATAGCCAGCTGGCAGCTGGCATGATGGTGGCGGCAGTACAGCAGCTCCGGTACAGTACGTGCACAGACCTGTCTGACAGTGGGGGGATGTAGGGGGATTCAGCTAGATTATGAATTGTAACTAGGGCTTAATATTGGCATAGGGCTTATTTTTCACACATTAACAAAAAATGCTGAAAAATCTTACTAGGGCTTCATTTTGGGGTAGATCTGATTTTCGGAGAGTAGCATATGAGGGAACAGGGCTGGATAATGAGGGGGGCGCAGCCCCGGGGCCTCCACCACTTGCCCTGCAAAGGGGGCCTCCACCAACCTTTGGGTTATGGTCTGGTCCAGAAGGCTTTTCAGTCTTTGGTCTGATGGGCTGCAGGGCCAACACTGAATCTACCGCCATAGGACAGAGTCTAGAGCAGCAAAGGTGCCATCAGCAATGCTACAGTGATGGGTGCGTGCAGAGCTGTCAATCGGCAGTCACTCACTGCACATAAGCCACCAAGCTCAGCCTCTGGCAGCTCAATGCAGGGAACTGTTTTCTGCTGGACCAGCTGGGCGACTACACTACCCCCCCGGTCCAGAATGGCAAAGCAGGAGATCCCGAGCAGCACGCACCCACACAAGGGTGGCACAAGGGACTCAATCTGACATTCCAGTAAGGTAGGCTGGTGCCAGACAACCACCAGTTACTTGGCTGGACTATATATTATAAGGAAAAAAAATACTGTTTATGGGGCCTCTACTACACTTAATCCGGCCCTGTAAGGGAATATCAGTTGGGCAGTGCAGGTCAAGTTGCTATTCTTTAGCCCTTTCACTCATCCCTTCTGTCTGTAAAAACATGGTATTGTTTTTCCATTTGATTTCTGTTTATCCCTTATGAAGCCATCCGATATGATAAATGTATTTTATAGCTAGACTGAATATTGAAGTTGCTTGCATTTCATGGCATCAGGTGCTACATGTACAAGTCATGCAGTATATACTTTCCTTTTCAGCTCCTGAATGGCAAAAGCTTCATTCATTTTCACTGACAAAACTTGTGTTGCCCAAAATGCAGGAAAGAGGGTAAGGCTTTGTGGCAAACATGTGGACAGGGATGCTTATTCAGTAATATATCCATTTATTTTGCATGCATTAGAAATATATATATACTTTTTGACACTATTAACCATGTTCTGCTTCTCAATATTCGTTCTCCACGTAGAATCCAAGATTTCGCACTCTCTTGATGCACCTCCTATCTCTTTGATCGCATATTTAGTGTATCTAACTCAAACACAATTTCCTCTCCCTGTCCTCTGTCTGTTGGTGTACCACAAGGCTCAGTCCTAAGACCACTACTTTTTTCAATATATACCTATGGTTTTGGCCAGCTAATAACCTCGCTGGGCTTCCAATACAACTTTTATGCAGATAACACCCAGATTTACCTTTCTGGCCCAAATCTCCTTTCTCGCCTTCCTGACTAACAGTTATTTCTTCCTTTATAATAATAATATTTATTTATATAGCACCAACATATTCCACAGTGCTTTACAATCAGAATGTGGTCTAGCTCCCTTAAAGTGGACCAACACCCAGGGGGGATCGGCCCGGGAATCTATAAGATTCCCGGACAGATCAGATCCCTCCCCGTGGGGCATCCGAAATCGGGATGTCCCGCGGGGAGGAACCCCCCAGGAGGCCCACAAACCTTACCTCAGCCCCGTTCTATCGGCGCTTCCCTCTAGCAGGGCGCGCACCCGCGCCGGCCGTTTGTGAATGGCCGGCGCAGGTGCGCTCCCTGTTAGAGGGAAGCGCGAGACGCGGCCTCCAGCGCTCAGAACCGCTGAGCTGCTATGCGCGTCCAAGCGGCCTTGGACGCGCATACCACAGCGGCTCTGAGCGCTGTGATTGGCTGGAGCGGTCACGTGGGAGCGTGGTGAGGTGAGTGTTTCTGGCCTTTCGGGGGGGGGGGGGTTTCAGACCCCGATCGGGGTGCCCCACCGATGTGGACCAAAACCAAGGATAGTCAAAATCCTGGGTGTTGGTCCACTTTAAACTGAACATGGACAAAACAGAACTGGTCATTTTCCCACCATCTTTCCCCCCTTCCCCCCCAACAACATAATCTCTGTAAATAATCTTACAATAACTGCAACTCCTCAAGCTCGATGCCTGGGCATCATTCTGGACTCTCACATTCACAGCTCACATTCCCTAGCCTTCCTGTCGCCTCCAAATCAGAAACATCTCCCACATCCATGTCTTCCTATCACCTGATATCACGAAAATGTTAATGCACGCATTGGTCATTTCCCGGCTTGACTACTGCACCCTCTTTTTAGGCTAACCAACAAACAGACTGACACTCTCCAATCTTTTCTGAACTCACTTCTCCAGTTCCTCTTCCCTCAATTCCTCCATTAGTTACCTGTCTCTCAGAGAGTTCAGTTCAAACTTCTAACAGTAACGTACAATGCACTCTCCAGCCAGGTCCCTCCCTATATTTTTGATCTAGTGTTACTTATCAAGGTGCAACCTCTGCTCTGACTCAGACATTCTCCTGTCCTCCTCCTTGGTCACCTCTTCACACTTCACACGCCTTTAAAACTTCTTCCCTGCCTCTCCATTTTTCTGGAATGCCCTTCCTCACTCAGTACGTTACTCTATAATGCTTCAAGCCTTTTTAAAGTGCCCTTAAAACCCATCTCTGCAGACTATAATCTGCTGTAAAGAGTTTAAGTCCCCTCCAGGGATGAAACGCGTAGGATTTCGCCCACTCTAGAGATCTCATCTATGCGGATATTGCTCTATGATACTCAGGCGGAGGATTTAAAGTGAAAGGTGATGTGACTTGCTGAATCAACTTTGGGCCTTATTCATCAAGCGATAGCGCCAGGTAGTGTCTCACTCGCGCCAGGTAGCACCAGCTATCGGCGGCTACCGACTCCAGAACGCCAGGCTGCGAACACAATCACGCATTTATCACGCTAATTGAGGCTAGCGCCGGCGAGAGCGTCAGCTAACGCGGGATTCATCATGTTGCAGACTTCAGCGAACAGCGCCGCTGCTAATCCCATCACAGCGCCAGGTATGACCTCTCGCTACCTGGCGCTACCTGGCGCTCTCCAATACATTTCAATGGCAGACACTGCAATGTTTTTTTTTTGTGGTTTTTGTGTTCTTGTCTTTGGCCAAAAATTAAACACGGGTTGTTTAGGATATGTTTGATTAATCTGTCTTGTTTTTAATGATTTTTGTATGAAAGCTGTAATTTTTACACTGGAATGTTGTGAGTGAAATATAAAATGCATCTCCTCACACAAAACACATTAGCCTCAAATTAGCTTGCTTTCACAACACACATGGCTTGTAAAGCTACTTTTTAGTCACTCATGTTTGGCGCTCACGTTCGCTCATTGAAATTGTCAGCGCCCAAGCTATTCGGCAGCCCTGTCCTTGTTGAATCTGTGGTGGTCAGAGTTTGTGCAGTCGCTGTTGTGATTCGCTATGTGGCGGTGCTAGCGTCGCTGTGCTGCGCTGTGCTGTTCATACATGTGCCTTTCTGCCATTTTCCCTGAATTCACTTGCAGCGACCCCAGTCGTTCTTAATGAACACTGTAGTTCTGAGCGTGCATGTCCACATTCTGCTGGATTTGTTCAGGCGTACAAGCTCATAACAACCCGTTATGCCTTTTCCTGTGTGCAACATTATCATGTAGTTTGATAGTTTTATTGTGTTATTATTTTATTAAGGAATAACATTGTTATTTGTAAGCAACCAGCTCTGTTTTTGTTCTGACCTATGCATTACAGGATATTGAACACCCAGCTAAATCAAGCTAAGAATTAATGGCGTCTTTGCCAATAGCTTTTTTTAATGCGTGAATATCCTATTCCCGCCACTTAGCTTGCACGTAGCGGACATTAGCTGGTTCCTAATGCGCGTAGTGTGATTTTTTTTTGCTTTCGTCATATCCAGTTCCGGTTTGCTCCTTTGCGTTTCCCAGCTAAATCTAGCTAATAATTAATGGCGTCTTGGCCAATAGCTTGTTGTAATGCGTAAAAATCCTATTTCCGCCACTTAGCTTGCACGTAGCGGATATTAGCTCCTTCCTAGTGCGCGGAGCGTTTTTTTTTTTTTTCCCTGTCGCTTTCGTCATATCCAGTTCCGGTTTCCTCCTTTGCGTTTCCACCATCATGCACAGACGACGTGTGCTGCGCCTCCCCAGCTCCTCCTCTGACTCTGGCCCCCCACCCCTCCCCCACCTCCCCCACCTACCTCACCTCCCCCACCTAACCCCCCTCCACCCCCTCCCCCCCCGGGCCACAAAAACAAAAAAGGAAGAGGGTGGATAGCCGCGTGAACGGCCAGGTGGTGAAAGTGAGTATATTTCCCTTGGATGACATGTTTAATCTGTTCTCAGTATAAATGTTTAGGCCATTGGTCTGATGTCATGTATTGATAACCTTTTTTTTTTCATTTGTCATAGGATTTCTGCATCCACCAATATGATTATGCCCGTGGGGGCAAGAAGCGGATAGCCCTGGAGGTGAAGGCCACAGTGTCCCGGCGCTTCAACACCAGCCTGAGTGTGCGCTCCATCATGCAGAAGTGGTCCGACTTTAAGCGCCGGGACCCTGAAGGCGTGTACCGCCTATATGATGCGTACGCTTCAGGTAAGTGGAAGTTTAGGCTATGTTTAATTTTGTAGGGAAATAATATTGTAAGCTGTGTCCCTTTTTGGTAGTAATTTAAATTTGTTTCATTCACCCCCTCAACACAGATAAGCGTCCTCCCCTGGGGAAACGTGGGTAGGGATTCCTCCCCCGAACGAGACAGGCGGACTCGGGGGAGTCATCGGGGGAGGGTCCCTCTCGCGGGTCCTATTTAGAGGACCCAGGGGAGGAAGGGGATGACGCCCCAGAGGAGTGTGCTGCTGGGGGGCTGTCAGGCTCGAGCCTCAGCTCCTCACACTCTGAGTCTGAGGAGTCTCACCAGACAAGGGGCCACTCTCAAGTGGGGAGTCCAAGTGGGGTGGAAGTAATGGACTCTCCCACACTCCCTGAAGGAGCAGGGAGTGAGAGGGAGGAGGGTGGCCCTTTGCCTGGGGGATCTTTGGATCAGAGTGTGAGGAGCCGAGGCTCCACGCCTCCTCCTCAGAGCCCTCCCTGGGCTTCAAGTGGCAGTTCATCCCCTGGTGAGTGCACATTTAGTCAGTGTTAGTCTGTGACAGGTTACATATGGCCATTTGTACTTAGCCCTTGCCATTCCTCTCTAATTTGCAGCGCATCATATAGGCGGCACCTCCAGGAGCTTTTGGCAACGCCTTCTCCACGGGCATAGTCATGGTAAGTGTTTGTTGTTATCCCTCACATTCCCTATGTTCTGACATTCCTTAAAGTGGACCCACACCCATTGTTGATTGGGCTTGGAATCTATAAGCTTCCCTGCCCAATCACCTCCCTCACCCAGGGCCCCCCCCCCAAAAGCCCACAAACTCCTTACCTCATTGGGGGTGGCAGAAGCCACCGCCGCAGCCTCCTGCATACCCCTCTAGATGTGTGTGCGCCTGCGCTCTCCGTTTCAGAATGGCCTGCGCGTGCGCACGCACTGGAGGAGTGACGCGCAGAAGGCAGCGGCGGCGGACGGTCTCTCGCTCAAATTGTTGTGCCCTGCCAAAGTGGACCAAAACACAGGATAGTATAAATCCTGGGTCTTGGCCCACTTTTAACATACACATGTTTCCTGCTCCATAGTACAAGCTGGTTTGTTAATGTACATTAACATCACAAACCCCACTACAGTGCAATCCAACTGGCAACCACCCCTATGTTTCAGCCCACACCATGATGGGGGCTAGCAAATGTGTTATTTTTGTAAGTTGTTCCGGCTAACACATGTTGCACACTAGTAAGATTCTACAATCAAATGCAAATTAGTCCTTACCATTGCACTGTCAAGGTTATTGGCACATTATCTTTATGTGTCCATGTTGCAACCATAAATAATTTACATGAACTCATGGACCAGGAAATATGCTAATGTCGGACAACATGTGTGTAACCATGCAAGCATTTGTTATGGCAGACTCCCTAACCAGATGGCTGTCAAATAGTCAGGTGTCAATGTCACACTAATTTTGCTTTTCTCTTTTGCTTTCTCCTGACAGATGTGGCCACGCAGACGGAGCCGGTGTACATCACCACCACACCTCCTGGGACGGCCAGCAGCATGGGCCCCAGCCACAGCTGCGATGGTGAGTACATCCCACTTCATATGCCTAAAGACTTGGGACCCCTATGTCTTATAGTAAATTCTGGAGACATTTACAATGTACCTATGTGTTTAATCAACACACATCTAGGTTACATGTGTTTGTCCAACAATCCTACATGCATGTCTGCATGCTTGATTGTTGGCTCACATTCTTGTTTTTGCAACATAGTGGCAAATTGTGGTTTCTACCCAACAAAATTGGCCTGCTAAGGTGGTGACCTCTAAGATTCTTGGCCAAACAAGTTTACTCGTTTGGACTTAGTCCCTGATGTTTGGCTGTAATTAAACCAATAAATGTCCAAACTGGAACTTAGACCTTATTTTAGTCCCAAGAGTTAAGAGTAAATGTATGCTTGGGATGTGGTGGTCACATTTAAGCCAGCCACTAGTACTCATATAATGGTAACACCTAAGGGCACAGTGGCCAACAATGTGATTGTGTGGCTCAGATAATTTTAGCCACTTACATTACATTGCTACATCAGTGTCTGTAGAGGTCACATTCTAAATCTTTAATTTGTTTTTTTTGTACTCTCTACAGCTTGTGTAAACCAGCATCGCAGACTGTGGCGGTCAATCCGGCATCTTCGCCTTATGCTGCTGGCCTTGAAGAGGCGTCGTTAGGGTGGGGGGGATGTTTAGAGCCGCTGTGAGGCCAAATGTTGGGCCTGTTGCCCGCCTTTAACATTAACATTTTTGTATTTTTGTACTTACACTGTGTTGTGCCTTGTCTAGCATAGTTTAAGTGTCTTCAAACCCATTATTTGTAAAATGTTGGTGTACCTTTGTAGCCATTTAATGTCTAAACCATAGGAAGATATGGTATGTGTGGCATACATTTTTGGCTACAGGTACATGTCTAGATCTAGAGACTCATCCCTGACTGTGTTCTTACCTATGTCTTAGGAAAAACACAAATTATAGGTGGTGTCCTCAAATGTATTTGAAACAAAATCAAAACAACAATCAAATTAATACTCTAGGCTTGGGGGCCTGGGAGGCTGTGAGTCATTGCTAGGGGTGGTGTTGGGGGCCAACAGTGCAGTAAAAAAAATAGACTGCTGTTGTGTGAGCTGTTGCGTCAACAACAAACTTTGGTCCTGGCGCTGTAAAGATCGCTCCATCAGATTGGACAGCCGCTCCAGTTCCCGGTTGGTTTGCTGCTGGTGGCCTTGTTTCACGTCCTGGAGCTCGCGCTGCAGGCCCTCAATTTGTTGCTGACACATCAGCACCTGATTTTCCAACGCCGCAATGCGCTCAGTATTTCCATCACGCGGCTGTTGGCGACTGTAGTCCTCCAGCATCCGGACCCCTAGCTCATAAAAGTCCGCACTTGTCGGTGCCACACCTCCTCTTGCTCTGGGTTCAGGCTAAAAAAAACAGAAAAAAAAGATTTTAGTTAAGCTGAAACAATGCAGCTAGGCCCCTCCAAATCAGTTCCCCAAAGTGTAACAATCCAACTTACCCTTGCTTGAGCCTCTGTAGCTTGGCCACATGGCACTTGAGAAGAGGTCCCAGGTTGGGGTTCTGGTCCCGCCTCCTGCAAAAACAACAAATACATAAAATGTTACATGTTGGTTCATGGACTACCCACCAACATGTCAATGTGGTTATTGTTCCTCTAAATCAGCCATGTTACCTCTGTGTCGTCCGGCCGAAGTAGGTCCGGGGTCTGGCTGCCAGAGAGGGGCAAATCCACATCTGAGAGATCGGGCAAGTTGGCATATGCTAAACAGGAAAGTCAGGTTAGTAGGTCAGTGGACCAAAATCAAATGTAAGATGGATATACTATCGAGGCCATACCTCCACAAAGTGGAAGATTACACACTAGCCAAAAGGGATCTGGTCAACTCAGATTGCTAACATGTATGTAAGAGGAAGATGAGCCAATAATTGGGTTAAAAACAAAAAGACACATTGCTCAAATTACACATACCCGCAATCTCCCAGATGTCTGGAGTTGGGCACTCACTCGAGCTTTGCCCTTGAAAATACATGTTTAAACACAAGTTGGCCTACTAAATTTAACAAAAACTTGTTCAAAAATCCCTACTAGATAATCAAGCCAAACAAACTTACCCTCATCTCTGGCAGCCTCAACGTGAAGGGCCCTTTCCGGACAGCCACTTCCGAGATTCCGGCCAACTAAAATACACAATTAATGTCTATAAATATTCCTAACACTCCTCGGGTGAATGTTTGTCTTTCAATATACCCCACAAATGCATTGCAATCACTCCAAAAACTATACTAATGACCCTGGGGATGGCAAATCCACTCCAAATAGGCATCTTCAAGTTGACATAGCAAACATGTAGATTATTAGACTGACCAAATAGAACCAGTGTAACATAAACAGCATAAAGGATACATTTTTTTAGGCAATACACACCAACAGGGTCCTGTTGACCTGCAACATCGGAAGTGGGGTCCAAAGATGAACCAGTCACTTGGCCTACAAAGAAAAAAGAGGAATGAAAGACATGCACTTGTGTTAAAGCGGCTAAAGCAAGGTTGACACATGCACTTACCAGCATCCAAAGAGTAGCTTGGCTCCTGAGGAGATGCTGGTGCCAATGGCGGTGCAGCTAGGCAAAAGCAAAGAAAACATTTAGCCATTGGTAATGTGCGGCATTGAATAAACCATGCATTTAGGTGTGTGTGAGCAGCTCAATCACTAATATTCCCTAATCACGACCAGTGTGGCTTCCACATGTATATGCAGATATATGGCCACACATCTCTGGCTTCCAACATAGCTACACATGTTAGGGCCTTGTTAGTTAGTTGCAGAGAGGGGTAAAGTGGATGTGTAAATAGTCCGCAGGCACATATTATTATTCATCAACAGTGGTCAAATCTATTGTTTGAGGTGCTCACACACCCATTTTGGCCCAAAATAACCAGCCCCTAAATTAGTGAAAAATACCTTCAATGGTAGACTGGGTTAGGCTGGAGGTTGTTTGAAGGGCAGGAGTTGGGGTGTCCACTAGGGATGAGCGAATCGATCCGGACGAACCCGGATTCGATCCGAATTTCAGGAAAAATTCGATTCGGATCGAATCCGAATTTCCCCGCGATTCGATCGCTCGAAGTTTTCCTTTAACATCCATTCATTTACATTACAGGCATTCTAAGATGGCGGACGGGACATGTCCAGACATCAACCCCGCGCCAGTGCAAGCTGGGACAGTCACATGCAGCCTATCAGCAGCCAGCAAGCCCGGTGACGTCACAGCGATATTTAAGGCCGGCCATCTTGCTTTCCAGCATCATTTCTCTATTGCATTCGTGACAGACAGAACGCTGTGTAGCTGAGGGAGAGACAGACAGTTAGACAGGCAGGGACAGACAGGGACAGGCTGGAGACAGGCAGGAGACAGACAGGAGACAGACAGAAAGTAAGCGAAAAACAGGGAAAGGAAGGGAAAATCGGAGGCTGTCAGTTTTTTTTTTTTTTTTCATCCAGCCTGCTTTGTTAGCGTTTTCAGGCTGCTTACACTAACTAACAGTGCATATATACTGAACTGATCTTAAGTCTGCTGTGAGGCATCCCATTCTGTGACAACACCAGCCTCTATTTAATAGCATAATAACCATTTGCACTTATTCTCATAGAAATCAGGCCTGATAAAGACACTTTTGCTGGGCATAGTACTACTGGATATTTTTTGGGGGCATCCCATTCTGTGACTAAAGCAGCCTCTGTTTAAGACCATATAAGCATTTGCTCTTATCATATTTGAAATTAGCCTGATAAAGACACTTTTGCTGGGCATAGTACTACTGGATATTTTTTGGGGGCATCCCATTCTGTGACTAAAGCAGCCTCTGTTTAAGACCATATAAGCATTTGCTCTTATCATATTTGAAATTAGCCTGATAAAGACACTTTTGCTGGGCATAGTACAACTGGATATTTTTTGGGGGCATCCCATTCTGTGACTAAAGCAGCCTCTGTTTAAGACCATATAAGCATTTGATCTTATCATATTTGAAATTAGCCTGATAAAGACACTTTTGCTGGGCATAGTACTACTGGATATTTTTTGGGGGCATCCCATTCTGTGACTAAAGCAGCCTCTGTTTAAGACCATATAAGCATTTGCTCTTATCATATTTGAAATTAGCCTGATAAAGACACTTTTGCTGGGCATAGTACTACTGGATATTTTTTGGGGGCATCCCATTCTGTGACAACACCAGCCTCTATTTAATAGCATAATAACCATTTGCACTTATTCTCATAGAAATCAGGCCTGATAAAGACACTTTTGCTGGGCATAGTACTACTGGATATTTTTTGGGGGCATCCCATTCTGTGACAACACCAGCCTCTATTTAATAGCATAATAACCATTTGCACTTATTCTCATAGAAATCAGGCCTGATAAAGACACTTTTGCTGGGCATAGTACTACTGGATATTTTTTGGGGGCATCCCATTCTGTGACTAAAGCAGCCTCTGTTTAAGACCATATAAGCATTTGCTCTTATCATATTTGAAATTAGCCTGATAAAGACACTTTTGCTGGGCATAGTACTACTGGATATTTTTTGGGGGCATCCCATTCTGTGACTAAAGCAGCCTCTGTTTAAGACCATATAAGCATTTGCTCTTATCATATTTGAAATTAGCCTGATAAAGACATTTTTGCTGGGCATAGTACTACTGGATCTTTTTTGGGGGCATCCCATTCTGTGACTAAAGCAGCCTCTGTTTAAGACCATATAAGCATTTGCTCTTATCATATTTGAAATTAGGCCTGATAAAGACACTTTTGCTGGGCATAGGCCTACTGCTGCCTGCCAGGTGCACTTCTGTTGAGGCATCCCATTCTGTAACATAGCATACCCCTCTTTATTTACACTAAGCAGCTCTCTTATTTACACTAAGCAGGCCTGTTGGAGGCTGAGTGTTACTGCTCACTTTTGGTGTGCATTATATTCTGTTTCATATAGACCCACCGCTGCCCGGGGGATCTTAAAATATCACCTACTACCACGCCAGTTAGACTATGTCGGGCAGACAAGTGCCTGGAAGTGAAAAGAGGAGTGGCAGAGGCCAAGATTCCGCAGGCAGAGCTCGCATCAGACTGGGGGCCAGTAGCAGCAGGAGTCACGCTGAGAGACCTAATCTGCCAGTATCTGCTAGCGGTCGGGTCTCCACCAGTAACGCATCTGCCGTGGTAGATTGGTTGACGCGCTCATCAACAACATCATCACAACTTACGTCTGAGACCCCCAGTCTAGGGTCGGTAGGTTCCTCTGACACAACCCTGAGTTGGCATGCCCCGAGAGCAGTCCCTGTCCTCCCATTGCCTCTGTCCTACGCCGTTCCCTCCCCCAGCGACGTATCCTATGCTTTGGGTTCAGCTCCACTCTTTAGTGAGGAGGACCATCAGATAGAGGACAGTCAGCAGCTACTGCCCAGCCAAGAAATGGAGGTGGCTTCTCTAGCTAGGCAGACAAATAGTGATGTGGACAGTGTCGTGGGTGCTGCGAGCGTTCCAGCTCCTGCGCCAGACACTGTTGACGAATCCACGAACATCAGTGACGTACAGCCACAACTCGGTGATGATGATGATGATGACGATGAAGCTGATCGCACTTGGGAGCCGGGTGATGAAGGGGCTTCATCGTCATCATCAGGAGAAGAGGGGCGCAGGTTGCCCCGGAGTCAGCAGCTGAGGCAGCAAGGTGGTAGCAGTCAGCATGGGGGCAAAATTCCAAAGGCTGGAGCCGGCCGGGGCCGGGGCCGGGGTAGAGCACCTGCTGTGCGGCAGTCTACCTTATCGGGAGGTAGTGGAGCAGGGGTTCCTGGAGTTGGCAACAGCAGCAGTGAATCAGTGAGGCCAGGGGGTGGGAAAAGTAGCTACTCGGCAGTGTGGCAGTTTTTCCTGAGGCATCCGCAGGAGGGTAACATGGCCACATGCAAGATATGTAGGCAAAAGGTGAAGCGTGGCCAGGGTCCAAATGTTGGCACCACGGCCCTGCGTCAACATATGATGCGTCACCATAAAACGACCTGGGAGAACCGAGGCTCCCAAGGGGTGGTCCAGTCTGCTTCCTCACCAAGTGAGCTCCCAATTTCTGCCAGCCAAGGCTCCAGCACCTCAGCCGAAGGCAGCTGTGCGTCATACCCATCCTCTGTCGCTCCTGCTCCTCCTCCTCCAAGTCATGCATCCCGCCAGCAATCCATCAGCGAAGCCATGTCCAAGAGACAGCAGTATGCGCCCACTCATCCTACGGCGCAGAAGCTGAATGTGCTCCTGTCCAAGTTGCTGGTGCTGCAGTCGCTCCCTTTTCAGGTGGTGGAATCTGCACCTTTCAGAGAACTGATGGCTTGTGCCGAGCCGAGGTGGAGAGTCCCAAGCCGTCATTTCTTTGCCAAGAAGGCAGTACCAGCGCTGCACACTTTTGTTGAACAGAAGGTGGGCCAGTCCTTGAGCCTGTCGGTGTGTAGCAAAATACATGGCAGCGCCGACATCTGGAGCTGTAACTACGGTCAGGGGCAGTACATGTCGTTTACGGCCCACTGGGTGAATGTGGTCCCTTTGCAGCAGCAACTTGGACAGGTCACGCCGCTTCGGCCTCCGCGCTCTCTGCCCATTGGGCCTGTGACACCGTGCGACTCGGCCTCCTCATCCTCCGCCATCTCCTCACCCTCCACTGTAGGCTCAAGTCTCAGTGCCCCTCCAGTCTACCATGTGTGCAGGGCACGGAGGTGTCACGCAGTGCTTCACATGGTTTGTCTTGGCGAACGGAGTCACACAGGGGAGGAACTGCTTAAATGTATTCATCAGGAAATCCAAACATGGCTTACTCCGAGAAAACTTAAAATGGGAATCATGGTTACCGACAATGGGAAGAACATTTTGTCTGCGCTGCGCCAAGGAAGCCTGACCCATGCCCCCTGCATGGCTCACGTCTTCAATCTGGTTGTCAAGCGGTTTCTGAAGTGTTCCCCCCATCTGCAGGACATCCTAACAACTTCAAGGAAACTTTGCATGCACTTCAGCCACTCCTACACCGCCAAACACACCCTTCTTGAGCTACAGCGTCAGAATGGTATCCCCCAACATAGTCTGATTTGCGATGTTTCCACCCGTTGGAATTCCACCCTTCACATGTTGGACCGATTATATGAACAGAGAAAAGCCATCACGGATTTCCTGATGATCCAAGCAGATAGGGGGACTCCCCTGTGTAACTTCAATGTCAACCAGTGGCAGCTCATACGTGACACCTGCCGTTTGCTCAGGCCCTTTGAGGAAGCCACTTTATTTGTCAGTCGGCAGGATTACGGGATGAACGACGTGATTCCACTGCTTCATGTACTACAGCACATGTTGGAAACCATGGCTGGTCAGGGCACTGGAGACATGGCGTTTACATCTTACGGCCACATGAACCCCGTTGGAGCTGAACTGGAGGAGGAGGAGGAAGAGGAGGAGGAGGAGTTGCCCAGCGAAACACAGTTTAGGCTTGGCGAAATGGCTGGTTTATCTAGTCAGCGGACAGGAGAGGAGGAGCAGGAGCAGCCAGAGGAGCTAGAGGTTTTTGAGGAAGGCGAGACAGAGGACCCGGGCACACCGTGGCAGTATGCAGTGGAGATGGAGACAGGTAGTCCATCCGAGTCACTTGCGCAAATGGCACGAAGCATGCTCACGTGCTTGCGTAGTGACCCCAGAATTGTTTCCATCTGTCGGCGGGATGACTTCTGGCTGTCCACCTTATTGGACCCTCGCTTCCGGCACAAAATGGGGGCATTTTTTAAACCCACCGAGAGGGAGGACAAACTCAACTACTACAAAGACATTCTACGTAGGCAGTTGGCCGATGCCTATCTGCGCCATGGTCCATACTCTCGTAGGTCTGACTCGAGGGGACCTCTGCGCTCACCTTCCACTGCCATGGCCGCTGGGGGGGTTGGCAGGAGCAGCAGCAGCAGCTCCATCAGCAGCAGCAGCCTCAGTCTTCAGTCGCTAATGAGTAGCTTTCTACACCCGCATAGTGAGGCTACTCATGAGCAGCAGGAAGACCTGGAGCAGGACCTCAACCAGCAGGTCATGTCATACTTTGACATGACCATGCCAACACACCTTGAGGATCCGCTGGACTTCTGGGCAGCCAAACTTGATTTGTGGCCGCAACTAGCAGAGTTTGCCCTGGAAAAGCTGTCCTGCCCGGCAAGTAGCGTGCCATCTGAGCGGGTGTTTAGTGCGGCGGGGGCCATAGTTACGGCGAGGAGAACTCGTCTGTCAACTAAAAATGTGGAGAGACTCACCTTTGTCAAAATGAATCAGGGATGGATCAGCCAGGATTTCCACCCACCAATGCCTGATGCATGCGACTAGATTCAGCATGGTGCCACGTTTTACACTTTCCAAATGGTGCAAAACATATTTATGTCTTTAGGCCATTTTTTGGGCTCCTGCTGCTGCTGCTGCCAACTCCAGGGTGTGATTCATCCAATTTTTGGGCTCCTGAGGCCAACCCCAGGGTCTCTTTAATGTAATATTTGGGCTCCTGCTGCTGCTACTGTCAACTCCTGCCAACTCCAGGGTGTGATTCATCCAATTTTTGGGCTCCTGAAGCCAACTCCAGTGCATATTTGGGCTCCTGCTGCTGCTGCTGCCAACTCCAGGGTGTGATTCATCCAATTTTTGGGCTCCTGAAGCCAACTCCAGTGTATATTTGGGCTCCTGCTGCTGCCAACTCCAGGGTGTGATTCATCCAATTTTTGGGCTCCTGAGGCCAACCCCAGGGTCTCTTTAATGTAATATTTGGGCTCCTGCTGCTGCTGTCAACTCCTGCCAACTGCAGGGTGTGATTCATCCAATTTTTGGGCTCCTGAAGCCAACTCCAGTGTATATTTGGGCTCCTGCTGCTGCTGCTGCCAACTTCTGCCAACTCCAGGGTGTGATTCATCCAATTTTTGGGCTCCTGAGGCCAACCCCAGGGTCTCTTTAATGTAATATTTGGGCTCCTGCTGCTGCTGTCAACTCCTGCCAACTGCAGGGTGTGATTCATCCAATTTTTGGGCTCCTGAAGCCAACTCCAGTGTATATTTGGGCTCCTGCTGCTGCTACTGTCAACTCCTGCCAACTCCAGGGTGTGATTCATCCAATTTTTGGGCTCCTGAAGCCAACTCCAGTGTATATTTGGGCTCCTGCTGCTGCTGCTGCCAACTTCTGCCAACTCCAGGGTGTGATTCATCCAATTTTTGGGCTCCTGAAGCCAACTCCAGTGTATATTTGGGCTCCTGCTGCTGCTGCTGCCAACTCCAGGGTGTGATTCATCCAATTTTTGGGCTCCTGAGGCCAACCCCAGGGTCTCTTTAATGTAATATTTGGGCTCCTGCTGCTGCTACTGTCAACTCCTGCCAACTCCAGGGTGTGATTCATCCAATTTTTGGGCTCCTGAAGCCAACTCCAGTGTATATTTGGGCTCCTGCTGCTGCTACTGTCAACTCCTGCCAACTCCAGGGTGTGATTCATCCAATTTTTGGGCTCCTGAAGCCAACTCCAGTGTATATTTGGGCTCCTGCTGCTGCTACTGTCAACTCCTGCCAACTCCAGGGTGTGATTCATCCAATTTTTGGGCTCCTGAAGCCAACTCCAGTGTATATTTGGGCTCCTGCTGCTGCTACTGTCAACTCCTGCCAACTCCAGGGTGTGATTCATCCAATTTTTGGGCTCCTGAAGCCAACTCCAGTGTATATTTGGGCTCCTGCTGCTGCTACTGTCAACTCCTGCCAACTCCAGGGTGTGATTCATCCAATTTTTGGGCTCCTGAAGCCAACTCCAGTGTATATTTGGGCTCCTGCTGCTGCTGCCAACTTCTGCCAACTCCAGGGTGTGATTCATCCAATTTTTGGGCTCCTGAAGCCAACTCCAGTGTATATTTGGGCTCCTGCTGCTGCTGCTGCTGTCAACTCCTGCCAACTGCAGGGTGTGATTCATCCAATTTTTGGGCTCCTGAAGCCAACTCCAGTGTATATTTGGGCTCCTGCTGCTGCCAACTCCAGGGTGTGATTCATCCAATTTTTGGGCTCCTGAAGCCAACTCCAGTGTATATTTGGGCTCCTGCTGCTGCTGCTGCTGTCAACTCCTGCCAACTCCAGGGTGTGATTCATCCAATTTTTGGGCTCCTGAAGCCAACTCCAGTGTATATTTGGGCTCCTGCTGCTGCTGCTGCCAACTTCTGCCAACTCCAGGGTGTGATTCATCCAATTTTTGGGCTCCTGAAGCCAACTCCAGTGTATATTTGGGCTCCTGCTGCTGCTGCTGCTGCCAACTTCTGCCAACTCCAGGGTGTGATTCATCCAATTTTTGGGCTCCTGAAGCCAACTCCAGTGTATATTTGGGCTCCTGCTGCTGCTGCTGCCAACTCCAGGGTGTGATTCATCCAATTTTTGGGCTCCTGAGGCCAACCCCAGGGTCTCTTTAATGTAATATTTGGGCTCCTGCTGCTGCTGCTGCTGTCAACTCCTGCCAACTCCAGGGTGTGATTCATCCAATTTTTGGGCTCCTGCTGCTGCCAACTCCAGTGTCTCTTTAAAGCAATGTTTGGGCTCCTTTTGCCCCTCATAGTGATGCCACTTCAACTCTCTGCAATTGTGCCGCTCTGCGATTCTATTAGCGATGCCTCTGATCTGCATGTGATATTTATTCAAAGTATTATTTAACTAACCCAGCACGCATCCTGTGCGTGTTACAGCAAGGCAGAATGGTTTACAACCCTATTGAGGCTCTAGGAGGCTCAGAAATAGCCGTTTTTAATAGCGATTCGTCGCGAATTTATTCGGGTCGAAACGATTTTTGTCGGAAAATTCGGCGAATCAGTCGAATCGAATTTTTCAAAAGTTCGCTCATCTCTAGTGTCCACCTCCCCCGACTCATGGACATCACCATGTGCACCTATGCAGAAAGCAACAGACAGCAAAGTAAAACATTTATGAGGTATAATGTACTACTTCACATGTCCTACTGTTAGTTGGGCAGAAAGAGAAAAAGCAAATCACATAAATTAACATTAGCAGAAAAACAGATTCTGAAAATATGTACCTTCAGTCCAACCTGTGGTGTCATCCCCAGCATCCACACCCTGCAGCCGAGCCAGTGGAATTTTGGCCTTCAGCATCTCCTCATATGGCCTGTAGGTACTCTTTGGACCCTGGATGGTCCCACTCTCGACCTCAAGATCATGATTCATCTTTTGCATAAGGGCCCTTCTCAAAGTGTAGAAGCGTTTCCTGCAGGATGGGCCACTACGTGGGTGTTGAGCACTGCTAGTAAGCTCAACACCAATGGCATCCCACAATTTGCTCCTTTCTTGTTTGCCTATAGACTTGCTTTGGGAGCCAAAGAGCAGCTCCCATTTTGCAAGGGTCAGGCGCACAAGAGTATTATTCTCAGCCAAATTAAATTCTGGCTCCCTCTTGGCAACTGTGCGCTTAGCCTGGGGTGCTGTATCACCTTCAAGTTGGGCCCTTTTCCTTAAGGGAGGTCTGCGCACAGCACCCACCACACTCCTACTTGAGCCAGCTGTGGCCGGCAGATGCCCAGAATTTGGCTCCATCCTGTAGCTGCACACACACACCAATACACAACCAACAAGCACGCATGCAGACTACAGAATGGTATCACCGTCTTTTTGGGTTTGGGCAGGTTTTATGTGCTCTAACAGCCAATCACAAACAGGTCCACTTAATTGATTCACACATACTGGCCAGGTGCTTGTAGCCAAAGCTCCACTGCAGTGATTGAAGCATGTGTGGTAGTTAATTAACTAATTACAGAGCTCATTAACCAAACAACACACAACCAAAGACAACAATGTACTCATGTATATTAAACACTTGTGACATGTGGCTATACAAACGGCTATTTAAATAAAGAGCAGCTTACCTTTCATTGGTCCACCACAGAATTTTCAGCCATGTCCGTTAATGCACGCAAGTTTCGGCTCACGTACGCTAGTAGCGCTACTAGCGTGCGCGTGCGCACTCCGTTTCACGCACACCTGGGTCAGCTAATTGGAGACAGGAAATAGCAGAGCAACGCAAAAGGCGGCAAAGAGGACCTGTCCTTTTTCTCAGTGAAGTATAAATGGCTGGATTTGGCAACCTTCTGGTATTGTTACACTGTGGCAAAGGCTGTGGTGTGGTGGTGTGGTGCTTTGGTCCCTTAGCTCATTTGAGTGTCTGGCTGGGTTTTGCCCTCACTCTCTGTGGCTTGTTGGGTGATTTCTGACATCAGTGCTGTTTTTTTAGGTATGATTAAGAGCCTGACCAGGCTTGAAACGCGTTACTAGGTGCTTGCCTTTTGTTGTTGTTACTGGGCCATTTCAATTACCTAATAGTTTCACAAAAAGCTGTTTTTAACTGGATGGATTAAAAGCTATGTTTTAAGGAGAAGCTGGACAAATCACTGTTATATACTGCCTGTCAACTCTGGAGGAGCTGTGCCTGGGATCTCCCCGTCCGTGCTTTTACTAAGGAGTTTGGTGAGCTGGCTATTTTTTCTTTGAATTTCATGTCTGTTTTTTTAGGAGCTTGATTTTGTTGGCATATGCAAATATTGTGGAGCATACAGCAAGTGAGGCTTGATTTTGGGGCCTTTTGTGGGCTGTGCAGCAACTCCCCTCTTGGTTGTGCCTAACTTAGAAAGCTGACTTTCAGCAGTCTGGTGGGTCAGACCACTATACTTCTGGTTTTGTGGTGAGCTGCATTGTAGTGAGTGTGTGAGTAGTGTGCTTGCTTGTGTGTGTGGTGTGTTTGTGGTTTTGGTTTTTGTTTTGCTTCTTTTGTATATCTGTTGAGTGTGAGATGGATAAGAGGGTGATGTATGGGTTATGGGTGCAGGGATGTGTGAGAATGCTGGAAGAGCAGGAGGCCAGGAAGGAGGGGGCTGTGAGGCTTAGGGCACCCCGATCCTTTGGAATCCGCCTTTCAGTGTGGGATTTAAGTGACGAGCAGATCAGGAGCCGCTTCCGTCTGAATCGTGCTGCACTACAGTCCCTATATGATCAGATTAAGCACAAAATCGAGCCATCGACCAAACGCACCAGATCCATTCCAGGCATAGTACGCCTATGTGCCAGTCTTAACATTTTGGCACGAGGGACCTTCCAGGCAACCTCTGCCCTCCTCAGCGGGATCAGCCAGGCTACAATGAGCCGCATATTTATACAGGTAGTACTGGCTATTTGTGACCCGATCCCTATTTACATCCAGTTTCCTGAGGATGAGGTTGCCAAAATAAAACATGCATTCTATCGCATGGGAGGGATCCCGAATGTGCTAGGGTGCGTTGATGGTACACATATCCCTTTCCGCCCTCCCCGTGCACAGGAGCTGCATTATCGGAACCGTAAGCAGTTCCACTCGATGAATGTCATGGTCGTCTGTGACCATGACATGAAGCTGCGGGCCGTGAGATCTGGCTTCCCTGGCTCATGCCATGATTCTTACGTCCTGCAGCGGTCAGTCCTGTGCAGGAAGTTTGAAAACAACGAAATGCCAGCTGGCTGGCTACTGGGTAAATAATTAACCATGTCAAAGTATTTAGCCTAAAATATGTGGCCTAGTAAGCTATTTGTCTACAAATGAAACCCAAAACATTTCCTAGTACTAATTGCTGTCTCTCTCATTGTGTTTTTTCTACAGCGGATAAGGGATATGGGCAGAGAACGTGGGTGATGACTCCGGTCAGAAACCCACAGACCTCTGCCCAAGAACGCTACAATGCAGCACATCGCAAAACCCGAAGCATTGTGGAACGAACCATCGGACTGCTGAAAGCGCGCTTTCTGTGTTTGGCACGGCCAGGAGGAGAGATGCTGTACAGTCCACAAAAGGTCTCCAAGATAATCCTCGCATGCTGTGTGCTCCACAATCTCTGTATATGCCACAGAATCCAAGCCCCAGAAGAAACAGAACTGGTGCCCGAAATCCCCAACTTGCCCGCAGAAACGAGTGAGGACACCCAGACTGGCTTTGAGCTAAGGGAAAGCATGATCTCTTCGTTTTTTGGGGTAAGCTAACTACCCTTCACTCTAATCCAAGTACTGCACTACAGGGGAACAATTTGTTGTCTCCAATCCAAATTTGTCACAAACTACTATAAGGGCTGTGTAACATGACCCAAACCCAGTATAAGGGGGGTGTAAGATGACCCAAACCCACTATAAGGGGGGTGTAAGATGACCCAAAACCACTATAAGGGGGTGTAAGATGACCCAAAACCACTATAAGGGGGTGTAAGATGACCCAAAACCACTATAAGGGGGTGTAAGATGACCCAAAACCACTATAAGGGGGTGTAAGATGACCCAAAACCACTATAAGGGGGTGTAAGATGAGCCAAAACCACTATAAGGGGGTGTAAGATGACCCAAAACCACTATAAGGGGGTGTAAGATGACCCAAACCCAGTATAAGGGGGGTGTAAGATGACCCAAAACCACTATAAGGGGGTGTAAGATGACCCAAAACCACTATAAGGGGGTGTAAGATGACCCAAAACCACTATAAGGGGGGGGGGGAATTTGACCAACATAACAATTAGGGTTGTTGTGCAAGTTTGGCCAAACTGTTACCCAAAAAAATAAACAAAAAACAATAACTGCGAAAAAGCAAAATTATATCTAAATACTAACTGCACTTTTTATTCTTTTTCAGGCATCAAGATAAAAATCCAGTGGATTCAGATTTTATCTTTTCCCACCAAAACATAAAAAAAATAAATACTAATTCACCAAAAAACATGTTGCAATGTGTTTACTTCTGAAGGTACTAACATTGATTTCAATCCAACAGCAAAGCAAAGCGCAGGCGCTGTGTTGAATAGCGTGTGTCCAAATGACAGCGCCTCAAAAGCTGATCTGAAACGGATATTCACCAATGTAGGCATTGTTCCCAACAACGCCAGGTAGCGACTGAGGAGGCCTGCTACAGCGAATCGCTGCCGCCCGCGGCGTACGCTAGCGGCGCTCATAGCGCCATACTTCAGGCGCTCATCTGTCGCTACCTGGCGCTATTACTGAATCGGCCTCCCCGCCTTGTTTTTAAGCTCATCAAATTTTATATCTTGTAAGTGCATAGTATACCCATTAAAATTTTCTGTGAACTTTAGAAGGTATTGCACTAGATATTTTTTAATTTTTTTTGCGTGCTACCACCTATGAATACTATGGATATGCTTCTTTGGGTTTAACATCATTCTGGAAAACATCTTGATAATGTATATGCCCTTCTGACCATAGGCTTTGGTAAGAATTTTGCATAAATGGTGGCTGATTATGCACAGTGCGTATATTCTTCTGCACTGCGGTAATATCTTACACGGAGAGTAAAAATACTTTATCCTGGTTGTCGACTTGGAGCTCTGTGTACTACATAATTTTCTTTGCATCTAGATTACTGAGAAGAAGGACTCTCTACCTATACAGTGTTGTGCGGTTATCTTACATTAATCCTATAATCTGCTGTAAGCAAATTCTATAAGCTTCACAGGGCACATGCTGCCAAATTCAAGCTCTCCTGCCCCTTTTTATCTCCACCCCAACCCTTTAGGCTGTAAACTAACAAGATCCTATTGTCTCTTGCTTTTACACTATTTGGTTTGAAATTTGTAACATCTAGTTTGTATTGGTCACTCTACAGTATGTTACCTTGTCTGTAATTATACCCTGTACAGCGCTACAGAATAAGATGGCACCATATAAATAAACAACAACAATAACAATAGTATATTGCTGTTCTGTCCCCCAGCAAAAACACACAACATGGTCAACCTATTTAGTCACCATTTAACCTACTAGTATGTTTTGGTTTAGTAGTTGGAGGAATGCATGGGGAGAATAAACTAATCTAATAACGCAATAGAGAACATAAGTATATACCATAGACCCCTTCCTATATTACATGTCCTGGATATCTATTTAGGATGATCTTTCTTTTATGGTCCTGTGCCACCTTCAACATTTTTGGGAATTTCATTTTAACACTTTACTAACTTATGTTTGCCTATTTTCTTTTCTTATTTCAGTTTATGTCTCCTTTCATTTTCTACATAAACAGTAAAAGGGGAAAAACATATACAGTAAAAACTGCCCCATGTCAACTTCCAGATATCTTTGGTAGGTTTAAACATTACAGGTCATGGGGAGTTAGTAAACAATGCCCAGACCTGGCTTGTCCGCCCACCCCCCCCCCCCCCCCCGCCCCTGTTTGGAAAATAGTTAATATAAACTTACCTCTCCGGTCGCATCACACTGCGGCATCCCTCAGTCCCATGCCGTCCTTGTTGGGCATTGCCATCTTGGAATCCCGACATGCACTGCGCCGCCCCTCAGATCTTGCGCATGCACAGTGTCACTGCATAGGCTGCAATGACACTGAGCACAGAAGTGCGCAAGATCTGGAGTGGCGCGGGACATTTGATGAGAGGACGGCTAGAGGTAAGTACGGCTAAGCCTGCAGCCTTCACTCTTGGACGGCTAAGGGGGTGGCTAAGGGTGGAAAGCGGCCAGAAATACTGTCACATTTCAGCGTTATAGATCCAAAAGGCAGTTGTATACAGAGGAACATCAAAAAAGGTCTAATAAAAAAAAATATTTGCAATTTACAAACCCCTTTGTTGTGTCAGCTGTCCATGTCCATGTGTCCATGTGGCCAGGAACCAATGAAATTCTCTGGCAAGACATTTAAGGTGCCTTGCACACTCATTTGTGGTCATTAGTTGCTGTTGTATCTGGTTATATGGCCAGCAGATGCCTACATGGGTTAGTAAATAGAGCACATGTCTGGCCACCAAGCACCATGGTCATTCTTAGAGCAAATGTGGTAAATATGCAAATGTAATTAATTAGGGACAAGAGTGGGACATGCTACCAGACACCTGAAATGCCTCAAGTAGTTAAATGCCTCAAGTAGTAGAACATACTACGAGAAATTGTATAACTTAACTGAAGCTCAAAATATGAGCTCCCATAAAACAAAAGATAAAACAATGTCCCCAAACCCCCAGGGAAATGTTGCTGTAGAACATCCACTTTGATATTATTTAACATTCATTTGCAAATGTAAAATGCATCAAGGTTAAAAAATGAGCCATAAAGAAGTCAAAAGACTCAACAGACTGGGTGAGGAAGAGCAAGGTCAAGCTCTAGATACCATATAGCCTGTAGCAGACATTTCTTAGCACTGAACTATCCCAACAGTGATAAGACATATATTGAACCTGTATTGCAAGCAGTTTTATTCTTCATCCCATAGATATATTTGTACACTGAACTGGACTTAGACATGTCTCTTCCTCATTTAACTGATAACCCCCTTCTTTCTGTAACAGACATTGGCCTTGATTCACAGCCTTCTTTTACCTGCATTTTCACATGTGTTTGTGTATTTTTTGAGAGTTTTTGCTGCCATTATAGGGATTTTCGTGTCTTTTCTCATGTGTATGTGGGTTTACGTTAACGCGAATAAGCATTTTTGATGATCGTATTTATTGCGTAAATAGTTCGCATTCTCGGGAATGTTATGTTATTGGTATGGGCTTGAGCATGATTCAGAGCCTTGATTGTTGATTCGAACATGGCCAATAAAACGAGAGTGTTTACGCCCAACTTACGGGGTCTATTTCCTGGTGAAAGTTTGCAGTCGTAGTGTGAGTTGCAGTGTGATGGAGGCGGATTACGTGGAGGAATATGAGCGTCTGCAGCTGCGCGGCATTCTATGCATCTGTATGTCGGATTTCAGGTTGCATCGTGCATGTTTGGATATCGGTCGCATGCATGACGTTGAGCTATTCGAGCTCACTCGACTGAACTGTGTTTCCCTCGAGAAACTGTATAGTGAGCTGCAGCCATGGTTGGCCCCCACCACAAGCAAGGGGCATGCAATTGCAGGCATAACCAAATTGGTTGGCTGCCTTCAATTTCTAGTGAACGGCTCATTCCAGAGGCTGGGTGCCCTCTCTGTGGGCATGTCCTAGCCTACGCTGAGCCCCACACTAAAGTTTCTGGATGGCATGGCTGCCATATTTCAAAAATACATCTGTTTCCCTGACAACGTGGTAGCCTGGAATGCGTTGAAGTTGGGATTTTATGATATAGCCGATATGCCTAACATCATGGGTGCGATCGACTGTACGCACGTAGCGCTGGTGCCTCCAGCTGCAGATGAACATTTATACAGGTATGTGATTTTTCTGCCCATCCTTCCTTATACGTAACATAATGTTGTCTTGCATTGTATATTTTAATGTAGACCTAAATCTATTATTTAACCAACTTTGTATTTTTACTGCTATATGAGGTCTTCCCACCCAATATTAAATATTAAGGACCCCTTAACAATTAGAAATTAAAATGTACAATATTGTTTTATTTTGCAATTACAGGAACTGTAAGATGGGCCATTCAATCAATGTGCAAAGTGTTGTTGGTCCCGGCATCATGGCTGGTTTTCCTGGTTCCACCCATGATGCCTAAATTCTTAGGAATTCCAGTCTCTATGGGCGTTTTGAGTCTGGCAACTTGTCTGGTGGTTGGCTACTGGGTAAGTGTTTATAATTAGCTTACTTGGGTTTTCAATGTGTAACTTTTATACATTTTGGCGTGCCCTGCCTCAACATATGATGGTCTCCTCTGATGAAACTATATACTATGCAAATATGATCTTGAGATAAATTGTTTTTTTTGTTTTTTTTTAAAGGTGATTCGGGATACCCCCTGCTTCCGTGGCTAATGACCCCCATCCTGCACCTAATAGTTGCATGCATGATTTTGCATAACTTTGCCATCATGCAGAAGGTGCCCCAATATCTGGATGTTTCTCCCTCTCCAGCACTTCTTGACATACCAGAAGAGTTGTATGTTGGCCCCCAGAGTTCCTCTGATTAGTCTGTCAGAAAGCACCTGATTTTGACTCATTTCAGTTAAGCTTTAAGTAATGTGTTTATCAATCTGTGTTTTTTTGTGTAAGTAAAAATACTTTATATTGCAGATTAAATTTTTGTTATACAAACTTCGTTTATCACAAATCATTTCAAAGTATAAATATTTTTTAATTGTTGACAGAAAATCTAAATAACTATTAAACCATAGTTAATTTTATTTGGACATGATTGTCACTCATGATCAATTGCCTTTACATGGGAAAACAGAAATTACAAAATAAATTTATTGGTATGGTGGCTGCTAGAGATGAGCGAATTTATAAAAAAATTTGATTCGGCCGATTCGCCGATTTCTGGCCTTCCGAGAGGCTCAATAGGGTTGTAGAACATTTTGCCTTCCTGTAACATGCATAGGATGCGTGCTGGGTTAGTGAAATAATACTGTAAAGAAGTATGACATGCAGATCAGAGGCATCGCTATTAGAATCGCTGTCGCAGAGCGGCACAATTACAGAGCCTTCCCAGTGGAAGATTAGAGCAGAGGTCCCCCCGAGTCAGACCTGCGAGAGTATGGACAATGGCACAGATAGGCATCGGCCAACTGACTACGTAGAATGTCTCTGTAGTAGGTCAGTTTGTCCTCCCTCTCAATGGGTTTAAAAAATGCCTCCATTTTGTGCCGGTAGCGAGGGTCCAATAAGGTGGACAGCCAGAAGTCATCCTGCTGACAAATGGAGACAATTCTGCGGTCACTACGCAAGCACGTGAGCATGCTTCCTGCCATTTGTGCAAGTGACTCAGAGGGACTACCTGTCTCCATCTCCACTGCATACTGCCATGGTGTGTCTGGGTCCTCTGTCTCGCCTTCCTCACAACCGTCTAGCTCCTCTGGATGCTCCTGCTCCTCCTCTCCTGTCAGCTGACTAAATAAACCAGCCATTTCGCCAAGCCTGAACTGTGCTTCATTGTGCCCATCCTCCTCCTCCAGTTCAGCTCCCACATGGTTCATGTGGCCATGAAATGTGGGCGCCATGTCTCCAGTGCCCTGACCAGCTATGGTTTCCAACATGTGTTGTATTACATGAAGCAGTGGAATCACGTCGTTCATCCCGTAATCCTGGCAACTGACAAATAAAGTGGCTTCCTCAAAGGGCCTGAACAAATGGCAGGTGTCACGTATGAGCTGCCACTGGCTTACATTCGAGTTACACAGGGGAGTCCCCCTATCTGCTTGGATCATCAAGAAATCACTGATGGCTTTTTTCTGTTCGTATAGTCGAATCAACATATGGAGGGTGGAATTCTAACGGGTGGAGACATCGCAAATCAGACTATGTTGGGGGATACCGTTCTGCTGTAGCTCGAAAAGGGTGTGCTTGGCGGTGTAGGAGTAGCTGAAGTGCATGCAAAGTTTCCTTCCCGTTGTTAGGATATCTTGCAGATGGGAGGAAGATTTCAGACAACTAGGTTGAACACGTGTGCCATACAGGGCGCATGGCTCAAGCTTCCTTGTCGCAGTGCAGACAAGATGTTCTTCCCATTGTCAGTCCCCATGGTTCCCATTTCCAGTTTTCATGGAGTAAGCGTGAGAGTCACGTAGCTGACTTTAGAGCCCCATAAAATAAAAAGTAAAAAAGATACAGACTTACCTGACCCCTCATTTGAAAGTGCCAGTGATTCTGTACAATCAGACAATACATCTTCAGGAGGGGGCCTGGAATAGCCCCCCCCCCCCGCCGGCGCCGACAAAAATAAAAAAAAAGCAAATGACATTTACTCACTTCGCAGCGCGATGGCTCTCCCCGGGTCTTCTCTTCACCAGGGGGGGCTCCGATCCCCCCCCTGGGCTTTCCACGCTTCAGGTGAGGGCCCAGAAACAGGCCCTCACCATCCTCTTCGGCTGGCGCTGGCCCCGCCCCTAACCACGCCCCTAGCCCCACCCACTTGATTACGTCATCCCGCTCCTCGGGTTACCGGCACCCGGGCTCCGTTCTGTCAGTTGTCGGTAGCGATCGGAGCAGGGAGGGTGGCAGGCAGGGAGGCTCTGATCTCCCTGCCTCCCTCCCTCCCTGCTCTGATCACTACCAACAACTGTCATCTGCAGCGGCGTGGGACACTGGATGGGAGGTAAGTATAAGTGAAAGAAGAATAATAAAGAATTTTGTGTCTGTGTCTTTTTTTTTTACTTAACCCTTTGTGAACTGGTAAGGGGTCCATGAGACCCCTTATACCAGTTCACAAGGCTCTGGGTATGGCAGGTCACCTGCGGCAAGCAGGTGACTTGCCGTAACCCCCAGCCCCCCATTACCTGCCTCCCCAATGGCCAGGGAGGGGGCAGAAGGGCCCGGGCCACGTGGCTATGTGGGCTAGTAGCCTGCAGGGCCAGGGGCCAGCATTGTAGCCCTGTTCTACAAGCCCCCATAGCTGGTCCGGGTCGGTAATGCTGGGTAAGGGGGACCCTATGTCATTTTTTGGGGGGATTTTAAGGGCTTTTAACCCTTAAAATTCCAAAAGAAATGAGGTCCCCCCCCCTCCCCTGGGAGGGGGAACCCTATGTCATTTTTTTTTTTTTTTATTAACCCCTTACAGCTATGCAATCATATTGCATAGTTGTATTCTATCTGAAATCTCCTAAACTGCTGTTTCAGGAAAGGGGGTATACCTATACATATGTGGTACCATTGTAACCAGGAGAAATAGGGATTTCACACGCAATAATATTTTATTAACAAACTTACATTTTTTATTACAAAAAAAACACTACAAATTGTAAACAATAGGTTTTTTCATTTTTTTGCACATATTTCACCCAAAAGTATTGAGAATACACTAAAAAAAGGCCAAACAAGACATTTCATGTTGAAGCCCAGACTATATAATTTTCATGGAAATCCCTTCAAAAATCAAGGTTGCACACGTGTAGCGCAAAGACGTGAAAAGTCATCGGGCAACAGAGTGTGACAAAAAATCTAGGTAGGCTGGCACTCAAAGGGTTAATAAAGCTGAGGCTGAACAAGCTTATTTAGTATAACAGATAGGGTGCAATGTGCAGGTTTGGGATACCCTGCGGCCTGGTGTTTTGACAGCAGGACAAAAACCAATTCAAAATGTGATAGCTTGATTAAGCTGAGGATGAACAAGGGTATTTAGTATAACAGATAGGGTGCTACGTGCAGGTTTGGGATACCCTGTGGCCTAGTGTTTTGGCAGCAGGACAAAAAACAATTCAAAATGCAATAGCTTAATTAAAATGAGGCTGAACAACGCTTATTTAGTATAACAGATAGGGTGACATGTGCTGGTTTGGGATGCCCATGTGGGCTGGTGTATTTAAAGCAGACAAAAAACAATTCAAAATGCAATAGCTTAATTAAAATGAGGCTGAACAACGCTTATTTAGTATAACAGATAGCGTGACGTGCTGGTTTGGGATGCCCATGTGGGCTGGTGTATTTAAAGCAGACAAAACCCAATTCAAAATGCAATAGC
The DNA here is from genome assembly GCA_027917425.1 of Gastrophryne carolinensis. Classification (NCBI taxonomy): domain Eukaryota; kingdom Metazoa; phylum Chordata; class Amphibia; order Anura; family Microhylidae; genus Gastrophryne; species Gastrophryne carolinensis. The sequence goes on along the minus strand of CM051234.1, from coordinate 422,105,226 downwards.
TTAATTAAAATGAGGCTGAAAAACACTTATTTAGTATAAAAGATAGGGTGCTACGTGCAGGTTTGGGATATCCTGCGGCCTAGTGTTTTGGCAGCAGGACAAAAACCAATTCAAAATGCAATAGCTTTATTAAGCTGAGTATGAACAAGGGTATTTAGTATAACAGATGGGGTGCTACGTGCAGGTTTGGGATACTTTGCGGCCTAGTGTTTTGGCAGCAGGACAAAAACCAATTCAAAATGCAATAGCTTAATTAAAATGAGGCTGAACGACGCTTATTTAATATAACAGATAGGGTGACATGTGCTGGTTTGGGATGCCCATGTGGGCTGGTGTATTTAAAGCAGACAAAACCCAATTCAAAATGCAATAGCTTAATTAAAATGAGGCTGAACAATGCCTTATTTAGTATAACAGATAGGGTGCTACGTGCAGGTTTGGGATACCCTGCGGCCTAGTGTTTTGGCAGCAGGACAAAAACCAATTCAAAATGCAATAGCTTGATTAAGCTGAGGATGAACAAGGGTATTTAGTATAACAGATAGGGTGACATGTGCTGGTTTGGGATGCCCATGTGGGCTGGTGTATTTAAAGCAGACAAAAACCAATTCAAAATGCAATAGCTGAATTAAAATGAGGCTGAACAATGCTTATTTAGTATAACAGATAGGGTGCAACGTGCAGGTTTGGGATACCCTGCGGCCTGGTGTTTTTTTGACAGCAGGACAAAAAACAATTCAAAATGCAATAGCTTGATTAAGCTGAGGATAAACAACGCTTATTTAGTATAACAGATAGGGTGCTACGTGCAGGTTTGGGATACCCTGCGGCCTAGTGTTTTGGCAGCAGGCCAAAAACAAGTTAAAAATGCAATAGCTTGATTAAGCTGAGGATGAACAACGCTTATTTAGTATAACAGATAGGGTGCTACATGCAGGTTTGGGATACCCTGTGGCCTAGTGTTTTGGCAGCAGACCAAAAACCAATTCAAAATGCAATAGCTTGATTAAGCTGAGGATGAACAACGCTTATTTAGTATAACAGGTAGGGTGCTACGTGCAGGTTTGGGATACCCTGCGGCCTAGTGTTTTGGCAGCAGACCAAAAACCAATTCAAAATGCAATAGCTTGATTAAGCTGAGGATGAACAACGCTTATTTAGTATAGCAGATAGGGTGACATGTGCTGGTTTGGGATGCCCATGTGGGCTGGTGTATTTAAACCAGACAAAAACCAATTCAAAATGCAATAGCTTGATTAAAATGAGGCTGAACAACGCTTATTTAGTATAACAGAAAGGGTGCAACGTGCAGGTTTGGGATACCCTGCGGCCTGGTGTTTTTTTGACAGCAGGACAAAAAACAATTCAAAATGCAATAGCTTGATTAAGCTGAGGATGAACAACGCTTATTTAGTATAACAGATAGGGTGCTACGTGCAGGTTTGGGATACCCTGCGGCCTAGTGTTTAGGCAGCAGACCAAAAACCAGTTAAAAATGCAATAGCTTGATTAATCTGAGGATGAACAATGCTTATTTAGTATAACAGGTAGGGTGCTACGTGCAGGTTTGGGATACCCTGCGGCCTAGTGTTTAAGCAGCAGACCAAAAACCAATTCAAAATGCTATAGCTTGATTAAGCTGAGGATGAACAACGCTTATTTAGTATAGCAGATAAGGTGACATGTGCTGGTTTGGGATGCCCATGTGGGCTGGTGTATTTAAACCAGACAAAAACCAATTCAAAATGCAATAGCTTGATTAAAATGAGGCTGAGCAACGCTTATTTAGTATAACAGATAGGGTAACATGTGCTGGTTTGGGATGCCCATGTGGGCTGGTGTATTTAAACCAGACAAAAACCAATTCAAAATGCAATATCTTTATGAGAAATAGCCTTTAAAAGTTGCTTTAGTGTAACAGATAGGGTCAAATGTGCTGAAATAGTATGCTCATGTGGGCTGGGGTTTTTACAGCAGACACAAAAAAAATGTAAACTAATCGAGTTATGAGAAATGCTTGTGTGTAACAGATAGGGTTAAATATACCACTGCCAACATGGCAGGCACAGTGACAAGGAATTTTTACAGCACAAACAAAAGCAATTTAAAACTGATCTGGCAAATGAAGTTAAATGAAAATAAAAAAAAGCTTTTCCTGTCACTTTCTCTCCTGTCCCTGCCTCGATCTTTCCCGATTTTTCCCTATCTTTCCCTGGTTCTGTCTGGCACTCTGTGGGTCTCACTGACTCTCCCTTAGTCTCTCCCTGTCTCTAAACAGCTCCGTTGTGACCGCAATGCAAGGCTGAAATGTGCACCAGCAAGATGGCCGCCGTTTATATAGCACTGTGACATCACCGGGGCTCCTGATAGGCTGCATGTGACCTTCCCATGATAACTTGCCCCAGGGGATATGTCCAGACATGTCCATCCACCATTTTACAATGCCTGTAATTGAAGTAAATGGAGTTTAAAGGAAAACTTCGATCGATCGAATCGCAGGGAAATTCGGATTCTTTCAGAATCGAATATTTCCTGAAATTCGGAACGAATTCGGGTTCGTCCGGATCGATTCGCTCATCCCTAGAAATGACCACCGCGGAAAGGAAGGGAAAAAGGTGAGAAGAGCAAGGAGAGGGGATAAGAAAGAGGAAGGGAGTGCAAAAGAAAAAAGGAAGGAAGGCGGCAGTAAGGGAGTGAGGGAGAAAGAAAAAGAAATAAAGACAGAGAGAGAGAAAGGCAGGGAGAGAATAATGTAAGGAAGGTAAAAAAGGTTAAGTTAAAACCATAGCCAAGACTGTTAATATGGGTTAATATGAGAATGCACCACTGGTGGGGCTCTTTCACACTTACTGGGTTGATTGTCAATGGTTTCTACATTGATTTCATGTCCCTTTGTTTATGTTAGTGGAGGAAGTTGCAATGCAGATAAGGGATTGAAAGAGAAGTCATCAGACATGGGTAAATCAATCAATTAATTTGCCACCATCCCTGAGCAAAGCACAGGGGAACTGTCTCCAGCATGATTAATGCCAGATTCCAGCATGGCTGCAGCTAATACTACTAGCGCCTCTGTGTGCTCGAGGGAGTCACGCAGCATGGTATTTCACCTCGGCAGCGCGGCTGGGCTTTGTATTCCATTCACAGCACTTCAGGAATGTCACTGCCCCTGCGGACGCCCGGCTGAAGTTCAGATAAGAGCCATCTGCTCTATTCTCTCCTGCTTAACTCTCAGCGTCATGCTGTGTGGGGGGGGGGGGGGGGGCTGTAATCTCCTCTTCTCACCTACCGAGAAAGTTGTGTTGTTCTCACCATAGAACCGATCCAGGGACTCCAGGCAGTCAGCATACTTCTAGTTACTGTCAGCACTTAGCTTCTGTCACCGACAGCATGTCGGCGGGAGGGAGAGGTAGTCCCGCCCCCATTGCGAACACATCCACTCGCTATCCATGGAGCTGATGCGCAGCGCAGACAGTCTGAATCAATTATTCAGCCAGTCAGTAGGTTCCCCTGCTGCCCCTGGTAAGTCTTATCATTATTAGTCCTTTATTGTTGTATTTTTGCCTCATGCATAACTAGTGTATTTGTGGATGCATCTCCTGCCCCCCCCCTCCTTTTTATTTTCTTGGGTTTTTTCAGGTGATGTATGTGGCTCATTATTTATTTATTTTTTTTGTAGGTGATTCTGGCTACCCCCTGCTTCCATGGCTCATGACCCCTATTCAGCGGCCTCAGACACAGCCACATGCCGCCTACAACCGGGCACATAGGAAGACCAGGGCTGTTGTGGAGTGTGCATTTGGCTTAGTGTAGACCCGGTCCCAAAGAAAGTTATTAAAATGATTGTGGCATGCATGGTACTACACAACTTTGCCTTTCTGCAGAAGGTACCCCGATATCTGGATGTGTCCCCCTCTCCAGCAATGTTGGAACTTCCAAAATCTGTTTATTGAGGCACCCAGAGTGCCTCTAGTGAGTCTTTAGGGAATCAACTTGTCTCGTCTGATTTTAGTTTTGAGTCTATTTTTTGGTTTCCCAGTGTCATTTTTGTGGTATCTCTCTGTTTATATGTCTATATGTGAATATGCTTCAAACCCTCTTTTCATGTATTCAGTGAGATTAAACTGAAGTAAAAAGTAATTTTAGTTTTTTTGGTTTATTGTTGTCACTATACTATTACAAACTAGTATATTATGAACACTGTGGCCACATAATCTTAGGCTACTGCGAATTTTACTGAAATCTAAATGTTTTAACACCCAACACAAAGTGTGTTTCATCATTGGTAGGGTGGGTGTCCTGCAAAGCATGGCAATTGTCTTGCTTGTGGAGTGCCAGCAGCTGTGTGGTTATCATTTAACATCTGCCACCGTCCTAGCATTGCCTCCCTCTGATGTTAGTTATTATGTATATCCTCCACCATTGAATGGAGTTCATGGTGGATCTGCCTTATATTTCTTCCCATGGTTTGGTGGAACAGGGCACTGTTTTGCCTGAAGGCTCAGCTATCTGCTCGCCAATTGGCTCCACCCGCCTCACCAGGGGAAGATGGCAAAGTGCCTGAACTCATCGTTCTCTTCCCTGGTTAGGGACACTTGCAGCTGAGTTATACTTGGCCTTTCCACATGTGTTGTGCTTGATGTGATGGCAAATCCTCTGCAGCAAAGCTGGCTCATGGAGATGATAGATGCAGATGCTCCTCACGCTCCACCTGCTGGTCATGCTGGAGATGTGGATACAGCTGTGGCAGCAGAGGGAATGGGGGAGGCTGCTGCTGCAGAGGGAGTGGGGAGGCTGTTGGTGAAGTGGCATCTGTTGAGGCAGCTGCTGCTGCAGTGGCATCTGTTGGGGCAGCTGGTGCTGCAGTGACAGCTGCTGCAGTGGCATCTGTTGAGGCAGCTGCTGCTGCAGTGACATCTGTTGAGGCAGCTGCTGCTGCAGTGGCATCTGTTGAGGCAGATGCTGCTGCAGTGGCATCTGTTGAGGCAGATGCTGCTGCAGTGGCATCTGTTGAGGCAGATGCTGCTGCAGTGGCATCTGTTGAGGCAGATGCTGCTGCAGTGGCATCTGTTGAGGCAGATGCTGCTGCAGTGGCATCTGTTGAGGCAGATGCTGCTGCAGTGGCGGCTGGTGCTGTGGTATCTGTTGATGCAGCTATTGAGGCAGATGTGTGTGTGAGGGTGCTGGGGAGGCAACTAGTGTAGCAGAGGGTGTTGATGCTGCTGTTGTGGTTGAGATTAATGTAGTGACTCATCCTCCTCCAGATCCTGTGTGGCAGCCAGTAGCGGAGGTGTCTGTAGGGCCACACAAATCATTTAGCTTGTTGTTGTTAGATATACACACAGAAAAAAATAAAAAAAACTGGATGATGTTTCATGGATCCCCACTTTGGCCACGTTACATTTACCAGATCCAAATCTTCACTTGGTCCACTCCTGGAATATGTATTCCTTGATGAAGTAGCACCAGTACTTGTTTGTTGGTGTTCTTGAGTGGCCATGTGTATTTGCTGTTTTTTTCTTGCAATGCGAATAGGACTTAAGGTTATTCAAGCCACATACCTTGTGTGCCCAAGCAATGGCAAACCCATCTGCTTCCATGTTTTACAAGTCATGAAGGTGTGGCATAGACACATGGCTAAAAAGATCATCAATTAGCTATGAGTTGGCATGTGTAATTTTTCATATCTTGGCCTTTCACTGTCCAGCAATGACACTTAGGCCATGATGGCATCATCGTGGCGGCTGCTGCGGGGGATCCCCGGGTGACAAGGTAATGTAATTTAATGTATTTATTTATTTCATTGTTAATCTTGTGACGCTCCATGCATTAACCCATACTCTGCCTGATTGGTCAGCATCATGTTTGTTTTGCATTTCACTTCAGCACTTTAAGGATTTCAGCTGTGGGTTTTGTCTAGTTAATGGTATATAGTAGCTTTTGAGTTGTATACTCAGCACCTTTACTGAGCCATACATATAGGTTTTGCTCCATTTTGCACATTCTAGCACACAGGTACCATGCACTTTAGCACTGTATTAAATGGGTACAGCACTTTATTCACTTTTTGTATATATTAGCTATTTTTTGTATCCCATCAGGCAGGTTTTTATATTTATTATATGTTATTATACGCCATAAACGATAATAGTCACCTTGTATGGTGGATCCCCCGTGTTTGTGTATATGTTTTTTAATTGTGTAATGTGTTATGTGGTGTCTTTCTTTAATTAGTTTGAATTTATTTAACAATAAAAATATTGTAATTTTATCTTTTGAGTGCGGCCTTTGTATGGGGATATTTTTCTGGGGATTAATCTATGATCCCCCTATTATATATATCTCTGTTTAGTCCCCATGGGCTATAGCACCTTCAGTTTTTGATCAGTTATTTAGGTAGTGCATATCCAACTTTTGTGTATATTCTTGGCATCATGAACTAGACAATTGAAATATGTCATACTTCTTTTGAGACAAACCAACCCAAAATATACTTACCTACTACAGCAGCAGCAGCATGCATGTCTGAGTCGATGGTCCCTGGCAAGCCCTGGAGTGTAGTTGGGTTCAACAGGCCATACACCATTTCTTCAGCTGCATTGAATTGCAGTTTTAGTGGTATTCCACCTCCGGTTTGCAACCTTAAACAAAAAAACAATGAATGTTGTCATGCAAAGGTCACTCCCAACATGAACATCCACAACAGCACAAAGCATTTTTACTCTTGCAATTGTTAATTTTTTGCCTAACAGCATATTTCATGTCCGCAAACTGGGCTGGAGTATCAGTAAGCCTGGCATGTCGGGAAGGTGGCTTACAGACCCCATACCCTTTGAACTAGCAAAGGGGTCACTTGGACCCTATACCAGTTCACACCAAAAGGAAAAAAAATATTTTTATTTAATGTCATTTTACAGTACTCACCGTGCCGCATCCAGCCCCTGTTCCCATCTCCTGGGTCCAGAGCTCCCTCCAGGTCCAGCGTGCAGGCCATCCCTTTACCTTGGCATCCCACCAAGGCTAATACTGAGAGGCTGGGGAAGGAAGATTTTATACTTCAGATGCAAAGCCTTTGTGGAATCTACCCATATGACTATATGCATTTAAAACTGTGCCGAACCATATTAATATTTTATACCCCTTAATTTTGGGTGTCTTTTTAATGATTTTGGATTTATTACTGAAAATGAAGTGAATAAAATAAAGCATTTTTTCTATGCTGTATCATACAAACCTGTAATTTTTTTACTTAAAAGCAGACATTTTTTTCCTACCGGCCATAGCTGAATCATGCCCAAAATACCTGAATGGCTCAAGTGCCCAGGACAAAATTTTGAAGGGGCTGTGGTATGGCTATGTTTCATTTCCCACGGTTCTGATCCTTTTATTTATGCCTTTAATATATCTGTAGCTATAATAGCAGAAGTGTGTATAACATATAGAGATGAGCGAACTTTTGAAAAGTTCGATTCAGCCGATTCGCCGAATTTCACAAAGAAATTCGGGTTCGGCCGAATCGAACTTTTACGAAGTTCCCCATCAAAAATGCCGGCATGGTGGGAGCCGGCCGGCGGGCCGGTAAAGCCGGCCCGCTGACAGCGGAGCCGGCCGGCGGGCCGGTAAAGCCGGCCGGCCCGCTCCCACCATGCCGGCATTTAAGAAACAAAAAAATAAGCATTTTTGCCGGCATGGTGGGAGCGGGCCGGCCGGCTCCGCTGTCAGCGGAACCGGCCGGCCCGCTCCCACCATGCCGGCATTTGAGAAAAAAGGCAAACACTTACCTGCAGGTCCGGAGCGTGGAGGCCGGCGCCGCTCTCAGCTGTCATCTGAGGGCGCGTCAGCGCGGAACCGGCCGGCCCGCTCCCACCATGCCGGCATTTTTTTTTTTTTTAATTTCAGGAAAAATTCGATCGGCACGAACCACAAAATATTCGGGTTCGTGCCGAATCGAATATTTCCTGAAATTCGGAGCGAATTCCGGTTCGTCCGAACCGGTTCGCTCATCTCTAATAACATACCTGGATGCATCTATAAAAAACAATTAAAAGTGAAAACCATTACCTCATACCACTCCTCTTCAGAAGAGGATAGCATGTCATTATGATGAGAAATTACTGCAGCATTAGAAACAAGGATATCAACCCCCCCAAACTTCTGCAAAACCTAGAAAATAAGACTTTATTCAGTATCAGTATCAGGTTAGAAGTTACACACAGCTTTTCCCTTGATTAGATTCTAATTGTGTTGTTCAGTAGAAGTGGACCAAAACCCAGGTTTTTCACTCCCCTGGGTTTTGGTCCCTTAACAGAGGCATCCCGAATTGGTATACACTGCTGTGCGGGAAATGGTAAAACTCAACCTTCTGGCGTTACCATGGTGCAGATGGTGACAGGCAGCCCATCAGAGCGCTAGGCTGCATTCAGCTTTTATGAGCTAAATGAAGTGAGTTTGCTTTTGGCTGCATCCCTGCTCGTCTGGCACAGGTACATGCCTATCTAAAGAAATAGCGAGCTGTGGCCCACACATGCACCGTGGAAACAGTGGCTAGGTGAGTTAATGCAGCAATCAACAGGGTTTCACACAGCGGGATGCCCCAAGAAGAGGGTATCAGCCTCCAAGATGGGTTTTCATCCAGTTTAATAAGGCACTATTAACGTGTTAATTAGGCACAGAAGCCATTAAAAAGTAAAGAAGTTTTCAAGATAGTGTTCTGTGCCATTTTTTTATGTGATAAACTCACCTCTTCACCTAATCCCCATCTAAGATGCTGACCTGTCACCCCTCATTTAACCACCCTCCCCAGTCACTGACCCAAACCCCTCTCCTAACCTCCTTCCTCAGTCGCTGATCTGTTAACCCTATAATTGTGGTAAAGGTTCTCTCTTCAAGAATGGTTATTTATATTGGTATATTTGTCAAATGTCCTTTAATGATACCAACCCAAGCTTTAATTTTACAGGTGTTACCCAATGGCCTACAATATTTTCACACTATATGAAAATGTCAGGGGAAAACAAAAACAAAAACTGTCTGCCCGCTGTACACAGAGACCTGATTTAGAGTGGGACGTGGCCTGTGACTCCTGCCAGTGTTCAATGACACTGGTAGGAGTAACAGGCCATGCCCAACCGGAAGTGGGAACCAGTGGGAGCATGATGCATCAGGTAGCGGCAGCTATGGGGACTGGGAAGTTGCGGCGGCAGCAATGATGATGATTGCGGAGGCAGCGGACGCCAGTAAGGAGAGTGTGTGTGTGAGTCTGGGGGAGGGGGGGGAGGCATGCTGCACACTGCACTCTAATTGGGATACCAGCACACTGCCCTGTAATTGGAATGCATGCACACAGCCTGTAATTAAGATACCACTCACTTTCTGTAATGTGGGATACTGCTCACTGCCTAAAATTTGGGATGCCCTCACTGCCTTTAATGTGGGATATTGTTCACTGCCTGTAATGTGGGGTCTGTAATAGGGTGATTGGGAGGGTGCTCTCCTCTTCAACAGCATGATAACATTACACAATGATCTGGGTACTCCAATGTTGTGGAAGCCAGACTAATGAATGTAGCTCGGGGGTTCCAGAAGAAAAAACTGCTTCCTGGAAAAGGAGGTGGGGTTCCATTAACAGTATCAAGCAGAGGAAGGTAAAGGTGTGTCCTCCCCTGGCACACCTGCTTCATAGGACAAATTTATGGCAGGAGTATGCTAGCCAGGGGCTAGGCAAGAGCAACACAATTCAGAATATCATTTATGAGGTACAAAGTGAGCTAGGGAAACAAATTATGTGAAATAATTACTCATGGATGGAATTGACAGTGACAATGCTTAAGTTGCACAAAGTAAGCAGCAACCGTTAATAGGCTACTCCCCAGTGGAAAGAGGATTCATTTCCCCGGCTGAGAATCTGCGGTCTACACAGAAAACAAAGGTTACAGAAAACACAGAAAACAAGGTTACAAGGCATGAACAACAAGTGGCATGTGAAACAGAGTGAATACAGCGCTACTTCACACAGTGATAGGGCAAATAGAATGTGGGCATATGGGTGTGTGCCGAAGGTAAATTTTAGAGGCATGTGAGAATTGCAAAATGCTACACCAGCCAGCACAAGGCAATATATGTTTGACTATCATAAGGGCTACATGATTGACCTTAGGGGCACGGCAACACCTCAATTATGGTGTATGTTGGCAAGAGACTAACATGGTGTTAGGCCTAGTGCTGGTTATTGCTTTATCCCCTCGCTGGATCTGGATACCTGAAAAAGGAATGTGCACAATGGGGATTGCCTCACCGTCCCGCTCTGGAGGTGTAGCTGCAGAAGCCAAAGAGGGTGATTGGTTGGGCTCCTGGGGAGTGCGATTAACAGGCGTGAAGCTAGGCCAATGGGAATAGGCTCACAGTCCTGCTCTGGGGGTGTAGCTGCAGAAGCCAAAGAGGGTGATTGGTTGGGCTCCTGGGGAGTGCGATTAACAGGCGTGAAGCTAGGCCAATGGGAATAGGCTCACAGTCCTGCTCTGGGGGTGTAGCTGCAGAAGCCAAAGAGGGTGATTGGTTGGGCTCCTGGGGAGTGCGAATAACAGGCGTGAAGCTAGGCCAATGGGAATAGGCTCACAGTCCTGCTCTGGGGGTGTAGCAGCAACAGCAGATGAGGGTGAAGGTGTGTTCTCCTTCGGCACCCCTGCATCATGGGAGTGCGTTGGCTAGGGGCTAGTCAAGAGCAAAAAAAATCAGAATATTAAGTATGAGGTACAAAGTGGGCTAGGGAAAAAACTAAGCAGAAAAGTTACTTTGAAAAGTGGACATATAAATGGAATTGACAGTGACAATGCTTGGGTTGCAAAAAGTAAACAGCAACCATTAATAGGCTACTCACCAGCAGAAAGGGGATTCATCTCAACCTCTGGAGATTCCTTAGGGCTGAGAATCTGGAATAGTTCTACACAGAAAACAAAGCCACCCTCCTCCTCCTCCGCCTCCAGCACTGGCTTTGGATGCTTAAGTACCTCTCGGGCACAATACATAGGAGGAAGGCAATCTTAAAAACAAAACATACACAGATTACCATAACAATTAATAGCTGAAAAATATAAAAATGCTAGGGACAATAAGTGGAATACTTACGAGGAAATTCGGCATCATATATCTTGTAGACCATGATGGTGTTTTCAGACTTCTGTCGACGGATCTGCTCAGTGTCATATATGTTTTGGAAAATTTCATAAAGGTGCCACAGCACTCAACCCTATTAGCTTGCAGCCAAACCTATAATCTGTTTCTAAATGTGATTAAAAACAAAGGTCTTGGTCCACACACATCTGCAGAAGTATGCTGCAGCTGCACCACCAAGCGCCAAGGTGCCTCTGTGAGGCGCAATCCTAACTCTAATCTCTGAGAGCCCCCTTTAGGACATACAATGCAATGGATAAGGGAGGGGGCTTACCTGAGGTTGCCCTATAACCTCAAGTGCAGGCCATGGAGTGGAAGGATCGAAAGCCTTGCAGTACAGCTTCAGGCCCCTCCATATGTGCTTGCAAATAAAAGGAAACAAAAGAGGATTGCCCCTCACAGAGGCACCTTGGCCCTTGGTGGTGCCGATTCAGCATACTTCTGCAGATGTGTGTCGACCAAGACCTCTGTTCTTAACCAGATTTAGAGACAGATTATAGATTTGGCTGCAAGCTAATAGGGTTGAGTGATGTGGCTCCTTTAAGACTTATGTATCCTACTTGCCCTGCTCACGTGCACCTCCAGGTTAGTAATAAACTGGTCTAAATCCAGGATGAGGGTTGTCTCAACCTCCTTGTTTTCAAGTTTTGGTGACAGTTGTCAGGTGATGACTAGTAAACAGCTAAACCCACCCCTATTTAGTTCATTCGTGAGGCTCTCAAATCTGTCGCTAAATCCTGGGATCATGTACACCCGAATCCTATGGAAGGCACAAAAAAACACTGCCAAATGCTCCAAAAATGCACCCCAAAAGGCTGACAGATATTCTAAAAGTTTTTAATGGGCTCTCTTATTATGTCAATTGGCCAGACAGGACAATAAACCCAGATTACAAAATCAGAGGGTCTTCACAGGATGTACCCTGTCTCTACCTCGCAGCACAGCCAGAGGGCCACAGCAGCTATTACATTGCCTGCAAGATACAAGATGTAAGATGTTACAGAACTCCCCTAGTTTAAAAATTAGCTCACCTCCAGCTCAGGTCCAGCAAGAGGAACATTGTAGCCAGCACATTGCCCACATAGGGTTTTATAGATTTTATATTTGATGAAAAAAAGTGTAGAGGGCCTTGGCAAGGCTCCACCTGTCCGAGAATGTGCCCACCTCATGATCGGGTCCAGCTAGAGTAACACTGTAGCAGATTGCCCACACAGGGTTTTATAGATTCTAAATTTGCTGAAGAAATTGGCTGGGTCCCCCCAGTCCAAAAATGTAAATGTCTACCACACAGGTATAAGCAGAAGACCACAGCAGCCATCACATTGCCCATATAGGGTTTTAGATATTTTTTACTTGATGAAAAAAGTGTGGAGGACTCTGGCAGGGCTCCTAGTCGACAAATGTGCATAACTACCGCTAGTTAAAAGCAGAGGGCCACAGCTACCAGCACATTGTCCACATAAGGTTTGACAGATCTTACATTTAAGAGACAAAGTGGGAAGGGCATAGGCAGTGCTCCCAAGTCCTAATATTGGCCCAAGCAAAGGCAGAAGGCCACAGCAGCCCTCGTATTGCCCACAAAGGATTTATATATTTTAAATGTGATGAATAACGTGCAGAGAGCCCTAGTAGTCCCAAAATAAAGCCTCTTCATTCCCAGATACAGCCAGAGAAACATTGAAGTCAGCAGATTGCCCACAATAGTCTTCATAAATATCAAAGCATTGACCAACTAAATGAAAAAACAAAAATGTACTCTTCTTTTGTCCCCTGATGATCGGTCCCGAACTCCAGTCAACTCCAGCCATATTTTTTGGCTTTGTGTCTCTCCAGTGATAGGGACACTGCCACACTCTATCCATCCCCCGCAATGGAGGGGGGGTTCTAAGGTCTGACATGCCCACTCTATTGTAGTGAATGGAGAGGGCATTGTCTTGCCCCTATGATTGATGACGGAAGCGCAAGATCCTAGCATAGAAGCAATTATAACTGGAGCGCTGTTGACTAGAGTTGATAAGGACAGAAGGTGGGTACCCTTTTTTGATTTCATATTTGGTTGGTTAATCACTTTAAAGTGGACCAACACCCAGGATTTTGACTATCCTGGGTTTTGGTCCACTTCCCCGGGGCACCCCGATCGGGGGTGTGAAACCCCCCAGAACGTTGGCTATAACTCACCTCACCTCGTCCTACGGCGCATGCGCGGCAGCTCGTCAATCAGCGTGCTCGGAGCACGCTGGCGGACGCATCTTGCGCTTCCCTATAACAGGGAGCTAACCCATTTGTGAATGGCCAGCACTGACATGCGCCATGCTAGAAAGAAGCACGAGATGCGGCCCGCGCATGCGCCGTTGGACCGGGATTAAGGTAAGGTTTGTGGGCGTCCTGGGAAGTTTCACACAGCGGGGCATCACGATTTTGGATGCCCTGCGGGGTGGGATCGGATCGGCCTGGGAAACTTATAGATTCCTGGGCCGATTCTGCTGGATTTTGGTCCACTTTAAGTTTCAGGATGGAAGTTTTAGTAATATCAGTGGCACCAGGAGAATGTTACAGCTATCTATTCCAGGGAATCTGCGGGAAGTCACCGAATCCTTGTTCATTTTTATGAACATCATGCAATACACATATTTGTAATCAAAATAATATGTCACAGTCGGCCGATCAATACATACACAGCCAAGGGCAGTTCCACTTTATTGACTTGATAGCATAGAACAATAGGTGGCACATTCCCAGATCAGGGCTGTATCGTCCACAAAGCAATGTCACGGTTTCAGCGTACAGCAGATAATATCACAGTTCATGGTTCACATTTAATCACAGTGCCCAGGTGGTCCGTCCACTACACTTTGACATGAATACCAACCCACAATTTCTCAGGCAGGGAAAATGCTGAGTAATAAGTGCTAAGGGGGAGCGTTCCGCGCTGACTGGACAACAAAGCCCCAATAGAGCTCCCAAAGGCATCCCTGTGGCACAATGGGGCCACCACCCACCTCCCCCGACTGACCCAGGACCACGTCCACCAAGACTAGAAATTCTGTTCCCTGCCAGGGTAAGCTACACTCTCGCTATCCTTTTACCGACCTAGGGGACCCACTGTGCCCTCCCTAACTTTTTCCCAATCTATTCATAGACAGGTGATGGGTGTAGGGGTGCCCGGAGGTGTCGCAAAGACAATCCGAACGGCAGGGAATGTTTGTCATCCCAGGACCACTCATGACCGGGATGTATAGCTTCCCCGTTTGGACTCAAATAACAGTTCCTGCACCCAACTGGTAAGTGGTGGGACACTAAACCCATTCCTTCACTTTCTTTCCCAAGGGAGTCACCTACAACCCTCATACCTTCCCAAGAAGAGAAGATCCTGATGGACCCCGTTAACCCTACCCTCTTGTTCTCCTAAATAAATCCCCTTTTAAGTGAATACATTTATAACACCAAGATAATTCAGTATAAATACCACAGGAGCCCTGTTTTTGCTGAAATATACAAATGGCATTTTGTTGGCACATGTTTCATGTTTTTAGTAAATTGGCAGCAAGTGTTTGAGTGTAATTTTCATTATTGAGGTGGTAAAAGAAGGCGTAGAGGGTCCTGTGCCTGTTTTCTGGAACCATAAATATTATCTGCTCAGCCTACACATGGAATGAAAAACAAAAGGCTTACCTTTATACATGTATGTTCACATTAAAATACAATGCATATATAAATGTGTCTCAAATGCAAAAATCAACAAAAGGAGCAAAAGTTGGTTTATGGAAGTGGTAAATATTTATTAGAAATTATTGGCTCCATAAATCTCATCAGTTCAGTGGGTACCTTATTTACAAATGTTCAATCATAATAAGAATAATAATCATTAATAATTAGAATAATAATCACAAGTGACAATTGATATAGACATTGGTTCCATTTAAAAATATTGTTCATAGACGAGTGGGGCAGCCTCCGCCAACCACTATATTCTCCCCAGTTATATAGGAAGCTTCAGAAGAGCACAAGAAAGAGGCAAGTCCAGCACACTCTTCTGGCTCCCCCATCCTGTATTAAAAGAGAAGGTGAGTCAATATAATTTCATTATATTTACAGTATATTGTCATTTTTTATTATATTATTATATTATATTTATACTAAAGTTAAAGGGAAAGTCAGCTTTCATGCCTTTTCTCTTTTAGACCTCAGATCAGTCATACTAGAGGGTATGAGACTCCCCTGTTAGTTTCAACCTGCAGTGCTGGTATGAGAAGTCAGTGGGTGGCCCTGGCCTGAGTCCAGAACATACCTATTTAATGGATGCCTCCTTAAACAAGAAACTTTCGTGCTGCACTCACCTGCCGCACCAGCTTCTCAAACTGGCACTGCAGATGGGATATGAGCTGCACAGAAGCAGGTGGCAGGTGAGACGGAAGCCTCATAACCTCTGGCATGACTGATCTGAGATCTGCGCAACACAGACCTCTCACTTTACCACCACTCCTAAGTTGTTGATCGTCAGCAGCCCCAATTTGTAAAGCTGGGAAATGCGCTTCCCAGTTCCGGCTGGTGGACGTAACCTGTGTACAACTACCTCCAATTGAAAACAATGGCCATCTCTGTACACTGGGAGCTTCCGGGGACGATCGTCGGCAAGGCAGTAGCTGTTAGGTAAGCAGACTGTTTCATGTCCATTAACTATCCTAATCTAAAGTCTGAGGAATAGTCCATGAAAGTAGACTTTTCCTTAAAGCTCTGTCCAAAACTTGTTTGTGTCCTACAGAGTAAGGAAAACTATGTCTATTTAGTTTGTGCAGGAATTAGGCTTGCATCTTATCGCCAGTGGCCAAACAGAAAGTGTGTCACCCTCTGTTGCCAGATCATTTTTCACCATTTTGTGCTATAAATGTTTCACTGTGCTATGTCTAGGGATTTTCCCAGAAAAATGATATATTGTTTTTTTTGGGTGAAATGTGTAGGAAAAAGTTAAATAATATATTTTTAAATTTGTAGCTTTTTAAATGTATATTTTTTAAGAAAATCTTGTTGCATATAAAAGCCTCATTCCTTCCGCTTACAACGATACCACACGTATTGGTAGACACCATTTCCTGCCTAAGAGACGCTGCAAACTAAAACAGTGCTTTAGGAGATTTTGAAATAAAACACTACTATGCGTACCTTGCAGTTTTTCAAGAAAAACAACCCTTTATTTTTGAAATATTCTCTTGAAGTACATACCTCAGGTTTTTTTAGACATACCAGACTTGTTGTCATGGGTGTAGTTTTTTGGATGCAAACCCTTGAGGAATTCATTGGTTGCACAAGGTTTCCCTAAAAAATTTGTAAAAAAGCTGAGAAAAAAAAAATATGCAAACAAGAAAAAACAAGCTAATTCTGAAATCGTAAGGTCCCCTGTACAGAACATTGAACATCATACATGGATACCTTTAACCCTTACTTTTGCTGTATTGCCAGACTAGCCAGAGACTGACACTGGTGAAGGGAAGTGTTGCTTTGCTATAAATAAGATTGTTTTAAAGCTTATTTAGGAGCATTTGCAAGTTCTGGTTGTGTTATAATAAGTGAGGGGACTTTTCATTGAGGGACTTTATATTGGGAGACTTTAAGTGTTTAAAGAGCTAAAATTAGAAGTCAAAAGCCAAGGTTACTGCAACTATAAACACAAAAATTTTATTTTCACTGCTGTTTTTGTAACTTAGATAATGGCCAGTAAGATAGTAAGGCATGGGGGTTGTTTGAAGTGGTGAGGGATTCTGAGGGGCAAAGCCAAGTCGAATGCTGTCAATTTTTTCTTTGAAGAATTCTACTGCTGTTATTTGGGAGGTTGGAGGAGGGGTGGTGGGCAGAGTAGGGAACTGAAGGTGTGGAATAGTTGTTTGGGATTCTGGGCTTGTGCAGAAATCAGTGAAGAGCAATATGCTTGCTTAGCAGATGAAAGGGCAGTCCTGAGTTCCTGAAGGACTTGTTTATAGAACAGAAAGTCATGATTGGCTTTGGTTTTCCTCCATTGCTATTCAGCAGCTCGAGACAGCCGTTTCAATCTGGTTGTGCTTGCATTTAGCCAGGGTTAGCGATTTTTGGGGCAGGGATAGCTATAGGTGAGGGGGGCATTAAATGCATGGCTCAAGTCCAGAGCAGATGGATTTCGGTTCCTAGAGCACTGGGCTGACTTTTCATTGGGGTAAAAACTGTATTCTACAGATAGAGAGTATACAACAAAAAAAATATATATTGGGGTTTGCAAATGGGCACTCTCACTTCCAATATGGTAATTGATTATCAATTTTATTAAATGTGCTATGTACAAAAATTAAAAACACATATATGACACAAAAATACACGACAGATTAAAACTAATAAGGTACCTGGGGAACATTCAATAATTATAAATCTCAGTAGCCAGTTAGAATATACAAAGGGCAATGTGCATGAGTATATATAATACATAGTGCCCTCTAATATGATATTTATACAAAGCTGGGAGGAATGACTATAAAACCCAAAAAAATACTAACTAATATATATATATCAGTGTTATTCCAAAGTATAAGCAATTAATGCAAATCAGAAAAAGGGATCAGCTAGACCCCACAATAATCAAACAAAAGTGCTATATATACAAATGTGCAAAAAATCAACCAATGTTGTCTCAAATGTGCTAAAGTGTTGTCATAGACAATTATATTATAAAGGAACATCCTAACGCAATCAATAAAGTGCTAAGGTGCAAGCCGAAATATATTGGTACTACATATGTACATAATAAAAAACCACATACCTCCTAAATAGAGTAAATAAACGCCACAATCCCTGTCAGGTAAATGCTAGCCACATATAGTTAAACAATAGAGCTACAAATGATATCTTATTAAGGCTTAGACAGGGGAGACAAGAGGGCACAATGGTCATGCATACATAAATACTTCAATCAGACATGATGAGAGAATTACCGCCAACACTAACAGAGCCCCAGGTCCGCTAGCTGCCCCGCGTGCTCCGCCGTGCGCCCACGGCTTCTGATCGGGGTGATAAGCCTCCAAAATGACAGCTCTTATATACCCCAGTCCCGCCAGGTAACACGTGCGCCGCGTGGTGAGGGATTCAATTTTTTCTTTGAAGAATTCTTCTGCTGTTATTTGGGAGGTTGGAGGAGGGGTGGTGGGCAGAGTAGGGAACTGAAGGTGTTGAATAGTTGTTTGGGATTCTGGCCTTGTGCAGAAATCAGTGAAGAGTAATATGCTTGCTTAGCAGATGAAAGGCCAGTCCTGAGTTCCTGAAGGGCTTGTTTATAGAACAGAAAGTCATGATTGGCTTTGGTTTTCCTCCATTGCCATTCAGCAGCTCGAGACAGCCATTTCAATCTAGTTGTGCTTGCATTTAGCCAGGGTTAGCGATTTTTGGGGCAGGGATAGCTATAGGTGAGGGGGGCGTTAAATGCATGGCTCAAGTCCAGAGCAGAGTGATTTGGCTTCCTAGAGCACTGGGCTGACTTTTCATTGGGGTAAAAACTGTATTCTACAGATAATTTGCACCTGAATGGAAAAGGGGCTGCTGTGCTGGGTAAGAGGGTACTAGAAGTAGTGAAGGGGTATTTAAACTAGAGATGAGGGGAGTTGGCAAGAGAGAAAACAAAGGGGAAGACAGGTTACTTAGGGGACAGCATATGATGGTGGATGGAGAATTAGCAGGGGGTGCTATGATGGATAAGGAGATCCATGTGTTGCAAACCAGCAGTGAAAAATTAGGCAGATGCATTTCTGCAGAAGCTAATACTAAAGCACTGAATTTTAGCAAGGCCAAACTCCCCGAGCTCAGAGCTGCACTCCAGGACATAGACTTGGAAGCATCTGTTGAGATGCCAAATGGAAGTGCTTTAAATCAATTGTGAGTACCAACATTAAAAAATGTATATTCTTAGTATACAGTACCTCCTGCTCCAAATATAATACTTACAAGTGGGTTATACTCCGCCCTTCAAATACCTGGGGACCTCCAACAAATCCCCAGAATTCCTCTGCAGTCTGGCTGCGAAGGACGAGAAATGGCTCTCTACTCGCAGGTGAGCGGGGCTATTAGCCTGCGGCCCTGTAGGACTATTCCCACCCTTCCACTAGTAATATGCCTCCCAGCCTTGGCTGCGCTGGTAGGGTGAAGGTAGGCAGCACCACTGTTAGGTGCTTAGGAGTGCTGCTCCACCGCAATCCCCCACCAAAGGGTAGGCGGTTCAGGCTTATGGTGAGCCTCTATGGGATGACCTTCCCGCACTGGTGCCCCTTGCCCCTGCCTATCGGTGGGCCCTGTTTAAGTGGCCGCTGTCCTCCCTCATTCTCCTTGTAGCCTTCGGGGGAAAAAAGGGGGGGTGTGTGTAAATGTGTATGCTATGCATTCTGTGTTTTACACTTTATATTTATTCTGTCTGTCTTGTGTCAGCCGCCACGCTGGCTTCCGTTTACTGTCTTTTATAATTGCAACCGCAGCACGCTCTTTTTGTCAATACTTTGTTCCGCGCTTGACGGCGGCATTACCTCAGGCGCTGGTGCGCCGTCATTGCCTGCTTGTCGTGTCCGGCTTTGCGCTCTTCGGGGGCGGGGGGGCGTGGCCCGCCTATGGCGCGCTCCGCGTCATCGCTGATACCGGCCCGTCCCTTGAGGTACACCGACGCGGGCGGCTCTATATTCTTCCTTTTATTACTGTGTGCTTACGGTCTTGTCTTCTTATGTCTTTCAGGGGGGGCCAACCCTTTTTGGCTTCTCCCGGCCATTTATTAGTTATATAACTAGTCGGCCTTGTTAATACTCCCACTTCCCTAGCGGGTTACTGGGGCATCCGGGTTGCTATATAGCGTTATTCCCTATCGACGTATAGCGCCGCTATAATCACCATATGGAGGCATCCCAGGATAATGTGACCGGGGTTCCTTCGGGACAAGACCGGCTGTGTGTAGCATGTGGGCAGCCTCATGCTGACGCTGACAAGGTGCGGGTCTGTGTAACCTGTGCTGAGCAGGTGCTTGCATTGCAATCTGGCCTGCCAGTGGCTGCACCTCGTTTTACTTCGCCTACTCCCCCAGGCTTAAATCTCACTCCTGCTGAGTTGCATACAAGTGGGGATTCTCAGCCTGATGTGTCTTCTAGACTGGCTAGTGTTGAGAAGTTAATTGCTAATACCTTGGTGCGTAAGGCCCCTGCTAAAAGGCGGCACTTAACGCCTAATGTCACTATTTTTCCTATGGAAACTGAGGAGTTTTGGAATCTTTGTGGCAATACCCCGTCTGATGAAGGGGAGCTGTTTTCTGACTCATCTGATGAGAGACCAAGGGGTCATGACGATTCTGGCTCTGACCCCTGGGCCCTGGATGACACTGACAGATTATTGACCCAGATTTTTGAGGTTCTGTCCATCTCTCTCCCTGTTGCGGCTCCCAGACAAAGAGGGGAGCTTTGCCATACAGCAAAATCACGTTTGGAATTTCCCGAGCAGGCACATTTCCATAACCTTGTGCTCAAGGAATGGGAGCGCCCCAGTAAACTTCCCGGGGTTCCAAAAAGTTGGGATAGGAAGTATACATTTCCTGCTGAGGTGGTAAAGTGTTGGTCATCTCCCCCCCCCCCCCCCGAGGTGGATGCCCCTATCCTAGGGCTATCTAACAACTCTGTCATGCATTCCCCTGACTCTACTACCCTGCGGGATGCTGAGGACTGGCGCATTGACCAGCTGGCATCCCACGCCTTTGCATGTGCGGGGACGGCGCTGTGCCCGGTCTGTGCCTCTGCCATTACTGCTGTGGCCACTAGAACCCTTATCAGAAATATACTTGATAGTGCCCCTGATGATTTGCCTTTTGAGGTGTTCAATGCACTCTCCAGTTGTGATGTTTTTGTAAATTTGGTCCTCTCAGCCATGGATGACACCATCAGAATGTGTGCCAGAACTGCTGCCCTTGTGGTGGCTATACGCCGCTCGGTTTGGCTGCGCCAGTGGGCTGCTGACAACGCTGATCCTGACTTGGGTGCAGGCCAATGTCCCCTGCATATCAGCTGTGTACATCCCGGGGGTGGAAAATTGCCTGGCGGACTCTCTGAGCAGGGGCACCTCTCGCCAGGGAGAATGGTCTCTATGCAGCAGGGTGTTTCAATCCCTGTGTCATCATTGGGGCCAACCAGATGTGGATCTGTTTGCGTCCCGCCAAAATCACAAGCTCCCAGCATTTGTCTCTCTGTCCCAGGATCCTCTGGCCTTGACCTCGGATGCTCTAGCAATGTCATGGCAGGACTTTCAGTACCTGTATATCCCCTCCAATTCCCCTGCTGGGCAGGGTTATGTGCAAGACTGCTCTGGAAGGGGTGCCAGCAATTCTGGTGGCTCCCAGGTGGCCAAGAAGAGTGTGGTTCGCAGACGTGGTGCAGCTGGCAGTAGATCAGTACGCTCTGCCCTTGGTGCCAGATCTGCTCACTCAGGGCTCACTACGCCATCCCAATTTACAAACTCTGGCTTTGACGGCCTGGCTGCTGAAACCTCCATCTTGATGGAGAAGGGGCTGTCTTCCTCGGTTGTGGATACTTTGATAAAGGCTAGGAAGAAGTCTTCCTCTTCCATTTATTACAGGGTTTGGCGTGCCTACATTGACTGGTGTGAGTCTAAGTCTCTTCCCTGTCGGGTGTTCTCTATTCCCAGGATTTTGGAGTTCCTGCAGCATGGGTTGGAGATGGGACTCCAGCTCAGTACTCTGAAGGGTCAGGTTTCTGCCCTGGCTATTTTCTTCCAGAGGTCCTTTGCTCAGCACCCTCTGATCAGGACTTTTTTCAAGGGGGTCACTCATGTGCGCCCTCCACGTAAGCCTGTGGTGCCTGTTTGGGATTTGAACTTGGTTCTGTCGGCCTTGCAGGGTGATCCCTTTGAACCTTTGCAGGGTGCTGCCTTGGCCATTCTTACGCTCAAAGTTGTATTTCTGGTGGCTATCACCTCTTTCAGGCGTGTGTCTGAGTTGGCGGTGCTTTCCATTCAGCCCCCCTACTATGAGAGACACCAGGACAAGGTGGTGTTTCGTTTCAAACCTGACTTTCTGCCTAAGGCAGTGTCTGCCTTTCATTTGAATGAGGATATTGTTCTTCCTTCTTTGTGCCCTAATCCTAGCAATGCTAAGGAGAGGGTTTTGCACTCTTTGGATGTGGTTAGGTGTCTGAAGTACTAACTGGTGGCTACTGCACCTTTCAGGAAAACTGATGCTCTTTTTGTGGTCCCTTCTGGTCCTAGGAAGGGTTTGGCTCCTGTCAAGTCTACTATCAGCAAGTGGATTTGTCAGTCTGCTAAGGGGAAGAATCCTCCCTTCCGCCTTACTGCTCATTCCACTCGTGCTATTGGTGCCTCTTGGGGTTTTCAGAACCAGGCTTCTGTTGAACAAGTTTGCAAGGCTGCTACTTGGTCTTCTGTTCATACCTTTTCAAAGTTTTACAAGGTTGATGTTAGGGCCTCAGCTGATGCTGCTTTTGGCCGAAAGGTTCTGCAGGCAGCAGTGGTTTAAACTGTCTGCTGCTGCCTTTTATTGGGGATCCCACCCTACTTTATGGACACTGCTATTGGATGTCCCACTTGTAAGTATTATATTTGGAGCAGGACGTACTGTATACTCATAATACCAATTCTACAGGTGAGTAATCACAGAATTGTATTTCCTATGGGTAACAAATAAGCGTCTAAAATTAAACCCCTCATGGCTGACATCAGTGGTTAAAATGGCAATAAAGCACAAGAAAAGTGCATTTAAAAATGACAGGGATAAGCTCTCAGCTATAACCCTTGAATAGTAATAAGTAATAAATAAGTAAATAAAGCATGTAAGAAAGAAATAAGGTTGACAAAAGAACAACATGAAAGAGATGTGGCCAAAGAAAGCAAAAATAAAAGAAATATATAAATTCAAAGAAAACTAAATCAGAAAAGGTAGGTGCCCTAATTAATGATAATGGGGAAATGATCACTTGGGATTCAGACAAGGCGGAGCTGTTAAATTGATTTTTCAGCTCTGTGTACACAAGAGGGGTGCAAGGAGCCAATACAGGAGATGCCACTGATAGAAATAGCCCAAGTATAATACTCAACAACATAATCTAAACATGGATATCACCCAAGAAAGACCAAATAATTTAAATGTGAATAATACTGCAGGACCAGATGGATTTCAACTGGTATAGTGCCAAGAGATTGGCTCAAGGCAAATGTGGTGTCCATTTTTAAAAAGGGCTCTAGGTTCCTCTCTGTGCAATTTTAGACCTGTAAGTTTAACATCCATTGTGGGAAAACTGCTTTAACCGGACCTTCACCATGATTTATAGAAAAGCCCAAACCCTTAAAAAATGATTCCCCAGCATCTAAAATTAATATATTTTAAGTTTTTAGTCACTTAATATTCTTTCCCCCACTGGGCTGCAACTCTGTTAAAGACTGTAGGATACGTGCACCGACATCTTGACCCAGAAGCATTACACTTACTGTGGAGAGGAGAGTGGGATAACGTACAGGGGGGCGGGGTTATAGTTGTGCTTTGCTCAGACAGAGCAAAGATGGGGTCAGGAAAAGTTCAGCAGTCCCAGAATGCAGAGCAGCACAGTCAGAAGGCACTTCCTATTTGCAGACTGCCTGACGTTCCATAAGCCGCCATCTTGGATGTTAAAAGGCTCATAACATGCAGTAGATGCAGGTAGGATGATTTTTAATGTGAGCAATCTGTATGTGCAGGCTGTGGGAAACATATAAGATAGACTCTTATTCAGAGTGAAGGTCCACTTTAAGGGACTATTAAGGGACTACATACATGAATATAAAACAATGTATAATATTATAAGTGACAACCAGCACGGTTTTACTAAGGGCAGAAGCTGCCACACTAACCTAATAGGCTTCTATGAGGAGGTGAGTAGAAGCCTAGACAGAGGGGCGGCTGTATATATAGTTTTTCTCGATTTTGCAAAAACATTTGACACTGTCTCCCATAGACGCTTATTGGGGAAATTGAGATATTCAGGATTAGAAAATACAGTTTGTAACTGGACTGCAAAACTGGCTGAAAGATCGTGCGTAGAGAGTTGTGGTTAATGATACCGACTCTGAATGGTTACCAGTTGTAAGCGGTGTACCCCAGGGTTCAGTGCTGGGACCACTGTTATTCAACTTAAAATGCACTGTCTCGATTATTGCAGATGACACAAAGATATGTAGCACAGTGCAGTCTTTTGACGATGTTCACAAGCTTCAAGCTGACTTGGACACCATGGGTGTCTGGGCATCCACTTGGCAAATTAAATTCAATGTGGAGAAAAAATAATTCTGTGAGTACTCACCTGCAGAATTGATTTCTCTTTCATTATTACTTCAGGACATCAGAGTAATTCAGTCACGATTGGGTTAACATCTCGGCCGAAGTGCGTGGGCTGCAAGAAAGTTGTGGCTCCTCCAGGGCCTATATCCTTTCAGCTGATTTCCTCCAATCCAGTTTAATTGAAAAGTAGTAGAAACCAGCCGCTTGTTGGAGGCAAAAGGCTGGAAACAAAATACAAGACTCCTCTCTCCATTTATCTATTTTTTTTTTTTTGTCGATGTTGATCAAACTATTTACATATTTACCACTCCACTAAGACTAGGCATCCAAGACATGGATATAAGAACCTAGCAGACAGGGAGGATCTGATGTCCTGAAGTAATAATGAAAGAGAAATCTATTCTACAGGTGAGTACTCACAGAATTATCTTTTTCTCTTTCATTTTACTTCAGGAGTAATTCAGCCACGATTGGGAACTCCAAAAGAAGTGCCCTTAATTTGGGTGGTATCTCTGAAAACCTCATTCCTTTCTATCAGAAATAAGTAATTCCAAAAACATTTAGTTTACTACTGTCTGTAATACCTTTTAACCAAAGGCAGCATCCGCCAAGGCTCTAACATCTACCCTCTAAATTTGGTAAATGTATGAACTAAGCCCAGGTAGCGACTTTGCATACTACTGAAGCTTGATGCTGAAAAGCCCAAGAAGCTCCAATAGCTCTTCTCGAATGAGCAGTAATCCTAAAGGGGGGATACTTCTTTTTGGAGACATAGGCTCTTACCACTGCCTGACAAATCCATCGGCTGATGGTAGACTTAGCTTA
This sequence comes from Gastrophryne carolinensis, assembly GCA_027917425.1. Classification (NCBI taxonomy): domain Eukaryota; kingdom Metazoa; phylum Chordata; class Amphibia; order Anura; family Microhylidae; genus Gastrophryne; species Gastrophryne carolinensis. Next base: position 422,079,917 of record CM051234.1, on the reverse strand, counting down.
CCCTCAGTTATGACAAATAAGGAGTCCGACCTGTGGAAAGATTGTGTAGCAATGAGATAGTATCTTAGAGCTCTCACTACATCCAGCAAGTGAAGAATGCTTTCCTTATCGGACACTGGAGCAGGACATAAGGAAGGCAAAAGTATCTCTTCATTAAGATGAAAAGGGGAAACCACTTTAGGAAGAATATCCTATTTAAACCAGAAGATGGCCTTCGTCCTTATGTAATACTAAATAAAGAGACTTTAACCAATAAAGCTGCTGTTAGGTATTTGTGATCTTTATAATATTAATCTCTAGTAGAAATATTGGAGATTAACGTGCAACAAATATTCATTTAAATAATTTTCCTTCTTCAGCTGCTTATTGAGAAACCCTCCCTACTGAAGTTATTGCCACTAAAAACCTACCTTACCTTAAGTCAATAAGTCAATAAACTTAATGATGCATTTGCCAATGGTTCAAAAGTAGGACCATGAAGAGCTGATAACAGCTGAAGAGCCCTGTACAAAGGTTTTGATAAATTTATTCTCAGCAATGGGCTTCTGAAAAAAGATAGATAAAGCAGATATCTGTCCCTTTAAAATACTGAATTGAAGACCTTCATCAAGACCTTTCTGAAAAAAATCCAATATTCTGTGAACAGAAAAAGTTCTACAAGCAAACCCTCTGGATTTGCACCAAGCGATAAATGCTCGCCAGACTCTATAGTAGATCATTAATGAAGACTTCTTCCTAGCCTGAATCATAGGATTCAATAGCCAGGCCGTCAAAGCCAGAACTTGTGAATTGAGATGCCTTAAAGGTCCCTGTGTGAGAAGATCTGGATCATCGCCCTCTTACATCTTTACTATGTCTGAGAACCAGCTTCTTCTTGGCCACTGAGGCGCCACCAGAATGGGAGGGGCTCTCTTGTGAGCTATCTTTTTTAGTACTCGACCCAGAAGTGGAATGGGAGGGAATGCATAAGAATGCTGACCATTGAAGAGTCAGGGCATCTGTTGCTAATGCTAGAGGATTCCTGGACTGGGACACAAACTTTGGAACCTTTCAATTGTGCTATGATGCAAAGAGACCGACATCCGGAATTCCCCAGCGCATGCATAGGGATTGAAAGACCCTCTTACTGAGTGATCATTCCCCCTATTGCAGGATCGCTTTGCTGAGATGATCGACCTGCAAGTTGTCCACTCCAGATATATGTTCAGCCAAGATGCTTGGAACCTGTTAGACCGAAGGGCAGCGCCACAAACTGAAGATGTAGGCCACCTACTGCAATGTAGGTACGCATCGTTATATATACTAGAAACTCCCGGCTGGATTAACATCACTGCCAACAGAGTTTTAAGACTCAGAGGGAGACAATGGCAGCCATAATATTGTCTTCAAAACTCAGAGGAAAAAAAAAACCTTCTTAGTAGCCGATACAACTCACTAAAGGTTTAGGTTCGCTTGAAGGCTGCCAAGGAGGTTTTAAGGCTTAGAGGGCACCGGCGACAGGGGTCAGAACCCTTTCAGGGGGTTCTAATACTAGTCTACGTCCCTGGGGATCTGAGACCAAGCATATAACAGTTCTCAGAAGTCACAAGAGACTATTCCGAGACCTAAGGGGGTGAACCACCATATATACATATATATTACCTGCCCTTTCCCACAAAATATAAAAAATATAGATTAAAACAATATTAATTATTATATATTATTAAACTATAAAAATATAAATTAAACAATATTATTTATTATATATTATTAAAACTATATTAATATTAATAAACATAATATTAATAAACACAATAATCATATAAAAATACAATCAAATTAACCTACCTAATGGTTTAGGTCCGCATGAGGGTAGCTGTGCAGCAGCTCGGAAGCAGCCCCCTGCCAGCCAGTCGGTGCTCAGAACTTTGCCTAGCTGAAAATGTTCCAGGGGAAGCGGCCGGGAAAGGAGCGCTGTGCCCTGGGTGAGAACTGGCGGCATCGGCGGTACTAGCTACTTCGCTAAGCCGAAATTCTTCCAGTGAGGGCAGCCTAAACCGCGATCCTTCCTCGCTGCTGCCTTGGCTCCACCCCCTTAAAGGCACACAAATTTTGAATTTTAAAAAATTGAATTTTAAAATAATTCCCCTGGTCACCCCCAAACAGGCTCCCCAGACAAAAACCTGTGACTGCTTTTTCCTCTGGTAGAATTTTCAGCACAGGAGTGTCAGCTCTTTTTACAAAACAAAAGGGGACATTCCAGAGCGCCCCAAGACCTGGTGTTTACCCTTACCATCCTGATCCGAATGCAGCATAGCTGCGGAAGCATTGTGGGTCCATCCAGATCAGAGGAGTATAAGGAACCAAGAACAGACAGGGTTTCCAATACCCCTGTTTCTAAGGCATAATCCTTAAAAACAAAAAAGTAAATGGGAGAGTAGTTCACCCTTGCACACCAGTTCCAACTGCTAGAAAGAAACTGGATTGGAGGAAGTCCGCTGTAAGGATATAGGCCCAGGAGTTAACCCAATCGTGACTAAATTACTCTGATGGCCTGAAGTAAAATGAAAGGGAAATGTAAAGTCATGCACTTGGGATCTAAAAATCTGAAGGCCACATATATCCTCGGGGGGGGGGGGGGATAAAACTGGCAAATCACTTGTTGAGAAGGGTCTGGGGGTACTGGTAGACCACAGGCTAAGTAACAGCATGCAATGTCAAGCAGCTACTTCCAAGGCCACCAAGATTTTATCATGCATTAAAAGAGGCATGGAATCACCAAATAGGGATATAATTATGCCTCTTTAGAAGGCACTGGTGCTCACTCACCTGGAATATGCTGTCCAGTTCTGGACACCAGTTCATAAAACAGACCCTCTGACAATGGAAAGGGTGCAGAGGAGTTACGAGGAAAGATTACGAGAATTAAATCTGTTTAGTCTTGTGAGGAGACGACAGAGGGGGGACATAATTGAAATAAGTTGAATAAATATATAAATGGGCAGTACAAAAAAAATAGGATTAGATGCTTATTTAGAAGAAAATCGAAATTAAAAAAAATAGCATGGGGTCTCCCCTTCCTAGTTTGGACAGCCTGGGCTATGTGGGCTGACAGATCAGTGTACAGGCTACCAGCCTGCATAGCTTTCAAGGGCCGTGGGCTCTTTTGCCTCCCTAGGCTTTGGGTAGGCAGGTAATGGGGCCGGGGGTAAATGGCAAGTCACCCACATGCTGCAGGGGACTTTCAAGCCCCTTATGTCTTTGTCTCATGGACCCCTTACCAATTCACAAAGTGTTCAAAGAAAAAAACATACCAGCAAAAATGTCATTTATTTTAAGAGCGTTTTCTTTTATTTTTACTTACCTCAATTCCATCCCTGATCACTTTGTCCCGCGCCAGTCACTCCACCTGGTGCTGAATGCCAGCCTTTATAGCGGATGAGTGGAGGACGTCATTACATTCCTCCTATAAATGCCCCTCTCTTTGGTGGCTGGCTGAGCTCTCAGAAGCGGTGGGGGGCGTGGAATGGGCATTCTCCTGCCGGCTTTTTCTCTTCACAGTGGCACAAAATGCAAGTTACAATGCTGGCATATAAGGGTCAGAGAGTGTTACAGAACTTACCTGCTAATACGCATTTCATTTAAAGCCTCATCTAAGAGAGATTCATCCTTCCATATCTGCAGAGACAAAACAACTATGAGGATAATACAACATACTAGTGCAAAAACAGTTATTCAATTAGACATTTTGTACAAATTGTTCAACGAGTGACACTGAGCTTGTAACATAGGGTGATGAGCTCTCACATATGAGGTTGAAAGCTTGCATCATAATATGAAGCTAAAAAGTTAAATTAAAGTGAGGGTCTCTGGTATTTGAAACAGTGATGTTCTGCTTTTCAATGGTGTCCAGTGTCTCTGTGCACCACTTGTTGTGAAGGGAAAAGTAACGCCAGGATCTCAAGTACCATCTTAGAGAACCTCTGCTCTAGATTATAGCGCCCAAAAGACCAGTGAGGCACATTATGCTGCCAAGGAGAACTACAGCTCGTAGACCTGTCTATATATTCTATTCCCTTTGTTGCATTGCTTCCTGCTTTTGTTTGCATTTAAATTTATTGGACAATGACTAAAATTGTTAGGCTGATTTTAGAATAATCTAAGAATTATGTAGCATTGCCCTTTTAGCCTGTCCAGTGTGTCAGTAAATAATATACACATTTTTTAAGCGTCAGCAATGTGTCACTGCAGGTGGCCTTTGTTTCTATTAAAACACGTGGTGTTGGCTACCTAGGTAGTGTTGGTACTTATCCCATTAGGGATGCTCGGATCCAACCCGCAAAGTTCTGATCAGTGCCAAATTTTGCAGGTTCGGGGCCACAAATACGGTATTTCAAATTTAAATCCATGCACGGTTTTCAGGGTGTGTGTACCCTATTATCCTGCAACTTCTTCTATGCACTCGGTGTACCCCTTTACCCCACAACATCCTCAAAGCACTGGGGTATGTGTACTCTGTTATTCCACAAGTTCCTATAAGTACTGGGGTGTACTCCCTATCCCACAACAAGCTTTAGGCACTGGGTGGGTGTACCCTGTTATCCCAAGACTTCCTCTAAGCACTGGGGTATGTGTACCCCTTATCCCAAAATGTGTTTTAGGCACTGGGTGGGTGTATCCCAAGACTTTCTCTAAGCACTAGGGTGTACCCCCTTATCCCACAACATCCTGTAAGCACTGGGGTGTGTGTACTCTCTTTTCCCACAACTTCCTGTAAGCACTGAGGTGTGTGTAATTTGTTATCCCACAGCATTCTCTAAGCACTGGGGTGTGTGTATTCTGTTATGCCACAACATCCTCTAAGCACTGGCTGTACCCCCTTATGCCACAACAAGCTTTAAGTACTGGGGAATGTGTACCCTGTTATCCCACAACTTCCTCTAAGCACTGGGGTGTACCCCCTTATCCCATAACATTCTCTAAGCACTGGGGTGTGTGTATTCTGTTGTGCCACAACATCCTCTAAGCACTGGGGTGTACCCCCTTATCCCACAACAAGCTCTAAGCACTGGGGTTTCTGTACCCCCTTATCCCACAACATTCTCTAAGCACTGGGGTGTGTGTACCCTATTATCCCACAACATCCTCTAAGCACTGGTGTGTGTGGACACTTTCATTCCACAATTTCCTCTAAGCACTGGGGTGTGTATATTCTGTTATCCCACAACTTTCTCTAGGGGTATGTACCCCCTTATTCCGCAACAAGCTATAAGCACTGGGGTGTGTACCATGTTATCCCACAACATCCTCTCTGCACTGAGATGTACCCCCTTATCCCACAACAAGCTCTAAACACTGGGGTTTGAGTACAGCCTTATCCCACAACATCCTCTAAGCACTGGGTGCATGTACTCTGTTATTCCATAAGTTCCTCTAAGCACTGGGGTGTACCCTCTTATTACGCAACAAGCTCCAAGCCTTGCTGAGGAGGAAGCAGAGGAGGAAGCATTTAATACAAATTGTTCAGGGCACTTGTGTGTTAGTGCTCTTTTGTACTCCAATTGTTAATGGAGTATCCACTGGTTCAAGACACGAAAAAAAAACATTTTGTGTAGTTACCCATAGTTCACCTGTGTGTTAGTGCTCTTCAATACCGATAGTTCAGTTCACCTGTGTGTTACTGATCTTCAGTACCAATAGTTCAAAACACCTGTGTGTTAGTGCTCTGCAATACCAATAGTTCAGGACACCTGTGTGTTAGTGCTCTGCAATACCAACAGTTTAGGGCACTTGTGTTAGTGCTCTTTTCTGTTCAGGGCACTTAAGGAGCATTTTCCTGCAATTTTCTTTGCCCATTTTGGGTTGCTGAAACTGCAGGTGTCTAAAACTGCAAAAAGATGCAAATAAGAAACAGGGGCTGCTGGAAATGTCACTGGTGCTCATCTGGTCACTGGTACTGAAGGGAGAGGGCATTTTTGTAGGCCCCAATACCGTTGGCAGAGTGGTGAGCCCAGAACAAACTGAGGCAGCTGTATATTATATGGCACAGAGAGCTACCAGTTACATGGGATTTTCTTCCACCCACTCCACAGCTGCCAAGAGTGCAGAGCCCTCAAGTTCACCCCCAGTAAAATCTGCAAGGTTGTCGCAAGCCGAACCACCCCTGCCCCCGTTGCAAACCTAGGGATCATGGATGCCCAAAAGCTTCTGTGAGAGAATACAAACAACTTGGATGATGATGAGACCTAAGTGCCAACTGCTGGCGCTTTCTGCAATGTTGAGGCTTAGAGGGAAGCTAGCAGGGAGGAGTGGGTGGAAGAGAATGTCTGGGGTGATGACGAGGTTCTAGACCCAACGTGGACTGAAGGCCATCAAAGTTCGGAGGAAGAGGTGATGGTCACTAAGCCCCAGGCAGCCAGCAGAAGAAAGAGAAGGGTGCAAACCCCCAGCGATCAGCCCGTTGCGACAACTGCCCACCACACCCATGGACTGAGCACACCAACCAGACTCAAAGGTACTCTTCTTTTTTTTTTTTTTTTACAAACAGTCAGCAATTAAAGAAAATTACTCCACTTCAACCAAGCGTTCCATCGTGACAATGGTACCATAGGAAGTATAGGAGTATGTTGCATCATCGTTTGTAATATGTATATAAGATTATCTAAGCCAGATGCATCACCGCATTACTAATTCCCCCCCCCACCTTCTATTACCCAACCACCCTAATCCCTCTACCCCCTTCCCCCCCTTACAGGAAAGAAAAAAGGAAAAAAACCTTGTGCTTGACCTAAGATCCTATCATCGTCCCTTTCTTTTAATTATTTCTAGACCCTCATCCAAGACCTGCCTATATTTAAAATCGGAGACCAGACAGATTTCATTTTCCAGGTACTCTTCTGCACCTCATGCATGACCAGGCATCTGCAAACAAAACACCAGCTGCAGGGGCAGAACCACCAGAAAAACATTCAAACACCTGAGCCTTCCTCTGCTTCAGCCTCCAGCACCTCCCCAAAATCAAGGCCACAACAAGGGAGAATTGGGGAACCCCACCAGTTCTAGTACCAGCAGTACCACCACCATCACCACCACAACCAAGTATGTCCACGTCATCCCAAGCATTTAGCTTTCCATCCCACAAAGAGAAAGAGGAAGTTGGGCCCATCTCACTCACAAGCCCTAGCCCTGAATGCAAGCATTTCAAAATTGCTGGCCTTTCAAATGCTCAGATTCTGCCTGGTGGAGACAGAAAGTTTTAAAGATCTTATAGTGATGAAGGTTCCACAATACGTTCCCAGCTGCCACTACTTTTCTCACATGCACTGGGCAATGCCATTAGTTCCATATCACCACAGACACATGGACAAGGAAGCATGGTAAGGGGCGTTACATTTCTCTAAGTGCCCACTGGGTCAACGTAGTGGCTGTTGGGACTGAGGCAGGAAGCACTGTGGCGTATATCCTTCCCACCACCCAGAAATTGTGAGACATCAGTCGGTGCATCTTGTAGCCTTCCCCTCCTACTCCACTTCCTCCTCTGCTTCCTCCTCAGGCAGTCAACACAGTCCCTGCACCTTCAAGTTGAGCACTGCATGTGGTGCTAAAACTCATCTGTCTAAAGAAAAGACCCCACATTGCCCAGGAGCTGTGGACCAGACAGATGAATGGCTGCTGCCATTGTGCCTAAAGCCTGGCAAGGTGGTGTGCGACAATGGTCCGAACCTTGTAGCAGCCTTGGGCCAAGGTGGGTTGATGCACATCCCTTGTCTGGTGCATATGCACAGCTTGGCGGTGCAGAGCTTCCTGAACCATTATCCAGAAATGGCGGAGCTGTTCCATAAAGTGCGTAGTGTTTGCTCGCACATGAACTTCAAACTTCCCACCCATCGCCTCATATGTAACTTGCCCGTCAGGTGGAATTTCACATTGTACATCCTGGAAAGGGTGTGTGAGCAGCAGCAGGTACGAGTGGGCCTCCATAAGGGATACCTGTGCTGTGCTGCAGTGCTTCCAGTACACCACCAGTACAGTCAGTGCTGATGATCTCATCATCAGCGCTACCATCCCTATCCTCCTATCCTATTGCCTGCTGGAAAAAATGCTTCAGGCCATGACGAAGGAGGAGGAAGTAGAGGACGAAGAGGAAGGCCATTTTCCCCGCTGTCGGGGAAGGGCACACATGGCTGGCAAGGTGGCTTGCCGGGCTGAAAGCAGCCAGTCAGAGGACATTTTTGGAGAAATCAAAGGAGGGGGAGGAGGAGGAGGACTGCTTTCTCTCACAGCAGTGAGAGAAAGCACAGCTCACAGGCATCACTGGAACGTGGCTGGGGGGAGGAGCAGGAGGAGACACCTGTCCCTGAGTACAGCTTCTCCTTGACTCAGGGCAGCCTGGCTCACATGAGTCACTTCATGCTCCAGTGCCTGTGCAACGACAGCAGAGTTGCCCGCATAGTCACCAGTGCAAATTACTGGGTGGCCACCCTGCTTGATCCCCGCTATAAGGACAGCATGACCTCCATGTTTCCAGCAATAGATGGAGCGGGATCGAAAAATGAGAGACTACCAATACATGCTGGTGGACTCACTTTTGGCGTTCCCAGCTGAGGTTGAGGGCTCAGTGGTGACACAAGGAGGAGGAGGTGGAGCAAGATGCTAATGTAGCAGGGACACCTGCAGCACCTCACAGGAGAGGGTGAGCATGGCCGCATTGTGGAATAACGTATTTCATTGTCCGCCACATCTACCCCAATCAGACTACGGCCAATAGTACCAGGAGGCAGACTTTGACTTGCATCGTGGGTGACGAGTTCTGGGTAGGTAAACTGGACACATGGCCAGAGCTTGCCCTCTAGGCCTTGGAGATGCTTGCCTGCCCTGCAGCATGTGCGCTATCAGAGCGTGATAGGGGAGGTGTCATTACTGACACAGGAGGATCTGCCTATCTACAGCTAACGTACATCCTTATATTCCTTAAGATGAACCTGGCACAGAACCCACAGTACTTGCCTGTGCCAGCACCTGAGTGACTGGTTAAAGTGTCTGTGTTTAGTGAATGTATTTATGTGTATATATGTATTTAATGATGTTAATATTTAATAATGAATTTATTTATTTATTTGTGTATTTCTAATACCCAGGTGTTACCCCCCCAACCCCCAAATTGTCCTCAAACACCCGTAAAAAATATATAATATATAGTTTAATTGTTTTTCTTTATTTGTGTATTTCTTTAATTTTATTATTATTTGAGTTCTTTCCATGGCCCATTTTATGCCAAAGCTATCGCCCAGGTGTTACCCCCACCCCCTAATTTTGCCTCCAATACCCGTAAAAAATATTTTTAGTTTTCTGTGATTATTTTGAGTAGCCCATTTTGTGCAGGGCAATCACTCTGGTGTTCAGCCCTCTAGCCCTTGCTACCCCTATTTTACAGCCATTTTTGGGTCCCTAAGTTCAGGTCCCCATTGACTTCAGTGGGGTTCGGGCGAACTCTGCAAACCCGAACTTCAACAGGTCCCTTCATCCCTAGTCTCCATAGTCATATTGTTTAAAAAATAATAATATTTTTGGCTTTGGAATATTATAAAGTTACATTACTGTAATTCTTTGTCCAGCATTGCTGGACCTCCCCCGATAAAAAAAAATTAGAGACTCACATAAGCACTTAAAGAGGTGCGAATAAACCCAGGAGCTATACCGTTGACTCGGATGTTTAGGGGTGACAGCTCCGGTGCTAGAGATTTCATGAGCCCAAGCAATGCTATCTTACTAACATCATATGGGCTTGCACCCTAGAAGGATATTAAAAAAAAGTTAGAGCACAAGAGTCCAACAATAGTAGCCAGAGAACTATAATAACATGAATTCACTTACAGAGTATGGTACATATACGCTAGCAGAAGAAATAAACACAATACTCCCTCCTCTGTGGAAAAAGAAGATAAGTTACTGTATCAGGAGTAATTAAACACATAATGTATTATTATATGGATACTACTAGCTAACCACTATAATCACACCTAGATCAAAAACCGCTTCAACAAATTTAAAAATAATACCAAGTAGAGCTACAGACAAACCAGTGTGAAAACAGGCATCCCAAATCTGGATGCAGCAACCAAGAGAATTCCATCCTACTCAGGTAAAAAAGCAGGAGGGAGAAGGCAGATAAGGAAAGGGGGAAGGATAAAAAACAATAGAAAAGGAGGGGGAGAATACAGAAATGTGAACATCTGTGAATTCAGAATACAGCCATAACTTGTAAGAAGTGACCCATTTAAACCCCTTTATGATGAAAACCACTCTCCACTTTCTCAGCAAGGAAAAGGTTTTACCTGGAACTAGTATTTTAGTAGCATATTGAATAAAGTGATTCAACAGCCAAAAATAAACAAAAAGGTACTTACTTTTTGTCCCCCGCTGCTGATTGGTTCGGGTTCGGCAATCAGCAACCAACTCCCCCGATCGCTGAATCTGAGCCCGCACCGCAGCCCATTCTTCCGACTCGTGTTGCCACACCCTCTCCATTCATTACAATATAGGGGGGTATCGAGACCTGACCTGCCCCCTCCATTGTAGTGAATAGAGAGCACCTCTGTGACTGTTGGCTGGGGGCAGGAGCCTGTAGAGAAGCGCCGGTGAAAGGAGTTTAGGCCTGTGACAATGAGCAAAGCGAGGGTTGCAGCGTCGCCTAGGATCCAGTGATCAGGTGAGTTGCTAATCGCAATTCAGTGGCTTTAGTGCTATGCTTCTTACTCTGTCTGTCTCCTTAGTGAGGAAAATAACTTCCTCTTTCTGCTTTCAGTCCCCACTCCACTGATCTGGTCCATCAATCAACCTTCAGTGAACCAAGAATGGGAACACCCCCCACTCCCTGCTCAGATGTCCTGATTGGCTGCCTCTCTCTGCAGCTCTGAAACCCCGCCCTCCTTTTTTCCCCTCACACTCATCACAGTGTGCTTACATCACATCGCTGTTACCACACCCACTGTTTCTCTCTGCATTTCCAATGCTCTAATACTTTTAAAAATAAAAAGGAACTGCAGGGTCTTTTTGGAAACGGATTGAAGTTTAGGACAGTGCAATGTGTAGCCCGAGAAAATCGGACTTGCCTTTAGTATAACTTTAAGAAGGTTTATGCAGAGTGGGGAAAAAAGAATAGCGTTAAGTTATAAGATGAACCGTTAATTGTGTAAAAATGCAAATACAGCTTTGTAATCTGTAAAGGATTCATAAGTGCTGCATATACATGCAATATAAAATAGGTCTAAATAAATGACCCTGTACACATACACATGCAAAGTCTTACCCTCTTTCCTGCATTTTGGGCACCACAAGTTTTGTCAGGAAGAATGGAGCTTTGACATTGGAATTCAGAAGCTGAGAGAGAAACAAATACATAAAATATGGCATTACATACTTACGCCATTTTTTTAAGTGGCATTTTAGGGGCTTGCTTTCAGTCTGGCTGTACACATAAATATCCATATATACATACACATATAACTCTATATACAATGACGTACTTCAGGAGATAAGCTATGTTCAGGCAGATGATGCTAGTAGAAGGGCTACGGAATCGCAGCTGATGGAGAGTGTGGAGAACAACGTATCACATGAGCCTAGCTGACACCACAGATTCCGATATCACACAATACGCTTTCCTAACCAGGTCTGTAGACATATGGGGCTCAAACCAGCACAGTTGTTGTGCACAACCATGAACTAGTAATTAAAAATGTTGAAATATTACACATTTAATAGGTTTACAGGTAAATAATTACCTTCCTACCTTACATGCCTTAATGCGTTTAGATGAGTTGTTGTATAGCACAACAACCAGGGGCTTACACGTACACATACATGTTATCCCCGAGAAGGAAAGACCGTGTACTCAGGACTGCCTTTATGCTGGGGTCACTCCCCCCTCCCCTCTGGAAAGAGCGCTTTCTCCTCCCTCCTAGCTCATAGCTGGAAACCTGAGAAAACTATTTTTGGGTCATAACTTTTCCTGGGAGAGTCTCAGGACCCTGATTCTGGTGTTAAACTATTGGGCCTTGTGCAAAAAACAGGGTTTTAGAATGTAAACTTAAATCTCCATATATCCAGTTCTATGTTAGTTATGGAGATGGGGCAAGACTGTATATGTCTTCTTGTGGCTATGGTGAATGTTGGTCCAGTTTTTCCTTGTTCCGTGTCAGAGTAAAAACCTAAAAAGAGATCTGTGTGAAGCTGCTGGGCCACTGGAGCTTTCCCAGTCAGGGGTCTCTTGTGGTTCCATGCAGTTGGACGAAAGTGTGAGGGAAGCAGCAGGGGGTGGGGGTATTGAAGTGGGTACAGAATATGTTTTCTCATGTCTTGCAGCGAGTGTCAGTTCCCTTTGCTGTGAGAAAGGTCGCCTGGCAGTATTAGCAGATGGCATGGCAGTAACAGCCTTTTGAGAGAGAACATTTGCCACAAGGAGTGTAATGCAATGGGGGATATCCGAGAAGAAAACATAATATTTGTCATCATTTTCCTCACAGAGAGTATGGGGCATTTGGTTTCTCATAATACCATAGCTAGATTACCAGCAAGGTACATGGAGGCCCAAGGGGCTTGGTGATTGATAGTTCTACAGGCCAGAGCCATATTCTAAGGTTGCCAGCATTTACAGCAAGCCCTGTCTTTGTTCATAACATACAGACAAAAAACATGAAGCTTTTAGTGAGAATGAATGTGGCTCTTCAAAAGATTTCTGACTGACTTTTATTCATTGAAAAGGTATTAGGTTTACTTTGTACTAAAATGTAAACCTTCATAGGAAAGCAGATACTTTCCAGCACCCTCCGAGTGCTGATTATACTGCCATCTTAGGGTTGCCCAATCAGTGGTGGACACAGCAGCCCTGGAGGCCAATGTGAGTCAGCTTAGTAACTGTTGGTTCGGAGAGGGGGGCACCCTCACTGCTTTACCACCCTCCGTGCATGGATCCCACTTCAAGTCTGGTGTTCCGCAGCCCCATACTTACTGCTACCTCATTCCTGACTGCTGGTTAGACAGACGCACAGTGGCGTTACATACAATGGACAGAAAACAGCTGGCAATGCCTGAGGCAACTCAAATACTTTAAGTAGGAGGTGTGCGGCTCTGCAAGACTCAGCTGTTACATGGGGCCCATGAAAATGTGGTCATTTCCTAATTATGAGCAGCTAGACCATACTGGTCTAGATCCTGGACTTGGGACAGAGTTGCAACTATCTCTAATGTTGATTATGACACTAAATAAAGTGGTGGAGTCCTGGAAGTCATCTTACCTCATCCCATAGCTCTTCAGTGCAGTCCAAGGTTTTCCAAATATCAGGATCAATGGCAGCATTAGAAATAAGGATATCAATGCCTCCAAATGTTTGCACAGCCTACAAAAACATTCACAACAACATTCACAATTACAAATCACATTCAACACACGAAAAGTGTAATTATCTTGTACATTGAAGTCTTTATTACCGGTTTATTGCCACTATGCCACTATATAAACAGATCTTGATTATCACATGGCTACATCTATTCTCACTCTACGAGCTATTCTCATATCACAATTTATATGGCAAGCCCCTGCCCCACACTCATTCAGCTAACTTTGTGATGCATATAATTGCCTGACTGTTCCCGATGTACATGTCCTTAAAGCAGACCCCCATTTAAAAAAAATCAAAGTTTAGTCAATTGCTCCCCTAAAGCCCCCCTCTGGCAACCAGTGACGTAAGCTATTTGAAAGGTCTTAACTCAATGCAGATGTTATGGAATAGCAGGCAGATTCTGTGTTCTGAATTGGATGGTAGTGACCATTTTGCCACACATGCACTGCTTCTCAAAAATCCAGTCTGAATTGCCTTAAATCACTGTGCAATCATCCCTTATTTCTATCCAGGTCTTAAAATGGAAGACTTTAAGAATTACTTTAAGAATGACTCTTCCCGCCCACCCCAGACGCCCGGCAGAACTGCGCACAGAGCGAGAAAGCTGCTCTGTGCTTTCTCTCCAAGATGGAGGTGCCAGGACCCAAAGCACATGGGTTTAAGCTCTCTCAAACAGCTTATGTCACATCATTAAGGGGGGGGGGGGGGCTGTTTAAAGGAGCAATTTACTAAAATGTATTTTATTGACCGAAGGTCCTCTTTTCCTCTTTTAAGAACTCCACCCAACAAGACATGGTGGCTTAATTTTTTTGCTCAACATTTGATATTAGGACTTTCTGACTTCATGGGGCCCTTAACACACAAGAACTATAGACTACCAAAAAAACACATGAACTCTCACCGTATTAACTAGACCTTCTCTGTCTTTACTCAGACCAATATCACAGACGGTGCCTTCAACATCTAGTCCTTCTGCCTTCAGTTCCTTCACAGTTCTGTCTACATTTTCTTGTTTCCGGCTGCTGATGAGAACTTGAGCTCCATCCTGAGCAAGCCTCCGAGCAATAGCCAAACCAATCCTGTGTGGGAGGCAGCTGTGGTTATTTGGCCTGTTTTCTAAAAATGTATGCCATAGCAAGAAGACTGACTTTAGAGCAAAAGTGATGTAACTGGGATTATATATCTTTGGCACATGTAGTGAACAAGAAATAAGAAACACTTATTCTGGGGTGATTATTAATAGAACAGCACAGCTTGATTCCCAGCTCATCCTTTTATTCTTACATATGTGGCATCACATATGCATTGACCACACTGACCTGTTTCTAGCCCCTAAGCTTAGCTACTGTATGATCTAGTTACAGTGTTCAACCTTTATATCCAGGAAGCCAGATTCTCCTATTCTGCAAACAGCACTTTGGCAGACAGCCACTCTACTGTTGCATAGGCAAGTAAGTTCGGCCAGTAATGGATTTCCATTTGTAAAGTTAGGTCAGCACACACTACAGAAGAGAATATACCTTTTTTTGCAGAATAATATTTGTCATGGCTAATCTGTCTACTAGACTAATTTATGCTGTAGTTTTTATACAGGCCCTCGCTTTAGGCCACCACACCAACCACCACCAGTCAAATACAGATAGTTTGATCTAATGTCTGATCAAAAAACGTTAACACTAGTCTAGTTTTGCTTTTAAACCTATTCTCTGAATTGTAATATGCATGCCCTTACTAAACTCAGGATTATAACTCTCCAGTCTTTAAAATAATAAATAATGGTTTATATCTGGCATGGTTGTTAGATGTACCTGGATTTTAGGCATGTTTTACATCTAAGAACATGACAAAAAGGAAATCTGTCATGAATCATATGCGTTGGATGCAAGCTAGTCAAACTGTACTGTGTATAGTGGGGTGGTGCAGGGAAAATCTTATTGTTTGTTCCTCGAACTGTGTATAGTGCATTTGATCTGCACATTTGTGTTGGGTCAGCAAACTTTTTAGATTTAGACTTTAGTCAAAAAAATTTTAAAAATACTGTACTCACCTTTCATCCAGCGCAGGCTATCTTTGCCAGTCTGCAGACACTCACAGGGTCGCCCGATGCCAGTCCCGCACTGGGTGCCGATTCCTCCTCCTCCTCCGCATTGAGGTTTGCAATGGAGGGGTGTGTGCCATAGTTCCTTTGATGATGGAGCGTCCTGCCCTTGTGTACCACTCCAGGGAGGTGTCGAACGGTGATGCGGCACAGGAGGAGGAATCCTATTAGTGTCTGACTTTAATAGGAACTTGACAGCCAGTATGACGGCCCAATATTTGTCTTAGGACATTCTTGGAAATTACCCATCTGTTGATCCGGTTACCAGAGCCACTTTTCCTTGGAATTTCCGAGTCTGTACTTCCTTTGCACTCTGCATGATGAATGTTCTTCTAGCACAAGCAGATATGGGGAGCAAATGGTGCAAGGACAAACAAAGCAGTCAACTTAAATGGAGATGGTGTACCTAATACAAACAATAAAACACAATAGTGGTAATTTAAACCACACATACTAATGCCAGTATATACATTCTAACAAATCTGCATCTATAAATACCCCCCATGATAACTAGGATTGAGTAAGTTCAGTGAATTCATGAGTAATGTGTGCCAATAAAATGGCATCACCCTAGAATATACAGTGGTATGCTTTGAGTGAAGGTTAATTGGGATGCCTTAATTCGGGATGGACCTTGGGTGGTTTCTCCTAAACCAGTGGCAAAGAATGTAAACGGCAAATAAGGTGACAGGAATCACATTAGGCTCAAAACAAATGATAATTCTATAAATAAGTATATGGAGGTAATGCAAGTGCTCGCACATAGTGGAGAACATGATTTTTATAGTCATAAAACCTTTGCAGGTTGCCCATGAATACTTACCTCCATTTCTAAAACCAAACATGATGTTCGATCTACCCTGTCCCTTTCTAGACCCTTTCTGTGAAAACCATGCTTGTGACAATGAACAAAACTGTTTAGAAAATGGAAAAGGAAAACAGGTAACAACGGGGGTCCATTCAAAGCTTGGTGAGAAAACGTACCTCCATTTTAGGAGAGAAAATTTCCCTTTCATTGTCTGCCTTGGAGCTGATTCAGAGCCAGGTAAAAATGTATACCCACTAGACAATGAGAGTGAATAGCAGTTTTCTTTCCTAAAAAAGTAAGTGTTCTCTCTAGGCTCTGAATCTACCCCACTGTCAAGGATGAGTCAATTAGCTGGGTCCAACTCTCTGTTACAAACCTCAGAAGTATTGCTTGCCAACAACAGAGAGCAAATATCATTAACAAATTTTCACTTCCTTTTAAGCTTGGTTTAAAATATTTGATGTTCGCTCTGAGTTATTGCCTACACTTAATCCTTTAAGTGCCAGCCTACCTAGAGTTTTATTCTTTTCCTAAAAAAAACAATATGCAAACATGAAAAAACAAGGTCCCATGAACAGAACAATACCCAACATGCATAGGTCCTGTCAAGGGAAGAGTTGCCCCAAAGTAAAGCCTGTGTGTAACAGTAATTTTACTTGAAAATTTCAGCTCTCCACACAAAGTGCACACCTTGCGCTTTTTCAACCAAAACAACCCTTTACATTTGAATACCCCCAACAAACTATATATTCCATGAATATATTAAGCTTTCTAGGTGTACCCAGTGTATTGCAGTGGGCTCAACTTTCTGGAAGTAATCCCTCAAAGAATTCTTTGGTTGCACAGGATTTCCATAAAAAACAGTAGAAAAAGGTATAAAAAACACATTATCCTAAAATATCAATATGCAAACAAGAAAAAACAAGTTAAATCTGAAATTGTAGGATCCCCCGAACAGAACAATACCAATTGTTAGGGGAGTATCCACTGGTTCAGGGCACTTAAAGGGAATTTTTATTTATTTTTTTAATTTCAGGATGTGGCTGTGGTGCTGCTGCTGGTAATGGAGCTGGTGCTGCAGGAAGACGATGTCTATCATCCTTGCCTGCTACACCTTCCTGTGGCGCAAGTAAGAGCCTGGGTTTGGAGCTCATAGGCCCCAATACTGCTGGCAGAGTGGCGAGGTCAAAACAGGTTGAGGCAGTCATAGATTATATGGCACTTAGTGGCACCAGTTCCATTGGATTGTCTTCTACCAACTCCAACTCCGCCGTGAGTGCTGTGCCCTCCACCTCACCCCCCCCTTAAAATTAGCAAGGCTGTCCCAGCCGCAAGTCACAGAGTCAATAATGCTCTATGATGACACTCCTAGCTGGGATACTGTGGTCCATCCACCTGCCCCTGTTGCAGACCTAGGCTTCCCTGATGCCTAACAACTTATATTGGAGAATGAGGACATGGCCAGTGGACTATCACAAGACACCCTCGATGATGATAACACTAGCGCCGACTGCTGCAGTGCAGCTGTCTTTAATATTGCAGCTAAGAGGGAGGCTAGCAGGAAGGAGTGGGTGGAAGAGGATGTCAAGGATGATGACGAGGCCCTAGACCCAACGTGGACTGAAGGCCACCAGAGTTCGGAGGAAGAAGTATTGGTGGTCATACAGCCCCAGGCAGCTAGCAGAAAGACAAGAAGGGTGCCAAGTGGTCAGAGGTCAGCCCGTTTCTGCCACTGCTTACAACCCCCAGGGACTGAGTGCACCAAGGCAGACTCAAAGGATCTCACCAGCGTGGCATTTTTTCAAGCAGTCCACAGGGGACAAGACACAGGTCATTTGCAAGTTGTGCCACCAATGCCGGAACTGAGGGAAAATTCTTAATAATCTCAGCACCATATCCATGATTAGGCACCTGCAATCCAAATATAAGCTGCAGTGGCAGAAACACCTAAAAACATGAAAACACCTGAGTTGCTGCTGCTGCTTCGGTTAACTCAGCCACTACCACCACCTCCCAAACGACAAGGCCACCTGTTTCCAACCCCAAAGGCAGAATGTGGGACCACCAACATCACCAAGCCAGTCCACACCATCCCAGGAAACATTCAGCTTTCCATCCTGCAAACTTTGGAGAGAAAACAGAAGTTGGGGCAATCCCACCCACAAGCCCAGGCCCTGAATGTGAACATTTCAAAATTGCTGGCCTTTGAAATGATCCCATTTGGTCTGGTGGAGACAAATGGTTTTAAAGGTCTGATGACAGCAGTTGTTCCACAATACACAATTCCCAGATGCTACTACTTTTCTCGCTAGGCCATCCCTGCCCTGCCCAGGTTGTGGAAAAAATAAGATGTGCACTGGGCAATGCCATTAGTTCCAGTGTTCACACCACCACTGACATGTGGACAAGTAAGCATGGGCAGGAACATTACATCTTTCTAACTGCCCACTGGGTCAATGTAGTGGTGGTTGGGACTGAGGTGGGAAGCACTCTGGTGCATATCCTTCCACCACCCAGGATTGCTGGAAATCAGTGAGCCTGGCAAGGTGCTGTGCAACAATGGGCGTAACCTTGTAGCAGCCTTGGGCCAAGGTGGGTTGCCTGGCGCATGTAATCAACTTGGTGATGCAGAGCTTCCTGGGCTATTATCCAGACAGACTGGAGCTGCTGCATATAGTGTGTAGTGTGTTCACACACTTTCAGTGTTCCCACCCTGCTGCCACTCGGCTGACTGCACTGCAGAGGAACTTTGGACTTCCCACCCACTGCCTTGCACCTGAAGCACGACAAGGTGATGTGCAACAATGGGCATAACCTTGTAGCAGCCTTGGGCCGAAGCAGGTTAAAGCACATCCCTTGCCTGTCGCATTTGCTCAGTGGTGCAGAGCTTCCTGACCCATTATCCAGACATGGCGGAGCTACTGCATAAAGTGTGTAGCATTCCCACCCTGCTGCTGCTCACCTGACTGCACAGTACAGGAACTGTGACTTGCCCACCAGGTGGAATTCCATGTATATGATGGAAAGGGTGTGGTGAGCAGCAGCAGGCACTAGTGAATGCTCGGGTGAGTAGAAGTACAGACCAACAGCACTTCATCAACAATGAGTGGTACTTCATGAGGGATATCTGCGCTGTGCTGCAGTGCTTCCAGTACTCCACCAATTTGGTTAGTGCTGATGATGCCATTGTCAGCGCTATCATCCCCATCCTTTGCCTGCTGGAAAAAAAACTTCCAGGCCATAATGGATGATGTGATGGAAGCAAAGGAGGAGGCGGAAGGTCCGTTTTCCCAGACATCAGGGGAGTGCACATGTGGCTCACAGAGTGGGTTGCTGGGCCGACAGCGACCAGGTAGGCCACTGTCCAGCCAGCGGACAGTTTGGGAGGATTCTGAGGAGGAGGACTTTCTGGCACCCAGCTTAGCTCACAGGCTCACTGGAGTGTGGCTGGAGGGAGGAGCAGGAGACACGTGACACTGAGCAGAGCTTATCCTTTGCTTAGAGCAGCCTGGCTCACATGAGCCCCTACATGCTCCAGTGCCAGTGCAACAAACTCAGAGTTGTCCGCACAGTCACCAGTTCCGATTACTGGTTTGCCCCCCTGCTGGATCACCTTGATACCAGCACTGGAGCTGGATCGCAAAATGAGAGAGTACACACACACTCTGGTGGACGCACTATTGGTTGAGTTCCCAACTGATTTTGAGGGCTCAGTGGTGGCATGAGGCCAAGGAGGAGGAGCAGCAAGTCGCCAACGCAGCAGGGGCACTGGCACCATGTCACAGGGGAGGGTGAGCATGGCAATGTGGAAAAACCTATTCCATTGTCCGGAACATCCACCACCATCGGGAGGCAGACTTTGACTCCTATGCTGTATGACTACATGTCCACGTATTTCCTGGTACTGAGCAAAAACTGCAAACATGGCCAGAGCTTGACCTCTATGCCTTGGAGATGCTGGCCTGCCCTAAGGTAAGTGTCCTATCAGAATGTGTGTTCAGCACTGCAGGGGGTGTTATCACCGACAGGATGACCTGCCTATCCATAGCTGACGTGGACGTCCTTACATTCTTTAAGATGAAGTGGGCATGGATTCTAGTGGGCAGGGATTGAGTGACTGGTTGAAGTATTTGCCACAGCCACCTCCTCTGTCTCTTCCGTTTAAACCGCCACATCCATCTTCAACACCTCCTGCCCCCCCGAACCTCTGACACCTGAAAACAATATATATATATATATATATATATATATATATATATTTATTTATTATGTATTTATTTGTGTTATATATTTATGTTGTTATTCATTATTTATTCACTTACTCATTTATGTATATATTGATGGATGAATTTATTTGTGTATTTTTGTTTTCTTAGTTTTCTGTTATTACTTTTAGAACTTTCCCTGGCCCATTTTGTACAGGGTGATAACCCAGATGTTTCCACCCCAATTTGGCCTCCAACCCACGTAAAAAAAATAATAAAAAAAATCAAAAATTATGTATGCATTTTATTAATTATTCAGATTTCTGTCATTATTTTGAGTACTTTCCCCAGCCCATTTTGTGCAGGGCAATCACCCTTGTGTTTTCCTCGATTTGTAACC
Source organism: Gastrophryne carolinensis (assembly GCA_027917425.1). Classification (NCBI taxonomy): domain Eukaryota; kingdom Metazoa; phylum Chordata; class Amphibia; order Anura; family Microhylidae; genus Gastrophryne; species Gastrophryne carolinensis. The sequence continues at coordinate 422,059,027 of CM051234.1, read as the reverse complement.
CTCTAGCCCTTGCCACCCCCATTTTACAGCCATTTTTGGTCCCCAAAATTCAGGTACCCATTGACTTCAATGGAGTTCGGGTTGAGTTTTTTATTTTTCTGTCATTCTTTGGAGTATTTTTCCCATCCCATTTTGCGCAGGGCAATCACCCTGTTGTTATTCTCCATTCGCAGCCCTCTAGCCCTTTCTACCATGTCTTCAATGGAGTTCGGTCCAAGTCTGGGGACCCAAACCGGACTTTAGCTGCAAGTTGGGCCGAACGTGTTGAACCTGAAATTTAGCTGGCTTACCCATCCCTATCTATAGGGAGTAAGGGGACCCATAGACTTTGATGGAATAGGTCAATGGTCTATGCAGGGATCTAGGATATTATTAGGAACCCTGTTCTAGGTTGAGAGTTCTAGAAGTCAGTCAGAGTGAGAGCAGCAGACCAGAGAGAAGCTGACAGGAGAGAAAGACTTGTGGCAGCCCTAAATAACTCAGGTACATTGTCCTGTAAGTCTGAAAATAGTGAGTAGCCCAGCAGTGACCTGTTCTATAGCTCTAGAGATGAAGCTTTCAGTATGTGTTTTGCTGAAAGGAACTGCTGCTGATGTGAAATTTGTGATCTGCCATGCTGATGTGTGAGACATATGAAAGCTGAATAAAGTTTGCCTTAATTTACCTAATTGAAGTAGTCTCTGGAGAACATCTGGAGTAAGTGCACCTAACCTTATGCTTCAACTAACAAGAGTCGCCCACTCTAGGTTCATGTACCCCCATCTTCTCACACCCTCCACCACTGGCTCGACAGAGGTGTCTAACACTTCTCTTTAACAGATGCAGTGTGGAGCACAGTTACTACAAGGGGTTTTCTTAATAATGAAACTTGTACTGAGATCCCAAATAGGGAGTCCTGTTACAGCAGGGGTACCAACAGTCCTATGCTAGGCCCACCACCAGGTCATGTTTTGTGAATCTCCACAAAGATGCAAGATGGGGAAAAATGACTGCAGCAGCAAAACTATAGAGCCAGCTATGTGAAGATCCACAAAACATGACCACTTGAAGAGGAGGGTTGGGGAACACTGCTACAGCTTGTACAGTGTGGTGCAAAAAATAGAGGAGAGGCACAAGGAACTGGCTTTAGATGAGCCCCATTGCCTGGACTATTTCTTTTGAGCAGAACAAAACCTGAGATCTTCATTATGTCAGGTTTTGCTCCTTTCCCCAGGGTATCTAGATTTGCAATTTGCAATATGTGAAATGCCCAAATTGCACCTGTAAAAAAGGTGCCTTTTCCTGGTCCCACAGCGCATGAATGGACCCTCCTTCAATCATCACCATATGCTGTGCATAATTATGACTAGCAATATGGCTCTGTTTAGACCCAGGCTACCTGAATGGCAGGTGCAAGGGAGCACGTTTTAGACCAAAGATGCTGGCATTGTTTACATTGCCGTGGGAGTCAGGACAAAGCAATCCAGGGGGATTCTTTTAGAATCCAGGGCTGACCACAGTGGGTTTTGTTCTGCCTTAACATATGTGCAAAGCTACAGTACATATCTCCTGTCATAAGCTGTTACAGTTAAAATGTGCATTCCTTTGATTCAGGCTGCATTTAATAGGAGAGGCAAGTATACAATTTTAACAGCCGTGAGGAAGTGGTTGGGGCATCTTGCACCTTATTCTTGGAAACCTGGAAACAGGTTCTCAAATTTCCCGGGACCACACAATTATGATCAGAGTGCAGAATCTGCTTGGATCTTTCGTCAAACCCCCAAAAATCACATGACAAAATATCCCTCCTCAACCCACTTTACACATAAGCACATACCCTTAGCATGTCGAACCCCACTTCTCCTGACATTTGCTATGGCTGCCACTGGGAAAGCTGCTGCTGTGGTTGACTTTTCAGCCCCTCCCTGCGCAGTCACGCTAAGTGCTGCAATTTCATTAGTGGAAGGGGGGTGTAGAGCACCTATTGCCTTTTAAGCCCCAAGTTAAGCTAACTGGAGAGGGGATGGAAGGAGGGATGCAGGGGCAGCAACACACAATGGCTGGACAGCCATTTTAGACTGCAGCAAATTTAAAGTAGGTCCTAAAGTAAAACTTAGTATGTTCCCCAGGGGTTATCCTGACTTGGATGCCCTGCACTGATAAGTAAATGAGAAAGCCTAAAATCAAAATAAATACTGAATTAGTCCTGGTGCCAGTGGTGGGTGCATTGCCGAGAAGCGGCATACTACTCTGACAATCGTTGTGTGCCGCTGCAAGCAAACCATTAGGCTTGCCCTGCACACAGATTGGAAGTAACAAGGAAATGTCACTTCTCTACAGGCTATCAGGCCTTTGTGAGTATTTTAGCCTTTTTTGCTTTAGAATCACGTCAAATATGCTCACAAGGGCAGGCTAAATTGTACTAACCTTGGGGAAGGGGCAGCAACTTTGAAAGGGGCATGTGAGACACAATTAACTCCAGCCCCTTCCTGAAAAAAAAAAACATAACCCCTGCCCTGCCCCCTCCAAATAGCGATCCAGCTAATGTAATAAAAGAAAAAAAAAGACACTCACTTTCACTCCGAATCCAGCCCCCTAACATCTGCTTTCATCTTCCTGAAGTCCCGGCTGGCCACTGGGAGCAGACACTCTCTGCATTGCTCATTGCTGCATGGCTCATGTGGGGTAGAGTGGCGTAGTAAAAAATGTGAGTATCTTAGTATGAATCAGAGTGCCTTAGAGTAAACTAGAGTGGCTTAATGTAATGTGGAATAGCTTAGTGTAGAGTAGAGTGGCTTGGCATAGAGTAGACTGGCTTAGTGTGGATTAGAGTCGGATAGTGTGATGGGGAATAGCCTAGTATGGAGTATAGCGACATTATTATTGCTATTACTATTGCCTCGTTATGTAAACACATGCTAGAAGCTATTATGTGGCTATTTATTTATCTTTTTAATACAAATATTTGCGATAGTGCTCCTTTGGAGACTGTCTACTAAATTCAAATTCACTGGGAAGGACAGTTCCCCCTACCTCCCATCTGTCTACAATATATTTTCATTACTAGGGATCTGTGGTTGTGTAGGCCTGGCAGTAGCGAGTAAGCCCTCAAAAAATTGTCCCATTTGTAACGGGGGTAGCAGCGGGATTGACATCTTGACATTTTAGTTGAAGAAGACCAAACAATGTTTTTTTTTTACAAGCCTTGATAAATGTACCCATTTTGTGCATTACGGAATAGACCCGCAGTTGTGTAGGCCTAGTAGTAGCAGAGGGTGGCATTGGAGGTGCTGTTGGTGGTAGTAGTGGCATTAGCAATACTGAGACTAGACATAGGGACAGCAGACCTGTGGTGGTTGTGTAGGGCTGGTGTTAGTAAAGGGCAGCAGGGGTGCTGGTTGTGGTAGCATTAGCAGAGGCACAGGACAGTTGACCTCTGATTTTTGTGTAGGCCTTGGACTAAAAAAAAAACTGAAGTCAGGTTCAACACAATATGGGCCTGAAAGTCTTGCGCTTAATAAGCCTGCATCAGATTCAGAGTGAGTTTTGCTTCTGCCCTAAACCAATGACAAGGGTTAAGTAGGGATAAACAGTTTCTTTATATTGTGCATCAGTGCTTGATACTTGACTTGAGATGTAATGAAAAGCATTTGTTGTTTCTCTATGCAGCAGTTATTTTATGCACCTGGTCGTTAATAATGTGATAATGTCATTAGTTACATTCATTCTAACCAGCTCCTTTTAGATCAAATCAAGGCTCAGTACCTGTCACTTCTTTTATAGAGGAACAACACCTGGAAATTTTACTCTCCCGGTTATTGTTGCTCTCAGGTGGGGCACCGCAATTTGGAATGGACGCTGTGAGTTACCCCTACATCGCGTTTATTGGCTGAAACCAAGTGCTTGATTGGCTGAGTGGTCCACTCAGCCAATCCACGCGCTCCATTTCGCTCAGCTCCCGTTGGCTCTGCTAGCTACAGGGAGCCAAGTGCGCCACCACCCGCATCCCTGCATTGTTACTAGCTGCGCGGGTACGTGCACAAGAGGTGAGGGCTCCAGAAACAGGTGTGTGACCTGGGGGGTTTCACACAGTGGGGCATGCCAATTGGGGGTGCCCCAAGGAGTGAGACTCGGGTGGCCTCTAGGGCCTCCAAAGTTCCTCTTTAAAGGACAGGTATCCTTTGACAGCTCTTATGGAGACAGGCTGAATATATATTTTAGCACCAATAGTTCTCTGTCTCTTAGCTGATAAAATTGTTACATTCTACTGAGTAAACACTAACTGGCCATTACATGCTGATACGCTGTATAATAAAATGTTACAATGTATCAAAATCTATGGCTATGTAACAAATGTATCAGCTAAGAGGCAGAGAACTGTTTATGGTGAAAATATATTCAGCCCCTTGACAGAAGAGCTGGCAAATTAAACCTGTACTTTTGTAAATTGATATATATATCTAATATTCGTTAATAATAAAATATAATTCTATTCTATTCTGTTTCGCCAGTATTAACGTCTGGATAAAGCACAATTGTAGATTTTGAGTGCACACATTTAAAGCACAATTAAATCATACCAATAACCATTTGCAAAGATATTTAACTAAATACACAACAATAGGACAAGCCTAAGAAATACTGACAACGCACACACAGACAATCTCTCACAATTGCTTTAGATGTATAGTTACCAGAGGTTCGATCAGAGCCTGCTTGAAATGACGCCTCAAAGTCTCTGGAGTTGCTATGTCTGGCCAGTTAATCTTTTCTCCCTGGGCTTGTGCTGTCAGTCACCCTCATCTGTAGGTCTTTCCTGCTGCTGTCTCCTCCTGAATTGCCCTCTGGTCAGTTTATGTACCCTTTCAACTGCAGAACCTGTTATCTTAGCTCCTATAGCCTGAAATTCCCAAACTCATCCCACCTATCAGAAACTGATCTAAACCTGCTAAGCTAGCTTTTATGGCTAATAGCAGAATGAAGAAATGCTTGTTGATCCAGACTAAAGCTGCTCCCAGACCTTCCCACATTCTAAGCACCTTTTGACCAACTCACTCCTGATGCCATGTCATAACTAGAGATGAGCGAACTTTTGAAAAATTCGATTCGACTGATTCGCCGAATTTTCCGACAAAAATCGTTTCGACCCGAATTTATTCGCGACGAATCGCTATTAAAAACGGCTATTTCTGAGCCTCCTAGAGCCTCAGTAGGGTTGTAAACCATTTTGCCTTGCTGTAACACGCATAGGATGCGTGCTGGGTTAGTTAAATAATACTGTAAATAAATATCACATGCAGATCAGAGGCATCGCTAATAGAATCGCAGAGCGGCACAATTGCAGAGAATTGAAGTGGCATCACTATGAGGGGCAGGAGCCCAAACATTGCTTTAAAGAGACACTGGAGTTGGCAGCAGCAGGAGCCCAAAAATTGGATGAATCACACCCTGGAGTGGCAAGCAGCAGCAGGAGCCCAAACATTGGCTGAAAGAGACACTGGAGTTGGCAGCAGCAGGAGCCCAAAAATTGACTGACACACCCTGGAGTTTCAAGCAGCAGCAGCAGCAGCAGCAGCAGGAGCCCAAACATAGCTTGAAAGAGACACTGGAGTTGGCTGCAGGAGCCCAAAGATTGGATGAATCACACCCTGCAGTTGCAAGCAGCAGCAGCAGGAGCCCAAATATTACTTTAAAGAGACACTGGATTTGGCACCAGGAGCCCAAAATTGGATGAATCACACCCTGGAGCTGGCAGCAGCAGCAGCAGCAGGAGCCCAAACATTACTTTAAAGAGACACTGGGGTTGGATTCAGGAGCCCAAAAATTGGATGAATCACACCCTGGAGTTGGCAGCAGCAGGAGCCCAAACATTACTTTAAAGAGACACTGGAGTTGGCAGCAGGAGCCCAAAGATTGGATGAATCACACCCTGGAGTTAGCAGCAGCAGCAGCAGCAGGAGCCCAAACATTACTTTAAAGAGACACTGGGGTTTGCTTCAGGAGCCCAAAAATTGGATGAATCACACCCTGGAGTTGGCAGCAGCAGCAGCAGGAGCCCAAACATTACTTTAAAGAGACACTGGAGTTGGCTTCAGGAGCCCAAAAATTGGATGATTCACACCCTGGAGTTGGCAGCAGCAGCAGGAGCCCAAACATTACTTTAAAGAGACACTGGGGTTGGCTTCAGGAGCCCAAAAATTGGATGAATCACACCCTGGAGTTGGCAGCAGCAGCAGCAGGAGCCCAAACATTACTTTAAAGAGACACTGGGGTTGGTTTCAGGAGCCCAAAAATTGGATGAATCACACCCTAGAGTTGGCAGCAGCAGCAGCAGGAGCCCAAACATTACTTTAAAGAGACACTGGGGTTGGCAGCAGGAGCCCAAAGATTGGATGAATCACACCCTGGAGTTGGCAGCAGCAGCAGCAGGAGCCCAAACATTACTTTAAAGAGACACTGGGGTTGGCAGCAGGAGCCCAAAAATTGGATGAATCACACCCTGGAGTTGGCAGCAGCAGCAGGAGCCCAAACATTACTTTAAAGAGACACTGGAGTTGGCTTCAGGAGCCCAAAAATTGGATGATTCACACCCTGGAGTTGGCAGCAGCAGCAGGAGCCCAAACATTACTTTAAAGAGACACTGGGGTTGGCTTCAGGAGCCCAAAAATTGGATGAATCACACCCTGGAGTTGGCAGCAGCAGCAGCAGGAGCCCAAATATTACTTTAAAGAGACACTGGGGTTGGCTTCAGGAGCCCAAAAATTGGATGAATCACACCCTGGAGTTGGCAGCAGCAGGAGCCCAAACATTACTTTAAAGAGACACTGGAGTTGGCAGCAGGAGCCCAAAGATTGGATGAATCACACCCTGGAGTTGGCAGCAGCAACAGCAGGAGCCCAAACATTACTTTAAAGAGACACTGGGGTTGGCTTCAGGAGCCCAAAAATTGGATAAATCACACCCTGGAGTTGGCAGCAGCAGGAGCCCAAACATTACTTTAAAGAGACACTGGAGTTGGCTTCAGGAGCCCAAAAATTGGATGAATCACACCCTGGAGTTGGCAGCAGCAGCAGCAGGAGCCCAAACATTACTTTAAAGAGACACTGGGGTTGGCTTCAGGAGCCCAAAAATTGGATGAATCACACCCTGGAGTTTGCAGCAGCAGCAGCAGGAGCCCAAACATTACTTTAAAGAGACACTGGAGTTGGCAGCAGGAGCCCAAAGATTGGATGAATCACACCCTGGAGCTGGCAGCAGCAGCAGCAGCTGGAGCCCAAACATTACTTTAAAGAGACACTGGGGTTGGCTTCAGGAGCCCAAAAATTGGATGAATCACACCCTGGAGTTGGCAGCAGCAGCAGCAGCAGGAGCCCAAACATTACTTTAAAGAGACACTGGGGTTGGCTTCAGGAGCCCAAAAATTGGATGAATCACACCCTGGAGTTGGCAGCAGCAGCAGCAGGAGCCCAAACATTACTTTAAAGAGACACTGGGGTTGGCTTCAGGAGCCCAAAAATTGGATGAATCACACCCTGGAGTTGGCAGCAGCAGCAGCAGGAGCCCAAACATTACTTTAAAGAGACACTGGGGTTGGCTTCAGGAGCCCAAAAATTGGATGAATCACACCCTGGAGTTGGCAGCAGCAGCAGCAGGAGCCCAAATATTACTTTAAAGAGACACTGGAGTTGGCTTCAGGAGCCCAAAATTGGATGAATCACACCCTGGAGTTGGCAGCAGCAGCAGCAGCAGGAGCCCAAACATTACTTTAAAGAGACACTGGAGTTGGCTTCAGGAGCCCAAAAATTGGATGATTCACACCCTGGAGTTGGCAGCAGCAGCAGGAGCCCAAACATTACTTTAAAGAGACACTGGGGTTGGCTTCAGGAGCCCAAAAATTGGATGAATCACACCCTGGAGTTGGCAGCAGCAGCAGGAGTCCAAACATTACTTTAAAGAGACACTGGGGTTGGCTTCAGGAGCCCAAAAATTGGATGAATCACACCCTGGAGTTGGCAGCAGCAGCAGCAGGAGCCCAAACATTACTTTAAAGAGACACTGGGGTTGGCAGCAGGAGCCCAAAGATTGGACGAATCACACCCTGGAGTTGGCAGCAGCAGCAGCAGCAGGAGCCCAAACATTACTTTAAAGAGACACTGGGGTTTGCTTCAGGAGCCCAAAAATTGGATGAATCACACCCTGGAGTTGGCAGCAGCAGCAGCAGGAGCCCAAACATTACTTTAAAGAGACACTGGGGTTGGCTTCAGGAGCCCAAAAATTGGATGAATCACACCCTGGAGTTGGCATCAGCAGGAGCCCAAAAATTGGCCTAAAGAGATAAATATGTTTTGCACCATTTGGAAAGTGTAAAACGTGGCACCATGCTGAATCTAGTCGCATGCATCAGGCATTGGTGGGTGGAAATCCTGGCTGATCCATCCCTGATTCATTTTGACAAAGGTGAGTCTCTCCACATTTTTAGTTGACAGACAAGTTCTCCTCGCCATAACTATGGCCCCCGCCGCACTAAACTCCCGCTCAGATGGCACGCTACTTGCTGGGCAGGACAGCTTTTCCAGGGCAAACTCTGCTAGTTGCGGCCACAAATCAAGTTTGGCTGCCCAGAAGTCCAGCGGATCCTCAAGGTGTGTTGGCATGGTCATGTCAAAGTATGACATGACCTGCTGGTTCAGGTCCTGCTCCAGGTCTTCCTGCTGCTCATGAGTAGCCTCACTATGCGGGTGTAGAAAGCTACTCATTAGCGACTGAAGACTGAGGCTGCTGCTGATGGAGCTGCTGCTGCTGCTCCTGCCAACCCCCCCCCCAGCAGCCATGACAGTGGAAGGTGAGCGCAGAGGTCCCCTCGAGTCAGACCTGCGAGAGTATGGACCATGGCGCAGATAGGCATCGGCCAACTGCCTACGTAGAATGTCTTTGTAGTAGTTCAGTTTGTCCTCCCTCTCGGTGGGTTTAAAAAATGCCCCCATTTTGTGCCGGAAGCGAGGGTCCAATAAGGTGGACAGCCAGAAGTCATCCCACCGACAGATGGAAACAATTCTGGGGTCACTGCGCAAGCACGTGAGCATGCTTCCTGCCATTTGCGCAAGTGACTCGGATGGACTACCTGTCTCCATCTCCACTGCATACTGCCACGGTGTGCCCGGGTCCTCTGTCTCGCCTTCCTCAAAAACCTCTAGCTCCTCTGGCTGCTCCTGCTCCTCCTCTCCTGTCCGCTGACTAGATAAACCAGCCATTTCGCCAAGCCTAAACTGTGTTTCGCTGGGCAACTCCTCCTCCTCTTCCTCCTCCAGTTCAGCTCCAACGGGGTTCATGTGGCCGTAAGATGTAAACGCCATGTCTCCAGTGCCCTGACCAGCCATGGTTTCCAACATATGCTGTAGTACATGAAGCAGTGGAATCACGTCGTTCATCCCGTAATCCTGCCGACTGACAAATAAAGTGGCTTCCTCAAAGGGCCTGAGCAAACGGCAGGTGTCACGTATGAGCTGCCACTGGTTGACATTGAAGTTACACAGGGGAGTCCCCCTATCTGCTTGGATCATCAGGAAATCCGTGATGGCTTTTCTCTGTTCATATAATTGGTCCAACATGTGAAGGGTGGAATTCCAACGGGTGGAAACATCGCAAATCAGACTATGTTGGGGGCTACCGTTCTGACGCTGTAGCTCAATAAGGGTGTGTTTGGCGGTGTATGAGTGGCTGAAGTGCATGCAAAGTTTCCTTGAAGTTGTTAGGATGTCTTGCAGATGGGGGGAACACTTCAGAAACTGCTTGACAACCAGATTGAAGACGTGAGCCATGCAGGGGGCATGGGTCAGGCTTCCTTGGCGCAGCGCAGACAAAATGTTCTTCCCATTGACGGTAACCATGATTCCCATTTTAAGTTTTCTTGGAGTAAGCCATGTTTGGATTTCCTGATGAATAAATTTAAGCAGTTCCTCCCCTGTGTGACTCCGTTCGCCAAGACAAACCATGTGAAGCCCTGCGTGACACCTCCGTGCCTGCACACATGGTAGACTGGAGGGGCACTGAGACTTGAGCCTACAGTGGAGGGTGAGGAGATGGCGGAGGATGAGGAGGCCGAGTCGCACAGTGTCACAGGCCCAACGGGCAGGGAACGCGGAGGCCGAAGCGGCGTGACCTGTCCAAGTTGCTGCTGCTGCTGCAAAGGGACCACATTCACCCAGTGGGCCGTAAACGACATGTACTGTCCCTGACCGTAGTTACAGCTCCAGACGTCGGCACTGCCATGCACTTTGCTACACACCGACAGGCTCAAGGACTGGCCCACCTTCTGTTCAACAAAAGTGTGCAGCGCTGGTACTGCCTTCTTGGCAAAGAAATGACGGCTTGGGACTCTCCACCTCGGCTCGGCACAAGCCATCAGTTCTCTGAAAGGTGCAGAGTCCACCACCTGAAAAGGGAGCGACTGCAGCACCAGCAACTTGGACAGGAGCACATTCAGCTTCTGCGCCGTAGGATGAGTGGGCGCATACTGCTGTCTCTTGGACATGGCTTTGCTGATGGATTGCTGGCGGGATGCATGACTTGGAGGAGGAGGAGCAGGAGCGACAGAGGATGGGTATGACGCACAGCTGCCTTCGGCTGAGGTGCTGGAGCCTTGGCTGGCAGAAATTGGTAGCGGCGTGCCACTCGGTGAGGAAGCAGTCTGGCCCACCTCTCCGGAGCCTAGGTTCTCCCAGGCCGCTTTATGGTGACGCTGCATATGTTGACGCAGGGCCGTGGTGCCAACATTTGGACCCTGGCCACGCTTCACCTTCTGCCTACATATCTTGCACGTGGCCATGTTACCCTCCTGCGGATGCTTCAGGAAAAACTGCCACACTGCAGAGTAGCTACTTTTCCCACCCCCTGGCCTCACTGATTCACTGCTGCTGTTGCCAACTACAGGAACCCCTGCTCCACTACCTCCCGATAAGATAGACTGCCGCACAGCAGGTGCTCTACCCCGGCCCCGGCCGGCTCCAGCCTTTGGAATTGTGCCCCCATGCTGACTGCTACCACCTTGCTGCCTCAGCTGCTGACTCCGGGGCAACCTGCGCCCCTCTTCTCCTGATGATGAGGATGAAGCCCCTTCATTACCCGGCTCCCAAGTGCGATCGGCTTCATCATCATCATCATCATCATCATCATCACCGAGTTGTGGCTGTAGCTCCCTGATCTTATCGGTTTCAGTGTCTGGCGCAGGAGCTGGAAAGCTCCCAACACCCACATCACTAAAGAAGGCACCTCCATTTCATGGCTGGCCAGTAGCTGCTGGCTGTCCTCCAGATGATCGTCCTCCTCACTAAAAAGTGGAGCTGAACCCAAAGCATGGGATACGTCGCTGGGGGAGGGAACGGCGTAGGACAGAGTCAGTGGGAGGACAGGGACTGCTCTCGGGGCATGCCAACTCAGGGTTGTGTCTGAGGAACCGACCGACCCTAGACTGGGGCTCTCAGACGTAAGTCGAGATGATGTGGTTGTTGATGAGCGCGTCAACCAATCTACCACGGCAGATGCGTTACTGGTGGAGACCCGACCGCTAGCAGATACTGGCAGGTTAGGTCTCTCAGCGTGACTCCTGCTGCTACTGGCCCCCAGGCTGCTGCGACCTCTGCCTGCGGAATCTTGGCCTCTGCCACTCCTCTTTTCACTTCCAGACACTTGTCTGCCCGACATAGTCTAACTGGCGTGGTAGTAGGTGATATTTTAAGAACCCCCAGGCAGCGGTGGGTCTATATGAAACAGAATATAATGCACACCAAAGGTGAGCAGTAACACTCAGCCTCCAACAGGCCTGCTTAGTGTAAATAAGAGAGCTGCTTAGTGTAAATAAAGAGGGGTATGGTATGTTACAGAATGGGATGCCCCAACAGCAGAGCACCTGGGAGCAGTAGTACTATGCACAGCAAAAGTGTCTTTATCAGGCCAAATTACTTTTAGAATAAGTGCAAAGGGTTATAGTAAATAGAGGCTGGTGTAGTCACAGAATGGGAAGCCCCAACAGCAGTGCACCTGGGAGCAGTAGTACTATGCACAGCAAAAGTGTCTTTATCAGGCCAAATTACTTTTAGAATAAGTGCAAAGGGTTATAGTAAATAGAGGCTGGTGTAGTCACAGAATGGGATGCCCCAACAGCAGAGCACCTGGGATCAGTAGTACTATGCAAAGCAAAAATGTCTTTATCAGGCCAAATTACTTTTAGAATAAGTGCAAAGGGTTATAGTAAATAGAGGCTGGTGTTGTCACAGAATGGGATGCCCCAACAGCAGTGCACCTGGGAGCAGTAGTACTATGCACAGCAAAAGTGTCTTTATCAGGCCAAATTACTTTTAGAATAAGTGCAAAGGGTTATAGTAAATAGAGGCTGGTGTAGTCACAGAATGGGATGCCCCAACAGCAGTGCACCTGGGAGCAGTAGTACCATGCAAAGCAATAGTGTCTTTATCAGGCCAAATTACTTTTAGAATAAGTGCAAAGGGTTATAGTAAATAGAGGCTGGTGTAGTCACAGGATGGGATGCCCCAACAGCAGAGCACCTGGGATCAGTAGTACTATGCAAAGCAAAAATGTCTTTATCAGGCCAAATTACTTTTAGAATAAGTGCAAAGGGTTATAGTAAATAGAGGCTGGTGTAGTCACAGAATGGGATGCCCCAACAGCAGTGCACCTGGGAGCAGTAGTACTATGCACAGCAAAAGTGTCTTTATCAGGCCAAATTACTTTTAGAATAAGTGCAAAGGGTTATAGTAAATAGAGGCTGGTGTAGTCACAGAATGGGATGCCCCAACAGCAGTGCACCTGGGAGCAGTAGTACTATGCAAAGCAAAAGTGTCTCTATCAGGCCAAATTACTTTTAGAATAAGTGCAAAGGGTTATAGTAAATAGAGGCTGGTGTAGTCACAGAATGGGATGCCCCAACAGCAGTGCACCTGGGAGCAGTAGTACTATGCAAAGCAAAAGTGTCTCTATCAGGCCAAATTACTTTTAGAATAAGTGCAAAGGGTTATAGTAAATAGAGGCTGGTGTAGTCACAAAATGGGATGCCCCAACAGCAGTGCACCTGGGAGCAGTAGTACTATGCAAAGCAAAAGTGTCTTTATCAGGCCAAATTACTTTTAGAATAAGTGCAAAGGGTTATAGTAAATAGAGGCTGGTGTAGTCACAGAATGGGATGCCCCAACAGCAGTGCACCTGGGAGCAGTAGTACTATGCAAAGCAAAAGTGTATCAGGCCAAATTACTTTCAGAATAAGTGCAAAGGGTTATAGTAAATAGAGGCTGGTGTAGTCACAGAATGGGATGCCCCAACAGCAGAGCACCTGGGAGCAGTAGTACTATGCACAGCAAAAGTGTCTTTATCAGGCCAAATTACTTTTAGAATAAGTGCAAAGGGTTATAGTAAATAGAGGCTGGTGTAGTCACAGAATGGGATGCCCCAACAGCAGTGCACCTGGGAGCAGTAGTACTATGCAAAGCAAAAGTGTCTTTATCAGGCCAAATTACTTTTAGAATAAGTGCAAAGGGTTATAGTAAATAGAGGCTGGTGTAGTCACAGAATGGGATGCCCCAACAGCAGTGCACCTGGGAGCAGTAGTACTATGCAAAGCAAAAGTGTCTTTATTAGGCCAAATTACTTTTAGAATAAGTGCAAAGGGTTATAGTAAATAGAGGCTGGTGTAGTCACAGAATGGGATGCCCCAACAGCAGTGCACCTGGGAGCAGTAGTACTATGCAAAGCAAAAGTGTCTCTATCAGGCCAAATTACTTTTAGAATAAGTGCAAAGGGTTATAGTAAATAGAGGCTGGTGTAGTCACAGAATGGGATGCCCCAACAGCAGTTCACCTGGGAGCAGTAGTACTATGCAAAGCAAAAATGTGTCTATCAGGCCAAATTACTTTTAGAATAAGTGCAAAGGGTTATAGTAAATAGAGGCTGGTATAGTCACAGAATGGGATGCCCCAACAGCAGAGTACCTGGGAGCAGTAGTACTATGCAAAGCAAAAGTGTCTTTATCAGGCCAAATTACTTTTAGAATAAGTGCAAAGGGTTATAGTAAATAGAGGCTGGTGTAGTCACAGAATGGGATGCCCCAACAGCAGAGCACCTGGGAGCAGTAGTACTATGCACAGCAAAAGTGTCTTTATCAGGCCAAATTACTTTTAGAATAAGTGCAAAGGGTTATAGTAAATAGAGGCTGGTGTAGTCACAGAATGGGATGCCCCAACAGCAGAGCACCTGGGAGCAGTAGTACTATGCACAGCAAAAGTGTCTTTATCAGGCCAAATTACTTTTAGAATAAGTGCAAAGGGTTATAGTAAATAGAGGCTGGTGTAGTCACAGAATGGGATGCCCCAACAGCAGTGCACCTGAGAGCAGTAGTACTATGCACAGCAAAAGTGTCTTTATCAAGCCAAATTACTTTTAGAATAAGTGCAAAGGGTTATAGTAAATAGAGGCTGGTGTAGTCACAGAATGGGATGCCCCAACAGCAGTGCACCTGGGAGCAGTAGTACTATGCAAAGCAAAAGTGTCTCTATCAGGCCAAATTTCTTTTAGATTAAGTGCAAAGGGTTATAGTAAATAGAGGCTGGTGTAGTCACAAAATGGGATGCCCCAACAGCAGTGCACCTGGGAGCAGTAGTACTATGCAAAGCAAAAGTGTCTTTATCAGGCCAAATTACTTTTAGAATAAGTGCAAAGGGTTATAGTAAATAGAGGCTGGTGTAGTCACAGAATGGGATGCCCCAACAGCAGTGCACCTGGGAGCAGTAGTACTATGCAAAGCAAAAGTGTCTTTATCAGGCCAAATTACTTTTAGAATAAGTGCAAAGGGTTATAGTAAATAGAGGCTGGTGTAGTCACAGAATGGGATGCCCCAACAGCAGAGCATCTGGGAGCAGTAGTACTATGCAAAGCAAAAGTGTCTTTATCAGGCCAAATTACTTTTAGAATAAGTGCAAAGGGTTATAGTAAATAGAGGCTGGTGTAGTCACAGAATGGGATGCCCCAACAGCAGAGCACCTGGGAGCAGGAGTACCATGCACAGCAAAAGTGTCTTTATCAGGCCAAATTACTTTTAGAATAAGTGCAAAGGGTTATAGTAAATAGAGGCTGGGGTAGTCACAGAATTGGATGCCCCAACAGCAGAGCACCTGGGAGCAGTAGTACTATGCAAAGCAAAAGTGTCTATATCAGGCCAAATTACTTTTAGAATAAGTGCAAAGGGTTATAGTAAATAGAGGCTGGTGTAGTCACAGAATGGGATGCCCCAACAGCAGTGCACCTGGGAGCAGTAGTACTATGCAAAGCAAAAGTGTCTTTATCAGGCCAAATTACTTTTAGAATAAGTGCAAAGGGTTATAGTAAATAGAGGCTGGTGTAGTCACAGAATGGGATGCCCCAACAGCAGAGCACCTGAGAGCAGTAGTACTATGCACAGCAAAAGTGTCTTTATCAGGCCAAATTACTTTTAGAATAAGTGCAAAGGGTTATAGTAAATAGAGGCTGGTGTAGTCACAGAATGGGATGCCCCAACAGCAGTGCACCTGGGAGCAGTAGTACTATGCACAGCAAAAGTGTCTTTATCAGGCCAAATTACTTTTAGAATAAGTGCAAAGGGTTATAGTAAATAGAGGCTGGTGTAGTCACAGAATGGGATGCCCCAACAGCAGAGCACCTGGGAGCAGTAGTACTATGCAAAGCAAAAGTGTCTATATCAGGCCAAATTACTTTTAGAATAAGTGCAAAGGGTTATAGTAAATAGAGGCTGGTGTAGTCACAGAATGGAATGCCACAACAGCAGTGCACCTGGGAGCAGTAGTACTATGCAAAGCAAAAGTGTCTTTATCAGGCCAAATTACTTTTAGAATAAGTGCAAAGGGTTATAGTAAATAGAGGCTGGTGTAGTCACAGAATGGGATGCCCCAACAGCAGAGCACCTGAGAGCAGTAGTACTATGCACAGCAAAAGTGTCTTTATCAGGCCAAATTACTTTTAGAATAAGTGCAAAGGGTTATAGTAAATAGAGGCTGGTGTAGTCACAGAATGGGATGCCCCAACAGCAGTGCACCTGGGAGCAGTAGTACTATGCACAGCAAAAGTGTCTTTATCAGGCCAAATTACTTTTAGAATAAGTGCAAAGGGTTATAGTAAATAGAGGCTGGTGTAGTCACAGAATGGGATGCCCCAACAGCAGAGCACCTGGGAGCAGTAGTACTATGCACAGCAAAAGTGTCTTTATCAGGCCAAATTACTTTTAGAATAAGTGCAAAGGGTTATAGTAAATAGAGGCTGGTGTAGTCACAGAATGGGATGCCCCAACAGCAGTGCACCTGGGAGCAGTAGTACTATGCACAGCAAAAGTGTCTTTATCAGGCCAAATTACTTTTAGAATAAGTGCAAAGGGTTATAGTAAATAGAGGCTGGTGTAGTCACAGAATGGGATGCCCCAACAGCAGAGCACCTGAGAGCAGTAGTACTATGCACAGCAAAAGTGTCTTTATCAGGCCAAATTACTTTTAGAATAAGTGCAAAGGGTTATAGTAAATAGAGGCTGGTGTAGTCACAGAATGGGATGCCCCAACAGCAGTGCACCTGGGAGCAGTAGTACTATGCAAAGCAAAAGTGTCTTTATCAGGCCAAATTACTTTTAGAATAAGTGCAAAAGGGTTATAGGAAATAGAGGCTGGTGTAGTCACAGAATGGGATGCCCCAACAGCAGTGCACCTGGGAGCAGTAATACTATGCACAGCAAAAGTGTCTTTATCAGGCCAAATTACTTTTAGAATAAGTGCAAAGGGTTATAGTAAGTAGAGGCTGGTGTAGTCACAGAATGGGATGCCCCAACAGCAGAGCTCCTGGGAGCAGTAGTACTATGCACAGCAAAAGTGTCTTTATCAGGCCAAATTACTTTTAGAATAAGTGCAAAGGGTTATAGTAAATAGAGGCTGGTGTAGTCACAGAATGGGATGCCCCAACAGCAGTGCACCTGGGAGCAGTAGTACTATGCAAAGCAAAAGTGTCTTTATCAGGCCAAATTACTTTTAGAATAAGTGCAAAGGGTTATAGTAAATAGAGGCTGGTGTAGTCACAGAATGGGATGCCCCAACCAGAGAGCACCTGGGAGCAGTACTACTATGCACAGCAAAAGTGTCTTTATCAGGCCAAATTACTTTTAGAATAAGTGCAAAGGGTTATAGTAAATAGAGGCTGGTGTAGTTACAGAATGGGATGCCCCAACAGCAGAGCACCTGGGAGCAGTAGTACTATGCACAGCAAAAGTGTCTTTATCAGGCCAAATTACTTTTAGAATAAGTGCAAAGGGTTATAGTAAATAGAGGCTGGTGTAGTCACAGAATGGGATGCCCCAACAGCAGAGCACCTGAGAGCAGTAGTACTATGCACAGCAAAAGTGTCCTTATCAGGCCAAATTACTTTTAGAATAAGTGCAAAGGCTTATAGTAAATAGAGGCTGGTGTAGTCACAGAATGGGATGCCCCAACAGCAGTGCACCTGGGAGCAGTAGTACTATGCAAAGCAAAAGTGTCTTTATCAGGCCAAATTACTTTTAGAATAATTGCAGAGGGTTATAGGAAATAGAGGCTGGTGTAGTCACAGAATGGGATGCCCCAACAGCAGAGCACCTGGGAGCAGTAGTACTATGCACAGCAAAAGTGTCTTTATCAGGCCAAATTACTTTTATATATGTGCAGAGGGTTATAGGAAATAGAGGCTGGTGTAGTTACAGAATGGGATGCCCCAACAGCAGAGCACCTGAGAGCAGTAGTACTATGCACAGCAAAAGTGTCTTTATCAGGCCAAATTACTTTTAGAATAAGTGCAGAGGGTTATAGGAAATAGAGGCTGGTGTAGTTACAGAATGGGATGCCCCAACAGCAGAGCAGTAGTACTATGCAAAGCAACAGTGGTTAACCAGGGTGAAACAGCTAACAAAGCCAGTGACCCAGGCAGTAAGACTCAGGCTGCATGAAAACAAAAAAAAATCCCTGTCACTGCATCCGTTTTTTTCCAACTTTTCCCTGCTTCTCCCTGACTTCCTGCCTGTCTACTGGCTGTCTACTGGCTGTCCCTAACTCTCTACCTATCTCTCCCTGAATACAGTCTGCAGTGTCCTCCTGAGTCCTGGCTCTCACGAATGCAATAGACAAATGCGCAAAAGCAAGATGGCCGCCGCCTTATATTGCGCTGTGACGTCACCGGGCTTACTAGCTGCTGATAGGCTGCATGTGACTGTCCCAGCATACACTGCCCCAGCTTACATGTCTGGACATGTCACGTAGACCATCCTAGAATGCCTGTCATTGAAATGAATGGATTTTAGAAAAAAACTTCGCTCGATCGAATCGTGGGGAAATTCGGATTCGATCCGAATCGAATTAGTCATGAAATTCGGATCGAATCCGGGTTCGTCCGGATCGATTCGCTCATCCCTAGTCATAACACCTATATACCCAAATACATCTATTGAGATCTATATAAGATCTATTAAATTCAATTTATGTCCTGCAACCATTGCTGTATATTTACATGTATTATATAATATTTACAATATAAATTTTCCATAATGTCCCATTGTTTCACTTTTACACCTGGTAGAACCAGAGGGCCTCCAGTGTCTGTCTTTCTGATGTGCAACTGTCAAAATGACCATGTATGGTTTTTTGACAATTAACTTATACAAACCCTTTGGGCCAATGACAGATCAGCCAGCTGTCACCCCAGAACACAGCACTACATGAAAAGAGCAGCAATATAAAAACTGATTAGGTAAAAACATTTTTTTTAACTACAGACATGTCCTTACAGTTCCCTTATAGTGACATAAACCTGTGATTTCAAAAAATATATGAGAACAACTGGATTCTAAGACAGGCTCTATTAAACGTGGAGGCTGATTCACTACTAACGGCAGGTATTGCCAGATGAGCGCCTGTGTAGCGGCGCTTAGAGTGACCGCTTGTAGACGCTGTAAGCAGGTATTGGGCGCTGTAACAGAGTCTCGGTTGCTCTAGTAACCTGGTTGGCATTGATGATTGTGATGTGCGATGGGCGCTCTAACAACAGTACAGCGCTGCAGCGAGCGACAGGTAGCGCCAGCTCAGTGCGACTGGCATGCAGCGCTCCACACTATATTTAACATAAAACTACACACACACAGCTCTAAAGCTGGGCGCTCTAGCATAGAGAGCCAAACACTGTGTGATCAAAGTCTGTTTTTGAACACATATACACCAGTAACAAAGTGAAAACACATGGAATGACATTGTTTTAACACTGGGAAAATAACACTTTAGTGCCAGACCTGTAAATAGAATTCTGCATAAAAATATAAAAAATCCAAAAAATGTATAAAAGTGTTTATTTGCAGCCAGGAGAGGTCACACAATGAGTTGAGCAAAAATAAATAAATTTAAATTGCCAAACACACTATTTATACACAACTAATGAAACCCCACTGAAATGTATGGGAGAGCGCTACAGAACGACAGGTACTACATGAAACTCCTGAGCCTAGAGCGCCGGCGCTATATGCTGAGCCTCCTGTATTAATAGATGTGATGCTACATGGCGCTGTTAGAGGCGCTCACCAGATTCTCTTTCTTAAATGTGGTATTGTGTACAGCGCCCGGCGTTCACCAGAAGCTGCCTGCCACTACGAAGCACTACCTGGCGCTATCTATTCTTAAATAACCCGATAGTCAAATAAAAAAAGGGTTATCCTCCAGCACCTCCGTTGCTGTGCTGTTGCTATTCCTCCATCTGTCACTGGAATAAAGACCGACGGCATGGTTATCTTAATACTTGGAAAGCTGCTGCATTGTGAGGAGTTCAAAAATGTAGCAGTGGAAAAAGTGGCAGCTGTCTTCACTGTTGTCTCTTTTGATGGAATTTAATCTCTCTTTCTCATTACTGTAGCTGTCACATCCTTCGGCAGATCCTGCTACTTATCTTATTTGTTATGCTCATATGTGATGCTACATAATGCTGTTCACCTAGGGTAAATTTGTTAATATGACATTTTGCTGGGCACAAGGAATCAAGTACAGTTTTTTGTTGCAGAGGATTACATTGAACAAAACCCTAATCCACACCAGGGCCAGCCACTTGGCTTCCCCTGGGGCCTCCTAAATAGGGATACCCTGCTGTGAGTCCCTACAAACCTTTGCTCTGGCTTCCACGATGATGTAACCAATGGTGGCCACATCCCCAGCATCTCTGGGCTCAGGCACACTCCCTCACCCAGCAAATCAGATCATCATCATCTAAAGTGAAACTGGGGATGCAGCAGCTTTGCCTAATATGCATGGCATACTGTATGGCATTGATTGGACGTGCACCGTGTGACCGGGGAAAGGTATGATTTTTAGGCCGATTCAGGGGGTTTCACACAGCAGGGCAACCCACAATGGGAAGCCCCCGGGGCAAGAAACCACACCCAGGATAGCAAAAATCCCAGGTTTTGTTCTGCTTTAATGTGTGGGGGCCACCCCCAACTCGAGCTTGTTACAGCCATTTGAGGCAAAATGTCTCTTTGGTCTGGTTTAAAGATCATCATTAAAGGGTAAGCTCACCTTTGTTTGAATTTTTGAAAGTGTATATTTTTATGTGTTGAGATGATGTCTTTACCCCCCCCCCCCCCCCCCAGCTCAGCCGGATGCTGCTGTTGGATCGGCGGAATCAACACCCTGCGGCACATTTGAGAGCCTATTGGCTCTCTCAAAAGTGCAGCTGTAACAAGGTGCAGCAAGCTGGCCGCATCCCCGGCCCACTGTTCGGGCGCACATGGCTGGCTCCTCAAATTCCCTCCTTCTTCAGCTTCCTGTCTCCCGGCTGGCTCCTCAAATTACCTCCTTCTTCTGCTTCCTGCCTCCCAGCTAGCTCCTCAAATTCCCTCCTTCTTCTGCTTCCTGCCTCCTGGCTGGCTCCTCAAATTCCCTCCTTCTTCTGTTTTCTGCTTCCGGAACTGCTCCTCACATTTCCTCCTTCCTTTTTCGAGCTGGCTCCTCAAATTCCTTCCTTCTTCTGCTTTCTGCTTCTGGGCTGGCTCCTCAAATTCCCTCCTCCTTCTGTATCCTGCTCCCTGGAGGCTCCTCAAATTCCCTCCTTCTGCTACCTGCCTCCTGGTTGGCTCCTCAAATTCCCTCCTTCTTCTGCTTCCTGCCTCCTGGTTGGCTCCTCAAATTTCCTCCTTCTGCATTCTGCTTCCGGGCCTGCTCCTCAAATTTCCTCCTGCTTCCTGCCTCCGCGCTGCAGACATGCTCCCACTGCCAGCTAAGGGCGCAAAACTGCCAATGCTGATCTGAAAGTATTGTCAGTCAAGGCTCACTCTCCTTAGTCTCTTCAATTAGCAGGTAAAGAGGATGGGAGAAGCTGGTGATGGGTAAAACCACAGATGAACTAGATCTTTGAGGGGTGGTTGCGTTAGGAACATGGGTGATCCCAGGGGATAACACAGCAGGGCTTCCCAAATGGGGACCTCTAGACAGGACTTTCGCCCGAATGTCATAAGTTTTGATTCGCTTTAATTTTGAAATGTTTGAATAGGTTTCTGACCTACAACATATGTATTGAACTGTGGCTGCTGGTTGTGCGTACCGCTGCAGCGTGGCTTAGACTTTGGGTTCGCGCTGGCACCAACAAGCTGCCCAGCGTTCTATCCTGCCTTATAACTGGGTTTATTAATTCCACCTGTTGTGCAAAACCAAGCTGCAGGTAGTGGAGGAACTAATACACCATTCCGCGTGCTGGTTTTTGTTCCTCAGCCAATATCATCCCATTTGTTTTAATGTTTTTTTTTTTCTTACTCTTCAAGAACTTTAGCAAGTCCAAGCGTCTTTAAGACACAAGGGCCAGCTGTTCCTCTTTGGGGGGACATCTTGATTTCCCTGCCATGTTAAATGCCCAGGTTCACTGCTAAATATTACCTGGCCAGTGTTCCTATGGTGCATGCACAGGCTCACCACCAATACAGCGTGGCTGTACCTTTGTTCATGTTTCTTAGCTGTGTTTGCATAGGAGCGGCTAGGAAGCATGAAGATACAGCTTCACTCATTGTCAAAGAGCACATGCATGTGGGGCCATGGGGCTGCCAGTCAGGTAAGGATTGCCAACGAATCCAGGGTTTTCACATGGCAGGGCATCCCAAACTGGGATGCTCCACTGAAGATAGCTGCCCATATCCATCCCGTTCTTGCAGCTTTGCCCCCATCTACCCCGTTCTCCCAGCTTTCTCCATCAATCTCTTTTTTCCCAGCTCTGTCCTATGCATCCCTCTTATTCCCAGCTCTGTCCTATGCATCCCTCTTATACCCAGCACTGCCCCATCATCCCAATTATTCCCAGATCTACCCACACCTATCCTTTGGTCTCCAACCTTTTCCATACCCCATTCTTTAATCTAGAAACCATGTGTTAAATAATACTGTGCTAACTGTAAAACTCTTGCACATGAGTTTATTCTGTACTGTATAGTCAATGTTACTTCTTATGTCTTTTCGCTTGTATATTTTTTTTCTCCTTGTAACCATGTGCTCTTGGCAAATAAATATGATTCTGATTCTTCTAGCTCTTCCTCCATCCATCCCTCTTATTCCCAGCTCTACCCCAACCCATTCCTCTTATACCCTAACCTGCCCCTCAGCCATCCCCCGTTTTCCTAGTGCTGCCCGAACCATCCATCTTATTCCTAGCTCTGCCCCATCCAACTCTTTTATTCACAGCTCTGCCCACATCCATCCCACCTAATCCCAGCTCTGCCCACACCCATCCCTCTTAATCCCAGCTCTGCCCCCCCCCATCCATCCCTCTTATTCACGGCTCTGCCCCTAGCCACCCCCCTTGTTCACAGCTCTGCCCCTAGCCATCCCCCTTATTCCCCAGATCTTCCCCCACCCCCAGGCATTCCTTTCATTCCTTGATCCGCACCCATCCACTTCTCTTATTCCCAGCTCTGCCCCATCCACCCTCCTATTCCCAACTCTGCTCCATCTATCCCTTCTATTGACAGCTTTGATCCATCCATCTCTCCTATTCCCAGCTCTGCCCCATCCATCCCTGTTACTTCCCAGCATAGTCATAATAAATTCCAGGAAAAGAGGATGAGGGCGGAGCTCGCCATGGAGAGGTGAAGACGTGCGAGCAGACCGCTCCTGGCAGCTAAAGCTTTTTATTAGCATTTTTGGCTTCTTGGAAAGCTCCATTATTGGGGACTTCATCATCCATTATTGGGGACTATCTCCTTAATATATGTGGAGAGACAGACGGAGATCATACCTGGCCTGTGGAGCGGCAAGCGGTGCCGGGTGGTGGGCGGCGGCGGCGCTGCAGTAATCACTTCACCTGTCTCACCTGGGCTGCGGTATCGGAGCCGGTCAGTGCGGCGGCGGCGGAGATCGTGTGGAGGCGGCGAGCCTTGGATCCTTTGGGGGTCCACCCCGCGGCTTCGAGCGGCAGAGCCGGCGGGAGCGGCACGACGGAAGGGCCGCTCACACAGTGGCGTGCGGTGCGGTGAAGGAGGCCGCCGGCCAGAGGTTTGTCCCCGGCCGGTAGTGGGGGTGGAGCGGAGGAGAGTGAGGAGGGTGGAAGCGGCGGGCTCCGTGATTGCTGGAGTCCCCCCTGGCTGCTCACCTCCACTAAGGAAAGCCGGCGCCCAGGTGGCTATATCGAGCTGTGTTAACCTTTGTCTGCCCTAGGTGGGGGATCGTAGAAGCGCATCTGCAAGAGAAGGCTGAGGTGCCAGACCCCGGGCATTTGGAGGATTCCCCCCCTATTTTTCATCTCTGATGGGGGATGCGCTGGACAGTATACTTTGCGCATCTTATTTACAGCATTTATAGCATTGTCGTGACTTTACCTTGCAGTTGAAGAGCGCTCTGTATTTATAAGGAGCCGACAGGCTGAACCTCAACATAGCATATACAGGTATTCGCCTCCCCGGGAGGGCCAATCTGGGAGATCCCTTTGCACCCACTGAGTTGGTTACCCCCTCTGAGATTTTTGTTTTATCTCTTGTGGAAAAGGCTTAATTACGGAGTATCCCTGTAAGACATCAACTTGGGCTTTCCTCATATTAGAGCCTCTATAGGTAACTTAAAAGACTTACCATACATTACTTATTGAGATACTCCGGAGACAATCAGGTCGGACTAGCATTCATTTGATTTGCTCCTGGAAATCCTTACTAAGGCAGCTATATATACTCAGACTTCAACGGATCTAATTAAACGGCCTGTAAAGTAACCTAGGGTAGATATCCCATGTTGGGATACCCGTATAATACCAGGAGTCAGATATCTTTTGCTTAATAGGTCCGCCTGCAAAGGGGCGAGGGTCCAGCCATCGCCCATCAGAAATATTTTATTTGCAGCAAGAGCTGAGAAATCCCCAGCAAGCACCTTTAAAATATTTTGGACCTGACTGTCCACATTGAAAGGGCTTTATTGAAAGGACTGATTTGATCCCTGCATATCTAATATATATTAATTTTTGTAATTATCAACTACTTATTTGCATCAGTGGAGGGTAGAATAAAAAGCCCCTCCGAAAACACTACCTGTGGGAACTCTTCTGATATTATAAGAATTTCTTGTCTAATTAAGAGCATCAGAAATGGAAGGAGGTACCAAACCTAAAGACAACAGGGGACAGACGACAAGAAGCACTACAGCTACCACTCAAGGAGACCTAAATCGTTATATATCGAAGCCTATAGATTCCGTACGGGAGTCATGTGCGGCTGGGGGAACCCCCCGCGGAGGGCGAATGAAAGATTTAGTGGCTGAAGAGGAAGACCCCGTGAGCTTGAATTCTTCTACTTCAGATAATACCTTAGCGGATATATGGGCCTTCATGCGAGCTATGCCAACAAAAGAGGATCTTTCTTTGAGTACTCGTTCTATCAGTGAGAAGTTATCTGAAGAAGTGGGGCTCCTACGTAGAGACCTTAAACAATTAGACTCCAGGCTAGTCGGGGTGGAACAGCAACGTGAGGAGGATAGATCTACAATTCAGCAACTCACCTACCGGCTTCAGGCACAAGAATCTGCGACCGCCACTTTGGCCCTCCAATTGGAGGACATGGAAAATCGCAATCGACGCAATAATATACGCATACGTGGACTCCCCGAAGCTACACGAGCAGAGAACCTTCTACCTACTTTACAAGGGATTTTTCGTACACTATTAGGGGAACCAATGGGCAGTGACAACAAAATAGAAATAGATCGAGCACATAGAGCAATTGCCCCTCCCCCTCGTCAGAATGATCCTCCAAGGGATGTAATTTGTAGAATCCACTATTACCAAGAAAAAGAAGCAATTATGGCAGCAGCCAGAAATAAGGGATCGCTAGATTTTGATGGCGCAATTTTACATTTTTATTTAGATCTAGCGAGGGCTACTCTGGCAAGACGGAGGACCCTCCGTCCGCTACTGGAAGCTCTTAAACAGAACAATATTACGTATAGATGGGGATACCCCTTCGCTTTATTTACCGCAAAACAAGGAAAGACGTTTACCATTCGCAAATATGAAGACCTTCCAGGCTTCTTTAATCATTTTTCCCTGAGCCCTGTTCAAGTGCCAGACTGGTCTACATATCCCCCGGAGTTTAATTCTTCACGAGCAAGAAGAGGAGCGGAAGATCAATTTCAGTCCATGAATTCATAAGAAAATTTTTTTTTCAGAACAAAATATGTAAAGACCCAGGATGAAAGTGGACCTTATCCAGAGCCATAATATTAGACATTTCAGTTAGGATTAAGGACCTTTTTTTTCTTTTTCTCTTTTTGAGAGGCAAATCAAGTGCAATTTAAGCCCCCCCCCCCCCTTTTTTTTTAATTTTTTTTTTTCCCTTTTTTTTTTTTTTTTTTTTTTTTTTTGTGGTAATTGTATAATATGTGCATGATGGGAACAGTTGCTGGTCTGGTGAGCACTGGGGAGGGCTGGTGTAGGGTAGAGGATGTCCCGATTATGGGATGTAGTGGAGCAGCCGGAGATAGGGGAGGGTGCTGGGCTAGGAGAGGGGGCCAGATGGAATTTGGTAAGGGACTGAAGTAGGAAGGTCTGGGGGGGGCTGAGCGCGTCTGGTCGGATGGTCAGGCGCGGCTCGGACGATGAGTGGGGGAGAAGCACTACACTTTGGATAACCAAGCCACATACTTAATTGTATAAATATACACTTTTTTGTCTTGCACTTCTTTCTTTTTAATTTAGTGGCAGGTACCGCCATTTATTACACTTATATATTTTTTATGGTACACCTGAATCACTTTCACGTTAGTTCGCTGGTTGTTTTGCTATTAGGCCCGAGTTGGGATGAGCGGGCCCTATTGATGTGTTTGTTGCACGGGTAGGAGATGTCCTCCTCTTCGGGCCCTTAATCCAGTATTGTTCAGTGGCTCTCTGGAAGGAATGGTACTGGGGGGTGGTCAAGCGGTCACTCGCTTTACCGGTGGAGAGGTGCCGAATTGTGAGGATGTGGTCCCCGGTGGGTACCGGACCGCGAGCTGTTGTCAATGTAGGTAATGGATGGGGGGGGGTGTATATTATGGGGGGTGAGGGGGGTAGCTGTTTTGGGATCGGGGGGGCGGCCCTGAGATTCACCCTGAGATTCGCCCCCCCCCCCCCCCCCCTTTATATATATATTTTTTTTTTTCTCTCTTCCCTTTATGGGGGGGAGGGTCTAATAGTCAGTATATCTTACTGAAAAGAATGTCCTTGAACCTAGTTAATAGGGCGTGATGATGTGATATTAGGTTGATGAGCTAGCGGGATATTAGCAGTAGAGTAGAGCTTTCAATTGATATGGGGAGCATGTTAGGAATTTAGGTCCTAAAATTAATAATTAATAAATGTTTAATATCTTATATTTTTATTTTTTGCGATTATTGGCTGCCGGGAGCGAGCGCTGATCTCGTGCCGGTGTATTATACGATCCTTTGACTACACCGTTGAAGTTTTCGGCCGTGGTCTCTCTCTGCCCCCACATTTCTAGGGCATTGGGTGTTGAGGATCAGAGTCAGATTGACATCTGGGGCCTCGACTCCCGGATAAGACCCTAGTGTAAATCCCGACACGGGCAGCGCCCGTCTCGGTGATCAACGAATCGTTCTTTAATATAGTGGGGTTTTTTTTTTTTTTTTTTTCCCTCTCTTTCTATCCTCCCTCTTTGCTTTTTCCTTTTCCCTGGAACCAAAGAATACTTTAAATATAAATCATCAACATGTCCAGAAGTAGAGAAAGTTCACAGGGGGTTCGAATGACTAAGGATAGTGACTTGGCCCCTCTTCATGAGCAAAAGTTCAGAGCTATTTCGATTAATGCTAAGGGTTTAAATACCCCACTGAAAAGATCTAAATTATTTCAGGAGTTAATTAGGCTTAAAGCAAATATTGCATTTATTCAGGAGACACATTTTAAAGGCGGGGGAGCCCCTAGACTGTCCTCCAGATCTTTTTCCCAGTCGTACACAAGTAATGCGCCAGATGTTAAGGCAAGGGGGGTGGCGATAATAATTGCCAGGAATACTCCCTTTCGGGTCATGGATAGGATAGCAGATGAACAAGGTAGGTATTTGATCCTTAAGGGTTCTTTGTTTAACAAAATTTATACTCTGGCAGTGGCCTATGCTCCCAATTCTGGGCAGGTGACCTTTCTTGAGGCTTTTCTGAATAAACTTATGGAAGTGCAAGAAGGCCCTATCATCCTTGGGGGAGACTTAAATGTGACATTAGATCCACTATTGGATTCTTCAACGGGGCGATCGGCGCTGTCATATGTGGCATTAAAAAGAATCAAGAAAGCTCTTCATAAGGCTCAGCTCTGCGATCCTTGGCGTATTAATCATCCTAAGGTTAAAGACTATTCTTTTTATTCCCCAGCACACGCCATGTACTCTAGAATTGATTACGTGTTGGTGTCTCATAGCCTACTACCCCAAGTGTTAAACTCTAATATAGAGATTATGGCTTTGTCGGACCATGCACCGGTGACCCTTACTATCACCTCAAAGGGGGCTCCAAAGGGAGAGTGGACATGGAGATTGAATGAGTCCCTATTACAAAACGAAAAGCTAATTCAAGATTTTCAGAATATTATTAAAAACTATTTTGAAATAAATAGAAGCATGGATACCTCCCCGTTTAATAACTGGCTAGCTCATAAGGCAGTCATTAGAGGCTCTTTCATTAGATACGCAACTGAGAAGAAGAGGGAGCGACATCAGGAGCTACAGAAGCAAATAGAAAGAGTCCAGAAGCTAGAAAAAGTACATAAAGCATCATTGGCAAAAAGTAATTTACTGGCACTTACTGAGGCTAGAGCAACATTGAACTCTCTCTTAACTTTAAAAGCGGCCCACATTATAAAGCGTTGTAGAAGGCTTTATTTTGAATGGGGCAACAAAAGCAGCGCGCTTTTGGCAAGAGCCCTTAAGAAACAACAATCCTTAAATTTTGTAGAAGCCATTATTGATGGACAACAAAAAAAGCTTCATAGTACACCAGATATAGCTAAGACCTTTCAGTCCTTCTACCAGAAGCTATATAATATTTGCCCAAAAGGACTAGTCCCAGAACGGGAGCACTTAGCAGTGATAAAGAAGTATATAGAAGAGTCTGGTATGCCTAAGCTTGGGACGGAAGAGAGAGAGAGATTGGAAGCCCCCATCTCTATGGAGGAGTTAAGCGCCGTGGTTAAGGCCTCACCTAGTGGAAAAGCCCCAGGGCCAGACGGATTTACAGTAGCATATTATAAGCAATTTCTCCCTCTCTTAGCCCTGCATTTTCTTTCGGCATTCAACTCAATAACCACACTTTCGGATCAGGTTAAGATCCCAAGTGAGGTATTATCTGCTCATGTGACAATAATCCAGAAACCGGGGAAAGATCCGCTTGCATGCGGAAGTTATAGGCCTATTTCATTATTGAACGTAGATCTAAAACTCTATGCGAAAATTTTGGCAAACAGATTGTTAAGGTCGCTTCCGAAGCTAGTGGATGGGGATCAGTCGGGCTTTGTACCGGGTAGAGAAGCCCGGGATAATACAACCAGAGTATTGAATTTACTGCATAGAATCGAACAAACTAGAGAACCGGCTATTTTTTTGTCTACCGATGCCGAAAAGGCATTCGATCGGGTAAACTGGCAATATATTAGGGCAGTTTTAGAGCATATTGGTTTAGGTTCTAAAGGGGTAAAGATGATTATGGCCTTATATACGGAGCCCTCAGCCAGGATTAAAGTAAATGGCATTCTTTCAGAGCAGGTAGATATCAGAAATGGTACTAGACAGGGTTGTCCCCTCTCCCCAGTGATTTTTGTTCTATCTATGGAACCTTTCTTATGCAGAATTAGGGGGAGAGAAGATATACGGGGGATTTTAGTAGATTCATCTACTCATAAGATATCAGCATATGCTGATGATCTTCTGTTTTTTCTTACAAATCCGGTAGTTGGACTACCAGTCCTGTTGAAGGAATTTGAACACTTTGGTAAGCTCTCTTTTTTGAAAATAAATTACGATAAATCAGAGGCCATGGGGCTGAATCTTTCTCCAGGAGTTGAGGCCCAGCTGAGAGCATCCTTTCCGTTTAGGTGGCCTTCCTTGGCCATCACATATCTAGGCACCAAGATCACGAAAACGGTAAACGAGATCTATGCAGCAAATTTTGGCCCCCTTTTTTCCAAAATCAAAAGTGACTTGGAGAACTGGGATTTACCCACTTTCACGTGGCTAGGAAGAATTAGCATTAAAATGTCTGTTCTGCCAAAGATTCTATATATATTTCAAGCCCTTCCGATCAGGATCCCTAGGGCATACTTTAAGTCCTTTAATTCGCTATTCATAAAATTCATCTGGCAGAGACGTAAACCCAGACTGAAACTTCGGCTTTTATTTAGAACTAAACAGATGGGAGGACTCGCATGTCCAGATCTGTGGCGATACTGGCATGCGATCCACCTTCAACGTATTCTAGATTGGCACCATCAAGCCACAAAGAAGAAATGGGTGAACCTTGAGGCATCTTGGCTACATACTCCACTAAAAGAGATCCCGTGGGCAGTTAGAACAGGGAGGATCCTGTGCAGAGATCATCCGCTTATTTCCACTACGCTTGGAATTTTTGGAAAGCAAAGGGATAGAAATAAGATATCTCCATGGCCAACTCCCTTGGTGCCACTGGTGCACAATCCATCATTCCCTGTAGGTATTCTTCCTCGTCTCCGCAAGATCTTTGAGGAAAGAGAAATCCCAAGAGGACTGCATCTTATCTCACATGCGGGATGGATGCACTTGAATGACCTAAGGGATAAATGGGATACGCCTCTATTCGACCAGTGGCTTCTGTTCATTTTTCAAAGCTTCCTTGTGAGCATAGGAACTAGACAGGCATTCCTTAGACCTTTAACTCCATTTGAACGACTGGCAAGAGAAGGAGAGCCCCCAAAACACTTAATCTCTAAATTATATGCTTTATTGGAAGACGATGGGGATGATGAAATACCTCGATTTTGTGGGGAATGGGAGAGGGACCTGGATAGGCATCTTACGAAAGATCAGTGGAAATATATTTTTGGGGCTACACATAAGACCTCAGTCTCTGCTAAAATTCAGGAAACTAATTACAAGTGTCTTACTAGGTGGTATTATACCCCGAAAAGGCTGAATGGTTTCTCACCGTCTCACTCTGCGGAATGTTGGAGATGTCGGGGAGCAGTCGGAAGTTTTCTCCATGTTTTCTGGGATTGCCCAAAGGTCGCTCCCTTCTGGCATGATGTGGCAGACATCTCTAGTGAGATTTTGGGACGGCCTGTCGCTTGGGACCCTTCCTTGTTCCTTTTACACCTGTCGGAAATGCCTCTGAAGGTCTATAAGAGATCTCTTTTGAGACATCTTATTAATGCAGCAAATGTATTGATACCCAGGTTCTGGAGATCTGAAACAGCTCCTTTGGTGGAGAATTGGATTGGGGAAATTAATCATATCATGGAAATGGAGGAGCTTACAGCTGCGATTCACGAGACTAAGACGCAGTTTCGACAGGTTTGGACACCCTGGCTTCTCTATAGAGAAACGGCAAGATTTAAGCAGTTAATGAATGCCGATGCTCCCCCCTCCACCACTTTCTCAGAATGAATGAGATGCTGAAGTTTTAGAGAATTAAGTATTAAATAATGGTAGGCAAATTAGAAATAAGCTTAGGACATGTATAGAACGGCATAAGGGAATAGACTCCCCCCTATGGTGCAAACTGATTTTCACTCTTTTTCCCCGTTTCCTCTCTTTCCCTCCTATTTCTCTTTTTACTACCCTCCCCCTCCCTCCTCCCCCCCCCCCCCTTTTTTTTTTTTTTTTGTTTTGCTTTGTGGGTATAAAATATAAAATATTTTCTTTTTCCTTTTGTCCTTAGGTCTCTTTTGTGTTTTCTTCTTTCCAAATGGAATTATTAGTTCCCTTTTTTTTTTTTTTATTTATTAGATGAATAGATGATTGTATATTGAATAAGTGTCAACGAATTTGATTACTGACATATTATATGCTTATATATATGATGACAAAAGGAAAAAAATAAGTAAATAAAGAATTTAGAAAAATTCCAGGAAAATGCACTGAGGTGGGGGGCAGTTTAAAATCATTGCACCATGGGGTTCCACAGGCTGAAACTAAAAAAAAGTTGCTGCCCCCCTCCCCGTGCCCAATAGATTTAAATCTGGAGGGGGGCAAGCAGTCCTTATTTAGATCTGCTCATAGAATATATAGTCACCTGGTGCACTCATTTCAATTACAAATGTTCCACCCCTCGTTTGCTATTAGCCCATGTTTTACAATTAAAAGAGGCAATCAAATATAACATTATTGCTTGCCTGTAGTGAGGATCTTGGGGATGAGAAGCAGAACGTAGTGAGATGCTGGAAGTGGAGGCTGGTTCTGTCATTTGTGTGCTATTTAGGAATTGATAAATCCTTTTCTGATCAGATCTGGGCAGCCCTAGCTCACTAACAGCACACAATAACTGCTGGAGAGAAGTTTGCTTCTATCCTTTCTAATGGCTTCTTCTGAAAGCTTTATTTATCACTTGGGCCGCATCTAGGAGAGTGGTCCACTTACCTGCCAGAGTGCCTGTAGCCTACCAGTTCGAAATCCAATCTGTGTATGACTAAATGGCCACATTTGGAATCCCACAGTGATCCTGGTTTTATCAATTTGTCTTGGGTTTATCAATGCAACAACACACCTATCATGTTTTTGCTGTAATCAGAGAAAAATGATGCCAATAATAAGTAGCTATAGTTACAATATTATTGCTCTGGTATGAATATTATTTGGTATGGAGATAAATGGTTAGAAAGCCAATGAATGGTTTCCTCCACAGGATTGGTTTGGCTATTGCTCGGAGGCTTGCTTAGGATGGAGCACAAGTTCTCATCAGCAGCCGGAAACAAGAAAACATAGACAAAGCTGTGAAAGAACTGAAGAAAGAAGGACTAGATGTTGAGGGCACAGTGTGTGATGTTTGCCTTAGTAAAGACAGAGAAAGACTAGTAAATACAGTGAGATTTCATATGCTCAGCGGTACACTGCAGGTCTTGCTTTGAGGGCCTCACTAAGATAGCCTTTCATAAGCAAGCATTTGTAAATTATACAATTTATTACTAATATGTGAAATTAGAATGTAGAGAAATCCGGTTGCTGGATACCACCTGGGAAAGTATTTTCCCCAGTGCTGTTACCTTTTTCCTGGATCCTGGACTGTGGGCAGTTTGCGGTGTGTGGTGTCCAGGAATCAGATGCTCCCCTATTACTAGTTTAGGTTTATTCATTTAAATGTCAAGAAGAACATTTGGTTGTATGCTGTTCAAATAAACGGAACCAACCACCAAGTCTTGGATGGTGTTCTTGAAATGAAATGAAAAGTTGGCTGCAGTGGCTGTGGTAGTGGGCATGATATATTAAGTATGTATGAGAACAGAAGAGGTAACCTTGTGGTGTTAAAAGCATATATCAAATACTGGTAATCAACAAGTAATAAAAAGTATAACAGTATATCAGTGTAAAAGCAACATTTAATTTCTTATGTAGTTGTTTTGCAGGCTGTAGAAAAGGTTGGAGGGATTGATATCCTTGTTTCAAATGCTGCTTTAGCTACTGGTTTTGGTAAATTCATGGACTGTACTGAAGATATGTTTGACCAGGTAAGAAGACAGGACCTGTCTAGGAAGAAGAAAAACATTATTCTCACCTTTGCCCCCCCCAGCACCAGATCTGAATTTTTTTATACTTATCCATTCTGAGGATATGGCCAAGACACAAGGCCGGTGCCAGCACAGGGCAAACCTGGGCAATTGCCAGGGCCCCAGGCATCTTCAGGGGCCTCACTCAGGTTCACACTTATTCACTGTATTATTTTTCAGTGGTCCAGAACCACTGAATGTCTGGTGTTTTGTGGAGACCTGCTCATGTCTGGCCTCAGCAACAGGGGAAGGGAGACACGGAGAAGGTGGCATAGAAAGGAGGTGGCTAGAACCAGGTGACAACTGACAGCAAGGATGAAGTCTTTAGTGGCAGCAGAGCAAGCAGTAAGAGCTGAAGGGTGCTTGGGGGCACTAGAGAATGCAACAAGGACTAGAGGATGATTGGTGGCTATAAGGAATGCAATAAGGACTAGAGGGCGATCAGCAGAAGAAGATGAGCCATTTATGACAGCAGAGATGAAAAGTGACATCATGTGACTCTTGCTTTGGGGCCCACTAAGACTCTCTTGCCGGAGGGCCCCCACAAACCTAGAGCCTGCCCTGCCAAGACATACCTTTCCATGACTTTCTTTTGGGTCTTTCCAGCATATGAGACGTGATGGACAGACCCACTGAATTCACAGTGAATAGAGCCCCCATTTCTATAGGCTGCAATGGTGGCAGTGTGACAGGAACTTATTTGGCATGCTCCCTCTGATCTGGACTAGCCTTGATAAAATTGCGTATGCTGTACCTTTTTTGTTTGACCCTAAATGGGCGTTAAAGGAGCTATATCACGAAATTGTGCAATATTAAAAATCCATAGAGTCACGTCGGCACCACTTATACACTTGAACTGAATAAATCCCCTGCCAAGCTTGTAGTTTTCTTGGTAGGAATAACATACAGGAGTGACCGGTTTAAGTGTAATGGGTGGGCAGAACCTGTCCCTCTAATTTCCTCTTCCTTCCATTAAAAGAAAGAAACAAGCCTGCCTGAATATTTTTTGATGCCAGGTGTATACCTGATCACTGATCTACTTTAAATATAAAAACTGCCAGTACTCCTCTAAAGCGGACCAAAACACATATTTTAAACCAGCATCCCCTGAATTGCTCCTTCCAAGAAGAGTAACTTTTGCCAATTTTCACTGCTCCTACTTTACTTTAATCCCAAATAATGGAGCCTGTTTTAGCTGTAAAGCTCCGCCTCTTCCATTCATGATGTAATTGCCCCACCTATGCAATGACTGATTGCCTGCTATCTTACAGAGAGGGACTGCAAAAAAGGTGTTTCAGGATCATATGAAAAGTGACAATATCTATTTCTAGTTCTATATCCTAAGAAGGAAGCATCGCCAGGGGCCAAATAGTCAAATATCTTTCACAAGCTCAGTGGGTTTTGGTCCGCTAAATTTACAAAGTGCACTAAATATAATGAATAATTTCTGCCAGCATTTTATTCCTTTCTGTGATCTCATTAGGGAATTTAAAGCTGACCTAATATAAGTTTGATGTTATTTCACACTCCGGTCTAGATTAATTGCTTATCTCCATGTGCCTAGCAAATAAGCAGATACAGACAGGAAATTCAAGACTATCCTCATTCTCAACCTTATCTTAATAGAGGTTAAAGAAATGACAATAACCATTTTAAAATTTTCATCAGTGCAAAGTGCACACCATTTATTTTCACTCCCTAAAGGCAAACAGAAATCCTGTGCATCCTCTTTTTCACAGAGCTTTCAGGATAAACAGGATTGCCCTAAAATGTTGTAACCTGAGATCTGTTTCTCACCAAGATTTTGCAGGTGCCTATACTGTAATGCTATGCTGGCAATTTGGTTTTGGCTCTGTTGAACACTGACATCCAATGCCAGCATTACTGTGTTTCCCCAAAAATAAAACAGGTCTTATATAAATGTTTCACCTAAAAATAGATGCAAGGGCTTATTTTCAGAGGATCTCTTATAGCAGGCTGGCAGCTGGCATGATGGTGGCGGCAGTACAGCAGCTCCGGTACAGTACGTGCACAGACCTGGCTGAAAGTGGGGGGATGTAGGGGGATTCAGCTAGATTATGAATTGTAACTAGGGCTTAATATTGGCATAGGGCTTATTTTTCACACATTAACAAAAAATGAGGGCTTCATTTTGGGGTAGATCTGATTTTCGGAGAGTAGCATATGAGGGAACAGGGCTGGATAATGAGGGGGGCGCAGCCCCGGGGCCTCCACCACTTGCCCTGCAAAGGGGGCCTCCACCAACCTTTGGGTTATGGTCTGGTCCAGAAGGCTTTTCGTTATAATCTTACAATAACTGCAACTCTTCAAGCCCGATGCCTGGGCATCATTCTGGACTCTCACATTCACAGCTCACATTCCCTAGCCTTCCTGTCGCCTCCAAATCAAACATCTCCCACATCCATGTCTTCCTATCACCTGATATCACGAAAATTTTAATGCACGCATTGGTCATTTCCCGGCTTGACTACTGCACCCTCTTTTTAGGCTAACCAACAAACAGACTGACACTCTCCAATCTTTTCTAAACTCACTTCTCCAGTTCCCCTCCCCTCAATTCCTCCATTAGTTACCTGTCTCTCAGAGAGTTCAGTTCAAACTTCTAACAGTAACGTACAATGCACTCTCCAGCCAGGTCCCTCCCTATAGTTTTGATCTAGTGTTACTTATCAAGGTGCAACCTCCGCTCTGACTCAAACATTCTCCTGTCCTCCTCCTTGGTCACCTCTTCACACTTCACACGCCTTTAAAACTTCTTCCCTGCCTCTCCATTTTTCTGGAATGCCCTTCCCCACTCAATACGTTACTCTATAATGGTTCAAGCCTTAAAACCCATCTCTGCAGACTATAATCTGCTGTAAAGAGTTTAAGTCCCCTCCAGGGATGAAACGTGTAGGATTTCGGCCACTCTAGAGATCTCATCTATGCGGATATTGCTCTATGATACTCAAGCAGAGGATTTAAAGTGAAAGGTGATGTGACTTGCTGAATCAACTTTGCCTTGTTTTTAAGCTCATCAAATTTTATATCTTGTAAGTGCATATTATACCCATTAAATGTTCTGTGAACTTTAGAAGGTATCGCACTAGATATTTTTTTATTTTTTTTGCGTGCTACCACCTATGGATACTCCTCTGTGTTGAAATACTATTGCGTGGAGACCAATTTGGACGCATTTTGGATGCTTATGCGTCTTTGGGTTTAACATCATTCTGGAAAACATCTTGATAATGTATATGCCCTTCTGACCATAGGCTTTGGTAAGAATTTTGCATAAATGGTGGCTGATTATGCACAGTGTGTATATTCTTCTGCACTGCGGGAATATCTTAAACGGAGAGTAAAAATACTCTATCCTGGTTGTCGACTTGGAGCTCTGTGTACTACATAATTTTCTTTGCATCTAGATTACTGAGAAGAAGGACTCTATAACACGTCGAGCTCTGAACTTTCTACCTATACAGTGTTGTGCGGTTATCTTACATTAATCCTATAATCTGCTGTAAGCAAATTCTATAAGCTTCACAGGGCACATGCTGCCAAATTCAAGCTCTCCTGACCCTTTTTATCTCCACCCCAATCCTTTAGGCTGTAAACTAACAAGATCCTATTGTCTCTTGTTTTTACACCATTTGGTTTGAAATTTGTAACATCTAGTTTGTATTGGTCCCTCTACAGTATGTTACCTTGTCTGTAATTATACCCTGTACAGCGCTACAGAATAAGATGGCACCATATAAATAAACAACAACAATAACAATAGTATATTGCTGTTCTGTCCCCCAGCAAAACATACAACATGGTCAACCTATTTAGTCCCCATTTAACCTACTAGTATGTTTTGGTTTAGTAGTTGGAGGAAGGCATGGGGAGAATAAACTAATCTAATAACGCAATAGAGAACATAAGTATATACCATAAACCCCTTCTTATATTACATGTCCTGGATATCTATTTAGGATGATCTTTCTTTTATGGTCCTGTGCCACCTTCAACATTTTTGGGAATTTCATTTTAACACTTAGTACTAACTTATGTTTGCCTATTTTCTTTTCTTATTTCAGTTTATGTCTCCTTTCATTTTCTACATAAACAGTAAAAGGGGAAAAACATATACAGTAAAAACTGCCCCATGTCAACTTCCAGATATCTTTGGTAGGTTTAAAGAGGAACATTACAGGTCATGGGGAGTTAGTAAACATTGGCCAGACCTGGCTTGTCCGCCCCCCCCCCCCCGCCCCTCTGGTTTGGAAAATAGTTAATATAAACGTACCTCTCCAGCCGCATCACACTGCGGCATCCCTCAGTCCCATGCCGTCCTTGTTGGGCATTGACATCTTGGAATCCCGACATGCACTGCGCCGCCCCTCAGATCTTGCGCATGCACAGTGTCACTGCATAGGCTGCAATGACACTGAGCACAGAAGTGCGCAAGATCTGGAGTGGCGTGGGACATTTAATGAGAGGACGGCTAGAGGTAAGTACGGCTAAGCCTGCAGCCTTCACTCTTGGACGGCTAAGGGTGGAAAGCGGCCAGAAATACCGTCACATTTCAGCGTTTTAGATCCAAAAGGCAGTTGTATAGAGAGGAACATCAAAAAAGGTCTAATGTTCCGCTTTAAAAAAAAATATTTGCAATTTACAAACCCCTTTGTTGTGTCAGCTGTCCATGTGACTGTGGCCAGGAACCAATAAAATTCTCTGGCAAGGCATTTAAGGTGCCTTGCACACTCATTTGAGGTCATTAGTTGCTGTTGTAGCTGGTTATATGGCCAGCAGATGCCTACATGGGTTAGTAAATAGAGCACATGTCTGGCCACCAAGCACCATGGTCATTCTTAGAGCAAACGTGGTAAATATGCAAATGTAATTAATTAGGGACAAGAGTGGGACATGCTACCAGACAACGGGCAGGGAACGCGGAGGCCGAAGCGGCGTGACCTGTCCAAGTTGCTGCTGCAAAGGGACCACATTCACCCAGTGGGCCGTAAACGACATGTACTGTCCCTGACCGTAGTTACAGCTCCAGACGTCGGCGCTGCCATGCACTTTGCTACACACCGACAGGCTCAAGGACTGGCCCACCTTCTGTTCAACAAAAGTGTGCAGCGCTGGTACTGCCTTCTTGGCAAAGAAATGACGGCTTGGGATTCTCCACCTCAGCTCGGCACAAGCCATCAGTTCTCTGAAAGGTGCAGAGTCCACCACCTGAAAAGGGAGCGACTGCAGCACCAGCAACTTGGACAGGAGCACATTCAGCTTCTGCGCCGTAGGATAGGTGGGCGCATACTGCTGTCTCTTGGACATGGCTTCGCTGATGGATTGCTGGCGGGATGCATGACTTGGAGGAGGAGGAGGAGGAGCAGGAGCGACAGAGGATGGGTATGACGCACAGCTGCCTTCGGCTGAGGTGCTGGAGCCTTGGCTGGCAGAAATTGGGAGCGGCGTGCCACTCGGTGAGGAAGCAGTCTGGCCCACCTCTCTGGAGCCTAGGTTCTCCCAGGCTGCTTTATAGTGACGCTGCATATGTTGACGCAGGGCCGTGGTGCCAACATTTGGACCCTGGCCACGCTTCACCTTCTGCCTACATATCTTGCATTTGGCCATGTTACCCTCCTGCGGATGCTTCAGGAAAAACTGCCACACTGCCGAGTAGCTACTTTTCCCACCAACAGGCCTCACTGATTCGCTGCTATTGTCGCCAACTCCAGGAACCCCTGCCCCACTACCTCCCGATAAGGTAGCCTGCCGCGCAGCAGGTGCTCTACCCCGGCCCCGGCCCCGTTTGGCTCCAGGCTTTACAATTGTGCCCCCATGCTGCCTGCCAACCATGCTGCTAACACCTTGCTGCCTGAGCTGCTGAATCCGGGGCAACCTGCGCCCCTCTTCTCCTGATGATGACGATGAAGCCCCTTCATCACTCGGCTCCCAAGTGCGATCGGTTTCATCGTCATCATCATTATCGCCGAGTTGTGGCTGTACGTCACTGATGTTCGTGGATTCGTCAACAGTGTCTGGTGCAGGAGCTGGAACGCTCGCAGCACCCACGACACTGTCCACATCACTATTTGTCTGCCTAGCTAAAGAAGCCACCTCCATTTCTTGGCTGGGCAGTAGCTGCTGACTGTCCTCTATCTGATCGTCCTCCTCACTAAAGAGTGGAGCTGAACCCAAAGCATAGGATACGTCGCTGGGGGAGGGAACGGCGTAGGACAGAGGCAATGGGAGGACAGGGACTGCTCTCGGGGCATGCCAACTCAGGGTTGTGTCAGAGGAACCTACCGACCCTAGACTGGGGGTCTCAGACGTAAGTTGTGATGATGTTGTTGATGAGCGCGTTAACCAATCTACCACGGCAGATGCGTTACTGGTGGAGACCCGACCGCTAGCAGATATTGGCAGATTAGGTCTCTCAGCGTGACTCCTGCTGCTACTGGCCCCCAGTCTGCTGCGACCTCTGCCTGCGGAATCTTGGCCTCTGCCACTCCTCTTTTCACTTCCAGGCACTTGTCTGCCCGACATAGTCTAACTGGCGTGGTAGTAGGTGATATTTTAAGAACCCCCAGGCAGCGGTGGGTCTATATGAAACAGAATATAATGCACACCAAAAGTGACCAGGCCTGCTTAGTGTAAATAAGAGAGCTGCTTAGTGTAAATAAAGAGGGGTATGGTATGTTACAGAATGGGATGCCCCAACAGCAGTGCACCTGGGAGCAGTAGTACTATGCACAGCAAAAGTGTCTTTATCAGGCCAAATTACTTTTAGAATAAGTGCAAAGGGTTATAGTAAATAGAGGCTGGTGTAGTCACAGAATGGGATGCCCCAACAGCAGAGCACCTGGGATCAGTAGTACTATGCACAGCAAAAGTGTCTTTATCAGGCCAAATTACTTTTAGAAAAAGTGCAAAGGGTTATAGTAAATAGAGGCTGGTGTAGTCACAGAATGGGATGCCCCAACAGCAGAGCACCTGGGATCAGTAGTACTATGCACAGAAAAAGTGTCTTTATCAGGCCAAATTACTTTTAGAATAAGTGCAAAGGGTTATAGTAAATAGAGGCTGGTGTAGTCACAGAATGGGATGCCCCAACCGCAGTGCACCTGGGAGCAGTAGTACTATGCACAGCAAAAGTGTCTTTATCAGGCCAAATTACTTTTAGAATAAGTGCAAAGGGTTATAGTAAATAGAGGCTGGTGTAGTCACAGAATGGGATGCCCCAACCGCAGTGCACCTGGGAGCAGTAGTACTATGCACAGCAAAAGTGTCTTTATCAGGCCAAATTACTTTTAGAATAAGTGCAAAGGGTTATAGTAAATAGAGGCTGGTGTAGTCACAGAATGGGATGCCACGACCGCAGTGCACCTGGGAGCAGTAGTACTATGCACAGCAAAAGTGTCTTTATCAGGCCAAATTACTTTTAGAATAAGTGCAAAGGGTTATAGTAAATAGAGGCTGGTGTAGTCACAGAATGGGATGCCACAACAGCAGTGCACCTGGGAGCAGTAGTACTATGCAAAGCAAAAGTGTCTTTATCAGGCCAAATTACTTTTAGAATAACTGCAAAGGGTTATAGTAAATAGAGGCTGGTGTAGTCACAAAATGGGATGCCACAACCGCAGTGCACCTGGGAGCAGTAGTACTATGCACAGCAAAAGTGTCTTTATCAGGCCAAATTACTTTTAGAATAAGTGCAAAGGGTTATAGTAAATAGAGGCTGGTGTAGTCACAGAATGGGATGCCACAACCGCAGTGCACCTGGGAGCAGTAGTACTATGCACAGCAAAAGTGTCTTTATCAGGCCAAATTACTTTTAAAATAAGTGCAAAGGGTTATAGTAAATAGAGGCTGGTGTAGTCACAGAATGGGATGCCACAACCGCAGTGCACCTGGGAGCAGTAGTACTATGCACAGCAAAAGTGTCTTTATCAGGCCAAATTACTTTTAGAATAAGTGCAAAGGGTTATAGTAAATAGAGGCTGGTGTAGTCACAGAATGGGATGCCACAACCGCAGTGCACCTGGGAGCAGTAGTACTATGCACAGCAAAAGTGTCTTTATCAGGCCAAATTACTTTTAGAATAAGTGCAAAGGGTAAATAGAGGCTGGTGTAGTCACAGAATGGGATGCCACAACAGCAGTGCACCTGGGAGCAGTAGTACTATGCAAAGCAACAGTGGTTTACCTGGGTGAAACAGCTAACAAAGCCAGTGACCCAGGCAGTAACACTCAGGCTGGATGAAAAAAAAAAAAATCTCCCTGTGACTGCCTCCGATTTTTCCTAACTTTCCCTGCTTCTCGCTGACTTCCTGCCTGTCTCCTGCCTGTCTCCTGCCTGTCTCCTGCCTGTCCCTGTCTGTCCCTGTCTCTCTAACTGTCTCTCCCTGACTACAGCAGCGTCCTGTCTCTCACGAATGCAATAGAGAAATGAGGAAAAGCAAGATGTCCACCACCTTAAATAGCGCTGTGACGTCACCGGGCTTGCTGGCTGCTGATAGGCTGCATGTGACTGCCCCAGCATGCACTGGTGCGGGGTAGATGTCTGGACATGTCCCGTCCGCCACTCTAGAATGCCTGTAATGTAAATGAATGGATGTTAAAGGAAAACTTCGAGCGATCGAAGCACGGGGAAATTCGGATTCGATCCGAATCGAATTTTTCATGAAATTCGGATCGAATCCGGGTTCGTCCGGATCGATTCGCTCATCCCTACCCATGACAACTAGCCTAGAAAACTTGAGCCATGTACCTCGAGAGAATATATTGTTTGTGGGGGGATATTTCAAATATAAAGGGTTGTTTTTCTGGAAATAATGCCAGGTGCGCATAGTCATAGCGTTTTATTTGAAAATCTCCTAAAGCGCTATTTTAGTTTGCAGCATCTCTTGGGCAGGAAAGGGTGTCTACCAATATATATGTGGTATCTTTGTAACAGGAAGGAATGGGGCTTTTATATGCAACATGATTTTCTTTAAAAACATACATTTTATTATTTACAAAAGCTGTGTAAAATACATTTTTTTACTTTTTCAGACACAGTTGACCTAAAAGCACAGAAAAACTGCTGAAAAAAACAATATATAATTTTTCTTGGGAAATCCCTGGACATGCCTTCAAAAATCACAGTTATAATGCAAAGTACTGAAATAATGGTCTGGAAATAGTCTGAATATGTATGTTCTGGAATCAGGCCACGGCCAGCCACTGACTTCTCATTCCCAGTGCTGCGGGGGGAAACTAACAGGGGAGTCTCATACCCTCTAGTACGACTGATCTGAGGTCTAAAAGAGAAAGGCCATGAAAGTTGACTTTCCCTTTAACTTTAGTTTAATATAATAAAAAATGACAATATAAATATAATTACAAAATATATTGACTCACCTTCTCTTTTAAAACAGGATGGGGGAGCCAGAGGAGTGTGCTGGACTAGCATCTTTCTTGTGCTCTTCTGGAGCTTCCTATATAACTGGGGAGAATATAGTGGTTGGCGGAGGCTCCCCCAATCGTCTATGAGCAATATTTTTGAATTCAACCAATGTCCATATCAATTGTCAATTGTGATTATTATTCTAATTAAACAAGGTCCCCACTAAACTGATGAGATTTATGGAGCCAATCATTTCTAATAAATATTTACCACTTCCATAAACCAACCTTTGTTCCTTTTGTTGACCTTTGCATTTGAGATGCATTTATATATGACTGTGTGTATTATATTTTAACGGGAACATACATGTATGAAGGTAAGCCTGTTGTTTTTCATTCCATGTGTAGGCTGAGCAGATAATATTTATGGTTCCAGAAAACAGGCACAGAACCCTTCTTTTACTACATCAGTAACAAACATACTGTCAAACAGTCAAACACTTGCTACAAATTTACTAAAAACATGAAACATAAGAGCAAAATGCCATTTTAATAGTTCGGCAGAAACAGGGTTGCTGTGGTATTTATAATGAATTATTTGGATGTTAAAAATATATATATATATATACTGTATAATCTATTGAGGCTCACAGCTAAGGGGTGGGGGTTAGCAGAGGGTCATCAGAGCTACTGGGTGTCTATAGACCAAGGACTCAATACCGATTGTGCAGGTGGTGTAAGATGGTGATAAGAGTCTTTTAAAGTGGACCAACACCCAGGGGGATCTATAAGAATTCCCGGGCCGATCAGATCCCTCCCTGCGGGGCATCCGAAATCGGGATGTCCCACGGGGTGAAACCCCCCAGGAAGCCCACAATCCTACCTTTTCCACGTTCCAGCGGCGCATGTGCGTCGGCCGCCGCCGCCTCCCGTGCGTCCCTCTAGCAGGGCGGGCTCCCGCGGCGGCGGACGCGCTCTGCTTGTCCGGCGGCGGGGATTGGCTGCAGCGGTCACGTGGGAGCGGGGTGAGGTGAGTTCTCAGGGCTTTCTGGGGGGTTTCACACAGCGGGGCACCCCCGATCGGGGTGCCCCACCGAAGTGGACCAAAACCCAGGATAGTCAAAATCCTGGGTGTTGATCCACTTTAAAATTGTTTGAAATGGCCAATTGATCACAGCTGACCCTCGCCCACTTTGAGAACTCCAGTGAATCCCTAATTCTGGCTAATCCTTCTATACCCACCTCTGCAAAAAAAACTCAAATAAGAAGTACCTTCACCACCATTTGCAGCACCAGGTTCACCAATTCTGCTTCAGCGGAACTACCTTTGCTACAGGGCCAGGTGTGTCCATTGTCACTGTACTCCTGCAGCTGAATGCGGGCTACTAGGAATGGGTGAACGCACTGAAATTTGGGTTCAATGAGTTCAGGCTGCTAAAGTCTGTTTGGGTGACAGGGCTTCAACAGTGGCCAGAGCTTGCCAAATATGCGTAAGAAGTGCTCAC
Organism: Gastrophryne carolinensis; assembly: GCA_027917425.1. Classification (NCBI taxonomy): domain Eukaryota; kingdom Metazoa; phylum Chordata; class Amphibia; order Anura; family Microhylidae; genus Gastrophryne; species Gastrophryne carolinensis. The sequence goes on along the minus strand of CM051234.1, from coordinate 422,014,884 downwards.
CTGCTCTGCTACTGGTAAAGCTGAGGGGTTTCTCAATGACAAACACTATTGGCCTGATGCAGAGCCTCCCCTGAACTGACCTTAAAACCTTCCGATTGTCCGGGGGTCCCGTTTGAATCGTGGCTCAAATGTGATGCAGAGCCTCCGTCAGAATGGGTCTCCAACTGATCCGTAAATTTGTCTTCACTCGGGAAGTTTTTTTTTCTCTCTCGGGAGCATGCAATTTGATCGTGGCTTCCGTTCACGTTCACACGGGCGTTCCGTTTTTTCCTCCTTTTTCCTTTGTTTTTTAACGTACCTGCTTGCCTTCCGTCTCATTTTTCACACCAATTTTGTAGTTTTTTACAAGTATACTTACATCTCCATGGATTTCCTGTTGTCAATCTGGGTCCACGCCAGCGCACATCTCTAAATGTAAATGTACATATGCCACAAACTGGCACTTTGACACATACCTAAATTTAATCTTAAATTATTTTTGGTTTATTTTTCCTTGCCTTTAATGCTTACCTGAATCTCTTTTTGTTTTTCTTCCTTGCCTTTAATGCTTACCTGAATCTCTTTTTGTTTTTCTTCCTTGCCTTTAATGCTTACCTGAATCTCTGTATCTCCTTCTGCCTTGTCTCTAATGCTTACCTTAATCTCGTTTCTGATTCTGTGTTTTCTTCTCCTTCTTCTTGCTATTCCTTGTCCCATATACTTACCTTTTGGGACATGTAACAGTATGATGTTGTTGTGATAACGTACATTGTCACGAAATAAAACACACCACACTTCTTTGTAGTTTGTTTGTTGTTTACTTTTTTTTTGGGGGGGGGGGGAACTGTAAAATTTGAAAATAACTGTAAAAATGTAAAATCTTAAAAATTCGCCAAAATGGGTGTCTCCTTTTCTAGCGTGGCTGTGTTCTTTGATCTGTGAAAGAAAAACATCATCATTTTCAGTGTTTTTTTTTATGTGATTTTTGTTAGTTGTGGGGACATGAGTTTAAACTAGTTGTCCACAATTAAACTTAAACTTACATTGCTTTTGTCCAACAGGGCGTCTGGTGCGCATGCTCCTCCCTGGGTCAACCATTACGTCCGGCTCTGAAGCTGTTTGGATCCAAAACAAACAAACAAAAAGTATATTAGTTACTCTTTGTGCCTCCTGAATGTCAGATTAAGTTATGCTTCTATGCATCATTTCACTCACCTTCCCCAGCCACCTCTTCCTCTTGGCCCCCTTCCTCGACACCCCCTTGGGATGGCCCAGCGATGTCTGAATCTACAACTAACAATAGGGCACATGAGTATATGTATTTAATGCATGTATTAGCACATATCTAACTTTCTTCCCCTTACCGGAGTGAGGTTGTGGATCTGTTAAGCTGGACTCCCTGCCGTCAGATTCCCCCCTCCCCTGCATGCTGAGGTCCAGTGGCTCCTCATACTCACTGGCAAAGGAGGGGGTGGCCGTTGTCACTGGCGATGAACCACCTATTCCTTCACCAGAATCGCCCAACACTGGGCTGCGTGTTCTTGTCCGGGTGGGGCGGAACCGCATCTTCCATTCATGGGCTGAAATTGAAACACAATCATCCATACACGCCCAGCCAAGGCCAGTGTGATTCTGGCATGTCAAGTATATACACTTACCTGGAAAATGTTTTGCGAAGTACCGCCTCACCCGGGGCCTATGCCTCCTCTTTAAATCGGACCAGTGTTGGGCGATCTGGGTGAAGGTATAGGTGGTTTGGGTCCTTCTGGCTATCGCGTCCACCACCGCCAGCGACAACCTCTTCTCGTAATCTGACGGCAGGAAGTCGTAGCGATTCCTCAGCATCATCTGTTTTGAAAATACACAATAACCCAGCATTAATGCCCAAAATACATGTCCAAGTTTCATGCCCTACCTAAAGTCACTTTAGTATCCTTTTTATGACTCACATTGGCCTAGTTCTACAATCTGCATCTAGCCTAGTTTGTAGCTGCGTACATGTGTTAAACTAAGGTGGGCTTGTAGAGACCAATAATTAAGCTGTCCCTGCACCACTCTTCAAGTAAAGGTACAGCAAGATTAGTGTGCAAAAAAATGGTGTCCCAAAGCAGGCAATTTGAGTTTGCAGACAAATATAGTGTGGGGCCCAGTACCCCACAAGAACGGATACCAATGATTTGCACCACCAATCAATATGTTCAAAATTCAATCAAGGCATGTAACAATAATATATATTTCAAATTGTAAATTTATTTATTTACATCATGTTTAAAATAGAGCTCATCCAACAATTATTAAAAACCATAATTACTCAACGGGAAAAATCTCAAGCCAGAAAAAAGTGCCGTTGTGCATATAATAATATAAGTACAAAAATATATATGTGAGCCAGTGATATAATCAATGCAACAATCAAACAACCTCTATTCAAAAAATAGCTGTGAAAAACTACACAATGTTAATTGAAACAATATGTGAATACCATAAACTCACATGTGAAAAAATGTGCATCTAAACTGATCCAAAAATTAAACCCAAGAATTAATCCTAAAGTGAAAAAAGGTATATATAAAAAAATTCCTATCACCAAAAAGGTGGGCTTGTATTTGACGTTACAAAGTAAGTTGTTCCTGGCTAATCTTGCGCTTAGTTTTTTTTTTTATTACATGTAGTGTATGTGCGCACATAAACGCACGCTCGCCTACTCACATCCATGATGATGTCGTCCTGCTCCTGGATGCACGCGCGCATGCAGGCACACACGCTGTTAAACACGCCCACACGGGAAACATATTTAAAGCACAATGCAGTCAGCTCTGTGTTGGATACCATATCATTATGGGCAGACCAAAAGGGAGCAGAAAGAGCCACAAAAGCCCCGAGGCACATAGTAGCCGCACACATGCCTCATCCCAAAAAAAAACACAACAGCAGGCACAACACCCATGCTGAACATGCCCCGAAGCTGGAAGCTCCCGGCCTGGTGTAATTCATGTGGAAACTCTGTGTTACAACATTGTGCTACAATTACAATAAACTGGTGGCAAACACATGGAAGAACACATGTTTGCCACCAGTTTATTGTAATTGTAGCACAATGTTGTAACACAGAGTTTCCACATGAATGACACCAGGCCGGGAGCTTCCAGCTCTCACTGCCGGTAAGGTGAGTTGACGGCGCAGGGTGGATAGGGCGCCGCTGACATGGTTTCCATGCCAGCGGACGCCCTGCAATGGTGATGTCTGCCCCTGCGAGCTGGCTGACTGACAGCAGGCGCGGCCTATCGGGTCGCCCCTGCCGCCCTGTCACCAGTTACTGGGCAGACTTGGAGCCCAGCGTCATCTCCCCTCCCCGGGCAGACAGGGACGTTGCCGATCACAGCCGTGATCGGCTTCCGGCAGTGACAGAGCTGTGCCCTCTGTGGCACGCTCCGACGGCTTGCTGAGTATAGATTCTTCCTTTATATTTCCATATATCTCTATTTAGTTATTAATTGTGTGACATTCTGACCTGACGTCATATGACGTCAGGCGGGAATCACAGCAATTCTGTTCTTTAAAAGGCCATCTGCTGCCTTGCCATGGTTGTTTGTCTGCCCTGAGGAAGGGGGTTTTGCTATACCCCCGAAACGTCGGCTAATGGACACTGTTGCTATCAGCAACCCACTCTTATGGACTTTGATGCAGCTTAATGGTCTGTATGAACCTCATCTTGCTGTATATCATTTAATACAAGTCTATTGATTTAACCTATGGTGTGCTGGCCCTTTATCTAACTGTATTAGATGTTTTTAGGCTTTTTTTTTGCCTGTGCAATATGTATGCTCATGCTGTTTAGCAAATGTGACCTAGCCTCTTAGTCATGTTGATGGGCCGTTACAATATTTGCAGGTGATTCCGGCTATCCACTCCTTCCGTGGCTCCTGACGCCCGTCCTCCAGCCCCAGAATGCCGCCCAGGATGCATATAATAGGGCACACCAGAAGACCAGGACTGTGGTGGAGAGGGCGTTTGGCCTATTAAAGACCCGCTTCAGATGCTTGGGCCATACCGGGGGAGCCCTTCAGTATGACCCCAAAAAGGTCATAGATATTATCATGGCGTGTGCAGTGTTGCATAATTTTGCCATATTGCAGCGTGTCCTCCGGTATGCGGATTTGCCCCCCTCTCCACCTACCGATGAGCCAGAGGAGGACTACCGTGGCCCACCTAGTGTGTCTGGCCAAGTCGTGCGGTCAAATTTGATAGCCACACATTTTTCCAAATTTGTTGTCCCTTTGTTTGTTTTGTCACTTTATTGATTGTTAATTTTGTTTTTTGCCCTTTGTGTTGGTTTGTTTATTTTTTTATGTACAAAACAGTAAGGAAATAATTACTAAAAACCTCACACCTGATTTGAAACTCATGTCTTTTTTTGTGCCCAAGTTGTTAGTGCAAACTTTAAGTAATCTTTATTCCCAAAAAACCTAAAGGCATCAACTTAGTCAACAACAGGTTAAGTAAAAATGTATGGGGTTTATTTGAAAAGCAAACCTTGGAGTTGATGGTCACTCCAATACTTCATGTAAATACATGAGCCTCGATTCAGAGACACATTCGTCTGGACTTCCGTAGCTGTCTGTGAAAGTTTTGGTGGGTGTTTGTCATTTTTTTGCTTTTTTTCGTCCATTTTCTACTCGCACGAACGTGCGGGAATGCGCTTCCGATGATCGGAAGCAAATCGGAACATTTCCGTTAGTTCGGATCATTTTCCAAACAAAATTCCGTTCGTTCAGAAAACTTCTGTTGATTCAGAGAGCTTCCGTCTGATTCAGAGAGCTGATTTCCGACGGATCACCACCCTATAAATCCATTTCATTTCCGATCCACTTACGAGACCTTTGAGGGCTCGGATTGCCTTTGTTGAACATGTTTTGCGGCTATGTGGAGGAGTCTGCGTGCCTTTAGCACTAAGGCATTGCATGTATCAGCATGGCCGAGGCCATAAATTGTATAGCAATGCATACCTGAATCAATACATTTCATGTATGCCTTATAGATGCATTTTAATGCTGACCTTAATTAGTCCTTAGCATGTAAACATTTATTTTCCCACACATCCATATAATTGCTATATTTTTTTTGACTTATGTCCTTTGTGAATTATATTTGGATTGTTGAACTTGAATCTTAATTTGTGGTAGGAGTTCTTGTTTTAGTTGGTTACCTTTGCTTTGTGTAATTATTTTATATTTGGTTGCAGGAACTGCAAGATGTGCCACTCGCCCTTGCTCCTGATGCCCGTTCTTTGCCTGCAGAATGCGGGCCAGGGGTTCTCTAATCGGGCACTATGCAAAACCCGGCCCGTGGTGGCGAGGGCCCTCTGGCTTTTGAAGTCCAGATTTAGGAGTTTGGACCATACGGGGGAGGGGGGGCACTGCAGCATGACCCCAACAAGGTTATACCAATATTTTAATTTACGTTTTTTAACAGGGACCACACGTGCCAGAGTGGCACAACTGAGTGTCAGGGTCCTTTAGTTGGTGGGCGAGATGCAGGAGCTGCGCAACTTGTTGGGGACCACAGATGAAGAATAATGTTCAGTGGCCTGCCATTGCTATGTATTTTGTTTTTTATAGTTGTTAAAATTTGAAATTTTCAAACTTTTTAACAATTTTATATTTTATGATGGAATTAAAAAAAAAATGTTACATTGTCATTTCATTTACAAAATACCAACCTCTTGTCAGGTACTCTGGCCGGATATGGGCGGCGTCCTCGCTACCCATTATTCACACTTCCGGGTCAGAGTGCGAGCGCCACAGCATCTATTGTCTTATTGGCATATGGCTGATCATCATCTGTACATAAGGCAGGTGGACTCACAGACGATGTTACAGCATCCTGATGAAGTGGGCGGGGCCACGCAACGCGTAGATGCCGGATTCCCCCTGTGGTGGCACCTGCGGCTCTCCTTGAAAATGGTGATATAATATTTGTTCATTCATGCCTGTTTGTTTATTTACATATGAATACATGGTATGCTTAGGCGGTCTATGGCACATTGCACTTTTTCACTGTTAGTTAAGTTTTAATATAGACAGTTTACAGCACATTGCACTTTCTCTTTCCAATACCTGGTCATTGGTGTACCTGGTATATATATTTGTATTGAGGTTTTTCATTATAGCATTATAGTTTATGTATTGGCCACAGATGTTGTTTGTGTGATCACTTATAGTAGTATATTCTATCCATGTATTGGTTATATCAAATAGTGGTATATATACAGATTTATTGTTAGACAGGCATTGCATATTAATTTGTGTTTAGAGCCAATATCAAGGATTGCCACCAGAGGGCGTTGTCATTTATGTTTTTAAATAGTCTATGTGTATGTATGTATAGTGTTTGTTGCATTGGTATTTTTGATATTAAATATATTTGATTATTTTTACTCTAATTGGTTTGTGCGGCCTCATTTACAGGTTCCCTTCTGAGCCTAAGCTGGTTGGCTCACACGTGTTATGTATTAATAAGGGGGTACTTTGTACCTAGGTGCCTTTGAGGCCTGCACCCGTATATATAATTACTGATAGCTGTGCAGCATCCTAGCCTTTTTTTTTTGTTGTATATTCCAGCTTGCACCTACGGTGCCATTGGCTTGCACGCTCCATTATGGATTTTGATGGTATAGAGAGTACTTGGGCACAACATCTGTCAGAACTTAAAAATATAGACCCAGGGAACAGTGGGTTGACTTCCACCAGAGATGTTAATGTGCATACTGTGTCCAGATCTATCAAACAAGCTAGACGGAAATATCTCAGATTATGGTGGAATATAAATAGTTTAGAACTATATAAAGATCTTAAACTTATACCACGTGGACTTAGAGTCCAAATATTTCCGGCTTGGGAATGCTCAGATAGCTTTAAGAAAGAATGGGAAACCCATTTGACTACTTGCTCCATGGCCCTAATGGACATGCTTATCAAAGAAGACAAACTGTTACTTCAGGAGGTAAAAAATGAATTGCAAAGTTTATATGCCCAATTAGAGGTGATCACCACCCTTGAGTCAGTTCAACAACTCAGTGATAACATTAAAAAGGAGATGGAGAAATATGAATTTGAAGTTAGGGCCAATAAAAAACGAAAATTGGATAGGGACCGTTGGGATATGACAAATGGACGCATCTACAAGTGGAAACACTTGGGGAATGGACGGTCCCATAGATACAAACAACAGTATAGAGACACGGTCCAAGACCCATCCTCAGGTCTCCAGAGACTACATAGTTCTTCCTACCCCAGGAATAGGGATTCCTCCCTTTCAAGTTACAACTCAGAAACCTCTTCAGAGGGACATTTTTTAGAATCAGCACGGGATGGAGGCGCACGAGGAGGGGGGGTAAGAAGAGAACCAGGAGGGGGAAAAAGAAAGGAGAGAAGCCCACGGGACAACCAGTGGGGCGAAGCCAGACGATTGAGACCCAGGGGGGAGAATCAGGGGGGCACAGTGTACCAGCGGAGGCAGTGGAACAAGGAGAGGTAAATATGCAACTGGAGGTTATAAACTTATCCAGTATCGCCATATCCGACACACAGAAGCTTGTTCTCCAAAAGGGTTTAAGTTTCTCACCCACCAACAATATTAACAAATTCGAGGTTGTGAAGGATCTTTTCTTATACTGCAGGCGTCTATCACTTAAGAAATTCTTCCTCAATTCAGGACATAATGCAATGGACCCCAACTTGGGAGCAGAAGACGGACAAGCCTTAGATGACTTGATCGGTCTCTTGGAAGAGCAAGACAATGAACAGGTTTCATCCCAAATATTACGCAGACCCTCCACGTTTACCCCCCCTTGGACCAATAGCCAAGCGATACAAATGTTTTTTAGTCTTGTAAGTAAGGACATTCGAGAACTTACTCCTAACACACGTCACAACAACTTGACTAAAATGGAACGAGAAGCCTTACGGTCTCTCCAAGATAGAGATGACTTAATAATCAAGGAAGCGGACAAGGGGGGGAATATAGTTATTATGGATAAAACCAGCTATCAGAAAGAGGCTATGCGACAATTGAGGGACAGTAACACATACTTGAAACTACCGAGAAACCCAATACCCCAATATAAACGGGAATTTGATGACCTCCTGATGAAAGGGTTAACTGAGGGAGCAATAAATCGCACCCAATATGATTATCTGAGGGTTGACCATCCACGAACCCCTACTCTGTATCTCCTCCCTAAAATTCACAAGAATGCCGCGAGCCCCCCTGGTCGCCTGATCGTGTCTGGGGTTGGCAGTCTTACTGAACACGCGTGTACATTAATTGACTCAGTCTTACAACCACACGTTGTGGCCTTGGAATCATATATTAGGGACTCCACCGATGTTCTCAATAGATTGAACTCGGTCATTGTACCGAGAGGGACTTTATTGATTGCATGCTACGTGGAGTCCTTATACACTAATATTTCTCACACCATGGCCCTACTTGTTGTCAAATACTTTTTGGGGATGGAATCCGTTGACAGGATCAAATTCAACACTTTCCTTCTGGAATTGTTGGACTTTGTCCTCAGTCATAATGTGTTCCTATTTGATCTCGACTGCTACAAACAGATACGGGGGGTCGCCATGGGGGCTCGCTGTGCTCCCTCTGTGGCGAATCTTTTCTTGGGCTGGTGGGAGCGGGAGGTTGTGTGGGCAGACAACATGGATTTGTTCCACCACCACATCCTTGGTTGGTATCGCTTCATTGACGATATCCTCATATTGTGGGGTGGCTCCATGGAAATGGCTAATGACTTTATCTCTAATCTTAATACCAATGGCTTCAATATCTTTCTGACCCACACAATCTCCCCCCACCAGGCCACCTTTCTTGATTTGACGGTAACTGTGACAGAGGATGGCAACATACAAACCAAACTCTTCAGGAAAGCTACTGCCACAAATAGCCTCTTGCACTTTTCTAGTGCACATCCTACAAACCTAAAAAGAGGGATACCAGTGGGACAATTTCTAAGGGTCAAGAGAAATTGCACGGAAACATCAGACTACAAGGCAGCACAAAGAGAATTGCGGGAACGATTCAAGCGACGCGGGTACCCAAGGGGCGTTATTAAGAGGGCCATGAATAGAGCTGATACAACACCTAGAGAGAAACTACTACAATATAAGAAACGGGAGACCATGGATGAGGTAAGATTTATCTCCAGCTTCAATAATGATTGGTCCTCAATTCGAGCCATTCTTGCGAGACATTGGTCCGTTTTGCAAGCGGACCCCTGCCTGACAAGATGGGTCAAAAATGGTCCCCTCATGACTCCAAAACGAGCCCCCAATTTACGCGATCGCTTGTGCAAGAGCCACTATACACGACCAAGGACGTGGCTTACCACTAAATCAGATAGAGGTTCCTGCAGACCATGTGGTCAGTGCAATGTTTGCCGACATGTGGTATCCTGTGAGTCTTTTGAGGGATTAAGTTCCCCAAAACAATACACCATCAAGCAACATATGAATTGTCGCACTGAAGGGGTTATCTATATGTTACAATGCCCCTGCCCTCTCCAATATGTAGGGGAAACAAAAAATGCCGTTAAGGTACGGATACAGGGGCACCTCTCAAATATAAAATTGTCAAGGAGGGATAGGGAGGCAGGCAAAACTCTCACTCCAGTGGCCTCACATTTTTTGACCAAACACAACGGTAATGGGGACAAACTCAAAGTTACATTCATTGAGAAGGTTACATTGGGCGGTAGAGGAGGTAACCTTAAGAGAAGGCTGGAACAGAAGGAACTTGAGTGGATATTTAATTTAAACACACGGGCACCGTTTGGTATTAATGAGGACTTTTCTTTTTCCCCTTTCTTGGGACGGGATGGTTGATTCTGTGGGCACGTGGTACATTTTGGTTGTATTTTTGGCACTTTTGGTATGTGGTGGCGGTGGCACACCCACAAAAGGGATTTTCTGTGATTTTTTGTAATGTTGATATAATGACTAATACACTTCTCACTTTTATGTCCACTCAATACTTTTAGAGAGGTATCATATTCATCAGATACCCCTCTGGCAGGAGTCTCCATTATACATTCCCCTCCTCTGTGAAACAACAGTTCAGTGGAAGGAGCATCTTTGGAATGAGGGCCTATGCCGATGCCCATTGGAGTTTGTGGAGGTCTGTTGGTAGCAAGACAATGAGTAATCTCCTCCATACTGAACAATAGCTGGAGCATTATAGGACATTGAACAGAAGAGAGGTGATTCTAGTAACCGGAAGGATACCGGCAACACTCGGCAAACAGTCTTTTGAGAAAATATGATAAATATAGAAATATGGAATTCCCTCTGTAATATACAACAGGTGGACTAATTAAGGCTATCTAAATGGAAGAGAGGCGGATTCAAGCACCTGAAGAGTTATTGACAACATCTGTTTACTAACTGTTTAGAAATTGCTGCATTATATCTCTGGAGTCAGCGGCAATATATTGAAAAAGATGAAAAGGATGTGTTGGAATTGGTGGACTGGGAGTCCTCTGTATGATTGCCACCCAATGTGGATTGTTCAAATGGGTATATCTAGGAACATTGGGCTATGTGCTCATTACCAAGAAAAAAACCTTTTGGCATCACTTGTTCATGGGCTTGGCGCTAAAAAGTTTTCCCAAGCCCAGTTTTTGAATGTATATATCTGTGATTTTTTTGCCCTTAAAATACTCTCTAATATATAGATTATACAGGATGACTAGATTCATTCATGTAAAATATGTAAGTACCATGTGACCATATGTGAATATGGATTAACGTCCATGACAGGATATGTGTGTCCCCCTGCTTTGTGTGCAGAATAAGGTTTGGATAATCCTTTGATTGAGCGCATATTCTCGGGGATGTGTGGCGCTGCGCCGGCCCGGCGCGCGCGCCGCCCCGCGCTCGCTCCCGGACGCCGCCTACTGCAGGGGTGGGCGCCCGGGGGCGCGCTGCGGGTGTGCGTGTGCGTGCGTCGGGCGGACGCAGCGTCACCAACCTCTTGTCAGGTACTCTGGCCGGATATGGGCGGCGTCCTCGCTACCCATTATTCACACTTCCGGGTCAGAGTGCGAGCGCCACAGCATCTATTGTCTTATTGGCATATGGCTGATCATCATCTGTACATAAGGCAGGTGGACTCACAGACGATGTTACAGCATCCTGATGAAGTGGGCGGGGCCACGCAACGCGTAGATGCCGGATTCCCCCTGTGGTGGCACCTGCGGCTCTCCTTGAAAATGGTGATATAATATTTGTTCATTCATGCCTGTTTGTTTATTTACATATGAATACATGGTATGCTTAGGCGGTCTATGGCACATTGCACTTTTTCACTGTTAGTTAAGTTTTAATATAGACAGTTTACAGCACATTGCACTTTCTCTTTCCAATACCTGGTCATTGGTGTACCTGGTATATATATTTGTATTGAGGTTTTTCATTATAGCATTATAGTTTATGTATTGGCCACAGATGTTGTTTGTGTGATCACTTATAGTAGTATATTCTATCCATGTATTGGTTATATCAAATAGTGGTATATATACAGATTTATTGTTAGACAGGCATTGCATATTAATTTGTGTTTAGAGCCAATATCAAGGATTGCCACCAGAGGGCGTTGTCATTTATGTTTTTAAATAGTCTATGTGTATGTATGTATAGTGTTTGTTGCATTGGTATTTTTGATATTAAATATATTTGATTATTTTTACTCTAATTGGTTTGTGCGGCCTCATTTACAGGTTCCCTTCTGAGCCTAAGCTGGTTGGCTCACACGTGTTATGTATTAATAAGGGGGTACTTTGTACCTAGGTGCCTTTGAGGCCTGCACCCGTATATATAATTACTGATAGCTGTGCAGCATCCTAGCCTTTTTTTTTTGTTACATTTACACAAAACTAATGGTCCCAGAAATATTTAAAGATGAATATTCACATGACCGAGCAGTGATTTGGGTAAGTTTTAGGGGGCTAAAATGGAAGAAGAACCTAACCAAGAAGTGGTTTGGGTGAGCTTTAAGGGTCCAAAAGGGAAGATGGAGGATAGTGCTAAGTGGTTTGGGTGAGCTTTAAGGGTCAAAAAGGGAAGATGGAGGACAGTGCTAAGTGATTTGGGTGAGCTTTAAGGGTCAAAAAGGGAAGATGGAGGACAGTGCTAAGTGATTTAGCTAAACATTGTAGTAGAAGTGAGGGTGGCAAATATGTAGGCGAGCACTTTAATGAGTTAAGTTTGTAGTGCGCAGGCGCAAGATCGTAAGGATTTCCGTCTGGACGGAAAAGTCTGGATGGAAAATAACATCCTCGTAATTCGTAATCTGCCGTACGAACGGACGGAAACTTTACAGAAGGTTTTCAATGCATGCATTGAATCGCTCGTACGCTCATACGAGAACGGAAACATTTCACAAAAAAAAACAGATCGGAACTAAAACGGAAGTTTTTTTTGTCTCTTTGAATCGAGGCTATGGTCAAACAACAAATGTAATTTTTGGCAAATCATGCCACATAGCAATTGAGTTTCAAAGTAAGGCACTCCAGGCCAAAGTTTAATACAAATTTTCAATACAAAAACATATGTGACAAGCATTGGCATGTTCAGATTTTTGGGAAAACAAATAGGCCCACAGACACACCCTCTCCTGCTTGGCCACATTTGCCACAGGCACAGGTGTAAAGCAGCCATACCTATGCAACATCTACACCTGTTACTCAGTGGCCCACCCAAACAAGAATCCCCAGTCCAAATCCAAGTCCAGTTCAATCTCAGCCAGGGGTCAAGGTAGTAGTTTGCCAGCCCAGAATGTCCCCCAATCATGCCTACAAACAGGAGGAGCCAGAACCAATGTAATTAGGCCCAAGCCTGCAGCACAACAGCTTGAGTGGCAGGTTCATTGAGGCTTGACCTCCGGCATTGGCTAGTGGGCTACCTCAGCACTCTAATGAGCTATATGGGCGCAAATCCAAAGCATACAAGCAAAGCCATACCAAAAGGGTATATTGGTAGGGCTCACCAGACAGGTCAATACAGTGGGGATGTAGAGCAAAGATGTGGAGCAGTTACAGGCCAAATAGGCCTTAAAATGGGGGATGCCCATAAAACCCAGGTTGGGGCCCTTGGAGGTGGGCCCTCACCTGGGCCTATGTGGCATTCAGAATCTGCAACTGTTCCAACATGTTTCTATTGGAAGTTCGAAATTCAGCCATCATGGCACTGAGATTGTTAGATAAGGTGGCCATGTGGCTGTTGCAATTTCTAACTTCCTCAAGCATGGCACAGTAATAATTCGATAAGGTGGCCATGTGGCTGTTGTTGGACCTAAATTCAGTAAGCATGGAGTTTAAGGTGTTATTTAATGTCTCTAATTGGCCATGAAGATGCTCGTGGTTTCTTTGATTTTGTAGGCGAAATAACCGCCTCTCATGGTGCCATGCTGACTCCATCATCGGCACGCCCCTCCCCTGGGAAACTGGCCAACGTAGCTGACTACGCCTCCCAGTTCCCTGGGTTGTGGGGCGTGCAGATGATGGGCCTCTAGGTCCACCAACAGTCACAGGTCTGCTTGGCAAATCCTCAGCAGCAGAGCTAACACTGGGGACTGTAGGCTCAGTCTCTGCATGCTGCCCACGATGGGCCTGTCCTCAAGGCCCACCAACATGTCATGTTTTTTGGATCTCCAAATAGCCAGCTCTATTGCTCTGCAGCTGCACTAATTACTCCACCTGTGCATCTTTGTGGAGATCTGCAAAACCTGGCCTGTTGGTGGGCCTTGAGGACAGGGTTGGGGACCACTGCTATAGTGGATCCTGCATATGGAGGGTGGAATTCCAACGGGTGGAAACATCGCAAATCAGACTATGTTGGGGTACACCGTTCTGACGCTGAGGCTCAATAAGGTTGTGCTTGGTGGTGTAGGAGTGCCAGAAGTGCATGCTAACTTTCTTTCCTGTTGTTCGGATGTCTTTCAGATGGGGGTAAGACTTCAGAAAATGCTTGACAACTAGACTGAACACATGTGCCATGTCAGGACGCATGACTCTGGCTTCCTTGTCGCAGCGCAAACAAGATGTTCTTCCAAGTATCAGTCACCATGGGTCCAAATTTGCTGTTTTCGTGGATTAAGCAATGATTTCATGGATTGAGTTCTCATTTTTAGTAGTTCCTCCCATGTGTGACTCAAGGAAAATCATGTGAAGAACAGCGTGAAACCACAATCACCAAAGGGGCCTAAAAGTATATATATTGTCCACCATGAGTCCATAGTTACAGCTCCAGACGTAGACAACACTGTGCACTTTGGTACACACTGACAGGCTAAAGGACTGGCCCACCTTCTGTTCAACAGCATTTTACAGGGCAGGTACTGCCATCTTTGCAAAGCAATGATACCATGGGACTCTCCACCTCGGCTCGGCACAAGCCATCAGTTCTCTGAAAGGTCCACCACTGGGTAATGCAGCAGGCTGGACTTATGGTGACGCTGTCTGAGAGGAGAAATCCCTCAGACATCAAGATTAAAAATTCCAAGAATTTTTGAGGGCTAATTATTCAGAGGCAATGATGCCCAGTTGTTTCTGATTTAATTACAAGGTGGAAACACACCCTCAAACAAAACTTCACTTTGGCAATACTATTGCATTTCTTTATTCATAATTTTATGTATATATACTAACTAACCTACTTTTTCTCCACAGGATTGTGGATGCTACATGAAAAACTGCCACATCGCTGAGTAGCTGATTTTTCCTACCAACAGTCCCCAATAATTCACTGCTGCTGCTGCTGCTGCCGCCGCCACCGCCGCCGCAGACTCCAGGGACCCTCTTCCACTACCTCCGCTTGCAACACCTCCTCCCACGACACTCTCCTCATCACTAATTGCCCGGCTAGTGGAAGAAGAGGCGAGTGTCTCCTCCACTTCTTGGCTGGGCAGTAGCTGCTGAATTTTATGATTATCAGATCTTCATCAATGGATAGTGGAGCTGAACCCAAAGCATACCAACAGACAACAGACAGTTGACTGGGGGTGTCAGATGCCACTTGTGATGCAGTGGACTGCTTTTTCAGCACTTCCAGACAAAGTTGCTTCATTGGCTGACACAATGACTGGTAAAGCTGTGGAACATATGCTTGAAAAGCAAGAATAACCATTTGTTTTTATATGAAAAAGACCCTGGTTTATACATACTTTTCTTTTTTCCAGAGACTGCCCTGCGTGGAAATGAATGGCGCATGGATCAGCCAAGCTTTCCTCCCAACAATGCCTGATGTATTCCAGTAGATTGATGACGGGGCCAGACCAACACTAAAGAAAGATGGATCGTGCAAAACAGATTTAAGGCGCTGCTCTCCAGTTACAGACATTCCTCCACATCGGACCACAAGTAAGTATTGATAAAAAAAATCCTTTACGTTACTCTTACTTTTTATTAATATTCTTCGGATAAGACGGATCAGACATCCAGATTAAAAATTCCAAGAATTTTTGAGGGCTAATTAGTCAGAGGCAATGATACCTTGTTGTTTCTGATTTAATTAAAAGGTGGAAACACACCCTCAAACAAAACTTCACTTTGGCAATACTTTTGCATTTGTTTATTCATAATTTTATGTAGATATTACTAACTAAGCTACTTTTTCTCCACATGACTCTCCACAGGGTGTGATTCATCCAATTTTTGGGCTCCTGAAGCCAACCCCAGTGTCTCTGTAAAGTAATGTTTGGGCTCCTGCTGCTGCTGCTGCCAACTCCAGGGTGTGATTCATCCAATTTTTGGTTTCCTGCAGCCAACTCCAGTGTCTCTTTAAAGTAATGTTTGGGCTCCTGCTGCTGCTGCTGCCAACTCCAGGGTGTGAATCATCCAATTTTTGGGCTCCTGAAGCCAACTCCAGTGTCTCTTTAAAGTAATGTTTGGGCTCCTGCTGCTGCTGCTGCTGCCAACTCCAGGGTGTGATTCATCCAATTTTTGGGCTCCTGAAGCTAACCCCAGTGTCTCTTTAAAGTAATGTTTGGGCTCCTGCTACTGCTGCTGCTGCTGCTGCCAACTCCAGGGTGTGATTCATCCAATTTTGGGCTCCTGCTGCCAAATCCAGTGTCTCTTTAAAGTAATATTTGGGCTCCTGCTGCTGCTTGCAACTGCAGGGTGTGATTCATCCAATCTTTGGGCTCCTGCAGCCAACTCCAGTGTCTCTTTCAAGCTATGTTTGGGCTCCTGCTGCTGCTGCTGCTTGAAACTCCAGGGTGTGTCAGTCAATTTTTGGGCTCCTGCTGCTGCCAACTCCAGTGTCTCTTTCAGCCAATGTTTGGGCTCCTGCTGCTGCTTGCAACTCCAGGGTGTGATTCATCCAATTTTTGGGCTCCTGCTGCTGCCAACTCCAGTGTCTCTTTAAAGCAATGTTTGGGCTCCTGCCCCTCATAGTAATGCCACTTCAATTCTCTGCAATTGTGCCGCTCTGCGATTCTATTAGCGATGCCTCTGATCTGCATGTGATATTTATTTACAGTATTATTTAACTAACCCAGCACGCATTCTATGCGTGTTACAGCAAGGCAGAATGGTTTACAACCCTATTGAGGCTCTAGGAGGCTCAGAAATAGCCGTTTTTAATAGCGATTCGTCGCGAATAAATTCGGGTCGAAACGATTTTTGTCGGAAAATTCGGCGAATCAGTCGAATCGAATTTTTCAAAAGTTCGCTCATCTCTAATTAATGACTTAGCAGAATGACCTCTGCCCACTTCCTTAGATTACTGACTTATCAAAATGACCTCTGGCCACTTCCTTAGATTAATGACTGAGCAGAATGACTTCTGCACACTTCCTTAGATTAATGACTTAGCAGAATGACCTCTACCCACTTCCTTAGATTAATGACTTAGTAGACTGACATATGTAGTCATGATTTAGGTTGGCAACTAACAAACATTCCATCCACAGGTGAGAAACATATATTTGTCACAAAATAATGTATTTTTTAAAATTTTATACAGGGACCACACGGGCAAGAGTTGAAGAAATGGATAGAAGGGTCCTTGAGTTGGTGGCTGATATGCAGCAGCTGGTTGACTCGTTGGGGACAACAGAAGAAGAATAGTGTTCTGGGTCCTGTCACTGTGTGTTTTTTTGGAAATAGTTTGTTTTATTTTAATTTTTTAAACATTTTAACGTTTTTTTTAAAAAAACTAAATTTTATAAAATTTTTACCCAAATTTTTTTTTAAAAAGGTCCCAAAAAATGGCCATTTAATAAAAAAAAAGTTTCAGTGTCATTTTTTTTGCCATTCCAGGCACTCCTTACGCTTGGGATTACCCCCTTGCTGATCACGTGATTGCAAGAAAGAAAACAGGTGTGGCCCCTCCCGGCCCATAAGTAGCAGCTGCCTCCTCACCAAGATCAGTTTTTTCTTTCTTGTAGTGGCAAGTGACTGTAAAGGTTGTTCAAGAAACTAGTTCTCAAGGATTGGCAGCAAGCGGGGGACTGAACCCGGTCGGCTCTCTGCGTAGCCTTATTCCCACGGATCCCTCAAGACCCAAGTTTATGCCTCCACAGCGTTGGCTGTTTTGGGGTCCGTGAAGGTAAGGTGGAAGCGCCGGGGTCTTGGGCGCTTACAGAGTGTATATGCTCTGGGCTGCAGGCTTTTTTGAAAAGCAAGTCAGCCGCAGGATTTTCTCTGGTGTACCTGCTGAGGAATGTTTTTTTGTTTTTTACCCAACCCTTCCTTCTTCCAAAAAGAGAAAATAATATAAATAAAAAAATTTAAAAAAAAATGTTTTTATGTATGCCTTTAAGGGACGTGGCTGACGTCACGCAAGGGGCAGAGTTTAACCCGGAACCACAAGGCCGTGTATTCAGTTGTCTCTCTCTCCGGGCGAGGAAATCGCATATTGCTAGGTGTGTGTGTGTGTGTATATATATATATATATATGTATTGCGGCGAGATAGCATTGCGATTGCGGCGGCGGCAAGGTGCTGGCCTAGAAATGCCTTGTGATTAGGATGGCTTTCGGGGGTTCCGCTGGTTTATTCATATTGCTGCCTCAGGGCAAGCTGATTTTGCCGTTGTTTGCACTAAGCTATGATATATATATTATGTGTTTGATCATTTCTTTTGTATAGCGGTAAAGAGAAGAGTGGTGGTGGTGAGTGGACATCGCCATTATCAATTTTTATACTATATATATATATATATATATATATATATATATATATATATATATTTTACTATCTGTATGAATATATTTTATTATTATAATAATTGTCAGTTTTATCTTTTTTATCTTTTTATCACTTAAAAAAAAAAAAAAAAGAGGGAGATTATTAATGCTCTTTTTTTCTCCTGTTTTATTTTTTAGAATTTGGAAGAAGGATAGAAAAGGGTTGTGGTTCCTCCCGGTCCCTTTTGGGATTGGATTTAGGCTTAGGGCCTTTTAGGTCTGATTGCCAAATAAAAAAAAAAAAAAAACACCATGAGGGAGGCATCAGGGGATAGTGATTCGGGCATCCCATTTGAGCAGGGCGGGCTCTGCCCCTTATGTAAGCAGGATCCCCTGGGTAGTTTCAGCACGGTTTGTTCGGCTTGCACCATGAGAATTGGTTAGACCATAATAGAGCGGCGGCTCGGGTCTTTAGTCCAGTTATTACTGGTGTGAGCGCAACTGGAAGGGGGAAGGCAGCGAGGCGCAGTCAGATGTGGTGCACAGGTTGGATAACCTGAAGAGACAGTTATTCTTGGTTATTCCAAAGAAGGCCACCTATAAGAGGAGGCATTGGAACCTGTTGCGGAGGAAAGAGATATATTTGCCTCTTTTGGAGAGCGGGAGGAAGAAGAGTTATAGATGAGCAGCTCTCAGAAGGCGAGTTACGCTCTGGTGAGGAAGATAGTAACTCTATTTTTTTCTCTTCTGATGAGGACCCCCTCCTCGCAGGCGAAACACAGTGTCTGCTCTCTTCGGTTTTTGAAACTTTGACTATCACTCTCTCCCATATTGTATCTTGTACTCAGAATATCCACTGTCAAATCTGTAAAACTGCGTTTGAAATAGTGTATGTACTGTATGTTCTACCCTGTCTGTAATTACTACTTTGTAAAGCGCTACGGAAGATGATGGCGCTATATAAATGAACAATAATAATAATATCACCCCTCCTGAGGTGGCAAAAAGAGGGAAGGATGATCTGTTTAAGCCAGTAAGGCAAAGGCAGGTGTTCCCGGAGCAGCTGTACTTTTCTAAAATGGCGTTAAAGGAATGGGAAAATCCTAACATATTACCGGCTGTTCCTAGGATACTAGACTCTAGGTATCCCTTTCCGGCGGACATGATTAAGCTTTGGTCTTACCCACCTGAGGTGGATTCTCCAGTAGCAGGCTTGTCTAATACCTCCATCATGCCTTCTGCTACTATGGGAACTTTTAGAGATCCCACGGAGAGACGAATGGATCAATTGGCCCGCCATGCTTTTGCTATGAAGGGATCCTTTCTACGTCCTGTTTGTGCCATGGCCATTGTGTCCCTGGCTTCAAGGAAGAAGATGAAGAAAAAGTTTCGCCAGGGCTAAGTCTCGCAGGCTTATTCAAGAGTCCAAAGATTTTAAGGATTGTTTGGACTTTAACTCGTTCGCTATCACTGCGATGGATGATGCAGTCAGGCTAGCTGCTAGAACTTCTGCTCTGCTTGTGGCCTTGCGCCGTTCCTTATGGCTAAGACAATGGTTGGCAGTTGCCGCCACTAAGAAAGCTCTTATAGATCTACCTTTTTTAGGGAGCAGATTTTTGGGAGAAAAACTGG
The DNA here is from genome assembly GCA_027917425.1 of Gastrophryne carolinensis. Classification (NCBI taxonomy): domain Eukaryota; kingdom Metazoa; phylum Chordata; class Amphibia; order Anura; family Microhylidae; genus Gastrophryne; species Gastrophryne carolinensis. Next base: position 421,995,079 of record CM051234.1, on the reverse strand, counting down.
ACGGTATGGTGAAGGATGGCAAACTGCCTCAGAGGAAGAGGACGACTCGGCCTTTTCAGAGGACTCCATCATATCAAATCTTTTGGACTGGCAGAGGCGCCTTTCGTCCTTGTTCCCATAGAGATTTTTGAGGTAGAGGCAGAGCGCGTAATAGGGCAGGAGGGGCCTGGAGAAGTGGGCCTAATCCTCCAGCCAAGCCCACTCCAGCATGAGGGGGCGCCCTCACCCGAGCGGGTGGAGGGACGGCTTTTGCATTTTGCTCATATCTGGAGGCACCATGTGGCAGATCTTTGGATCCTAGAGGTGGTGTCATCAGGCTACAAGATCGAGTTTGCAGCCAGACCACCTGCAAGGTTCCTTCGGTCAGGGGCATACCGGAACCAGTCAAAGATAGATGCCCTGAGACCCGCAGTTCAGCATCTCCTTCAAAAAGGGGTAATTTGTCAGGTACCCTTTCAGGAGGAAGGTCAGGGGTTTTACTCCAACCTGTTCACAATCCCCAAAAAGGACGGGTCGATGCATCCCATTTTAGACTTAAAGGGTCTCAACAGGTATATCCGCGTGAAACCTTTCTGCATGGAGACGCTAAGGTCAGCAGCAAGAGTAGTTCAGCCCGGGGATCTTATGACTACTATAGACTTAAGGGACGCGTATCTGCATGTTCCAATTTTTCCAGGGCATCAGAAGTTCCTGAGCTTTGCCCTGGAAGACCAGCACTTCCAGTTTGTGGCACTCGCATTCGGGATATCCTCGGCTCCAAGAGTGTTCACCAAAGTTTTGGTGGGTCTCATGGCCATTTTCAGGAGCCAGGGGATATGCATCATTCCATATTCGGACGATCTTTTAATTTTAGCGGGTCTCTTCAGCGGATCATGAAAGATACGCAGATGGTCCTATCAACTCTGGAAGAGCTTGGCTGGGTGATCAATTATCCGAAGTCCCATATCACTCCGGCGCCAGTAAGGAATTTCTTAGGAATGATTCTGGACACGGTTCAGGTCAAAGTGTTTCTACCAGAGCAGAAGGCTCTGCTAATTCAAAATCAAATAGAGTACTTACTGGCTTGCCGGCAGCCGACCATTCAGCTAGGGATGAAGCTAGTAGGCCTTATGGTAGCCTGCTTTGAGGCCGTACCTTTTGCACAGTTTCACATGAGGCTTCTTCAGTGGAATCTGTTGGCAAACTGGGATCGAGCCCCACAGTCGCTGGATCAAGTTTTTTGTTCTGACGCCCTCGGCCAGGCAATCTCTTCTGTGGTGGATGGACTCTCTTCATCTGTCTGTAGGCAGGTCCTTTCTGACACCACAGTGGCAGATCGTTTCCCCCGGATGCCAGTCTCACAGGTTGGGGGGGGGGCATCTGGCAGACACAGAAGATCTAGGGACAATGGGGGCCGAAGGAGTTGAGCCTTGCTCAAGAGCACTTCGGTCTTGTCCCAGGACCGGGATTCAAACCTGCAGCCCTCCGGTCGCAAGTGCGCTCCCCTTGCCTCTAGGCCACAACTGCCCCCTAATCTGGACTTGAATCTGGTGTTGACGGCTCTGCAGGGTGCTCCCCTTGATCCTATGATTGACGCTCCATTGGGCATTTTGACGCTTAAGGTGTTCTTTTTGGTGGCAATCACCTCTGTGCGGCGTGTTTCTGAGTTAGCCGCCTTATGTATGAATTCTCCTTATTTTGAGTTACACAGAGACAAGGTAGTTTTTCGGTTTAAGCCTGATTTTTTACCTAAGGTCGTCTCTCCCTTTCACCTTAATCAAGAGGTAACTTACCTTCTTTATGCCCAGTTCCGGCTAATGCTAAGGAAAGGGCGCTTCATTCTTTAGATGTAGTCAGAGCCGTAAGATATTACTTGGCAGCTACAGATTCCTTCCACAAAACGGATTTCCTTTTTTGTTATATCGGAAGGGCCGAGAAAGGCGCTTCCGCCAGCTAAAAGCCACTGTCAGTAAGTGGATTAGGCAGGCAGTAGGAAGAGCCTACTCGGCCAAGGGGAAGGAACCCCCTTTTCGGGTCACGGCCCATTCCACTAGGGCCATTGGTGCTTCTTGGGCTTTTCAGCATCAGGCTTCGGTGGAACAGGTTTGCAAATCCGCCACCTGGTCTTCGGTTCATACATTTACCAAATTTTACAAGGTGGATGTTAGAGCCTCAGCTGACGCTGTGGTTGGTCGAAAGATTCTTCAGGCAGTAGTGAAATGAACTACCTGCTGTTCTGCGTTAGGGGATCCCGCCCATAGATGGCACTGCTTTTGGAGATCCCAAGCGTAAGGAGTGCCTGGAATGGATTGGAAGAAAAAACACAATTCTGTGAGGTACTCACCTGTAGAATTGGTTTTTCTGGGAATCCATTCCAGGCACTCCGGCCCACCCGTTTTGGGTCATGATCTATCTTTTGATGCTTTTTTTTTTATGGTGTTTAGTCCATTTATTTCATTAGCATTAAAAAAAAAAAAAAAAACAAAAGAGAAAATAGAAAAAGTGTAAGAGAAAATTAAAAGAACAAAACTAAAGTAACATGGACTCCTATATAGGCCCTCCCGGCCTGCCTCTGTTTTTCTGTTTTTTACTGCTTTTTAAGTAAACTGATCTTGGTGAGGAGGCAGCTGCTACTTATGGGCCAGGAGGAGCCACACCTGTTTTCTTTCTTGTAGTCACATGATCAGCAAGGAGGTAATCCCAAGCGTAAGGAGTGCCTGGAATGGATTCCCAGAAAAAAACAATTCTACAGGTGAGTACCTCACAGAATTGTGTTTTTACACAAATGCATTAACACCAAACGAAGGGTGAAATAAATATTTAGAGATGAAGATTCAGATGACCGCGAAGTGGTTTGGGTAAGTTTGAGGGGCCTAAAATAGAAGAAGAACCTAACCATGAAGTGGTTTGGGTAAGTTTTAGGGGCCTAAAATGGAAGAAGAACCTAACCGCGAAGTGGTTTGGGTAAGTTTGAGGGGCCTAAAATGGAAGAAGAACCTAACCGCAAAGTGGTTTGGGTAAGTTTTAGGGGCCTAAAATGGAAGAAGAACCTAACCGTGAAGTGGTTTGGGTAAGTTTTAGGGGCCTAAAATGGAAGAAGAACCTAACCGCGAAGTGGTTTGGGTAAGTTTGAGGGGCCTAAAATGGAAGAAGAACCTGACCGCAAAGTGGTTTGGGTACGTTTTAGGGGCCTAAAATGGAAGAAGAACCTAACCGCGAAGTGGTTTGGGTAAGTTTGAGGGGCCTAAAATGGAAGAAGAACCTAACCGCGAAGTGGTTTGGGTAAGTTTGAGGGGCCTAAAATGGAAGAAGAACCTAACCGCGAAGTGGTTTGGGGAAGTTTGAGGGGCCTAAAATGGAAGAAGAACCTAACCACAAAGTGGTTTGGGGAAGTTTGAGGGGCCTTTACCAATCGAATAAAAAAATCTAAAAAGGGTACCCACCTTTTGTACTCCGCAGCTGATCGACTCTAGTCACCTGTGCTTCTGTGCTAGGATCTTGCCCTTCCGTCATCAGTCAAAGGGACAAGATCATGCCCTCTCCATTCACTACATAAAACCCAATATTGGGTGTGCTAAAATTTACGGGGGCCCCCCATGCACCCATGCACACCACACTTCTCTCAATCAAACTATAATGCTGGCCAGCAATTGTCTTTGTTGGAAAGACCTTATTGAGGATTCTTGTGCGATTCTTGTGAGATTCTTATCTTGACAAGAGGTCCCAAAGAGCAACAAAGCTGTAACTATGGGCCTTATATCTGAAACTTGCCGTGAGGGCCATTGTGAGCCAACCAGGCGGTTAAGCTGTGAGGAGCCCTGCCACAACAGCTCCACTGCCTCCCAGTACCTCATTCAATGTTGCAGGTTCGGAATAGATGTAGCCGCCAACACTCCTGGGGTTCACAAGGTCAGGAAGGACACAGCCAATGCAACTAACACATGCGACGAGGGGGGCATAGTCGGGTCATCCTTCCACCGAGGCATGTTTAGCTCCACTCATCGGAGCTTCAACAGGGTGGTGGACAGCCAATCCTCTCTTGCTCTTGACCATGGGGCCTTGCCCCCTTCCTCATTGGTCTGGCCAATCACCTCCATACTATCACTTCATATAGATATCAATTGCTCCTCATACTCGGACACATGACCAGATGAACTACAAGTCCCAGCAGCATTGCGCCACTTCTGAGCAATTCAAGGCGGAAAAACAATAAGTACATCCAGAGGGTCGTAACGTAGCAGCATAGTTATTGCAAATATATTAGTTGGTGTTCATAGCATTTCATCTTCCAAATGAAGGCAAGGGGAATCTTGGAGCATTCAGCCACAAAAAGTGTAATTCTGTCAGAGCCTCAATACAGGTCCACCATACCATTCATGCACCCCATGCTCACATGCCCACACATCTGTCGCCTAGTATAGGAATTAAAATCTATAAACAGGAAAAGGAGCAAAAAGGAAAAGGGAAAGGGGAGAATGAAAACAAAGGAAAAAGAAGAACCCACCACCGAAGGCATAGGAGGGAACACCAAGAGGGGGGAGGGTAAGAGGAAAGAAAAACAGGGTTGATGTATAATAGTAAACCAGACAAGCTCCCCCATAAGCACCAATCTTAATCTAAAAGAAAAAAGAGGCAACACCAAAATAGGTTGGGTTGGCACAAGCAAATACAAGAACCTATTGTTTCTTCCCTGCAACAGTCACTCAGGAGGCATAAATACCCTGGTCATTACAAAAAGGCACTCAGGCCCATATCTGTATTCAAAAGGGCACTCAGGTCCATATCTGTATTGCGTCCCACAGGTACCATAGCCCCCAATTCAAAAATAAGATGGACCTCTTGCTGGAGGAGTCTTTGATCCCGATACCCTCTCCGACCGCCCCTTTGTAGCATAAAGATACCACACACTGTGAGGCCAGCGGGAGTGCTCTGATGCCTGTCCCTGAAGTGTTCAGCCACCAGGCTCTTTTCATTTTTATTGTTACGAATGTCGCGGGCATGCTCACCTATCAGAACATTTAACCCCGTCTTTGTATTACCGACATATTTTTAATCACATGGAAAGGTGAGCATGTACACGACAAAGGTTACCGCACAATTTTTTGCATACATTGTGTTTCTCACTAGGGATGAGCGAATCGATCCGGACGAACCCGAATTTGTTGCGAATTTCAGGAAATATTCGATTATGAACGAATCCGAATTTCCCCGCGATTCGATTGATCGAAGTTTTCCTTTAAACTCCATTTACTTCAATTACAGGCATTGTAAAATGGTGGATGGACATGTCTGGACATATGCCCTGGGGCAAGTTATCATGGGAAGGTCACATGCAGCCTATCAGCATCCAGGAAGCCCGGTGACGTCACCGTGCTATATAAAGCGGCTGCCATCTTGCTTGTGTGCATTTCACAGACTTGCTGTAAACCGTAATCTGCCTTGCCACTGTGCATGCCATCTATGCAGTGCCTTATGTAACCCTATCTGTTATACTAAATAAGCATTGTTCAGCATCAGCTTTATTAAGCTATTGCATTTTGCATAGGTTTTTGTCCTGTTGTCAATACACCAGGCTGCAGGGTATCCCAAACCACCACGTGGCACCCTATCTGTTATACTAAATTAGCGTCTACAGCCTCAGCTTTAGTAAGTTATCGCATTTTGAATTGGTTTTGGTCTGCTTTAAATACACCAGGCTGCCGGGTATCCCAAACCTGCACGTTGCACCCTATCTTTTATACTAAATAAGCGTGGTTCAGCATCAGCTTTATTAAGCTATTGCATTTTGCATTGGTTTTTGTCCTGCTGTCAATACACCAGGCCGCAGGGTATCCCAAACCACCACATGGCACCCTATCTGTTATACTAAATTAGCGTCTACAGCCTCAGCTTTATTAAGTTATTGCATTTTGAATTGGTTTTGGTCTGCTTTAAATACACCAGGCCGCCTATCTGTTAGGCTAAATAAGCATTGTTCAGCATCAGCTTTATTAAGCTATTGCATTTTGCATTAGTTTTTGTCCTGCTGTCAATACACCAGGTCGCAGGGTATCCCAAACCACCGCGTGGCACCCTATCTGTTATACTAAATAAGCGTTGTTCAGCATCAGCTTTATTAAGTTATTGCAATTTGAATTGGTTTTGGTCTGCTTTAAATACACCAGGCCGCAGGGTATCCCAAACCACTGCGTGGCACCCTATCTGTTATACTAAATAAGCATTGTAAAGCATCAGCTTTATTAAGCTATTGCATTTTGCATTGGTTTTTGTCCTGCTGTCAATACACCAGGCCGCAGGGTATGCCAAACCACCACGTGGCACCCTATCTGTTATACTAAATAAGCGTCTACAGCCTCAGCTTTATTAAGTTATTGCATTTTGAATTGGTTTTTGTCCTGCTGTCAATACGCCAGGCCACAGGGCATCCCAAACCACCACATGGCACCCTATCTGTTATACTAAATAAGCATTGTAAAGCATCAGCTTTATTCAGCTATTGCATTTTGAATTGGTTTTTGTCCTGCTGCCAAAACACTAGGCCGCAGGGCATCCCAAACCTGCACTTAGCAGCCTCTGTATCTGTTATACTAAATACGCTTGTTCATCCTTCTTCAGCTGAATCAAACTATTGCATTTTGAATTGGTTTTTAGTCTGCTGCCAAAACACTAGGCCGAAGTGTATCCCAAACCTGCACTTAGCAGCCTCTGTATCTGTTATACTAAATACGCTTGTTCATCCTTCTTCAGCTGAATCAAACTATTGCATTTTGAATTGGTTTTTAGTCTGCTGCCAAAACACTAGGCCGCAGGGTATCCCAAACCTGCACTTAGCAGCCTATCTGTTATACTAAATACGCTTGTTCATCCTTCCTCAGCTTAAACAAACTATTGCATTTTGAATTGGTTTTTGGTCTGCTGCTAAAACACTAAGCCGCAGGGTATCTCATATTGCCAATTTTCATAGTATCTGGTGCAGAGAACCAGTTCCTCACTTTATTTAGCTTCATCTTTTTAAAGTAAACACATTTTTTTATCGTACCTATTGCGCATTTCAAATACATAAAAATGTCAGGCAGACAAGTGCAAGGATGTTCAAAGAGGAGTGGCAGAGGCCAAGATTCAGCAGGCAGAGGTCGCAGCAGACTAGGAGGGAGTGGCAGCAGGAGTCACGGTGAGAGACCTGATCTGCCAGTATCTGCTAGCGGTCGTGTCTCCACCAGTAGCGCATCTGCCATGGTAGATTGGTTAACGCGCTCAGCAATATCATCACAAGTTACATCTGAGACCCCCAGTCTAGGGTCGGTAGGTTCCTCTGACACAACCCTGAGTTGGCATGCCCCGAGAGCAGTCCCTGTCCTCCCATTGCCTCTGTCCTATGCCGTTCCCTCCCCCAGTGACGTATCCTATGCTTTGGGTTCAGCTCCACTCTTTAGTGAGGAGGACGATCAGATAGAGGACAGTCAGCAGCTACTGCCCAGCCAAGAAATGTGCAGACGTGCAGCCACAACTCGATGATGATGATGATGAAGCCGATCGCACTTGGGAGCCGGGTGATGAAGGGGCTTCATCGTCATTATCAGGAGAAGAGGGGCGCAGGTTGCCTCGGAGTCAGCAGCTGAGGCAGCAAGGTGTTAGCAGCATGGTTGGCAGTCAGCATGGGGGCACAATTGTAAAGCCTGGAGCCAAACGGGGCCGGGGCCAGGGTAGAGCACCTGCTGCGTGGCAGGCTACCTTATTGGGAGGTAGTGGAGCAGGGGTTCCTGGAGTTGGTGACAGTAGCAGTGAATCAGTGAGGCCTGTTGGTGGGAAAAGTAGCTACTCGGCAGTGTGGCAGTATTTCCTGAAGCATCCGCAGGAGGGTAACATGGCCACATGCAAGATATGTAGGCAGAAGGTGAAGCGTGGCCAGGGCCCAAATGTTGGCACCACGGCCCTGCGTCAACATATGATGCGTCACCATAAAGCGGGCTGGGAGAACCGAGGCTCTGAAGAGGTGGTCCAGCCTGCTTCCTCACCAAGTGGCACGCCGCTCCCAATTTCTGCCAGCCAAGGCTCCAGCACCTCAGCCGAAGGCAGCTGTGTGCCATACCCATCCTCTGTCGCTCCTGCTCCTCCTACTCCAAGTCATGCATCCCGCCAGCAATCCATCAGCGAAGCCATGTCCAAGAGACAGCAGTATGCGCCCACTCATCCTATGGCGCAGAAGCTGAATGTGCTCCTGTCCAAGTTGCTGGTGCTGCAGTCGCTCCCTTTTCAGGTGGTGGACTCTGCACCTTTCAGAGAACTGATGGCTTGTGCCGAGCCGAGGTGGAGAGTCCCAAGCCGTCATTTCTTTGCCAAGAAGGCAGTACCAGCGCTGCACACTTTTGTTGAACAGAAGGTGGGCCAGTCCTTGAGCCTAGCCGTGTGGAGCAAAGTGCATGGCAGCGCCGACGTCTGGAGCTGTAACTACGGTCAGGGACAGTACATGTCGTTTACGGCCCACTGGGTGAATGTGGTCCCTTTGCAGCAGCAGCAGCAACTTCGACAGGTCACGCTGCTTCGGCCTCCGCGCTCCCTGCCCGTTGGGCCTGTGACACTGTGCGACTCGGCCTCCTCATCCTCCGCCATCTCCTCACCCTCCACTGTAGACTCAAGTCTCAGTGCCCCTCCAGTCTATCATGTGTGCAAGGCATGGAGGTGTCACGCTGTGCTTCACATGGTTTGTCTTGGCGAACAGAGTCACACAGGGGAGGAACTGCTTAAATGTATTCATCAGGAAATCCAAACATGGCTTACTCCAAGAAAACTTAAAATGGGAATCATGGTTACCGACAATGGGAAGAACATTTTGTCTGCGCTGCGCCAAGGAAGCCTGACCCATGCCCCCTGCATGGCTCACGTCTTCAATCTGGTTGTCAAGCAGTTTCTGAAGTGTTCCCCCCATCTGCAAGACATCCTAACAACTTGCATGCAAAGGAAACTTTGCATGCACTTCAGCCACTCATACACCGCCAAACACACCCTTATTGAGCTACAGCGTCAGAACTGTAGCCCCCAACATAGTCTGATTTGCGATGTTTCCACCCGTTGGAATTCCACCCTTCACATGTTGGACCGATTATATGAACAGAGAAAAGCCATCACGGATTTCCTGATGATCCAAGCGGATAGGGGGACTCCCCTGTGTAACTTCAATGTCAACCAGTGGCAGCTCATACATGACACCTGCCGTTTGCTCAAGCCCTTTGAGGAAGCCACTTTATTTGTCAGTCGGCAGGACTATGAGATGAGCAACGTGATTCCACTGCTTCATGTACTACAACACATGTTGGAAACTATGGCTGTTCAGGGCACTGGAGACATGGCGTCTACATCTTATGGCCACATGAACCCCATTGGAGCTGAACTGGAGGAGGAGGAGGAAGAGGAGGAGGAGGGTCACAGTGAAGCACAGTTTAGGCTAGGCAAAATGGCTGGTTTATCTAGTCAGCGGACAGGAGAGGAGGAGCAGGAGCAGCCAGAGGAGCTAGAGGGTTTTGAGGAAGGCGAGACAGAGGACCCGGACACACCGTGGCAGTATGCAGTGGAGATGGAGACAGGTAGTCCCTCCGAGTCACTTGCTCAAATGGCAGGAAGCATGCTCACGTGCTTGCGTAGTGACCCCAGAATTGTTTCCATTTGTCGGCGGGATGACTTCTGGCTGTCCACCTTATTGGACCCTCGCTTCCGGCACTCGGGAGGACCTCTGTGCTCACCTTCCACTGCCATGCCTGCTGGGGGGTTGGCAGGAGCAGCAGCAGCAGCTCCATCAGCAGCAGCCTCAGTCTTCAGTTGCAAATGAGTAGCTTTCTACACCCGCATAGTGAGGCTACTCATGAGCAGCAGGAAGACCTGGAGCAGGACCTCAACCAGCAGGTCATGTCATACCTTGACATGACCATGCCAACACACCTTGAGGATCCGCTGGACTTCTGGGCAGCCAAACTTGTGGCCACAACTAGCAGAGTTTGCCCTGGAAAAGCTGTCCTGCCCGGCAAGTAGCGTGCCATCTGAGCGGGTGTTTAGTGCGGCGGGGGCCATAGTTACGGCGAGGAGAACTCGTCTGTCAACTAAAAATGTGGAGAGTCTCACCTTTGTCAAAAGGAATCAGGGATGGATCAGCCAGGATTTCCACCCATCAATGGCTGATGCATGTGACTAGATTCAGCATGGTGCCACGTTTTACACTTTCCAAATGGAGCCTCCCAGGCTCTCTCCTGAAGATCGGTAAGTCCTGGGGGGGGATCGGAGGCCCCCCAGGTGAAGAGGAGCGACAGCGGGAGCCAGCGCACACGCATGTAAGTGAATGTCATTTTTTTTTTTTTTTTTTTACAGTTAGCAGCTGCTGCTGCAGAAGCGGGGGGGGGGCGGCCGGATCGGATGGCACCAAATTAAAGAGAAGACCCGGCCGGATCCAACGAGGGGTCAGGTGAGTATTTTTTTTTTGCCCACTAGCAGGGGTAAATGCCAGGCACGTAAATTTTACGTGGCTGGCACTTAAGTGACAGAGAGGCAACCACGTAAATTTTACGTGGCTGGCATTTAAAGGGTTAAAGTAATGTTTGGGCTCATGCTCCTGCTGCTGCTGCTCCTGCTGCTGCTTGCAACTCCAGGGTGTGATTCATCCAATTTTTGGGCTCCTGCAGCCAACTCCAGTGTCTCTTTAAAGCAATGTTTGGGCTCCTGCTGCTGCTGCTTGCAACTCCAGGGTGTAATTCATCCAATTTTAGGGCTCCTGCAGCCAACTCCAGTGTCTCTTTAAAGCAATGTTTGGGCTCCTGCTGCTGCTTGCAACTCCAGGGTGTGATTCATCCAATTTTTGGGCTCCTGCAGCCAACTCCACTGTCTCTTTAAAAGCAATGTTTGGGCTCCTGCTGCTGCTGCTTGCAACTCCAGGGTGTGATTCATCCAATTTTTAGGCTCCTGCAGCCAACTCCAGTGTCTCTTTAAAGCAATGTTTGGGCTCCTGCTGCTGCTGCTTGCAACTCCAGGGTGTGATTCATCCAATTTTTGGGCTCCTGCAGCCAACTCCAGTGTCTCTTTAAAGCAATGTTTGGGCTCCTGCTCCTGCTGCTGCTGCTGCTGCTGCTTGCAACTCCAGGGTGTGGTTCATCCAATTTTTGGTTTCCTGCAGCCAACTCCAGTGTCTCTTTAAAGCAATGTTTGGGCTCCTGCTGCTTGCAACTCCAGGGTGTGATTCATCCAATTTTTGGGCTTCTGCAGCCAACTCCAGTGTCTCGTCAAAGCAATGTTTGGGCTCCTGCTGCTGCTGCTGCTTGCAACTCCAGGGCGTGATTCATCCAATTTTTGGGCTCCTGCAGCCAACTCCAGTGTCTCTTTAAAGCAATGTTTGGGCTCCTACTGCTGCTGCTGCTGCTCCTGCTACTGCTGCTTGCAACTCCAGGGTGTGATTCATCCAATTTTTGGTTTCCTGCAGCCAACTCCAGTGTCTCTTTAAAGTAATGTTTGGGCTCCTGCTCCTGCTGCTGCTGCTCCTGCTGCTGCTGCTTGCAACTACTGGGTGTGATTCATCCAATTTTTGGGCTCCTGCAGCCAACTCCAGTGTCTCTTTAAAGCAATGTTTGGGCTCCTGCTGCTGCTGCTGCTTGCAACTCCAGGGCGTGATTCATCCAATTTTTGGGCTCCTGCAGCCAACTCCAGTGTCTCTTTAAAGCAATGTTTGGGCTCCTACTGCTGCTGCTGCTGCTCCTGCTACTGCTGCTTGCAACTCCAGGGTGTGATTCATCCAATTTTTGGTTTCCTGCAGCCAACTCCAGTGTCTCTTTAAAGTAATGTTTGGGCTCCTGCTCCTGCTGCTGCTGCTCCTGCTGCTGCTGCTTGCAACTCCTGGGTGTGATTCATCCAATTTTTGGGCTCCTGCAGCCAACTCCAGTGTCTCTTTAAAGCAATGTTTGGGCTCCTGCTGCTGCTGCTCCTGATGCTGCTGCTTGCAACTCCAGGATGTGATTCATCCAATTTTTGGGCTCCTGCAGCCAACTCCAGTGTCTCTTTAAAGCAATGTTTGGGCTCCTGCTGCTCCTGCAGCCAACTCCAGTGTCTCTTTAAAGCAATGTTTGGGCTCCTGCTGCTGCTGCTTGCAACTACAGGGTGTGATTCATCCAATGTTTGGGCTCCTGCAGCCAACTCCAGTGTCTCTTTAAAGCAATGTTTGGGCTCCTGCTCCTGTTGCTGCTGCTCCTGCTGCTGCTGCTTGCAACTCCAGGGTGTGATTCATCCAATTTTTGGGCTCCTGCAGCCAACTCCAGTGTCTCTTTAAAGTAATGTTTGGGCTCCTGCTCCTGCTGCTGCTGCTCCTGCTGCTGCTGCTTGCAACTCCTGGGTGTGATTCATCCAATTTTTGGGCTCCTGCAGCCAACTCCAGTGTCTCTTTAAAGCAATGTTTGGGCTCCTGCTGCTGCTGCTCCTGATGCTGCTGCTTGCAACTCCAGGATGTGATTCATCCAATTTTTGGGCTCCTGCAGCCAACTCCAGTGTCTCTTTAAAGCAATGTTTGGGCTCCTGCTGCTCCTGCAGCCAACTCCAGTGTCTCTTTAAAGCAATGTTTGGGCTCCTGCTGCTGCTGCTTGCAACTACAGGGTGTGATTCATCCAATGTTTGGGCTCCTGCAGCCAACTCCAGTGTCTCTTTAAAGCAATGTTTGGGCTCCTGCTCCTGTTGCTGCTGCTCCTGCTGCTGCTGCTTGCAACTCCAGGGTGTGATTCATCCAATTTTTGGGCTCCTGCAGCCAACTCCAGTGTCTCTTTAAAGCAATGTTTGGGCTCCTGCTCCTGTTGCTGCTGCTCCTGCTGCTGCTGCTTGCAACTCCAGGGTGTGATTCATCCAATTTTTGGGCTTCTGCAGCCAACTCCACTGTCTCTTTAAAGCAATGTTTGGGCTCCTGCTGCTGCTGCTTGCAACTCCAGGGTGTGATTCATCCAATTTTTGGGCTCCTGCAGCCAACTCCAGTGTCTCTTTAAAGCAATGTTTGGGCTCCTGCTGCTGCTGCTTGCAACTCCAGGGTGTGATTCATCCAATTTTTGGGCTCCTGCAGCCAACTCCAGTGTCTCTTTAAAGCAATGTTTGGGCTCCTACTGCTGCTGCTGCTGCTCCTGCTGCTGCTGCTTGCAACTCCAGGGTGTGATTCATCCAATTTTTGGGCTCCTGCAGCCAACTCCAGTGTCTCTTTAAATCAATATTTGGGCTCCTGCTGCTTGCAACTCAAGGGTGTGATTCATCCAATTTTTGGGCCTCTGCAGCCAACTCCAGTGTCTCTTTAAAGCAATGTTTGTGCTCCTACTGCTGCTGCTGCTGCTGCTGCTGCTTGCAACTCCAGGGTGTGATTCATCCAATTTTTGGTTTCCTGCAGCCAACTCCAGTGTCTCTTTAAAGCAATGTTTGGGCTCCTGTCCCTGCTGCTGCTGCTGCTGCTGCTTGCAACTCCTGGGTGTGATTCATCCAATTTTTGGGCTCCTGCAGCCAACTCCAGCGTCTCTTTAAAGCAATGTTTGGGCTCCTGCTGCTGCTGCTTGCAACTCCAGGGTGTGATTCATCCAATTTGTGGGCTCCTGCAGCCAACTCCAGTGTCTCTTTAAAGCAATGTTTGGGCTCCTGCTGCTCCTGCAGCCAACTCCAGTGTCTCTTTAAAGCAATGTTTAAGCTCCTGCTCCTGCTGCTGCTGCTTGCAACTCCAGGGCGTGATTCATCCAATTTTTGAGCTCCTGCAGCCAACTCCAGTGTCTCTTTAAAGCAATGTTTGGGCTCCTACTGCTGCTGCTGCTGCTGCTGCTCCTGCTGCTGCTGCTTGCAACTCCAGGGTGTGATTCATCCAATTTTTGGGCTCCTGCAGCCAACTCCAGTGTCTCTTTAAAGCAATGTTTGGGCTCCTGCTCCTGCTGCTGCTGCTCCTGCTGCTGCTGCTTGCCACTCCAGGGTGTGAGTCATCCAATTTTTGGGCTCCTGCAGCCAAATCCAGTGTCTCTTTAAAGCAATGTTTGGGCTCCTGCTGCTGCTGCTTGCAACTCCAGGGTGTGTTTCAGCTAATTTTTGGGCTCCTGCTGCTGCCAGCTCCAGGGTGTGTTTTTCAGGCACTATAGGGGCCCCTCATAGTGATGGCACTTCAACTCTCTGCAATTGTGCTGCTCTGCGATTCTATTAGCGATGCCTCTGATCTGCATGTCCTAATTATTTACAGTATTATTTCACTAACCCAGCATGCATCCTATGCGTGTTACAGCAAGGCAGAATGGTTTACAACCCTATAGAGGCTCTAGGAGGCTCAGAAATAGCCGTTTTTAATGTTTCAATGTTTGGGCTCCTGCTGCTGCTGCTCCTGATGCTGCTGCTTGCAACTCCAGGGTGTGATTCATCCAATTTTTGGGCTCCTGCAGCCAACTCCAGTGTCTCTTTAAAGCAATGTTTAGGCTCCTGCTGCTCCTGCAGCCAACTCCAGTGTCTCTTTAAAGCAATGTTTGGGCTCCTGCTGCTGCTGCTTGCAACTCCAGGGTGTGATTCATCCAATGTTTGGGCTCCTGCAGCCAACTCCAGTGTCTCTTTAAAGCAATGTTTGGGCTCCTGCTCCTGTTGCTGCTGCTCCTGCTACTGCTGCTTGCAACTCCAGGGTGTGATTCATCCAATTTTTGGGCTCCTGCAGCCAACTCCAGTGTCTCTTTAAAGCAATGTTTGGGCTCCTGCTCCTGTTGCTGCTGCTCCTGCTGCTGCTGCTTGCAACTCCAGGGTGTGATTCATCCAATTTTTGGGCTCCTGCAGCCAACTCCAGTGTCTCTTTAAAGCAATGTTTGGGCTCCTGCTGCTGCTGCTTGCAACTCCAGGGTGTGATTCATCCAATTTTTGGGCTCCTGCAGCCAACTCCAGTGTCTCTTTAAAGCAATGTTTGGGCTCCTACTGCTGCTGCTCCTGCTGCTGCTGCTTGCAACTCCAGGGTGTGATTCATCCAATTTTTGGGCTCCTGCAGCCAACTCCAGTGTCTCTTTAAATCAATATTTGGGCTCCTGCTGCTTGCAACTCAAGGGTGTGATTCATCCAATTGTTGGGCCTCTGCAGCCAACTCCAGTGTCTCTTTAAAGCAATGTTTGGGCTCCTACTGCTGCTGCTGCTGCTGCTGCTTGCAACTCCAGGGTGTGATTCATCCAATTTTTGGTTTCCTGCAGCCAACTCCAGTGTCTCTTTAAAGCAATGTGTGGGCTCCTGTTCCTGCTGCTGCTGCTGCTGCTTGCAACTCCTGGGTGTGATTCTTCCAATTTTTGGGCTCCTGCAGCCAACTCCAGTGTCTCTTTAAAGCAATATTTGGGCTCCTGCTGCTGCTGCTTGCAACTCCAGGGTGTGATTCATCCAATTTGTGTGCTCCTGCAGCCAACTCCAGTGTCTCTTTAAAGCAATGTTTGGGCTCCTGCTGCTCCTGCAGCCAACTCCAGTGTCTCTTTAAAGCAATGTTTGGGCTCCTGCTCCTGCTGCTGCTGCTTGCAACTCCAGGGTGTGATTCATCCAATTTTTGAGCTCCTGCAGCCAACTCCAGTGTCTCTTTAAAGCAATGTTTGGGCTCCTACTGCTGCTGCTGCTGCTCCTGCTGCTCCTGCTGCTGCCAGCTCCAGGGTGTGTTTTTCAGGCACTATAGGGGCCCCTCATAGTGATGGCACTTCAACTCTCTGCAATTGTGCTGCTCTGCGATTCTATTAGCGATGCCTCTGATCTGCATGTCCTAATTATTTACAGTATTATTTCACTAACCCAGCATGCATCCTATGCGTGTTACAGCAAGGCAGAATGGTTTACAACCCTATAGAGGCTCTAGGAGGCTCAGAAATAGCCGTTTTTAATAGCAATTCGTCGCGAATAAATTCGGGTCGAAGCGATTTTTGTCGGAAAATTCAGCGAATCAGTCGAATCGAATTTTTCAAAAGTTCGCTCATCTCTATTCCTCACCATAAACCCACATATCCAGCAATGTCCACATTTGAATGACCCATTGAGCCTATTTATAGATTGACCCCCCCAGGGTTGGCTTCTAAACAAATTCAGTGTGAACTAAATGATTGTGAATATTTCTAGCTCTTTGAGCTGTGAGGAGTGGTTGGGGGCCCACAAATCCTGCCACCACTGGATCCAATTGCAGAATATGCCAGTGGGACCCCAACATTCTGTGAAATTCTCCCAATGGGTACCAAATTGAGTAATGAATTGGACTGGCTGATAGTCCCATTTTTTCCGTAAGAGATCACCACAATCAGGGTCCAGAGCCTTCTTGAAATAAGTACACATTAGTCAGGGCCAGATTATGAGGGGGGCGCAAGCAAAGGGGACCTCCACCAAACTTTGGTTTTGTTCCAGGAGGCTTTTCAGTCTTTGGTCTGACTGGGTGCAGGGCCAGCAACAAAGGTATGGGTGGCAGTGGTGCCCCCACCGTGCCTGGGCAACCCTTTTTTGTTTTTGCAAACCAGCAGCCAAAGCCACCACAGGGCAGGACAAAGAGTCTAGAGCAGCAAAGCCACCATCAGCAATGCTACAGTGATGGGTGCGTGCAGAGCTGTCACTGCAATAAGCCACCAAGCTGGCAGCTCAATGCAGGGAACTGTTTTCTGCTGGACCAGCTGGGTGACTACACTACCCCCTCCCAGAATGGCAAAGCAGGAGATCCTGAGCAGCACGCACCCGCACAAGGGTGGCACATGGGACTCGATCTGACGTTCCAGTAAGTAGGCAGGTGCCAGACAACCACCAATCTGTTTCTTGGCTGGACTATTATTTTAAAGAAGAAAAAATTCTGTCTCTTGGGCCACCACCAGATTTTGTGCCCAGGGGCCCAGGGGCCTCCAACACACTTAATCCGGCCCTGACTATGGGTTTCCCCCTGCTCTGAAATCTCGCAGTCAACTCACGGCCTCCTGCACGTAGTCTTCATTGGCACTACAGTTTGTAGAAACTGTCCCAATGGAATCCCGCGGTGTAGAGGTGCCAGATGATGATTTGAGAAGTAAAGCAGAATGTACCCCACCATTGACTTGTGAAAGGTGGAAATAACAAATCTACCTGACTTATTGCAAATCAACAAGTCCAAGAACTCCATGTGCTGAGGATCAGTTATGTAGGTCAACCAGATATTACAGTTATTCTGGTCAAGGGAAGCCACATACTCACCAAAATCATGTTCAGCGCCCCTCCACACCACCAGCATGTCATCTATGTAGCGAAGCTCGGGGGTAATCATTGTATTGTTTGTATAGATTAGAGTTAGGACTGAACCTCAAAAATGGCACCTTGGCGTTTGGTGGTGCAGCTTTAGCATACTTCTGAAGATGTGTGTGGACTAGAGATGAGCGAATCAAATCTGCTGAATCCTAATTTGTTACGAATTTCAAGAAAAATTCTGAATATCGCTTCCTTAAAACTCCATTTACTGTGGTCCAGGCCATCTAAAATGGTGGATCCACATGTCAGGACATGTCCCATGGGGCAAAGAATCTTGGGTAGGCATCACATGCTGCCTATTAGCAGCCAAGCTTTCCAATAATGTCACAGCCCTATATAAGCGGCGGCCATCTTGCGGAGGCTCATTTTGGCGGTGTATTGCAGCGAGAACGGGTCAGGCAGAGACAGAGCGAGGGACAGATAGATAGAGCGTGGGACAGATAGATAGAGCGAGGGACAGATAGAGCCAGGGAGAGAAGGAAAGAGGCAGTGACAGAGACAGAGAGAGACAGTTTACAGTGTTTGCATTAGCTTTCAAGCCTCTTTAGTGTTAATAAAGGTCACACACACCTGCCTATTTAGCTTTTCCTGGTGTCACTCTTTAAAAAGTGTGCTAGCATTTGTCTTTAAAGAGTACCTGAATCTTTAGCTTTTCCATTTGTAACAAAAACCACATTTTAAAGTTTGCAGTAGTTATTCACTTTCACCGGGCATCCCGCGTGCTAGCATTTGTCTTTAAAGAGTACCTGCATCTTTAGCTTTTCCGTTTGTAACAAAAACCATGTTTTAAAATTTGCTGTAGTCATTGACTTTCACCCGGGGCATCCCATGCTGTCACCGCGTGCTAGCATTTGTCTTTGAAGACGACGGTGGCCAGCGCCGTCATCAGAGGAGGTGAGGACCAGGAAAAGGGTCCTCACCCGAAGCCTGCGGTGCCCAGGGAGGGATCGGTACCCCCCCTGTTGAAGAGAAGATGCGGCGGAGAGATCGGGCGAGGAGGTGAGTGACTGTCATTGTTTTTTTGTTTTTTTTGCAGCCGCAAGTCAGCGGCGAAAATGGGCAGGGGGTGGCCAGTTTCGGGCCCCCTCCTGAAGACGGGAGACCCAAGGTGGGGGATCGGATGCCCCCCCAGGAAGAGGAGACCCCCAGCTTCACATCGATACCGGAGGTAAGTTTTTTTTTTTTCTTTCTATTTTTTAACTAGCAGGAAGAAATGCTGCAGGAAGAATAGTTTCTACGTGCTTGGCACTTAACGGTAGGAGAAGCAACCACGTAGAAACTACGTGCTTGGCATTTAAAGGGTTAAAGGGTACCTGGCTACTTACCTTTTCCATTTGTAACAAAAAACACGTTTTAAAATTTCCAGTAGTTATTCACTTTCACCGGGGGCATCCCGGTGCTTTGCTGTAGTCATTGACTTTCACTGGGGGGCATCCCATGCTGTCACCACATGCTAGCATTTGTCTTTAAAGAGTACCTGGCTACTTACCTTTTCCATTTGTAACAAAAAACAAGTTTTAAAATTTGCAGTAGTTATTCACTTTCACCGGGGGCATCCCATGCTGTCACTGCGTGCTAGCATTTGTCTTTTAAGAGTACCTGGCTACTTAGCTTTTGCATTTTGTAACAAAACTCACGTTTTAAAGTTTACAGCAGTAATTCACTTTCACCGGGGGGCATCCAGAGTGCTACCACTTATCTTTTAAGAGTACCTGGCCACTTACCTTTTGCATTTTGTAACAAAAGTCACGTTGTAAAGTTTACAGTAGTAATTCACTTTCACCTGGGGGGGGGTGCATCCCGAATGCTAGCACTTATCTTTTAAGAGTACCTGGCTACTTACCTTTTGTATTTTGTAAAAAAAGCCACATTGTAAAATTTGTAGCAGCCATTGCCTTTCACCAGGGGGCATACCGAGTGCTACCACTTATCTTTTAAGAGTACCTGGCTACTTACCTTTTGCATTTTGTAACAAAATTTACGTTGTAAAATTTGCAGCAGCCATTTCCTTTCACCGGGGGGCATCTTACCTGGCTACTTACCTTTTGCATTTTGTAACAAAAGTCTCGTTTTAAAGTTTACAGCAGTAAATCACTTTCACCGGGGGGCATCTCAAGTGCTACCACTTATCTTTTAAGAGCACCTGGTTACTTACCTCTTGCATTTTGTAACAAAAGTCACGTTGTAAAATTTGTAGCAGCCATTGCCTTTCACCGGGGGGCATCCTGAATATTGAACAGTACCTGCATCTTTACCTTTTACATTTTGAACAAAAACCATGTTTTAAAACTGCCTGTGGTGCATTTAACTCTGACCAGGGGCATCCTGTATAAGGCCATCTGACAGTGTATTTTTGCATTAGCTTTTAGCTACAGTGTCTGCTTATTTTGCTCTAACTTTTCTACACACCTGCTGTTACAAAAATACTGTTTTAGGTGTAGTGTAGTGTATTGTTTTCCCCTCCTAAACGCAGTAAAAATGTCAGGCAGAGATGTGCCAGGATGTGCACCGAGGAGAGGCCTAGTTTCATCAGGCAGAAGTCGCAGCAGACTAGGGGCGAGTGGCAGCAGGAGTCGCGGTGAGAGGCCTGATCTCCCGGTATCTGCTAGTGGTCGTGTCTCCACCAACAACGCATCTGCTGTCATCGATTGGTTAACGCAGTCATCCACCTCATCACAAGTGACATATGACACCCCCAGTCAACAGTCGGTAGGTTCCTCGGACACAACCCTTGGCATGGCCCGGGAGCAGCCCCTGTCCCTTTATTGCCTCTGTCCTACACCCCCCCTCCTGCCGATGTATCTTATGCTTTGGGTTCAGCTCCACTATTCAGTGAAGATGATGTGTTAGAGGACAGTCAGCAGCTACTGCCCAGCCAAGAAATGGAGGAGACATTCGGCGCAGACACTGTTGAGGAAACCGAGGAGGACATCAGTGACATGCAGACACAACTTGATGATGATGATCGCACTTGGGAGCCCGGTGCAGAAGGGGCTTCAACATCATCAGGAGAAGAGGGTCCCAGGTTGCCCCTGAGTCAGCAGCTGAGACAGCAAGGTGGTAGTATGGTTGGCAGTCAGCATGGTGGCAGAATTGGGATGTCTGGAGCCAAACGTGGCCGGGTAGACCACCTGCTGCGCGGCAGGCTACCTTCCCGGGAGGTAGTGGAGCAGGGGTTCCTGGAGTTGGCGGCAGTAGCAGTGAATGAGTGCGGACTGTAGGTGGAAAAATTAGCTACTTGGCAGTGTGGCAGTTTTTCATCAAGCATCCGCAGGAGGGTAACCTGGCCACATGCAACATGTGTAGACAGAAGGTGAAGCTTGCCCAGGGCCCTAATGTTGGTACCACGGCCCTGCGGCAACATATGCAGCGTCGCCATAAAGCGGCTTGGGAGAACCAAGGCTCCGATGTGGGGGTCCAGCCTGCTGCGTCAGCCAGTGCCACGCTGCTTCCAATTTCAGCCAGCCAAGGCTCCAGCACCTCAGCCGAATGTAGCTGTGCATCATACCCATCCTCTGTCGCTCCAGATGCTCCTGCTCCTCCTACTACAAGTCAGTCATCCCGCCAGCAATCCATCAGCGAAGCTTGGACTCTTGTCTAAATGTGCTCATGTCCAAGTTGCTGATGCTGCAGTCCCTCCCTTTTCAGGTGGTGGACTCCTGGCACCTTTCAGAGAAATGATGGCTTGTGCCGAGCCGAGGTGGAGAGTCCCAAGCCACCATTTCTTTGCAAAGAAGGCAGTACCAGCCCTGCACAAATTTGTTGAACAGAAGGTGGGCCAGTCCTTGAGCCTGTTGGTGTGCACCAAAGTGCACCGACATCTGGAGCTGTATTGTCAGGGACAATACATGTCTTTCACTGCCCACTGGGTGAATGTGGTTTCTGCACAGCCACAACAGCAACTTGGACAGGTCGCGCCGCTTCGGCCTCCACGCTCCCAGGCCGTTGTGCCTGTGACAGTGTGCAACTCAGTCTCCTCATTCTCATTCAAGTCTCGGTGCCCTTCCATCCTACCATGTGTGCAGGGCACGGCGGTGTCCTGCTGTGTTTCCCATGGTTTACCTTGGCGAATGAAGTCACACAGGGGATGAGCTGCTAAAATTAATTCATCAAGAAATCAAAACATGGCTTACTCCATGAAAACTGGAAATGGGAACCATGGGGACTGACAATGGGAAGAACATCTTGTCTGCGCTGTGACAAGGAAGCTTGAGCCATGCGCCCTGTATTGGCACACGTGTTCAACCTAGTTGTCTGAAATCTTCCCCCCATCTGCAAGACATCCTAACAACGGGAAGGAAACTTTGCATGCACTTCAGCTACTCCTACACCGCCAAGCACACCCTTTTCGAGCTACAGCAGAACGGTGAACATAGTCTGATTTGCGATGTCTCCACCCGTTGGAATTCCACCCTCCATATGTTGATTCGACTATACGAACAGAAAAAAGCCATCACTGATTTCTTGATGATCCAAGCAGATAGGGGGACTCCCCTGTGTAACTTTAATGTAAACCAGTGGCAGCTCATACGTGACACCTGCCATTTGCTCAGGCCCTTTGAGGAAGCCACTTTATTTGTCAGTCGCCAGGATTACGGGATGAACGACGTGATTCCACTGCTTCATGTAATACAACACATGTTGGAAACCATAGCTGGTCAGGCACTGGAGACATGGCGCCTACATTTCACGGCCACATGAACCCTGTGGGAGCTGAACTGGAGGAGGAGGAGGGGCACAGTGAAGCACAGTTTAGGCTTGGCGAACTGGCTGGTTTATTTAGTCAGCTGACAGGAGAGGAGGAGCAGGAGCAGCCAGAGGAGCTAGACGGTTGTGAGGAAGGCGAGACAGAGGACCCGGACACACCGTTGCAGTATGCAGTGGAGATGGAGACAGGTAGTCCCTCTGAGTCACTTGCACAAATGGCATGATGCATGCTCACGTGCTTGCGTAGTGGCCGCAGAATTGTCTTCATTTGTCAGCGGGATGACTTCTGGCTCTCCACCTTATTGGACCCTCGCTACCAGCACAAAATGGAGGCCTTTTTTAAACCCACTGAGAGGGAGGACAAACTGACCTACTACAGAGACATTCTATGTAGTCAGTTGGCCGATGCCTATCTGTGCCATTGTCCATGCTCTCGCAGGTCTGACTCGGGGGGACCTCTGCGCTCACCTTCCACTGGGAAGGCTCTGTAATTGTGCCGCTCTGCGACAGCGATTCTAATAGCGATGCCTCTGATCTGCATGTCATACTTCTTTACAGTATTATCTCACTAACCCAGCACGCATCCTATGCATGTTACAGCAAGGCAAAATGTTCTACAACCCTATTGAGCCTCTCGGAAGGCCAGAAATCGGCGAATCGACCGAATCAAATTTTTTTTATACATTCGCTCATCTCTAGCAGCCACCATACCAATAAATGTATTTTGTCATTTCTGTTTTCCAATGTAAAGGCAATTGATCATGAGTGACAATCATGTCCAAATAAAATTTACTATGGTTAAATAGTTATCCAATTTTCTGTCAACAATTTAAAAATATTTATACTTTGAAATGATTTGTGATAAACGAAGTTTGTATAACAAAAATTTAATTTGCAATAAAAAATATTTTTACTTACACAAAAAAACACAGATTGATAACAAACACATCTTAACTGAAATGAGTCAAAATCAGGTGCTTCCTGACAGACTAATCAGAAGAACTCTGGGTGCCAACATACAACTCTTCTGGTATGTCAAGAAGTGCTGGAGAGGGAAAAACATCCAGCTATTGGGGCACCTTCTGCATGATGGCAAAGTTATGCAAAATCATGCATGCAACTATTATTTTGATGACTTTTGCAGGCTCGTACTGCAGAGCCCCCCCTGTATGATCTAGACACCGGAAACGACTTCTGATGGGCCGGATTGTAGACTTCATGTGGCTGCATCCTGGGTGCAGGATGGGGGTCATTAGCCACGGAATCAGGGGGTATCCCGAATCACCTTTAAAAAAAAAAAAAAAACAATCTCAAGATCATACTTGCATAGTATATAGTTTCACCAGAGGAGACCATCATATGTTGAGGCAGGGCACTCCAAAATGTATAAAAGTTACACATTGAAAACCCAAGTAAGCTAATTATAAACACTTACCCAGTAGCCAACCACCAGACAAGTTGCCAGACTCAAAACGCCCATAGAGACTGGAATTCCTAAGAATTTAGGCATCATGGGTGGAACCAGGAAAACCAGCCATGACGCTAAGAAACCTAAGGTCGGGACCAACAACACTTTGCACATTAATTGAATGACCCATCTTACAGTTCCTGTAATTGCAAAATAAAACAATATTGTACATTTTAATTTCAAATTGTTAAGGGGTCCTTATTATTTAATATTGGGTGGGAAGACCTCATATAGCAGTAAAAATACAAAGTAGGTTTAATTATAGATTTAGGTCTACATTAAAATATACAATGCAAGACAACATTATGTTACGTATAAGGAAGGATGGGCAGAAAAATAACACACATGTATAAATGTTCATCTGCAGCTGGAGGCACCAGCGCTACGTGCGTACAGTCGATCGCACCCATGATGTTAGGCATATCGGCTATATCATAAAATCCCAACTTCAACGCATTCCAGGCTACCACGTTGTCAGGGAAACAGATATATTTTTGAAATATGGCAGCCATGCCATCCAGAAACTTGTTTAGTGTGGGGCTCAGAGTAGGCTAGGACATGCCCACGGAGAGGGCACCCAGCCTCTGGAATGAGCCGTTCACTAGAAATTGAAGGCAGCCAATCAATTTGGTTATGCCTGCAATTGCATGCCCCTTGCTTGTGGTGGGGGCCAACCATGGCTGCAGCTCACTATACAGTTTCTCGAGGGAAACACAGTTCAGTCGGGTGAGCTCGAATAGCTCAACGTCATGCATGCGACCGATATCCAAACGTGCATGATGCAACCTGAAATCCGACATACAGATGCATAGAATGCCGCGCAGCTGCAGACGCTCATATTCCTCCACGTAATCCGCCTCGATCACACTGCAACTCACACTACAACTGCAAACTTTCACCAGGAAATAGACCCCGTAAGTTGGGCGTAAACACTCTCGTTTTATTGGCCGTGTTCGAATCAACAATCAAGGCTCTGAATCATGCTCAAGCCCATACCAATAACATAACATTCCCGAGAATGCGAACTATTTACGCAATAAATATGATCATCAAAAATGCTTATTCGCGTCAACGTAAAGCCACATAC
The DNA here is from genome assembly GCA_027917425.1 of Gastrophryne carolinensis. Classification (NCBI taxonomy): domain Eukaryota; kingdom Metazoa; phylum Chordata; class Amphibia; order Anura; family Microhylidae; genus Gastrophryne; species Gastrophryne carolinensis. Next base: position 421,970,615 of record CM051234.1, on the reverse strand, counting down.
GCATGAGAAAAGACACAAAAAATACACAAACACATGTGAAAATGCAGGTAAAAGAAGGCTGTGAATCAAGGCCAATGTCTGTTACAGAAAGAAGGGGGTTATCAGTTAAATGAGGAAGAGACATGTCTAAGTCCAGTTCAGTGTACAAACATATCTATGGGATGAAGAATAAAACTGCTTGCAATACAGGTTCAATATATGTCTTATCACTGTTGGGATAGTTCAGTGCTAAGAAATGTCTGCTACAGGCTATATGGTACCTAGAGCTTGACCTTGCTCTTCCTCACTCAGTCTGTTGAGTCTTTTGACTTCTTTATGGCTCATTTTTTAACCTTGATGCATTTTACATTTGCAAATGAATATTAAATAATATCAAAGTGGACGTTCTACAGCAACATTTCCCTGGGTGTTTGGGGACATTGTTTTATCTTTTGTTTTATGGGAGCTCATATTTTGAGCTTCAGTTAAGTTATACAATTTCTCATAGTATGTTCTACTACTTGAGGCATTTAACTACTTGGGGCATTTCAGGTGTCTGCAGCAGCAGGAGCCCAAACATAGCTTGAAAGAGACACTGGAGTTGGCAGCAGGAGCCCAAAAATTGGATGAATCACACCCTGGAGTTGCAAGCAGCAGCAGGAGCCCAAACATTGCTTTAAAGAGACACTGGAGTTGGCTGCAGGAGCCCAAAAATTGGATGAATCACACCCTGGAGTTGCAAGCAGCAGCAGGAGCCCAAAGATTACTTTAAAGAGACACTGGAGTTGACTGCAGGAGCCCAAAAATTAGATGAATCACACCCTGGAGTTGCAAGCAGCAGCATGAGCCCAAACATAGCTTGAAAGAGACACTGGAGTTGGCAGCAGGAGCCCAAAAATTGGCTGAATGACACCCTGGAGTTGCAAGCAGCAGGAGCAGCCCAAACATAGCTTGAAAGAGACACTGGAGTAGGCAGCAGGAGCCCAAAAACTGGCTGAATGACACCCTGGAGTTGCAAGCAGCAGCAGCCAAAACATGGCTTAAAAGAGACACTGGAGTTGGCAGCAGGAGCCTAAGAATTGGCTGAATGACACCCTGGAGTTGCAAGCAGCAGCCAAAACATAGCTTGAAAGAGACACTGGAGTTGGCAGCAGGAGCCCAAAAATTGGCTGAATGACACCCTGGAGTCGCAAGCAGCAGCAGCAGGAGCCCAAACATAGATTGAAAGAGACACTGGAGTTGGCAGCAGGAGCTCAAAAATTGGATGCATCACACCCTGGAGTTGCAAGCAGCAGCAGGAGCCCAAACATTACTTTAAAGAGACACTGGAGTTGGCTGCAGGAGCCCAAAAATTGGACGAATCACACTGGAGTTGCAAGCAGCAGCAGGAGCCCAAACATTACTTTAAAGAGACACTGGAGTTGGCAGCAGGAGCCCAAAAATTGGCTGAATGACACCCTGGAGTCGCAAGCAGCAGCAGCAGGAGCCCAAACATAGATTGAAAGAGACACTGGAGTTGGCAGCAGGAGCCCAAAAATTGGATGCATCACACCCTGGAGTTGCAAGCAGCAGCAGGAGCCCAAACATTACTTTAAAGAGACACTGGAGTTGGCTGCAGGAGCCCAAAAATTGGACGAATCACACTGGAGTTGCAAGCAGCAGCAGGAGCCCAAACATTACTTTAAAGAGACACTGGAGTTGGCAGCAGGAGCCCAAAAATTGGCTGAATGACACCCTGGAGTCGCAAGCAGCAGCAGCAGGAGCCCAAACATAGATTGAAAGAGACACTGGAGTTGGCAGCAGGAGCCCAAAAATTGGATGCATCACACCCTGGAGTTGCAAGCAGCAGCAGGAGCCCAAACATTACTTTAAAGAGACACTGGAGTTGGCTGCAGGAGCCCAAAAATTGGACGAATCACACTGGAGTTGCAAGCAGCAGCAGGAGCCCAAACATTACTTTAAAGAGACACTGGAGTTGGCTTCAGGAGGCCAAAAATTGGATGAATCACACCCTGGAGTTGCAAGCAGCAGAAGCTGGAGCCCAAACATAGCTTGAAAGAGACACTGGAGTTTACTACAGGAGCCCAAAAATTGGATGAATCACACCCTGGAGTTGCAAGCAGCAGCAGCAGGAGCCCAAGCATAGCTTGAAAGAGACACTGGAGTTGGCTGCAGGAGCCCAAAACTTGGATGAATCACACCCTGGAGTTGAAAGCAGCAGCAGGAGCACAAACATTACTTTAAAGAGACACTGGAGTTGGCTGCAGGAGCCCAAAAATTGGATGAATCACACCCTGGAGTTGCAAGCAGCAGCAGCAGGAGCCCAAACAATGCATGAAAGAGACACTGGAGTTGGCTGCAGGAGGCCAAAAATTGGATGAATCAGACCCTGAAGTTGGCAGCAGCAGAAGCACAAACATTAGCTGGAAGGCACACCCTGGAGTTGGCAGCAGCAGAAGCAGGAGCCCAAACATTGCTTGAAAGACACCCTGCAGTTGGCAGCAGCAGCAGCAGGAGGCCAAAAATTGGCCTAAAGACATAAATATGTTTTGCACCATTTGGAAAGTGTAAAACGAAGCACCATGCTGAATCTAGTCGCATGCATCAGCCATTGTTGGGTGGAAATCCTGGCTGATCCATCCCTGATTCATTTTGACAAAGGTGAGTCTCTCCACATTTTTAGTTGACAGACGAGTTCTCCTCACCGTAACTGTGGCCCCCGCCGCACTAAACATCCGCTCAGATGGCACGCTACTTGCCGGGCAGGACAGCTTTTCCAGGGCAAACTCTGCTAGTTGTGGCCACAAGCCAAGTTTGGCTGCCCAGAAGTCCAGCGGATCCTCAAGGTGTGTTGGCATGGTCATGTCAAGGTATGACATGACCTGCTGGTTGAGGTCCTGCTCCAGGTCTTCCTGCTGCTCATGAGTAGCCTCACTATGCGGATGTAGAAAGCTACTCATTAGCGACTGACGACTGAGGCTGCTACTAATGGAGCTGCTGCTGCTGCTCCTGTTCCTGCCAACCCCCCCAGCAGACATGGCAGTGGAAGGTGAGCGCAGAGGCCCCCCCCGAGTCAGACTTTCGAGAGTATGAACCATGGCGCAGATAGGCATCGGCCAACTGACTACGTAGAATGTCTTTGTAGTAGTTCAGTGTGTCCTCCCTCTCGGCGGGTTTAAAAAATGCCCCCATTTTGTGCCGAGGTCCAATAAGGTGGACAGACAGAAATCATCCCGGCGACAAATGGAAACAATTCTGGGGTCACTACACAAGCACGTGAGCATGCTTCCTGCCATTTGCGCAACTCGGAGGGACTACCTGTCTCCATTTCTACTGCATACTGCCACGGTGTGTCCGGGTCCCATGTCTCACCTTTCTCACAACCCTCTAGCTCCTCTGGCTGCTCCTCCTCTCCTATCCCCTGACTAGATAAACCAGCCATTTCGCCAAGCCTAAACTGTGCTTCACTGGGCCACTCCTCTTCCTCTTCCTCCTCCTCCTCCAGTTCAGCTCCAACGGGGTTCATGTGGCCGTAAGATGTAGATGCCATGTCTCCAGTGCCCTGACCAGCCATGGTTTCCAACATGTGCTGTAGTACATGAAGCAGTGAAATCACGTCGTTCATCCCGTAATCCTGCCGACTGACAAATAAAGTGGCTTCCTCAAAGGGCCTGAGCAAACGGCAGGTGTCACGTATGAGCTGCCACTGGTTGACATTGAAATTACACAGGGGAGTCCCCCTATCTGCTTGGATCATCAGGAAATCCGTGATGGCTTTTCTCTGTTCATATAATCGGTACAGCATGTGAAGGGTGGAATTCCAACGGGTGGAAACATCGCAAATCAATGTTGGGGGCTACCATTCTGACGCTGTAGCTCAAGAAGGGTTTGTTTGGCGCTGTATAAGTGGCTGAAGTGCATGCAAAGTTTCCTTGAAGTTGTTAGGATGTCTTGCAGATGGGGGGAACACTTCAGAAACCGCTTGACAACCAAATTGAAGACGTGAGCCATGCAGGGCGCATGGGTCAGGCTTCCTTGGCGCAGCGCAGACAAAATGTTCTTCCCATTGTCGGTAACCATGATTCCCATTTTAAGTTTTCTTGGAGTAAGCCATGTTTGGATTTCGTGATGAATAAATTTAAGCAGTTCCTCCCCTGTGTGACTACGTTCGCCAAGACAAACCATGTGAAGACACCTCCGTGCCCTGCACACATGGTAGACTGGAGGGGCACTGAGACTTGAGCCTACAGTGGAGGGTGAGGAGATGGCGGAGGATGAGGAGGCCGAGTCGCACGGTGTCACAGGCACAACGGCCAGGGAGCGCGGAGGCCGAAGCGGCGTGACCTGTCCAAGTTGCTGCTGCTGCTGCAAAGGGACCACATTCACCCAGTGGGCCGTAAACGATATGTACTGTCCCTGACCATAGTTACAGCTCCAGACGTCGGCGCTGCCATGCACTTTGCTACACACCGACAGGCTCAAGGACTGGCCCACCTTCTGTTCAACAAAAGTGTGCAGCGCTGGTACTGCCTTCTTGGCAAAGAAATGATGGCTTGGGACTCTCCACCTCGGCTCGGCACAAGCCATCAGTTCTCTGAAAGGTGCAGAGTCCACCACCTGAAAAGGGAGCGACTGCAGCACCAGCAACTTGGACAGGAGCACATTCAGCTTCTGCGCCGTAGGATGAGTGGGCGCATACTGCTGTCTCTTGGACATGGCTTCGCTGATGGATTGCTGGCGGGATGCATGACTTGGAGGAGGAGGAGCAGGAGCATCAGGAGCGACAGAGGATGGGTATGACGCACAGCTGCCTTCGGCTGAGGTGCTGGAGCCTTGGCTGGCAGAAATTGGGAGCGGCGTGCAACTTGGTGAGGAAGCAGGCTGGACCACCGCTTCGGAGCCTCGGTTCTCCCAGGCCGCTTTATGGTGACGCATCATATGTTGACGCAGGGCCGTGGTGCCAACATTTGGGCCCTGGCCACGCTTCACCTTATGCCTACATATCTAGCATGTTGCCATGTTACCCTCCTGCGGATGCTTCAGGAAAAACTGCCACACTGCCGAGTAGCTACTTTTCCCACCAACAGGCCTCACTGATTCACTGCTACTGTCGCCAACTCCAGGAACCCCTGCTCCATTACCTCCCGATAAGGTAGCCTGCCACGCAGCAGGTGCTCTACCCCGGCCCCGGCCCCGTTTGGCTCCAGGCTTTACAATTGTGCCCCCATGCTGACTGCCAACCATGCTGCTAACACCTTGCTGCCTCAGCTGCTGTCTCCGGGGCAACCTGCGCCCCTCTTCTCCTGATGATGATGATGAAGCCCCTTCTGCACCCGGCTCCCAAGTGCGATCGGCTTCATCATCATCACCGAGTTGTGGCTGCACGTCGCTGATGTTCTCGGTTTCCTCAACAGTGTCTGGCGCAGGAGCTGGAACGCTCGCAACACCCACGACACTGTCCACATCACTATTTGTCTGCCTAGCTAAAGAAGCCACCTCCATTTCTTGGCTGGGCAGTAGCTGCTGACTGTCCTCTATCTGATTGTCCTCCTCACTAAAGAGTGGAGCTGAACCAAAAGCATAGGATACGTCAGTGGGGGAGGGAACGGCATAGGACAGAGGCAATGGGAGGACAGGGACTGCTCTCGGGACATGCCAACTCAGGGTTGTGTCAGAGGAACCTACCGACCCTAGACTGGGGGTCTCAGATGTAACTTGTGATGATGTGGATGACCGCGTTAACCAATCTACCACGGCAGATGCGTTACTGGTGGAGACACGATTGCTAGCAGATACTGGCAGATCAGGTCTCTCACCGTGACTCCTGCTGCCACTCGCCCCTAGCCTGCTGTGACCTCTGCCTGCTGAATCTTGGCCTCTGCCACTCCTCTTTGAACATCCTGGCACTTGTCTGCCTGACATTTTTATGTATTTGAAATGCGCAATAGGTACTTTTAAAAAATGTGTTTACTTTAAAAGCAGAACTAAATAAAGTGAGGAACTGCTTCTCTGCACCAAATACTATGAAAATTGGCAATATGGGATACCCTGCGGCCTGGTGTTTTGACAGCAGGATAAAAACCAATTCAAAATGCAATAATTTAATAAAGCTGAGGCTGAACAAGCTTATTTAGCATAACAGATAGGGTGCAACTTGGTGGTTTGGGATACCGTGCGGCCTGGTGTTTTGACAGCAGGACAAAAACCAATTCAAAATGCAATAGCTTAATAAAGCTGAGGATGAACAAGGGTATTTAATATAACAGATAGGGTGCAACGGGCAGGTTTGGGATACCCTGCGGCCTGGTGTTTTGACAGCAGGACAAAAACCAATTCAAAATGCAATAGCTTAATAAAGCTGAGGCTGAACAAGCTTATTTAGTATAACAGATAGGGTGCAACGTGCAGGTTTGGGATACCGTGCGGCCTGGTGTTTTGACAGCAGGACAAAAACGAATTCAAAATGCAATAGCTTAATAAAGCTGAGGATGAACAAGGGTATTTAATATAACAGATAGGGTGCAACGTGCAGGTTTGGGATACCCTGCGGCCTGGTGTTTTGACAGCAGGACAAAACCCAATTCAAAATGCAATAGCTTAATAAAGCTGAGGCTGAACAAGGGTATTTAATATAACAGATAGGGTGCAACGTGCCGGTTTGGGATACCCTGCTGTCTAGTGTTTTGGCAGCAGGACAAAAACCAATTCAAAATGCAATAGCTTGATTAAGCGGAGTATGAACAAAGGTATTTAGTATAACAGATAGGGTGCTACGTGCAGGTTTGGGATACCCTGCGGCCTAGTGTTTTGGCAGCAGGACAAAAACCAATTCAAAATGCAATAGCTTAATTAAAATGAGGCTGAACGCCGCTTATTTAGTATAACAGATAGGGTGACACGTGCTGGTTTGGGATGCCCATGTGGGCTGGTGTATTTAACCCTTTAACTGCCAGCCTTCCTGGAGAAGTTGTCACCCTCTGTTGCCAGCCTATTTTCCGCTATTTTCCGCTACACATGTTCGACAGTGATTTTTGAAGGGATTTCCAGGGATTTCCCTATAAAATCATATATTGTTTTTTTCAACAGAGTCTGGGCTTCAACAGGGAATATCTTGTTTTTAAGTTTATCAGTGTTTTTTTAATATTTTTGTGGAAAATAAGGTAAAAAAAAATAAAAAATAAAAAAAATTACATTTTGTAGCGTTTTTTCTTAATAAAAATTACAAATGTACCCAAAAAGTCATATTGTGTATAAAAGCCCCATTCCTCGCAAATCCAACGGTACCACATATGTAGTGCTAGACACCCTTTTCTGACCAGGAGACACCCCAAACTTAATAGAGCACTTGAGGAGGTTTTCAAAGAAAATACAATTATTTTGCGCTCATTGCAGTTTCTTAACATAAACACCACTTTACATTTGAAATGCCCCCCCAAAACCATATATACACTTAAAGTACACACCTCAAGCTATCTAGGCGTATCAAGCTTGAGGTTGTGGCTACATATCTCCAGGTGTGGACAATCAAAGAATTCCGGCTTTTTTCCAAGGTTTTTGGGAAAAAAAAATAAAAAACAGAATAAAAGCCAAATATTTCCTTAAAAAAATATACTAACAAGAATAAACATACCTAATGTGAAACGGGAAGTTCCCCTGAACAGAACAATACCCAACATGCATTGCTAACTCCAAGGGTAGGGTTGCCGTTCACCCTAAAGGAAAGCATATGCATATTGGGCATTTCACTTGAAAATGCCTACTCTGCAGACTAAGCGCGCACCTTGTGCTTTTTCAACCAAAACAGCCCTTTACAAATAAAATAGCCCCCACAAACCATATATCCACAGAAAGTACACACCTCAAGCGTTCTAGGCGTACCAGGCTTGTTGTAATGGCAGGAGATTTCTGGACGCAATCCTTTGAGGAATCCACTGGTACCCTAAAAAAATCGTAGAAATTCATAATCAAAACCAAATTTTCCTATAAAAACAATACACTAACCACAAAAAACATGCCCAATGTGAATCGGCAAGGTCCCCTGAACAGAACAATACCCAACATGCATTGCTAACTCCAAGGGTAGGGTTGCCGTTCACCCTAAAGGAAAGCATATGCATATTGGGCATTTCACTTGAAAATGCCTACTCTGCAGACTAAGCGCGCACCTTGTGCTTTTTCAACCAAAACAGCCCTTTACAAATAAAATAGCCCCCACAAACCATATATCCACAGAAAGTACACACCTCAAGCGTTCTAGGCGTACCAGGCTGGTTGTAATGGCAGGAGATTTCTGGACGCAATCCTTTGAGGAATCCACTGGTACCCTAAAAAAATCGTAGAAATTCATAATCAAAACCAAATTTTCCTATAAAAACAATACACTAACCACAAAAAACATGCCCAATGTGAATCGGCAAGGTCCCCTGAACAGAACAATACCCAACATGCATTGCTAACTCCAAGGGTAGGGTTGCCGTTCACCCTAAAGGAAAGCATATGCATATTGGGCATTTCACTTGAAAATGCCTACTCTGCAGACTAAGCGCGCACCTTGTGCTTTTTCAACCAAAACAGCCCTTTACAAATAAAATAGCCCCCACAAACCATATATCCACAGAAAGTACACACCTCAAGCGTTCTAGGCGTACCAGGCTTGTTGTAATGGCAGGAGATTTCTGGACGCAATCCTTTGAGGAATCCACTGGTACCCTAAAAAAATCGTAAAAATTCATAATCAAAACCAAATTTTCCTATAAAAACAATACACTAACCACAAAAAACATGCCCAATGTGAATCGGCAAGGTCCCCTGAACAGAACAATACCCAACATGCATTGCTAACTCCAAGGGTAGGGTTGCCGTTCACCCTAAAGGAAAGCATATGCATATTGGGCATTTCACTTGAAAATGCCTACTCTGCAGACTAAGCGCGCACCTTGTGCTTTTTCAACCAAAACAGCCCTTTACAAATAAAATAGCCCCCACAAACCATATATCCACAGAAAGTACACACCTCAAGCGTTCTAGGCGTACCAGGCTTGTTGTAATGGCAGGAGATTTCTGGACGCAATCCTTTGAGGAATCCACTGGTACCCTAAAAAAATCGTAAAAATTCATAATCAAAACCAAATTTTCCTATAAAAACAATACACTAACCACAAAAAACATGCCCAATGTGAATCGGCAAGGTCCCCTGAACAGAACAATACCCAACATGCATTGCTAACTCCAAGGGTAGGGTTGCCGTTCACCCTAAAGGAAAGCATATGCATATTGGGCATTTCACTTGAAAATTCCTACTCTGCAGACTAAGCGCGCACCTTGTGCTTTTTCACCCAAAACAGCCCTTTACAAATAAAATAGCCCCCACAAACCATATATCCACAGAAAGTACACACCTCAAGCGTTCTAGGCGTACCAGGCTTGTTGTAATGGCAGGAGATTTCTGGACGCAATCCTTTGAGGAATCCACTGGTACCTTAAAAAAATCGTAGAAATTCATAATCAAAACCAAATTTTCCTATAAAAACAATACACTAACCACAAAAAACATGCCCAATGTGAATCGGCAAGGTCCCCTGAACAGAACAATACCCAACATGCATTGCTAACTCCAAGGGTAGGGTTGCCGTTCACCCTAAAGGAAAGCATATGCATATTGGGCATTTCACTTGAAAATGCCTACTCTGCAGACTAAGCGCGCACCTTGTGCTTTTTCAACCAAAACAGCCCTTTACAAATAAAATAGCCCCCACAAACCATATATCCACAGAAAGTACACACCTCAAGCGTTCTAGGCGTACCAGGCTTGTTGTTGTGGCAGGAGCTTTCTGGATGTAATCCTTTGAGGAATTCACTGGTGCCACCGCATTTCCCTACAAAAATTGAAAATATGCACAATAAAAAACACATTTTCCTAAAGAAAATATATGCTAACAAGGAAAAACATACCTAATATGAAATGGCAACGTCCCCTGCACAGAACAATACCCAACATGCATAGGTACTTTCAATGGTTACTGATGGTAAAGTTTCAGCTCTGCAAACAAATCACACCTTTTTTTCCACAAAAACAACCCTTTTCATTTGAAATACCCCACCCAAACCATATATTTACTTAAAGTACACACCTTATGCTTTCTTGTTCTATCCCGTTTATTCCAGTGGGCAAAGTTTTCTGTTAAAATTCTGAACGCATACACAGGTTTTACATAGTTTCCATATAAAATGTTACAAAAAATAGACTCACAACATTATGCTAAAAAACATCTGAAACAGCAGGGGCCCCCAAACAGAATACCCAACAAGCATAGCTCAACATCTCACTATAAAAGTGCACAAAACAGCCTTTACATTTCTTAATGATACTAACAGATGCAATAAGGATTAGACTTATGGGGTGCAGATGGGCTATTGTAGTTGTGGCATCAGATTATAAGGCCAGGGTCAAGTATACCGATCTTGAAAAGGGGCCCACGTTTGAATCATCATGCGCCACAAGTAACCCACTGCTCCTCCTCCAGCCCTCCTATCGCATCTATAAACATACCCAAAAAAATTAAAAGGAAAAGAAAAACACATTGACAACCTATTTCCAGCAAACAAAAGGGATCCACAACTAAGTCTAAACTGAAAATAAAATTTATGCAGTACTATCAGTAATCTACCTGGGTGTGGTAAGCTTCGAAGCAGTCGTCAAAGCATAACCCAGGTTGGCTGGGACATGTCGGGCAGAAGTACCGCACGTCCTTCCTGATGCCACGCTTTCTACATACTCTACAAGGCTTTTGGGGATACTTCTTAACACCCACATGGGGAAGGCACTTTATAAAGTGCTTCCCAACTAGCCTAGCCTGGTTGTCATTAGCTGTCACCTCTGGTTCCTGCTCGGTATCCCCAAACAACAAAGCAGGGAGTAACTGCTGTTGGTATTTAATAAAAGACAAATTTGAGCCTGGTACCGCTGCCTTAAAGACAACAAAGGAGTTGTAAGTTGCCAGCTGGACCAAATGAATTGCAACTTTTTTGTACCAGGCTCTGGATTTTCGGGTGGCATTGTAATATGTTAGTATTTGGTCCGTCTTATCAACGCCACCCATGAATTTATTATAATCCTTGATACAACGTGGCTTTTGGGAAGGGGCTCGGGGACCACGTTGCCTTACATTCATGACTGACTCATCATGGATTGTTGTCAGCATGATTACATTTTTTTTATCCATATACTTCACGGCCAGGAGCTCACCGCTTCTTAAAGCATACGACTCTCCACGATTTAGTTTTTTTTGCAGCAATGACCTGGGCAAACCTTTTCGATTGCGGTTGATGGTGCCACAGGCCGGTGTGTCCAATGAATAAAGGGCTCTAAATAAGGGGATGCTGCTGTAGAAGTTGTCCACGTATAAGTGGTAACCTCTTCCCAGTAGAGGAGTCATGAGCTCCCAGACAATTTTTCCACTGACTGACAAATCAAGGGGACAACCAGGGGGGTCCAGATGTGTGTCCCTTCCTTCATATAATTGGAAAAATTTAGTATAGCCGGTCGAACTCTCGCACAATTTGTAAAATTTAATCCCGTAGCGGGCACGCTTGCTAGGGATATACTGACGAAATATAATGCGCCCTTTAAAAAGCAGAAGTGACTCGTCGATACTTAAATTTTGAGAGGGGGTGTACACTTCCGCAAAGCGCTCTGACAGGCTATTAATAAGGGGTCTTAATTTATGCAGCCTGTCGTGACCGGGCTCACCGCGGGGAATAGCAGTGGAATTGTCATTGAAGTGCAGAAATCGCAGTAAGATTTCGTACCGATTTCTGGACATTACGGCCGGAAATATTGGGGTTGCCAATAAGGATTGGGTATCCCAGTAGGAGGAAATGCTAAATTTTTTGACGATACCCATTGCAAGAGTGAGCCCCCAAAATTTTCTCATCTCACTCAAATTTGTAGGGTGCCATGCATGAGCTCGGGCGTGCCTCTGTGGGGGATTTTGGGTGAGGACCTGCTCAGCATAGAGATTAGTGTAATAGACCATATCCAGTAGGATGGCCTCTGAAACAAATAAATTGAAGTAGTCAATGACACCAAAGTTTGTGGTGTCGCAATTGACCCCGGGGACCGAATCAAATGGGGGAATTTCGGGGGAATAGTTATTAGGAGGCCTCCATGCAGGCTCTCCTCCAACTGCAGCACTCCCGCCCTGACCTACACTTTCTTCCAGCGTGGCCTCTTCTTGTGCGGTACCATCCCTTCTAGGATGCCTAGCACTGGTACCACTGCGCGGCTGTGTCTCCTCACTAGAGGAGACACTGTCGGACTCACTACCTGAGGGCATATACTCTGACCCTGACTCGCTAAACTCTTCTGAGTCCGACTCCATCATATAAGCCGCTGCTTCCTGTGCAGTATACCGTCTCCCAGCCATTTCTAAATCTATTCTAAACAGTCACAAAATATAAACTCTATAGAGGAAGGCTGTACTGGAACTGAAAGCCTAGAACCTAAAGCTTAGAACCTAAACCTAAAGCTTAGAACCTAAACCTAAAGCTTAGAACCTAAACCTAAAGCTTAGAACCTAAACCTAAAGCTTAGAACCTAAACCTAAAGCTTAGAACCTAAACCTAAAGCAAAAAAATACAGAAAATACACAGTACGGAATAAAAAAAGTGTATCTACGATCCGACGAGAAGTGGTGAGGCAAACGTCCAGCGAAGGTCCAGGATAAGCAGTCTTAGGGCCAAAAACCAACCGACAAGCCTAAGGGAAGTTTAGTTAACACAAATATAGTTTAAGAAGGGTGGGTAAAACCCCCAAATTCCTGGTAATAACTACCCTATCGCCGATGCAACACCGCATGCACTGGCCGCAGGCAAACTACGTGCATGCTTGATCGCCTGCATGGGCGATCAGGCCTGCATGGGCGACCAAGCCGGCATGGGCGACCAAGCCGGCATGGGCGACCAGGCCGGCATGGGCGACCAAGCCGGCGATCGGGCCTGCAGGGGCGACCAGGCCGGCGATCGGGCCTGCAGGGGCGATCAGGCCGGCGATCGGGCCTGCATGGGCGATCAGGCCGGCATGGGCGATCAGGCCTGCATGGGCGATCAGGCCGGCGATCGGGCCTGCCTGATCGCCCATGCAGGCCCGATCGCCGGCCTGAATCTGTTTTTCTGTACAAGCTTGTCTACACGGAAAAAAGCACAAACAACAAAAATATATTTATATATAGGCAAAAGCAAACAAAAAAAGCCTAACCTAGCCCTCATTCACACCTGTCCGGTACCGCACGTGTTTCCGTGTCGGCTGCAAAAATAATTCAGTGATGGCACCTTTATAGCCCCTTTCACACCTCTCCAGTGGAGCAGTGAGGAGAAAAACGCGGCTGCAAAAGCTCCTGCCTGCTTGATCGCCCATGCAGGCCCGATCGCCAGCCTGATCGCCCATGCAGGCCCGATCGCCCATGCAGGCCCGATCGCCAGCCTGATCGCCCAGGCCGGCGATCGGGCCTGCATGGGCGATCGAGCCTGCATGGGCGATCGAGCCTGCATGGGCGATCGAGCCTGCATGGGCGACCAGGCCGGCGATCGGGCCTGCATGGGCGATCAGGCCGCGATCGGGCCTGCATGGGCGACCAGGCCGGCGATCAGGCCTGCATGGGCGATCAGGCCGCGATCGGGCCTGCATGGGCGACCAGGCCGCGATCGGGCCTGCATGGGCCATCAAGCAGGCAGGAACTTTTGCGGCCCATGCAGGCCCGATCGCCAGCCTAATCGCCCATGCAGGCCCGATCGCCGGTCTAATCGCCCATGCAGGCCTGATCGCCCATGCAGGACCGATTGCCGGCCTGATCGCCCATGCTGGCCTGATCGCCCATGCCGGCCTGCATGGGCGATCAGGCGGGCACACCACCCCCTTGGCCCCAGCACAGCTACACAAAGGATCAGGCCGGCGGGCGATCATGCGGGCCATCAGGCGGACGATCATGCGGGCCATCAGGCGGACGATCATGTGGGCCATCAGGCGGACGATCATGCGGGCCTGCATGGGCGACCAGGCCGGCGATCGGGCCTGCATGGGCGACCAGGCCGGCGATCGGGCCTGCATGGGCGACCAGGCCGGCGATCGAGCCTGCATGGGCGACCAGGCCGGCGATCGGGCCTGCATGGGCGACCAGGCCGGCGATCGGGCCTGCATGCATGGGCGACCAGGCCGGCGATCGGGCCTGCATGCATGGGCGACCAGGCCGGCGATCGGGCCTGCATGCATGGGCGACCAGGCCGGCGATCGGGCCTGCATGCATGGGCGACCAGGCCGGCGATCGGGCCTGCATGCATGGGCGACCAGGCCGGCGATCGGGCCTGCATGGGCGACCAGGCCGGCGATCGGGCCCGCATGGGCGACCAGGCCGGCGATCGGGCCCGCATGGGCGACCAGGCCGGCGATCGGGCCTGCATGGGCGATCAAGCAGGCAGGAACTTTTGCGGCCCATGCAGGCCCAATCGCCGGCCTAATCGCCCGTGCAGGCCCGATCGCCGGCCTGATCGCCCGTGCAGGCCCGATCGCCGGCCTGATCGCCCGTGCAGGCCCGATCGCCGGCCTGATCGCCCGTGCAGGCCCGATCGCCGGCCTGATCGCCCGTGCAGGCCCGATCGCCGGCCTGATCGCCCGTGCAGGCCCGATCGCCGGCCTGATCGCCCGTGCAGGCCCGATCGCCGGCCTGATCGCCCGTGCAGGCCCGATCGCCGGCCTGATCGCCCGTGCAGGCCCGATCGCCGGCCTGATCGCCCGTGCAGGCCCGATCGCCGGCCTGATCGCCCGTGCAGGCCCGATCGCCGGCCTGATCGCCCGTGCAGGCCCGATCGCCGGCCTGATCGCCCGTGCAGGCCCGATCGCCGGCCTGATCGCCCGTGCAGGCCCGATCGCCGGCCTGATCGCCCGTGCAGGCCCGATCGCCGGCCTGATCGCCCGTGCAGGCCCGATCGCCGGCCTGATCGCCCGTGCAGGCCCGATCGCCGGCCTGATCGCCCGTGCAGGCCCGATCGCCGGCCTGATCGCCCGTGCAGGCCCGATCGCCGGCCTGATCGCCCGTGCAGGCCCGATCGCCGGCCTGATCGCCCATGCAGGCCCGATCGCCTATACAGGCCCGATCGCCGGCCTGATCGCCCATGCCGGCCTGCATGGGCGATCAGGCCGGCGATCGGGCGGGCACACCACCACCCCCTTGGCCCCAGCACAGCTACACAAAGGATCGGGCCGGCGGGCGATCATGCGGGCGGGCGATCGGGCACACCAATACCCCCCCTCCCCCCCCACCTTGGCGATCATGCGATCGGGCGGCACACCAAAATCCCCCCCTCCCCCCCCCCACCTTGGCGATCATGCGGGCGGGCACACCAATACCCCCCTCCCCCCCCCCCCACCTTGGCGACCATGCGGGCGGGCGATCATGCGGGCCATCAGGCGGATGATCATGCGGGCCGGCCCGCATGATCGCCGGCCGGCCCGCATGATCGCCGGCGATCATGCGGGCGGGCGATCGGGCACACCAATACCCCCCACCCCACCTTGGCGATCATGCGGGCGGGCGATCTGGCGGCACACCAAAACCCCCCCTCCCCCCCACCTTGGCGATCATGCGGGCGGGCGATCGGGCGGGCCGGCACACCAATACCCCCCTCCCCCCCCCCCACCTTGGCGATCATGCGATCTGGTGGGCGATCTGGTGGGCGATCGGGCGGGCGGGCACACCAATAGACCCCCCTCCCCCCCCCCACCTTGGCGATCATGCGGGCGGGCACACCAATAGACCCCCCTCCCCCCCTTGGCGATCATGCGGGCGGGCGATCGATCTGGCGATCGATCGGGCGATCGATCTGGCGATTGGGCGGGCGGGCCGGCACACCAATAGACCCCCCTCCCCCCCCCCACCTTGGCGATCATGCGGGCGGGCGGGCGATCGGCGGGCGGGCGATCGATCGGCGGGCGGGCGATCGGCGGGCGGGCGATCGATCGGCGGGCGGGCGATCGATCGGCGGGCGTGCGATCACACCAAAACCCCCCTCCCCCCCCCCCACCTTGGCGATCATGCGGGCGGGCGGGCGATCGGCGGGCGGGCGGGCGATCGGCGGCGATCGGCGGGCGATCGATCGATCGGGCGGGCGGGCGATGACACAAAAACTCCCCCCTCCCCCCCCCACCTTGACCCCAGGACAACAAATGAATGAATGACTTACCAGGATCCACGCTGAAAGAGGCCGGCGCCCGCCCGCAGCCTGTTTATATACAGGCGGGCGCCGGCAGATGTCATCAAGCTGCGCCTCCTGCTGATTGGTCCTGGGGGTGATCAGGTGACCTGAGTCATCCACAGGTCACCTCCCCCAGGACCTTGGACGAAGATCTCGGTGACTCCATCGCTGGAAGCCTGCAGATGCCCCCCAGATGCCCCCCAGGTAAGAAAACGCTAGGTACGTAAAATTCACGTAGCTGGCGTTTAACGACAGGAGAGGCAGCTACGTGAATTTTACGTAGCTGGCGCTAGAAGGGTTAAACCAGACAAAAACCAATTCAAAATGCAATAGCTTGATTAAAATGAGGCTGAACAATGCTTATTTAGTATAACAGATAGGGTGACACGTGCTGGTTTGGGATGCCCATGTGGGCTGGTGTATTTAAACCAGACAAAAAACAATTCAAAATGCAATATCTTTATGAGAAATAGCCTTTAAAAGCTGCTTTAGTGTAACAGATGGGGTCAAATGTGCTGAAATAGGATGCCCATGTGGGCTGGGGTTTTTACAGCAGACACAAAAAAAATTTAAATTAATCGAGTTATAAGAAATGCTTGTGTGTAACAGATAGGGTTAAATATGCTACTGCCAACATGGCATGCACAGTGGCAAGGAATTCTTACAGCACAAACAAAAGCAATTTAAAACTGATCTGGCAAATGAAGTGAAATGAAAATAAAAAAAAAGCTTTTCCTGTCACTTTCTCTGCTGTCCCTGCCTCGATCTTTCCCAATTTTTCCCTATCTTTCCCTGGTTCTGTCTGGCACTCTGTGGGTCTCACTGACTCTCCCTGACTCTCTCTTAGTTTCTCCCTGTCTCTAAACAACTCCGTTGTGACTGCAATGCAAGGCTGAAATGCGCACCAGCAAGATGGCCGCCGTTTATTTATATAGCGCTGTGACGTCACCGGCTGCTGATAGGCTGCATGTGACCTTCCCATGATAACTTGCCCCAGGGGATATTTCCAGACATGTCCATCCACCATTTTACAATGCCTGTAATTGAAGTAAATGGAGTTTAAAGGAAAACTTAGATCGATCGAATCGCGGGGAAATTCGGATTCGTTCAGAATCGAATATTTCCTGAAATTCGGAACGAATTCGGGTTCGTCCGGATCGATTCACTCATCCCTAGAAATGACCACCGCGGAAAGGAAGGGAAAAAGGTGAGAAGAGCAAGGAGAGGGGATAAGAAAGAGGAAGGGAGTGCAAAAGAAAAAAGGAAGGAATGCGGCAGTAAAGGAGTGAGGGAGAAAGAAAAAGAAAGAAAGACAGAGAGAGAGAAAGGCAGGGAGAGAATACTGTAAGGAAGGTAAAAAAAGGTTAAGTTAAAACCAGAGCCAAGACTGTTAATATGGGTTAATATGAGAAGGCACCAGTGGTGGGGCTCTGTCACACTTACTGGGTTGATTGTCAATGGTTTCTACATTGATTTCATGTCCCTTTGTTTATGTTAGTGGAGGAAGTTGCAATGCAGATAAGGGATTGAAAGAGAAGTCATCAGACATGGGTAAATCAATCAATTAATTTGCCACCATCCCCGAGCAAAGCACAGGGGAACTGTCTCCAGCATGATTAATGCCAGATTCCAGCATGGCTGCTGCTAATACTACTAGCGCCTCTGTGTGCTCGAGGGAGTCACGCAGCATGGTATTTCACCTCGGCAGCGCGGCTGGGCTTTGCATTCCATTCACAGCACTTCAGGAATATCACTGCCCCTGCGGACGCCCGGCTGAAGTTCAGATAAGAGCCATCTGCTCTATTCTCTCCTGCTTTACTCTCAGCGTCATGCTGTGGGGGGGGGGGGGGGTTGTAATCTCCTCTTCTCACCTACTGAGAAAGTTGTGTTGTTCTCACCATAGAATCAATCCAGGGACTCCAGGCAGTCAGCGTACTTCTAGTTACTGTCAGCACTTAGCTTCTGTCACCGACAGCATGTTGGCGGGAGGGAGAGGTAGTCCCACCCCCATTGCGAACACATCCACTCGCTATCCATGGAGCTGATGCACAGCGCAGACAGCCTGAATCAATTATTCAGCCAGTCAGTAGGTTCCCCTGCTGCCCCTGGTAAGTCTTATCATTATTAGACCTTTATTGTTGTATTTTTGCCTCATGCATAACTAGTGTATTTGTGGATGCATCTCCTGCCCCCCCCCCTCCTTTTTATTTTCTTGGGTTTTTTTCAGGTGATGTATGTGGTTCATTATTTAATTTTTTTTTTTTGTAGGTGATTCTGGCTACCCCATGCTTCCATGGCTCATGACCCCTATTCAGCGGCCTCAGACTCAGCCACATGCCGCCTGCAACTGGGCACATAGGAAGATCAGGGCTGTTGTGGAGTGTGCATTTGGCTTAGTGTAGACCCGGTCCCAAAGAAAGTTATTAAAATGATTGTGGCATGCATGGTACTACACAACTTTGCCTTTCTGCAGAAGGTACCCCGATATCTAGAGTGCCTCTAGTGAGTCTTTACGGAATCAACTTGTCTCGTCTCATTTTAGTTTTGAGTATATTTTTTGGTTTCCCAGTGTCATTTTTGTGGTATCTCTCTGTTTATATGTCTATATGTGAATATGCTTCAAACCCTCTTTTCATGTATTCAGTGAGATTAAACTGAAGTAAAAAGTAATTTTAGTTTTTTTGGTTTATTGTTGTCACTATACTATTACAAACTAGTATATTATGAACACTGTGGCCACATAATCTTAGGCTACTGAGAATTTTACTGAAATCTAAATGTTTTAACACCCAACACAAAGTGTGTTTCATCATTGGTAGGGTGGGTGTCCTGCAAAGCATGGCAATTGTCTTGCTTGTGGAGTGCCAGCAGCTGTGTGGTTATCATTTAACATCTGCCACCGTCCTAGCATTGCCTCCCTCTGATGTTAGTTATTATGTATTTCCTCCACCATTGAATGGAGTTCATGGTGGATCTGCCTTATATTTCTTCCCATGGTTTGGTGGAACAGGGCACTGTTTTGCCTGAAGGCTCAGCTATCTGCTCGCCAATCGGCTCCACCCGCCTCACCAGGGGAAGATGGCAAAGTGCCTGAACTCATCGTTCTCTTCCCCGGGTAGGGACACTTGCAGCTGAGTTATACTTGGCCTTTCCACATGTGTTGTGCTTGATGTGATGGCAAATCCTCTGCAGCAAAGCTGGCTCATGGAGATGATAGATGCAGATGCTCCTCACGCTCCACCTGCTGGTCATGCTGGAGATGTGGATACAGCTGTGGCAGCAGAGGGAATGGGGGAGGCTGCTGCTGCAGAGGGGGTGGGTAGGCTGTTGGTGAAGTGGCATCTGTTGAGGCAGCTGCTGCTGCAGTGGCATCTGTTGGGGCAGCTGGTGCTGCAGTGACAGCTGCTGCAGTGGCATCTGTTGAGGCAGCTGCTGCTGCAGTGGCATCTGTTGAGGCAGCTGCTGCTGCAGTGGCATCTGTTGAGGCAGCTGCTGCTGCAGTGGCATCTGTTGAGGCAGCTGCTGCTGCAGTGGCATCTGTTGAGGCAGCTGCTGCTGCAGTGGCATCTGTTGAGGCAGATGCTGCTGCAGTGGCATCTGTTGAGGCAGATGCTGCTGCAGTGGCAGCTGGTGCTGTGGTATCTGTTGATGCAGCTATTGAGGCAAATGTGTGTGAGGGTGCTGGGGAGGCAACTAGTGTAGCAGAGGGTTTTGATGCTGCTGTTGTGGTTGAGATTAATGTAGTGACTCATCCTCCTCCAGATCCTGTGTGGCAGCCAGTAGCAGAGGTGTCTATAGGGCCACACAAATCATTTAGCTTGTTGTTGTTAGATATACACACAGAAAAAAATAAAAAAAACTGGATGATGTTTCATGGATCCCCACTTTGGCCACGATACATTTAACAGATCCAAATCTTCACTTGCTCCACTCCTTGAATATGCATTCCTTGATGAAGTAGCACCAGTACTTGTTTGTTGGTGTTCTTGAGTGGCCATGCTGTTTTTTTCTTGCAATGCGAATAGGACTTAAGGTTATTCAAACCACATACCTTGTGTGCCCAAGCAATGGCAAACCCATCTGCTTCCATGTTTTACAAGTCATGAAGGTGTGGCAGACACATGGCTAAAGGTAATGTAAGTCAATTTATTTATTTATTTTATTGTTAAGCTTGTGGCACTAACATTAACCCATACTCTGCCTGATTGGTCAGCATCATGTTTGTTTTTTATTTCACTTCAGCTTTTTAAGGATTTCAGCTGTGGGTTTGTCTAGTTAATGGTATATAGTAGATTTTGAGTTGTATACTCAGCACCTTTGCTGTGCCATACATATAGGTTTTGCTCCATTTTGCACATTCTAGCACACAGGTATCATGCACTTTAGCACTGTATTAAATGGGTACAGCACTTTATTCACTTTTTGTATATATTAGCTATTTTTCATATCCCATCAGGCAGGTTTTTATATTTATTATATGTTATTATACGCCATAAACGATAATAGTCACCTTGTATGGTGGATCCCCTGTGTTTGTGTATATGTTTTTTAATTGTGTAATGTGTTATGTGGTGTCTTTCTTTAATTAGTTTGAATTTATTTAACAATAAAAATATTGTAATTTTATCTTTTGAGTGCGGCCTTTGTATGGGGATATTTTTCTGGGGATTAATCTAGGATCCCCCTATTATATATATCTCTGTTTTGTCCCCATGGGCTATAGCACCTTCAGTTTTTGATCAGTTATTTAGGTAGTGCATATCCAACTTTTGTGTATATTCTTGGCATCATGAACTAGACAATTGAAATATGTCATACTTCTTTTGAGACAAACCAACCCAAAATATACTTACCTACTACAGCAGCAGCAGCATGCATGTCTGAGTCGATGGTCCCTGGCAAGCCCTGGAGTGTAGTTGGGTTCAACAGGCCATACACCATTTCTTCAGCTGCATTGAATTGCAGTTTTAAACAAAAAAACAATGAATGTTGTCATGCAAAGGTCACTCCCAACATGAACATCCACAAAAGCACAAAGCATTTTTACTCTTGCACTTGTTAATTTTTTGCCTAACAGCATATTTCATGTCTGCAAACTTCCTGACTGGTGGAGCTGTGGGAAATCGGGCTGGAGTATCAGTAAGCCTGGCATGTCGGGAAGGTGACTTACAGACCCCCATACCCTTTGAACTAGCAAAGGGGTCACTTGGACCCCTTACCTTTTTACGCCAAAGGAGAAAAATATTTTTATTTAATGTCATTTTACAGTACTTACCCTGCCGCTTCCAGCCCCTGTCCCCATCTCCTGGGTCCAAAGCTCCCTCCAGGTCCAGCATGCAGGCCATCCCTTTACCTTGGTATCCCACCAAGGGTAATACTGAGATGCTGCGGAGGGAAGATTTTATACTTCAGATGCAAATCCTTTGTGGAATCTACCCATGTGACTATATGCATTTAAAACTGTGCTGAATCACATTAATATTTTATACCCCTCAATTTTGGGTGTCTTTTTAATGATTTTGGATTCATTACTGAAAATGAAGTGAATAAAATAAAACATTTTTTCTATGCTGTATCATACAAACCTGTAATTTTTTTACTTAAAAGCAGACATTTTTTTCATACCGGCCTTTGCTGAATCATGCCCAAAATACCTGAATGGCTCAAGTGCCCAGGACAAAATTTTGAAGGGGCTGTGGTATGGCTATGTTTCATTTCCCACGGTTCTGATCCTTTTATTTATGCCTTTAATATATCTGTAGCTATAATAGCAGATGTTTTTAAAGTGTGTATAACATACCTGGATGCATCTATAAAAAACAATTAAAAGTGAAAACCATTACCTCATACCACTCCTCTTCGGAAGAGGATAGCATGTCATTATGATGAGAAATTACTGCAGCATTAGAAACAAGGATATCAACCCCCCCAAACTTCTGCAAAACCTAGAAAATAAGACTTTATTCAGTATCAGGTTAGACAAGTTACACACAGCTTTTCCCTTGATTAGTTTCTAATTGTGTTGTTCAGTAGAAGTGGACCAAAACCCAGGTTTTTCACTCCCCTGGGTTTTGGTCCCTTAACAGAGGCATCCCGAATTGGTATACACTGCGGTGCGGGAAATGGAAAAACTCAACCTTCGGGCGTTCCCATGGTGCAGATGGTGACAGGCAGCCCATCAGAGCGCTAGGCTGCATTCAGCTTTAATGAGCTAAATGAAGTGAGTTTGCTTTTGGCTACATCCCTGCTCGTCTGGCACAGGTACATGCCTATCTAAAGAAATAGCGAGCTGTGGCCCACACATGCACTGTGGAAACAGTGCCTAGGTGAGTTAATGCAGCAATCAACAGGGTTTCACACAGCGGGATGCCCCAAGAAGAGGGTATCAGCCTCCAAGATGGGTTTTCATCCAATTTAATAAGGCACTATTAACGTGTTAATTAGGCACAGAAGCCATTAAAATGTAAAGAAGTTTTCAAGATAGTGTTCTGTGCCATTTTTTTTATGCGAGAAACTCACCTCTTCACCTAATCCCCATCTAAGATGCTGACCTGTCACCCGTCATTTAACCACCCTCCCCAGTCACTGACCCAAACCCCTCTCCTAACCTCCTTCCTCAGTCGCTGACCTGTTAACCCTATAATTGTAGTAAAGGTCCTCTCTGCAAGAATGGTTATTTATATTGGTATATTTGTCAAATGTCCTTTAATGATACCAACCCAAGCTTTAATTTTACAAACAAAAGTGGGGGGAAATGTCAGGGGAAAACAAAAACAAAAACTGTCCGCCCGCTGTGCACAGAGACCCGATTTAGAGTGGGACGTGGCCTGTGACTCCTGCCAGTGTTCAATGACACTGGTAGGAGTAACAGGCCATGCCCAACCGGAAGTGGGAACCAGTGGGAGCATGATGCATCAGGTAGCGGCAGCTATGGGGACCTGGAAGTTGCGGCGGCAGCAATGATGATGATTGCGGAGGCAGCGGACGCCAGTAAGGAGAGTGTGTGTGTGAGTCTGGGGAAGGGGGGGGAGGCATGCTGCACACTGCACTCTAATTGGGATACCAGCACACTGCCCTGTAATTGGAATGCATGCACACAGCCTGTAATTAAGATACCACTCACTTTCTGTAATGTGGGATACTGCTCACTGCCTAAAATTTGGGATGCCCTCACTGCCTTTAATGTGGGATATTGCTCATTGCCTGTAATGTGGGGTCTGTAATAGGGTGATTGGGAGGGTGCTCTCCTCTTCAACAGCATGATAACATTACACAATGATCTGGGTACTCCAATGTTGTGGAAGCCAGACTAATGAATGTAGCTCAGGGGTTCCAGAAGAAAAGAACTGCTTCCTGGAAAAGGAGGTGGTGTTCCATTAACAGTATCAAGCAGAGGAAGGTAAAGGTGTGTCCTCCCCTGGCACACCTGCTTCATAGGACAAATTTATGGCAGGAGTATGTTAGCCAGGGGCTAGGCAAGAGCAAAACAATTCAGAATATCATTTATGATGTACAAAGTGAGCTAGGGAAACAAATTATGTGGAATAATTACTCTGAAATTTGGACTCATGGATGGAATTGACAGTGACAATGCTTAAGTTGCACAAAGTAAGCAGCAACCGTTAATAGGCTACTCCCCAGTGGAAAGAAGATTCATTTCCCCGGCTGAGAATCTGCGGTCTACACAGAAAACAAAGAGAACAAGGTTACAAGGCATGAACAACAAGTGGCATGTGAAACAGAGTGAATAAAGCGCTACTTCACGCAGTGATAGGGCAAATAGAATGTGGGCATGTCCGGAGATTCCTTAGGGCTGAGAATCTGGAATAGGTCTACACAGAAAACAAAGCCACCCTCCTCCTCCTCCGCCTCCAGCACTGGCTTTGGATTAAGTACCTCTCGGGCACAATACATAGGAGGAAGGCAATCTTAAAAACAAAATATACACAGATTACCATAACAATTAATAGCTGAAAAATATAAAAATGCTAGGGACAATAAATGGAATACTTACGAGTAAATTCAGCATCATATATCTTGTAGACCATGATGGTGTTTTCAGGCTACTGTCGACGGATCTGCTCAGTGTCATATATGTTTTGGAAAATTTCATAAAGGTGCCACAGCACTCAACCCTATTAGCTTGCAGCCAAACCTATAATCTGTTTCTAAATGTGATTAAAAACAAAGGTCTCAGTCCACACACATCTGCAGAAGTATGCTGAAGCTGCACCACCAAGTGCCAAGGTGCCTCTGTGAGGCGCAATCCGAACTCTAATCTCTGAGAGCCCCCTTTGGGACATACAATGCAATGGATAAGGGAGGAGGCTTACCTGAGGTTGCCTTATAACCTCAAGTGCAGGCCATGGAGTGGAAGGATCGAAAGCCTTGCAGTACAGCTTCAGGCCCCTCCACATGTGCTTGCAAAAAAAAAGGGAACAAAAGAGGATTGCCCCTCAAAGGAAACCAAAGTTAGGATTGCACCTTGGCCCTTGGTGGTGCCGATTCAGCATATTTCTGCAGATGTGTGTGGACCAAGACCTCTGTTCTTAACCAGACTTAGAGACAGATTATAGATTTGGCTGCAAGCTAATAGGGTTGAATGATGTGGCTCCTTTAAGACTTGTGTATCCTACTTGCCCTGCTCACGTGCACCTCCAGGTTAGTAATAAACTGGTCTAAATCCAGGATGAGGGTTGTCTCAACCTCCTTGTTTTCAAGTTTTGGTGACAATTGTCAGCTAAACCGACCCCTATTTAGTTCATTCGTGAGGCTCTCAAATCTGTCGCTAAATCCTGGGATCATGTACACCCGAATCCTATGGAAGGCACAAAAAAACACTGCCAAATGCTCCAAAAATGCACCCTAAAAGGCTGACAGATATTCTAAAAGTTTTTAATGGGCTCTCTTATTATGTCAATTGGCCAGACAGGACAATAAACCCAGATTACAAAACCAGAGGGTCTTCACAGGATGTACCCTGTCTCTACCTCGCAGCACAGCCAGAGGGCCACAGCAGCTATTACATTGCCTGCAAGATACAAGATGTAAGATGTTACAGAACTCCCCTAGTTTAAAAATTAGCTCACCTCCAGCTCAGGTCCAGCAAGAGGAACATTGTAGCCAGCACATTGCCCACATAGGGTTTTATAGATTTTATATTTGATGAAAAAAGTGTAGAGGGCCTTGGGAAGGCTCCACCTGTCCAAGAATGTGCCCACCTCATGGTCGAGTCCAGCTAGAGTAACACTGTAGCAGATTGCCCACACAGGGTTTTATAGATTCTAAATTTGCTGAAGAAATTGGCTGGGTTCCCCCAGTCCAAAAATGTAAATGCCTACCACACAGGTATAAGCAGAAGACCACAGCAGCCATCACATTGCCCATATAGGGTTTTAGATATTTTTTACTTGATGAAAAAAGTGTGGAGGACTCTGGCAGGGCTCCTAGTCCACAAATGTGCATAACTACCGCTAGTTAAAAGCAGAGGGCCACAGCTACCAGCACATTGTCCACATAAGGTTTGATAGATCTTACATTTAAGAGACAAAGTGGGAAGGGCATAGGCAGTGCTCCCAAGTCCTAATATTGGCCCAAGCAAAGGTAGAAGGCCACAGCAGCCCTCGTATTGCCCACAAAGGATTTATATATTTTAAATTTGATGAATTACGTGCAGTAGTAGTCCCAAAATAAAGCCTCTTCATTCCCAGATACAGCCAGAGAAACATTGAAGTCAGCAGATTGCCCACAATAGTCTTCATAAATATCAAAGCATTGACCAACTAAATAAAAAAACAAAAATGTACTCTTCTTTTGTCCCCTGATGATCGGTCCCGAACTCCAGTCAACTCCAGCCATATTTTTGGGCTTTGTGTCCCTCCAGCGATAGGGACGCTGCCACACTCTCTCCATTCCCAGCAATGGAGGGGGGGTTCTAAGGTCTGACATGCCCACTCTATTGTAGTGAATGGAGAGGGCATTTCCTTGCCCCTATGATTGATGACGGAAGCGCAAGATCCTAGCATAGAAGCAATGGTAACTGGAGCGCTGTTGACTAGAGTCGATAAGGACAGAAAGGTGGGTACCCTTTTTTGATTTCATATTTGGTTGGTTAATCACTTTAAAGTGGACCAACACCCAGGATTTTGACTATCCTGGGTTTTGGGCCACTTCCCCGGGGCACCCCGATCGGGGGTGTGAAACTCCCAAGAACGTTGGCTATAACTCACCTCACCCCCGTCCTACGGTGCATGCGCGGCAGCTCGTCCAATCAGCGCGCTCGGAGCCGCTGAGGTATGCACGTTAAAGCGACGTCTTACCTCAGCACCGAGCATGCTGGCGGACGCATCTTGCGCTTCCCTATAACAGGGAGCGAATCCATTTGTGAATGGCCAGCACTGACATGCGCCATGCTAGAAAGAAGCACGAGATGCGGCCCGCGCATGCGCCATTGGACCGGGATTAAGGTAAGGTTTGTGGGCATCCTGGGAAGTTTCACACAGCGGGGCATCACGATTTTGGATGACCTGCGGGGTGGGATCGGATCGGCCTGGGAAACTTATAGATTCCTGGGCCGATTCTGCTGGATTTTGGTCCACTTTAAGTTTCAGGATGGAAGTTTTAGTAATATCAGTGGCACCAGGAGAATGTTACAGCTATCTATTCCAGGGAATCTGCGGGAAGTCACCGAATCCTTGTTCATTTTTATGAACATCATGCAATACACATATTTGTAATCAAAATAATATGTCACAGTCGGCCGATCAATACATACACAGCCAAGGGCAGTTCCACTTTATTGACTTGACAGCATAGAACAATAGGTGGCACATTCCCAGATCAGGGCTGTATCGTCCACAAAGCAATGTCACGGTTTCAGCGTACAGCAGATAACATCACAGTTCATGGTTCACATTTAATCACAGTGCCCAGGTGGTCCGTCCACTACACTTTGACATGAACACCAACCCACAATTTCTCAGGCAGGGAAAATGCTGAGTAATAAGTGCTAAGCGGGAGCGTTCCGCGCTGACTGGACAACAAAGCCCCAATAGAGCTCCCAAAGGCATCCCTGTGGCACAATGGGGCCACCACCCACCTCCCCCGACCGACCCAGGACTACGTCCACCAAGACTAGAAATTCTGTTCCCTACCAGGGTAAGCTACACTCTCGCTATCCTTTTACCGACCTAGGGGACCCACTGTGCCCTCCCTAACTTTTTCCCAATCTATTCATAGACAGGTGATGGGTGTAGGGGCGCCCGGAGGTGTCACAAAGACAATCCGAACGGCAGGGAATGTTTGTCATCGCAGGACCACTCATGACCGGGATGTATAGCTTCCCCGTTTGGACTCAAATAACAGTTCCTGCACCCAACTGGTAAGTGGTGGGACACTAAACCCATTCCTTCACTTTCTTTCCCAAGGGAGTCACCTACAACCCTCATACCTTCCCAAGAAGAGAAGATCCTGATGGACCCCGTTAACCCTACCCTCTTGTTCTTCTAAATAAATCCCCTTTTAAGTGAATACATTTATAACACCAAGATAATTCAGTATAAATACCACAGCAGCCCTGTTTTTGCTGAAATATACAAATGGCATTTTGTTGGCACGTTTCATGTTTTTAGTAAATAGGCAGCAAGTGTTTGACTGTTATTTTCATTATTGAGGTGGTAAAAGAGGGCGTAGAGGGTCCTGTGCCTGTTTTCTGGAACCATAAATATGATCTGCTCAGCCTACACATGGAATGAAAAACAAAAGGCTTACCTTTATACATGTATGTTCACATTAAAATACAATGCATATATAAATGTGTCTCAAATGCAAAAATCAACAAAAGGAGCAAAAGTAGTGGAAGTGGTAAATATTTATTAGAAATTATTGGCTCCATAAATCTCATCAGTTCAGTGGGTACCTTATTTACAAATGTTCAATCATAATAAGAATAATAATCACAAGTGACAATTGATATAGACATTGGTTCCATTTAAAAATATTGTTCATAGACGAGTGGGGCAGCCTCCACCAACCACTATATTCTCCCCAGTTATATAGGAAGCGTCAGAAGAGCACAAGAAAGATGCTAGTCCAGCACACTCCTCTGGCTCCCCCATCCTGTATTAAAAGAGAAGGTGAGTCAATATAATTTCATTATATTTATATTGTCATTTTTATTATATTAAACTAAAGTTAAAGGGAAAGTCAGCTTTCATGCCTTTCCCTTTCAGACCTCAGATCAGTCATACTAGAGGGTATGAGACTCCCCTGTTAGTTTCCACCCGCAGTGCTGGTATGAGAAGTCAGTGGGTGGCCCTGGCCTGAGTCCAGAACATACCTATTTAATGGATGCCTCCTTACACAAGAAACTTTCGTGCTGCACTCACCTGCTGCACCAGCTTCTCAAACTGGCACTGCAGATGGGATATGAGCGGCACAGAAGCAGGTGGCAGGTGAGACGGAAGCCTCATAACCTCTGGCATGACTGATCTGAGATCTGCGCAACCTCTCACTTTACCACCACTCCTAAGTTGTTGATCGTCAGCAGCCCCGATTTGTAAAGCTGGGAGATGCGCTTCCCGGTTCCGGCTGGTGGACGTAACCTGTGTACAACTACCTCCCATTGAAAACAATGGCCGTCTCTGTACACTGGGAGCTTCCGGGGACGATCGTCGGCAAGGCAGTAGCTGTAAGGTAAGCAGACTGTTTCATGTCCATTAACTTTATCCTAATCTAAAGTCTGAGGAATAGTCCATGAAAGTTGACTTTTCCTTAAAGCTCTGTCCAAAACTTGTTTGTGTCCTACAGAGTAAGGAAAACTATGCCTATTTAGTTTGTGAAGGAATTAGGCTAAACAGAAAATACCATTTTGTGAGTACTCACCTGAAAAATGGATATTGTTGGTGTGCCACACACCCCGCTTCACTTTTAAATATTCTTCACTTAATGGGTTAACTCACCGTCAGGTGACGCAGTGCAGAGAGGAAGTCTTGTAACGAGCCCCCTTCCGGCCTATATATACCTGGTACCTCCCTTCAATCACCAGTATATTAAAAAAGCAGAAAGACAAGGTACCAGTATTCCACCGGTAACCTCAAAATCAATTTGATATAAATAAAAAGCTTCACCATATAAAGGCTTCGGAAATACCGAAAAGGGTGGGAGTGAAGCGGGGTGTGTGGCACACCAACAATATCCATTTTTCAGGTGAGTACTCACAAAATGGTATTATTCTTGGTGTGCCACACACCCCGCTTCACCTTTAATATTCTTCACTTATTGGGACATCCAAAAACAGTGTCCACAAGGGATGGGTATCCGAAAGCAAAATAAAGCATAACTTAAATGACTGCAGTCTGCAGAACTTTGCAGCCAAAAACAGCATCCGCTGAGGCTCGCACATCAACTTTGTAAAACTTAGAAAAAGTATGAACAGAAGACCAAGTGGCGGCCTTACAAACTTGTTCAACAGAAGCTTGGTGCTGAAAAGCCCAAGACGCCCCAACGGCGCGAGTAGAATGAGCAGTGATACGAAAAGGGGGAACTTTCCCCTTAGCAGAATAGGCCGCAGTAACGGCCTGACGTATCCACTTGCTAATGGCAGATTTGGCTGGTGCCAAACCCTTCTTAGGCCCATGGGGGAAAACCAAAAAGGAATCCGTCCTACGAAAAGGAGACGTGATAATCAAGTAGTACTTAACACAGCGTACTACATCCAAACAATGCAAAACCCTCTCTTTGTCATTCTTAGGATTAGGACACAAGGAGGGAAGAACAATATCTTGGTTCAAATGAAAAGCAGAAACAACCTTAGGAAGAAAGTCTGGCTTGAACCGAAAGACCACTTTATCCTGATGCCTCTCAAAGTAAGGCGCCTGGATAGACAAGGCCGCCAACTCCGAGACACGCCGGACCGAAGTGATCGCTACCAAGAAGACAATCTTCTGAGTCAGGGTAGACAAAGCAATATCTTGCAAAGGCTCAAAAGGAGGAGCCTGAAGAGCAGAAAGAACCAAATTCAAATCCCAAACCGGGAGTAATGGTTTCCTGGGAGGCCGCACATGCGTAACCCCCTGGAAAAAAGTTTTAACTAAAGGTTTAAGCGCAACACGCTTCTGAAAAAAGATAGATAAGGCAGAAACCTGCCCTTTCAATGTACTTAGCTGAAGACCAGAGTCCAGCCCTGATTGTAAAAACTCCAGAATCCTGGAGACTGAAAAGACCCTACAGGGAAAAGATCTTATCTCACACCAAGCGATATAGGCTTTCCAAGTCCTATAGTAGATGATGGAAGAAGACCTCTTCCGGGGCCCTGATCAAAGTCTTAACGACTGAATCAGAAAGACCCTCCTCCTTCAGGATGGAGGTTTCAGCAGCCAGGCCATCAAACCCAGCGCTGGTAAATTGGGGTAACACAATTGACCCTGAGTGAGCAGATCGGGCCGAAGAGGCAGAACGAACTGGTCCACTGCCAGCCGAACGATGTCTGCGAACCTCACTCGCCTTGGCCACCTTGGTGCCACGAGAACGGCGGACACCTTTTCCAGAGCCAACTTCCGAAGCACCCTGCCCAGCATGGGCATCGGAGGAAACAGGTATAGAAATCCCAGAACTCCCCAGCTCAGGGACATGGCGTCCACTGCCAGAGCCAGAGGATCCTGGGAGAGCGACACGAAGTTCGGGAGCCTGCGAGAGGCAAACGGGTCCACCTCCGGGGTCCCCCATCGGAGACACAGTGAGCGAAACACCCGAGGATGGAGAGCCCATTCTCCCAGACGGGGAGAGCCCCTGCTCAACCGGTCCGCCACCTGGTTCTTCACCTCTGGAATGTATACCGCCGAGAGACAAGGAACATGGGACACCGCCCAGGTCAGGATCAGGGACACTTCTCTGAGAGCACTCAGACTGCGAGTCCCTCCCTGAAGACCGATGTAAGCAACCGCTGTTTGATTGTCTGAACGCACCTGGACCGGAAGGCCCAGAACGTGCTGAGTCAGGAGAGCAAGCACCCGACGGATGGTTCTCAGTTCCAGAATATTGGTGGGTAAGTGGGCCTCTTGAGGTCCCCACTGCCCCTAATACTGCAGCTCCTTCCAGAATCCGCCCCATCCCGACAGACTGGCGTCCACGGTGACAATTTTCCAAAGGGGGGTCAGGAAAAACCTGCCCTACACCAGATTGGTCGAGACCAACCACCACAGGAGGGACTGCCGAACCCGGGAGGACAACTGGAAGGACTGATCCAGCGACCGAGGCTGCTGGTCCCAAGACGCTAACAGAAAAAGCTGAAGCGTTCTCGTGTGAATTTGGGCAAAAGGAAGAAACGCTCTGTGTTGATGAGAGTCCAGGCCGGGACGAACCGACCCATCTCTCTCGGGGACTGCGAAAAGATTGGAGTAGAAACCGAGGCCCATCTCTAAGCGCGGCACCGGCCGGATGACCGCCATCTCTAACAGATTCCTTACCGACGCCAGGAGCCCCTGCGTGGCCAAAGGATCGATGGGCACCCGAGACCGAACGAACCGTGAAGGAGGGTGAGACTCGAATTCCAGGTCGTGACCGGCCGACACTACCTCCTGGATCCATCTGCCTGGAACCACTTGGTTCCAAACCTGGGAGAAGTGTCGCAATAGTCCCCCCACCCGCACGGGTGAGGGCAGCCCCTCATTGCTGAGTGGGCTTATCAGCAGGTTTGGGCTTGGTGCCCCAGGACTGAGTGGGCTGGCCATGGCCCCTCCCCCGAGTCCAACCTGCACCTCTGGTAGCGGGATCTTACCACCCTTTGCGACTGAATCAATTTTCTCCCCAAACAGACGCAACCCCAAAAAGGGGAGAGCTGTGAGCACCTTTTTAGAAACCGCGTCCGCCGACCACTGACGCAGCCATACTGACCGGCGAATAGCCACCAGCATAGCCGCTGCCTTGCTACTCATAGCCAGCGCATCGTCCTGAGCGGATAGGACATAGGACACAAATGATTCACACTGCTTAAGCACAGTAAACTGTTTACAAGCGGGATTGAGATCCTCATATAGCCCCTGAATTAAAGACCTAATCGCCAATAGAAGAAGGGCTGAAGCACACCGGGCGCAACGCTGACCCGGAATAAATAAAACCATGGCGCACGTATTGGTCAATCCGACGATCTTCCCCATCTTTAGGGACAGTGGTCTCAGCAGACTGTACCATAGCCGTGCTGGAGAGCCCTAGCACAGGGGTATCGACGTCAGGAGGGACAGACCAAAGCTTTACCAACTCTGGCGGAAAAGGATAACGCTTTTCCCAACTGGAAGGGATTCCAGATAACCGCGTGGGATGTTCCCATTCCTTAAGGACCACCCTCTCAAAGTGATGTTGTCTGGGAAAAACCCAACGCGGCTGAGGCTCCTTAAACAACTGACCCTTTGGCAGGGTGACAGCCTCAGGCGGATCTAAATTCAAAATCTTAAACATTTGAGCCAGAATGGAGGGGGTGTCAAAAACAACCCCCTCCGACCAATCGCCAATCGCATCAGCCTCAAGCTGATCTGCAGGCTCATCTGACTCCAACAGGAATTCTTCCTCGTCCAGGGATCCATCGGACCATTCCACAGGCTCACATAACTTGTCCTGTGTAGCCGAAGGTACCGGAGTCAGGTGCCTCCGTTTTGCAGCGGCCTTTAACCCTGCTTTAACGGGCACTACTTTCCGGGGGCTGGCCGACCGTGCCGCCACCTCGGACTGCGAATCCCCACTATTGACAGTGTCATGCGGGGTCCGGAACAGGGAGGGCGAGGTAGGCGATGATGAAGGTTGCGATGGGCCAGCAGCCGAAGCAACAGACTGGCGCGCAATACTCTGCTTTGCACAAGGGATGCAAATAAAGACATCATCAGCTGGGAGTAGAGCCCCACAACTTACGCACCCCCCGAATGGCTCAGAAGAACCGTTTCCGGCAATAACGGAAGCCTCCATATGGTGATTTATGGTATTCGCAATATTTGGGTTTTAAGGCATAAGCCAACCCGGGATGCCCCCTTATTTGTAAATGTCCCGGAAGGGAGTATTTTATTTATTTATTATTTATTTATTTTTTTTTTCAAAAAGGAAGGTCCCCCTTAATAATCTATATATATATATATATATATATATATATATATATATATATATATATATATATATATATATATATAGATTATATATATGCATTCTTAAATATAAAAATATCCCAATTTATTATTATTTTATCTTTTTTTTTTTTTTTTTTAATAAAGACTAGCCAGGCAACATAGAGCCGGAGGGCCACCATAAACAGGGATCCCCGGATCTGTAAGGCAAAGAAAACCACAATCAGATCCCCCACATGTGTGTAACAACCATATATGCATGGCACCAAAGTGCCTTTTAAATGAGCAAAAAGCCATGCCCCTTAATAAAAAACTCACCACCATATCTATACATGAAAGATATACAATTCCCACTCAACGGCCCCACCAGGGTGGGGCCGCTTACCTGGAAAGACCGAGAGCAGCAACCGGAGGGACGAGACAGCAGCCAGCAGCAGCAGCACAGGAGAAAATGAAACCAAGTGCGGCCGCGCGCCCCCACGTGACTTCCCTTTTGAAAGGAAGGAAGTGAAGCTGGGGCCGCCGCATGACGCCACCGCCGGCGCCACGCCCCCGTCGCCGCGTCACCGGGACCCGCCCCCTACGCTGATCAGTGCGGCCAAATCAACTGGGGATTACACCAGATGAGCCACTACACGCGCACACAGGCAGGAGGCAGCGGAGGGGGGAGAAGAAAGAGGGGGGAGCAGGAGAAAAAAATGCATAGCGCAGCCATGCCAAAGCAGACTACATACAGTGGCCACAAGAAGGGGAAGGGGAAGGGGGGAGGGGGGAGGGAGCAACTTAGGCGGCAAGCCAACCTGCCCAGCGCGGTCCGCCCCCAAGCAGACCTAAACACAAAAACCATAGTGAAAAAGAGTGCACACATGCTGAAGTAAGCTCAATGCATAACGTAAACACACACATGTTGTAATAAAGTTATACTTGTGAAACACACATACCTAATGCACAACCATCAAACCCCCCCCCCCCCCCCCATAGTGAAGGGAGAAGGGACCGTAACGGGAGAGAAAGGGGCTACGGGGACCCTCGGGATAGGGGCATCCCATTTCCGGATCACCATGCCGGATAGCCGCATTGCCCCACGCATGAGGTCGAGCGGAGGAGATAAGCTCCTAGGCACCTATAGTGCCATCTACCATTTGCCCAGTGAGCAGCCTAGGCTGGGAGGCTTCCATTCCACCATCAAGGTATAAACACTCAAACCGGGCAGAAATAGACCAAAAGGGGGGTGCCGGGGTAAGACCCCGGCTACCTGTAAGCAGGAGACTTCAATCTTCTGTCTTGTCGTCAAGCAGAGAGAAAAATACTGGTGATTGAAGGGAGGTACCAGGTATATATAGGCCGGAAGGGGGCTCGTTACAAGACTTCCTCTCTGCACTGCGTCACCTGGCGGTGAGTTAACCCATTAAGTGAAGAATATTTAAAAGTGAAGCGGGGTGTGTGGCACACCAAGAATAGTGTGTCACCCTCTGTTGCCAGATCATTTTTCACCATTTTGTGCTATAAATGTTTCACTGTGCTATGTCTAGGGATTTTCCCAGAAAAATTATATATTGTTTTTTTTGGGTGAAATATGTAGGGAAAAGTTAAATAAAATATTTTTAAATTTGTAGCTTTTTAAATGTATATTTCTTAAGAAAATCTTGTTGCATATAAAAGCCTCATTCCTTCCGCTTACAACGATACCACACGTATTGGTAGACACCATTTCCTGCCTAAGAGACGCTGCAAACTAAAACCGTGCTTTAGGAGATTTTGAAATAAAACACTACTACGCGCACCTTGCATTTTTTTAAAAAGAAAAACAACCCTTTATTTTTGAAATATTCTCTTGAAGTACATACCTCAGGTTTTTCTAGACATACCAGACTTGTTGTCATGGGCGCAGTTTTCTGGATGTAAACCCTTGAGGAAATCATTGGTTGCACAAGGTTTCTCTAAAAAATTAGTAAAAATGCTGAGAAAAAAAAAAAAATGCAAACAAGAAAAAACCTAATTCTGAAATCGTAAGGTCCCCTGTACAGAACAATGAACAACATACATGGATACTTTTACCCCTTACTTTTGCTGTATTGCCAGACTAGCCAGAGACTGACACTGGTGAAGGGAAGTGTTGCTTTGCTATAAATAAGATTGTTTTAAAGCTTATTTAGGAGCATTTGCAAGTTCTGGTTGTGTTATAATAAGTGAGGGGACTTTTCATTGAGGGACTTTATATTGGGAGACTTTAAAGTGGACCAACACCCTGAGGTGATCGGCCCGGGAATCTATAAGATTCCCGGGCCGATCACCTCACACACCGCGGGACATCCGAGATCGGGATGTCCCGCGGGGTGTAAACCCCCCAAAACCCCCGAAAAACCTTACCTCTCCAGCCACTGCTTCCGCCACCGCCGCCTCACTCGCGCTCCTCTAGACGTGCGCGCGCCCGCCGTCTCTGAATGGCCGGCGCGGGCGCGCACACGTCGAGAGTGACGCGCGGGAGGTGCCGACGTGCAAGCTGCTTGTACGTCGCTGTCAATCAGCTTGTCTGTCGGCGCCGATTGGACGGCACGGCCACGTGGGAGCGGGGAGAGGTGAGTTTTGGGGGCTTTCTGGGGGGTTTCACACAGCGGGGCACCCCCGATCGGGGTGCCCCGGGGAAGTGGACCAATACCCAGGATAGTCAAAATCCTGGGTGTTGGTCCACTTTAAGTGTTTAAAGAGCTAAAATTAGAAGTCAAAAGCCAAGGTTACTGCAACTATAAACACTAAAATTGTATTTTCACTGCTGTTTTTGTAACTTAGATAATGGCCAGCAAAAGTAAGATAGTAAGGCACGGGGGTTGTTTGAAGTGGTGAGGGATTCAATTTTTTCTTTGAAGAATTCTTCTGCTGTTATTTGGGAGGTTGGAGGAGGGGTGGTGGGCAGAGTAGGGAACTGAAGGTGTTGAATAGTTGTTTGGGATTCTGGCCTTGTGCAGAAATCAGTGAAGAGTAATATGCTTGCTTAGCAGATGAAAGGCCAGTCCTGAGTTCCTGAAGGGCTTGTTTATAGAACAGAAAGTCATGATTGGCTTTGGTTTTCCTCCATTGCCATTCAGCAGCTCGAGACAGCCATTTCAATCTAGTTGTGCTTGCATTTAGCCAGGGTTAGCGATTTTTGGGGCAAGGATAGCTATAGGTGAGGGGGGCGTTAAATGCATGGCTCAAGTCCAGAGCAGAGGGATTTGGGTTCCTAGAGCACTGGGCTGACTTTTCATTGGGGTAAAAACTGTATTCTACAGATAATTTGCACCTGAACGGAAAATGGGCTACTGTGCTGGGTAAGAGGGTACTAGAAGTGAAGGGGTATTTAAACTAGAGATGAGGGGAGTTGGCAAGAGAGAAAACAAAGGGGAAGACAGGTTACTTAGGGGATAGCATATGATGGTGGATGGAGAATTAGCAGGGGGTGCTATGATGGATAAGGAGATCCACGTGTTGCAAACCAGCAGTGAAAAATTAGGCAGATGCATTTCTGCAGAAGCTAATACTAAAGCACTGAATTTTAGCAAGGCCAAACTCCCCGGGCTCAGAGCTGCACTCCAGGACATAAAATTGGAAGCATCTGTTGAGATGCCAAATGGAAGTGCTTTAAATCAATTGTGAGTACCAACATTAAAAAATGTATATTCTTAGTATACAGTACCTCCTGCTCCAAATATAATACTTACAAGTGGGTTATACTCCGCCAGATGGCGCTGGACTGCAGAGACAAATAGGCTCCTCCCGGCCCCTCAAATACCTGGGGACCTCCCACAAATCCCCAGAATTCCTCTGCAGTCTGGCTGCGAAGGACGAGAAATGGCTCTCTACTCGCAGGTGAGTGGGGCTATTAGCCTGCGGCCCTGTAGGACTATTCCTACCCTTCCACTAGTAATATGCCTCCCAGCCTTGGCTGCGCTGGTAGGGTCAAGGTAGGCAGCACCGCTGTTAGGTGCTTAGGAGCGCTGCTCCACCACAATCTCCCACCAAAAGGTAGGCGGTTCAGGCTTATGGTGAGCATCTATGGGATGCCCCTCCCGCACTGGCGCCCCTTGCCCCTTCCTATCGG
This sequence comes from Gastrophryne carolinensis, assembly GCA_027917425.1. Taxonomy (NCBI): domain Eukaryota; kingdom Metazoa; phylum Chordata; class Amphibia; order Anura; family Microhylidae; genus Gastrophryne; species Gastrophryne carolinensis. Next base: position 421,933,208 of record CM051234.1, on the reverse strand, counting down.
TGGGCCCTGTTTAAGTGGCAGCTGTCCTCCCTCATTCTCCTTGTAGCCTTCGGGGGAAAAGGGGGGGGGGTGTAAATGTGTATGCTATGCATTCTGTGTTTTACACTTTATATTTATTCTGTCTGTCTTGTGTCAGCCGCCGCGCTGGCTTCCTTTTACTGTCTTTTAAAATTGCCGCCGCAGCGCGCTCCTTTTGTCAGTACTTTGTTCCGTGCTTGATGGCGGCATTACCTCAGGCGCTGGTGCGCCATCATTGGCTGCTTGTCGTGTCCTGGCTTCGCGCTCTTCGGGGGGGGGCGGGGCCCGTCTATGGCGCACTCCGCGTCATCGCTGATACCGGCCCGCCCCTCGAGGTATACCGACGTCATCTTTAACCTGCATGGTTAGCCCATGCGCGACCGACCTCTACCTACCGCGGTCCGTAAGTGCCCTCGCGGGCGGCTCTATATTGTTCCTTTTATTACTGTATGCTTACGGTCTTGTCTTCTTATGTCTTTCAGGCGGGGTGAACCCTTTTTGGCTTCTCCCGGTCCTTTATTAGTTATATAACTAGTAGGCCTTGTTAATACTCTCACTTCCCTAGCGGGTTATTGGGGCATCCGGAGTTGCTATATAGTGTTATTCCCTATCGGCGTATAGCGTCGCTATAATCACCATATGGATGCATCCCAGGATAATGTGACCGGGGTTCCTTCGGGACAAGACCGGCTGTGTGTAGCGTGTGGGCAGCCTCATGCTGATGCTGACAAGGCGCGGGTCTGTGTAACCTGTGCTGAGCAGGTACTTGCATTACAATCTGGCCTGCCAGTGACTGCACCTCGTTTTACTTCGCCTACTCCCCCAAGCTTAAATCTCACTCCTGCTGAGTTGCATACAAGTGGGGATTCTCAGCCTGATGTGTCTTCTAGACTGCTAGTGTTGAGAAGTTAATTGCTAATACCTTGGTGCGTAAGGCCCCTGGAAAAAGGCGGCACTTAATGCCTAATGTCACTATTTTTCCTATGGAAACTGAGGAGTTTTGGAATCTTTGTGGCTATACCCCGTCTGATGAAGGGGAGCTGTTTTCTGACTCAGGCTAATCTGATGAGAGACCAAGGGGTCATGACGATTCTGGCTCTGGGCCCCGGATGACACTGACAGATTATTGACCCAGATCGTTGAGGTTCTGTCCATCTCTCTCCCTGTTGCGGCTCCCAGACAAAGAGGGGAGCTTTTCCATACAGCAAAATCACGTTTGGAATTTCCCGAGCAGGCACATTTCCATAACCTTGTGCTCAAGGAATGGGAGCGCCCCAGTAAACTTCCGGGGTTCCAAAAAGTTGGGATAGGAAGTATCCTTTTTGCTGAGGTGGTAAAGTGTTGGTCATCCCCCCCCCCCCCCCGAGGTGGATGCCCCTATCCTAGGGCTATCTAACACCTCTGTCATGCATTCCCCTGACTCTACTACCCTGCGGGATGCTGAGGACCGGCGCATTGACCAGCTGGCATCCCACGCCTTTGCATGTGCGCGGTCTGTGCCTCTGCCATTACTGCTGTGGCCACTAGAAGCCTTATCAGAAATATACTTGATAGTGCCCCTGATGATTTGCCTTGTGAGGTGTTCAATGCACTCTCCAGTTGTGATGTTTTTGTAAATTTTGTCCTCTCAGCCATGGATGACACCATCAGAATGTGTGCCAGAACTTCTGCCCTTGTGGTGGCTATACGCCGCTCGGTTTGGCTGCGCCAGTGGGCTGCTGACAACGCTGCCAAGAAGGCCCTCACTGGTTTTCCCTTTAAAGGACTGCGCCTGTTTGGGGACCGCCTGGACCTTTTTGCTAAGGGAGGCAGGTTACCCCAGCGCAGACGGCAATCTCAGCCCTTTCGGGGTCAGGGTTCCTTCTCCTCCCCTTACCGTAGTGCCAGACAGGGGAGAGGGGTTTCCTTTCCTGGGACCCGGGGAGATTTCTGGGGCAGGGGCAGAGGACGTGGACGTCCTGGCCCCTCCTGGGGTCCCAAAGTAAAATCATCCCCCAAGCCCCCTCAGGCATGATGGGGCGCACTCAGCCATCCGGGTGGGGGGACGGCTGCAGCACTTCGCTCACGTCTGGAAACTTCATGTCTCAGACCGGTGGATTCAGGAGGTAGTGTCCTCCGGTTACAAGAGTTTACAAAGAGTTTGCTGCCTGTCCCCCTCCAAGATTCATCAGATCCCGGATTCCTAAGGACCCTGTGTCAGCTCAGGAGCTAGTGCAAGCAGTGCAAGGCCTCCTGGAGCTGGGGTCATCTGCCAGGTCCCCTTAAGAGAAAAAGGCAAGGGCTTTTATTCCAACCTATTCACAGTACCCAAAAAAGATGGTTCAGTCAGGCCCATCCTGGACTTGAAGATCCTCAACAAATTTGTCAGGGGCAGGCGCTTTCGCATGGAAACTCTGCGCTCTGCCATCAGTTCCCTGAGCCAAGGGGATTTCATGACTTCTGTGGACATCAAAGATGATTACCTTCATATTCCTGTGTTCCCAGGTCATCAAAGTTTCCTCAGGTTCGCTCTGATGGATCAACACTACCAGTTTGTGGCCTTGCCCTTTGGCCTCACTTCAGCTCCCAGGGTGTTCACCAAGGTGCTGGCTGCCGTGATGTCTCTGCTCAGATGTCAGGGCGTCCGCGTGCTTCCCTATCTGGACGACATTCTCATCACTTCCCAGTCTCTACATCAGGCAGAGTTGGATACTCAGCTGGTGGTGTCCACTCTGGAGTCATTTGGATGGGTGATCATGTGAGTCCAAATGGGAAAGCTATACACCCAGGTCATGAGTGGTCCTGGGATGACAAACATTCTCTGCCATTCTGATTGTCTTTGCGACACCCCCGGGCGCCCCTGCCCCCAAGTCCTCACTGTCCCCTTCCTTGGTAACTCCATTCCTAGGATTGAATCTGGATACAGTTCAGGCAAGGATTTTCCTTCCTCAACAGAAGGTGGACAGTCTGATTGCACAGGCTCAGTCCCTCCTAGCTTGTCCTCATCCCTCCATCAGGCAGGGGATGCAGCTGATGGGCTTGATGGTGGCATGCTTCGAAGCGGTTCCTTATGCTCAGTTCCACTTGAGGCCTCTGCAACTTCACCTATTGTCAGTATGGGACAAGGACCCAGAGTCCCTGGATGGGGTCTGTGTGCTCTCCCCTCGGGTCAGGAGGTCCCTCTTGTGGTGGATGGACTCAAGGAACCTGTTGGGGCAGATCCTTTCTTGCCCCTTCCTGGGAGACGGTCACCACGGATGCCAGTCTGTCAGGTTGGGGGGGTTTCTGGAAGTCCCTGCGGTTCCAGGGGAGGTGGGGCCCTCAGGAGGCCCACACACCTATCAATGTCTTGGAGCTGCGGGCGATCAGGTTAGTTCTGGCTCGCTTGACTACTCATCCTCGGGGCCTGCCTGTTCAGGTGCGCTCGGATAACCAGACGGCAGTTGCCTACATCAATCATCAGGGAGGGACCCGGAGCAAGGGGGCCCTCCAGGAAGCGTCTCTGATCCTGACTTGCCAATGTCCCCTGCATATCAGCTGTGTACATCCCGGGGGTGGAAAATCGCCTGGCGGACTCTCTGAGCAGGGGGACCTCTCACCAGGGAGAATGGTCCCTATGCAGCAGGGTGTTTCAATCCCTGTGTCACCGTTGGGGCCAACCAGGTGTGGATCTGTTTGCGTCCCGCCACAATCACAAGCTCCCAGCTTTTGTCTCTCTGTCCCAGGATCCTCTGGCCTTGACCTCGGATGCTCTAGCAATGTCATGGCAGGACTTTCAGTTCCTGCATATCTTCCCTCCAATTCCCCTGCCGGGCAGGGTTATGCGCAAGATTGCTCTGGAAGGGGTGCCAGCAGTTCTGGTAGCTCCCAGGTGGCCAAGAAGAGTGTGGTTCGCATATGTGGTGCAGGTGGCAGTAGATCAGTACGCTCTGCCCTTGGTGCCAGATCTGCTCACTCAGGGCTCACTACGCCATCCCAATTTACAAACTCTGGCTTTGACGGCCTGGCTGCTGAAACCTCCATCTTGATGGAGAAGGGGCTGTCTTCCTCGGTTGTGTATACTTTGATAAAGGCTAGGAAGAAGTCTTCCTCTTCCATTTATTACAGGGTTTGGCGTGCCTACATTAACTGGTGTGAGTCTAAGTCTCTTCCCTGTCGGGTGTTCTCTATTCCCAGGATTTTGGAGTTCCTGCAGCATGGGTTGGATATGGGACTCCAGCTCAGTACTCTGACTATTTTCTTCCAAAGGTCCTTTGCTCAGCACCCTCTGATTAGGACTTTTTTCCAGGGGCTCACTCATGTGCGCCCTCCAAGTAAGCCTATGGTGCCTGTTTGGGATTTGAACTTGGTTCTGTCGGCCTTGCAGGGTGCTCCTTTTGAACCTGTGCAGGATGCTGCCTTGGCCATTCTTACGCTCAAGGTTGTATTTCTGGTGGCTATCACCTCTGTCAGGCGTGTGTCTGAGTTGGCGGCGCTTTCCATTCAGCCCCCCTACTATGAGAGACACCAGGACAAGGTGGTGTTTCGTTTCAAACCTGACTTTCTGCCTAAGGTAGTGTCTGCCTTTCATTTGAATCAGGATATTGTTCTTCCTTCTGTGTGCCCTAATCCTAGCAATGCTAAGGAGAGGGTTTTGCACTTTTTGGATGTGGTTAGGTGTCTGAAGTACTATCTGGTGGCTACTGCACCTTTCAGGAAAACTGATGCTCTTTTTGTGGTCCCTTCTGGTCCTATGAAGGGTTTGGCTCCTGCCAAGTCTACTATCCGCAAGTGGATTCGTCAGGCTGTGATTCAGGCCTACTCTGCTAAGGGGAAGAATCCTTCCTTCCGCCTTACTGCTCATTCCACTCGTGCTATTGGTGCCTCTTGGGCTTTTCAGCACCAGGCTTCTGTTGAACAAGTTTGCAAGGCTGCTACTTGGTCTTCTGTTCATACCATTTCAAAGTTTTACAAGGTTGATGTTAGGGCCTCAGCTGATGCTGCTTTTGGCCGAAAGATTCTGCAGGCGGCAGTGGTTTAAACTGTCTGCTGCTGCCTTTTATTGGGGATCCCACCCTACTTTATGGACACTGCTATTGGATGTCCCACTTGTAAGTATTATATTTGGAACAGGACGTACTGCATACTAAGAATAATACAATTCCGTGATTACTCACCTGTAGAATTGGTATTATGAGTATACAGTACGTCCTGCTCCAACCCACCCTTGGTTTTGCATTATCTTGGATCCCCTGTATGGTGATTGTTATCATTGTTATAGTTGATAGTTTGGGTTCACCACAAGATTAGAGTAATGCACAGCTACTTGTATGCATATGTGGGTGCAGGCCCCAAGGGCACCCAGGTACACAGTACCCTACTAGTAACCACCAAGATTTGAGCCAACCAGCAAAGGCTCAGCAAAGTGCCCTACAAATAGAGGCCGCACAACCAAAGTTGATATAAAATTATATAATTATTCAAATGTTTAATATACAAAATTTACACATGTTACCGAGACAATGCAAAACTATACATACAAACATGAAGGACTATTTAAAAAACATACAAGACAACACCCTCTGGTGGCAAACCATATGAATGACTCTTAAATAAATATGTATAAAGGTATATATTAACTGCCTATCTAATAAAGTGCATATAGTAAATCAAGTGCATATAGTAAACACCTACATCAATAGAAAATAACCAACCAATTCATGATACTAATTGAGTATCTATACATGAGTGATAAATACACATGAATCTGTAAGAGCCAGATTCACTAATAGCCAAATAAAGAAAGTGCATGTGCTAAAATTTAAATCTATCCAAACATTAATAATAAAAGGAAACAGTGTACTAAACAGTATCTGTGCAACAAAACAACTATTACATGTAGAAATTTTTAACCTGTGTGCATTAATCCCAATAATATTAAGAAAGGCAGACAAGAAGGAAATAATATTAAGAAAGGCAGACAAGAAGGAAATAATTCATATCACCATCATAAGTCCGAGTCTTGGATGCCACCGAGGGGAAATATCGGCATCTACGCGTTGCGTGGCCCCGCCCACTTCCTCAGGATGGGTTGTTTAAATCTCCCGGCTTCTCGTTAACTGCTTTTCAATGCTGGGAATTTGTGGGAGGTCCCCGGGTACTTGAGGGCCGGGAGGAGCCTATTTTCGATGTCCCCGCAGCCCAGCGCCATCTGGCAGAGTATAACCCACTTGTAAGTATTATATTTGGAGCAGGACGTACTGTATACTCATAATACGAATTCTACAGGTGAGTAATCACAGAATTGTATTTCCTATGGGTAACAAATATAAGCGTCTAAAATTAAACCCCTCATGGCTGACATCAGTGGTTAAAATGGCAATAAAGCACAAGAAAAGTGCATTTAAAAATGACAGGGATAAGCTCTCAGCTATAACCCTTGAAAAGTAATAAGTAATAAATAAGTAAATAAAGCATGTAAGAAAAAAATAAGGTTGACAAAAGAACAACATGAAAGAGATGTAGCCAAAGAAAGCAAAAATAAAAGAAATATATAAATTCAAAGAAAACTAAATCAGAAAAGGTAGGTGCCCTAATTAATGATAATGGGGAAATGATCACTTGGGATTCAGACAAGGCGGAGCTGTTAAATTGATTTTTCAGCTCTGTGTACACAAGAGGGGTGCAAGGAGCCAACACAGGAGATGCCACTGATAGAAATAGCCCAAGTATAATACTCAACAACATAATCTAAACATGGATATCACCCAAGAAAGACCAAATAATTAAAATGTGAATAAGACTGCAGGACCAGATGGACTTCAGCTGGTATAGTGCCAAGAGATTGGCGCAAGGCAAATGTGGTGTCCATTTTTAAAAAGGGCTCTAGGTTCCTCTCTGTGCAATTATAGACCTGTAAGTTTAACATCCATTGTGGGAAAACTGCTTAAACCGGACCTTCACCATGATTTATAGAAAAGCCTAAACCCTTAAAAAACGATTCCCCAGCATCTAAAATTAATATATTTTAAGTTTTTAGTCACTTAATATTCTTTCCCCCACTGGGCTGCAACTCTGTTAAAGACTGTAGGATACGTGCGCCAACATCTTGACTCAGAAGCTTCACACTTACTGTGGAGAGGAGAGTGGGATAACGTACAGGGGGGCGGGGTTATAGTTGTGCTTTGCTCAGACAGAGCAGAGCTGGGGTCAGGAAAAGGTCAGCAGTCCCAAAATGCAGAGCAGCACAGTCAGAAGGCACTTCCTATTTGCAGACTGCCTGATGTTCCATAAGCTGCCATCTTGGATGTTTAAAGGCTCATAACATGCAGTAGATGCAGGTAGGATGATTTTTAATGTGAGCAATCTGTATGTGCAGGCTGTGGGAAACATATAAGATAGACTCTTATTCAGAGTGAAGGTCCACTTTAAGGGACTATTAAGGGACTACATACATGAATATATAACAATGTATAATATTATAAGTGACAACCAGCACGGTTTTACTAAGGGCAGAAGCTGCCACACTAACCTAATAGGCTTCTATGAGGAGGTGAGTAGAAGCCTAGACAGAGGGGCGGCTGTATATATAGTTTTTCCCGATTTCGCAAAAGCATTTGACACTGTCTCCCATAGACGCTTATTGGGGAAATTAAGATCTTCAGGATTAGAAATACAGTTTGTAACTGGACTGCAAAACTGGCTGAAAGATCGTGTGTAGAGAGTTGTGGTTAATGATACCGACTCTGAATGGTTACCAGTTGTAAGCGGTGTACCCCAGGGTCCAGTGCTGGGACCACTGTTATTCAACTTAAAATGCACTGTCTCGATTATTGCAGATGACACAAAGATATGTAGCACAGTGCAGTCTTTTGACGATGTTCACAAGCTTCAAGCTGACTTGAACACCATGGGTGTCTGGGCATCCACTTGGCAAATTAAATTCAATGTGGAGAAAAGATAATTCTGTGAGTATTGATTTCTCTTTCATTATTACTTCAGGACATCAGAGTAATTCAGTCACGATTGGGTTAACATCTCGGCCGAAGTGCGTGGACTGCAAGAAAGTTGTGGCTCCTCCAGGGCCTATATCCTTTCAGCTGATTTCCTCCAATCCAGTTTAATTGAAAAGTAGTAGAAACCAGCCGCTTGTTGGAGGCAAAAGGCTGGAAACAAAATACAAGACTCCTCTCTCCATTTATTTATTTATTTTTTTTGTCGATGTTGATCAAACTATTTACATATTTACCACTCCACTAAGACTAGGCATCCAAGACATGGATATAAGAACCTAGCAGACAGGGAGGATCTGATGTCCTGAAGTAATAATGAAAGAGAAATCAATTCTACAGGTGAGTACTCACAGAACTATCTTTTTCTCTTTCATTTTACTTCAGGAGTAATTCAGTCACGATTGGGAACTCCAAAAGAAGTGCCCTTAATTTGGGTGGTATCTCTGAAAACCTTATTCCTTTCTATCAGAAATAAGTAATTCCAAAAACATTTAGTTTACTACTGTCTGTAATACCTTTTAACCAAAGGCAGCTTCCGCCAAGGCTCTAACATCTACCCTCTAAATTTGGTAAATGTATGAACTAAGCCCAGGTAGCGACTTTGCATGCTTGTTCTACTGAAGCTTGATGCTGAAAAGCCCAAGAAGCTCCAATAGCTCTTGTCAAATGAGCAGTAATCCTAAAGGGGGGATACTTCTCTTTGGAGACTCTCACTACATCCAGCAAGTGAAGAATGCTTTCCTTATCGGACACTGGAGCAGGACATAAGGAAGGCAAAAGTATCTCTTCATTAAGATGAAAAGGGGAAACAACTTTAGGAAGAATATCCTATTTAAACCAGAAGATGGCCTTCATCCTTATGTAATACTAAATAAAGAGACTTAACCAATAAAGCGGCTGTTAGGTATTTGTGATCTTTATAATATTAATCTCTAGTAGAAATATTGGAGATTAACGTGCAACAAATATTCATTTAAATAATTTTCCTTCTTCAGCTGCTTATTGAGAAACCCTCCCTACTGAGGTTATTGGCACTAAAAAAGATAACCTTAAGTCAATAAGCTTAATGACGCATCTGCCAATGGTTCAAAAGGAGGACCCTGAAGCGCTGAAGAGCCCTGTACAAAGGTTTTGATAAATTTATTCTCAGCAATGGGCTTCTGAAAAAAGATAGATAAAGCAGATATCTGTCCCTTTAAAATACTGAATTGAAGACCTTCATCAAGACCTTTCTGAATAAAATCCAATATTCTGTGAACAGAAAAAGTTCTACAAGCAAAACCTCTGGATTTGCACCAAGCGCTAAATGGTCGCCAGACTCTATAGTAGATCATTGATGAAGACTTCTTCCTGGCCTGAATCATAGGATTCAATAGCCAGGCCGTCAAAGCCAGAACTTGTGAATTGAGATGCCTTAAAGGCCCCTGAGTGAGAAGATCTGGATCATCGCCCTCTTCCATCCTTACTATGTCTGAGAACCAGCTTCTTCTTGGCCACTGAGCCGCCACCAGAATGGGAGGGACTCTCTTGTGAGCTATCTTTTTTAGTACTCGACCCAGAAATGGAAAGGGAGGGAATGCATAAGAATGCTGACCACTGAAGAGTCAGAGCATCGGTTGCTAATGCTAGAGGATCCCTGGACTGGGACACAAACTTTGTGCCATGATGCAAAGAGACCGACATCTGTAATTCCCCAGCGCATGCATAGGGATTGAAAGAACCTCTTACTGAGTGATCATTCCCCCTATTGCAGGATCGCTTTGCTGAGATGATCGACCTGCAAGTTGTCCACTCCAGATATGTGTTCAGCCAAGATGCTTGGAACCTGTTAGACCGAAGCGTAGCGCCACAAACTGAAGATGTAGGCCACCTACTGCAATGTAGGTACGCATCGTTATATATACACTGTGGTTATAGAAACTCCCCGCTGGATTAACATCACTGCCAACAGAGTTTTAAGACTCAGAGGGAGACAATGGCAGCCATAATATCGTCTTCAAAACTCAGAGGAAAAAAAAAACCTTCTTAGTAGCCGATACAACTCACTGAAGGTTTAGGTTCGCTTGAAGGCTGCCAAGGAGGTTTTAAGGCTTAGAGGGCACCGGCGACAGGGGTCAGAACCCTTTCAGGGGGGAGACTCCCTGCACACCCTGCTATCCTCATCCAGTGCCTCCTGCATGCAAACTGGACTTGGAGTAAATCTATCTGCTAAGGATCAGATCCGTTTACCCCGAGATGCCTCCATCATGGTGAAATAATACTAGTCTACGTCCCTGGAGATCTGCGACCAAGCATATAACAGTTCTCAGAAGTCACAAGAGACTATTCCGAGACCTAAGGGGGTGAATCACCATATATACATATATATTACCTGCCCTTTCCCACAAAATATAAAAATATAGATTAAAACAATATTAATTATTAAATATTATTAAAACTATATTAATATTAATAAACATAATATTAATAAACACAATCATCATATAAAAATACAATCAAATTAACCTACCTAATGGTTTAGGTCCGCATGAGGGTAGCTGTGCAGCGGCTCGGACGCAGCCCCCTGCCAGCCAGCAACCCCAGCGTCCAGCTGAGGAAGCGCCGAGCGTCAGCCCGGGCAGCAGAGAAGAACCGGAGGTGTCGGCGGTGCTCGGCACTTCACCTATGCGATAGTCTTCTAGAGTCGGCGACCTGAGAAACTGCGATGTGCCCCTAAGAAGAACAGGAGACATTGTCGGTGCTCGGCACTTTGCCTAGCTGAAAATGTTCTAGGGGAAGCGGCCGAGAAAGGAGCGCTGTGCCCTGGGTGAGAACTGGCGGCATCGGCGGTACTAGCTACTTCGCTAAGCCGAAATTCTTCCAGTGATGGCAGCCTAAACCGCGATCCTTCCTCGCTGCTGCCTTAGCTCCACCCCCTTAAAGGCACACAAATTTTGAATTTTAAAACCTGTAAAATACACAATTAACACGTGGGAAATAGCAATAAAAGAGGGAAAATAATTCCCCTGGTCACCCCCAAACAGGCTCCCCAGACAAAAACCTGTGACTGCCTTTTCCTCTGGCAGAATTTTCAGCACAGGAGTGTCAGCTCATTTTACAAAACAAAAGGGGACATCCCAGAGCGCCCCAAGACCCTGGTGCTTACCCTTACCATCCTGATCCGAATGCAGCATAGCTGCGGAAGCATTGTGGGTCCATCCAGATCAGAGGAGTATAAGGAACCAAGGACAGGGTTTCCAATACCCCCGTTTCCAAGGCATAATCCTTAAAAACAAAAACGTAAATGGGAGAGTAGTTCAGATACACCCTTGCAGTCCAGTTCCAACTGCTAGAAAGAAACTGGATTGGAGGAAGTCCGCTGTAAGGATATAGGCCCAGGAGTTAACCCAATCGTGACTAAATTACTCTGATGGCCTGAAGTAAAATGAAAGGGAAATGTAAAGTCATGCACTTGGGGTCTAAAAATCTGAAGGCCACATATATCCTCGGGGGGGGGGGGGGATAAAACTGGCAAATCACTTGTTGAGAAGGGTCTGGGGGTACTGGTAGACCACAGGCTAAGTAACAGTATGCAATGTCAAGCAGCTACTTCCAAGGCCACCAAGATTTTATCATGCATTAAAAGAGGCATGGAATCTCCGAATAGGGATATAGTTTTGCCTCTTTAGAAGGCACTGGTGCTCGCTCACCTGGAATATGCTGTCCAGTTCTGGACACCAGTTCATAAAACGGACCCTCTGACAATGGAAAGGGTGCAGAGGAGTTATGAGGAAAGATTACGAGAATTAAATCTGTTTAGTCTTATGTGGAGACGACTGAGGGGGGACATAATTGAAATAAGTTGAATAAATATATAAATAGGCAATACAAAAAATATGGGGAAACCATATTTCAGGTAAAATCCTCTCTAAAGACAAGGGGACACTCCCTTCATCTGGAAAAAAAGAAATTCAATCTTCGGAGGTTACAATCATTTTTACCATAAGAAATATAAATCTGTGGAACAGCCTCCCACAGAAGCTTGCTTCAGCATCAACTATAGATAGCTTCAAAAAAGGATTAGATGCTTATTAAAAAAAAAAGCATGGGGTCTCGCCTTCCTAGTTTTGACAGCCTGGGCTATGTGGGCTGACAGATCAGTGTACAGGCTACCAGCCTGCATAGCTTTCAAGGGCCGTGGGCTCTTTTGCCTCCCTCGGCTTTGGGGAGGCAGGTAATAGGGCCGGGGGTTAATGGCAAGTCACCCACATGCTGCAAGGGACCCCTCGTGTCTTTGTAAACTGGTATATGGGTCTCATGGACCCCTTACCAATTCACAAAGTGTTCAAAGAAAAAAACATACCAGCAAAAATGTCATTTATTTTAACCCTTTAAATGCCAGCCACGTAAAATTTACGTGGTTGCCACGCCGTCACTTAAGTGCCAGCCACATAAATTTTACGTGCCTGATTTTCCCCACTAACAGTAAAAAAAAGTTAAAAAAAAGTCACTTACCTGACCCCTCTTTCGAAGGGCTCCGATCGCCGATTGGGGCTCCTCCGGCTGCAGGGGAGTGCCCAAAATAGGGTGCCCCCCCCCCCATTTCAGCAGCCGCCGGGATTACCTGCAAAAAAAAAAAAAAAATGACAGTTACTCACCTCCGCGCCCGCCGGCTCCCACTGCCTCTCCTCTTCATAGGGGGAGGGGGGGCTCCGATCACCCCCCCGGCTCTTCCGTCTTCTGGGGGGGGGCATAACAGCCCTCCTCCCACCGCAGCTTCCGATGGCGGCCGCCATCTTGGATTTTAGCCCCTTCGGGGGCGGGGCCAATGACGTCACCGCCGGGTGTCATCGGGGCACCCGGCAGTTCAGCTGTCAGATGCCGGTGACGGCTGGACAGAGGAGGAAGGATGTAGGCGATCCTCCGATCGCCTGCCTCCCCCCTCCTCTGCCCAGCCGCCACCTGCATATGATCGCCGCGGGACACTGCATATGAAGATCGGAGGTGAGTAAAGGTAAAAAAAAATTATTTTATTAAATAAACATATTTGAAAACTGTGTCTGTGTTTTTTTTATACTGTTAACCCTTTGTGAACTGGTAAGGAGTCCATGAGACCCCTTATACCAGTTCACAAGGCTCGGGGGTCTGGCAAGTCACCTGCGGCTAGCGGGTGACTTGCCATTAACCCCTGGCCCCCCAAATTACCTGCCTCCCCAAAGCCCAGGGGTGGGGCAGAAGAGCCGTGGCCCTAGGCTATGACGGCTTGTAGCCTGCAGGGCCAGGGGCCACTAAAGCTGGCCCCTGCGCCCTGTTCTACAAGCCCCCATAGCTGGTCACTGGCTGGTTACGCTGGGTAGGGGGGACCTCACACCATTTTTGGGGGGATTTTTAAGGGTTTTAACCCTTAAAAATCCCCAAAAAATGGAATCCCCCTCCCTGGGAGGGGGGACCCTATGTCATTTTTAAAAAAAAATGAACCCTATGTTACCTGTAACCCAGTAGGTATAAAAGGCTTCCAGCAGCAGCAGGAGAGCAGAAGCCTAAGTGATTAGCGTGGGATACAGGGATGGATGGAAGGTAAGTATTAAAAAAAATTATAAAAATTTTTTTTTTTTTTTTTAATAAAGTTATTTTGAAAAAGTGTGTATTTTGAAAATGGTGTGTGTCCCCCCCCCCCCCCCCCGTGAAGGGGGACCCCAAACCAATTTTTTTTATTTAACCCTTTACTATGTGAATAGTAGTTGTATTTTATTTGTAAATGTTAAAGTGCTCTTCTAAGTTTAGGGCATCACCTGGACAGGAACGGAGGGCTACCGATACATATGTGGTATTATTGTAATCGGGAGAAATGGGGCTTTCACGTGCAATATGGTTTTCTTTAATAAAATAAATGTTTTTGTTAAAATAAAGGAGACAATTTAAAAAATATAAATTACTTAAAAATACAAACAAGACATTTCATGTTAAAGTCTAAACTCTGCCACAAAAAGAAAATATGCCATTTTCTTGGAAATTCCTGCAAAAATCACAGTTAAACATCACGCAAAATGGTGAAAAATATCCTGTCAGCAGAGGGTGACAAAATCTCAAGTAGGCTGGCAGTTAAAAGGTTACAGGTACCTATGCATGTTGGGTATTGTTCTGCTCGGTGGACCTTGCACTTTCAGATTTAGCTTGTTTTTTCTTATTTGCATATTGATATTTTAGGAAAAGGTGTTTTTTATTCTGCTTTTTTATACAATTTTTTGTGAAACCCTGTGCAACCTAAGAATTCTTCGAGATATTACTTCCAGAAAGATGAGCTCACTACAACAAGCTGGGTACGCTTAGAAAGCTTAACATGTGTACTTTCAGGGAATATATGGTTTATTGGGGATATTCCAAATGTAAAGGGTTGTTTTGGTAGAAAAAGCACAAGGTGTGCACTTTGTCTGCAGAGCTGAAATTTTTAAGTAAAATTACCGTTATGCGCATGCTTTACTTTGGGGTGTTTGGCAACTCTCTCCTTGACAGAACCTATGCATGCTGGGTATTGTTCTGTTTGGGGGATGTTGCTTTTTCAGACTTTCAGTTTTTTTCTGGTTTGCATATAGTTTTTTTTTTAGGAAAATGTGGTTTTGATTCTGCTTTTTTATTAATTTTTAGGGAAACCCTGTCTAACCAAAGAATACATTGAGGGATTACTTCCAGAAAACTGCACCTATGTCAACAAGCCTGGTACGCCTAGAAAGCCAGAGGTGTATACTTCTAGGGAATATATAGTTTGTTGGGGGTATTTCAAATGTAAAGGGTTGTTTTTCTTGAAAAACTGCAAGGTGTGCATATTGCATAGCATAGTTGTATTTTATCTGAAAATCTCCTAAAGCAGCATTGTTTCAGTTTGGGGGAGTCTCCTGGGCAGGAAAGGGTGTCTACCTATACATATGTGGTACCGCTGTAACCGGGAGAAATTGGGGTTTCACACAAAATAAGATTTTATTGACAAACTTACATTTTTTATTACAAAAAAAACACTACAAATTGTAAAAAATTGTTTTGTTTTTTTTTTGCACAATTTTCACCCCAAAATATTGAGAATACACTTAGAAAATGACAAACAAGACATTTCATGTTAAAGCCCAGGCTCTGCTGAAAAAAACAATATATTACTTTCCTGGGAAATCCCTGTTAATCCCTTCAAAAATCACAGTTGAACATGGGGAGCGCAAAATAGTGCAAAAAGGGTGACAAAATCTCAAGGTAGGCTGGCATTTAAAGGGTTAAGAGCGTTTTCTTTTATTTTTACTTACCTCAATTCCATCCCTGATCACTTTGTCCCGCGCCAGTCACTCCATCGGTGCTGAATGCCAGCCTTTATAGCGGATGAGTGGAGGACGTCATTACATTCCTCCTATAAATGCCCCTCTCTTTGGCGGCCGGCTGAGCTCTCAGAAGCGGTGGGGGGCGTGGAACGGGCATTCTCCTGCCGGCTTTTTCTCTTCACAGTGGCACAAAAATACCATTTTGTGAGTACTCAACTGTAAAATGGATATTGTCAGTGTGTCACACACCCCACTTCCCCTTTAATTCTTACGATCGGGTTACTCCACCGGCAGGTGGCGACGTTGCAGAGAGCAGTCTTGAAAACGAGCCCCTCCTGGCCTACATATACCTGGGACCTCCCACTTAACACCCAGTGAATTCAAACAGCAGTAAGACAAGGTACCAGGAAAACCAACGGTAACCTCAAAATAAAACAAAGGAAAGCTTCACCACATAGAGGATCCAGGATACCAAAAAAACACCATTTTGTGAGTACTCACCTGAAAAATGGATATTGTTGGTGTGCCACACACCCCGCTTCACTTTTAAATATTCTTCACTTATTGGGTTAATCCACCGCCAGGTGACGTAGTGCAGAGAGGAAGTCTTGTAACGAGCCCCCTTCTGGCCTATATATACCTGGTACCTCCCTTCAATCACCAGTATATCAAAAAGCAGAAAGACAAGGTACCAGTATTCCACCGGTAACCTCAAAATCAAATTTGATATAAATAAAAAGCTTCACCATATAAAGGCTTCGGAACTACCGAAAAGGGTGGGAGTGAAGCGGGGTGTGTGGCACACCAACAATATCCATTTTTCAGGTGAGTACTCACAAAATGGTATTATTCTTGGTGTGCCACACACCCCGCTTCACTTTTAAATATTCTTCACTTATTGGGACATCCAAAAGCAGTGTCCACAAGGGATGGGCAACTCAAGGCCAGGTGAAGCATAACTTAAATGACTGCAGTCTGCAGAACTTTGCGGCCAAAAACAGCATCCGCTGAGGCTCGCACATCAACTTTGTAAAACTTAGAAAAAGTATGAACAGAAGACCAAGTGGCGGCCTTACAAACTTGTTCAACAGAAGCTTGGTGCTGAAAAGCCCAAGACGCCCCAATGGCGCGAGTAGAATGAGCAGTGATACGAAAAGGGGGAACTTTCCCCTTAGCAGAATAGGCCGCAGCAACGGCCTGACGTATCCACTTGCTAATGGCAGATGTGGCTGGTGCCAAACCCTTCTTAGGCCGATGGGGCACAACAAAAAAGGAATCCGTCCTACGAAAAGGAGACGTGATAATCAAGTAGTACTTAACACAGCGTACTACATCCAAGCAATGCAACACCCTCTCTTTGTCATTCTTAGGATTAGGACATAAGGAGGGGAGAACAATGTCTTGGTTCAAATGAAAAGCAGAAACAACCTTGGGAAGAAAGTCTGGCTTGAACCGAAAGACCACTTTATCCTGATGCCTCTCAAAGTAAGGTGCCTGGATAGTTAAGGCCGCCAACTCTGAGACACGCCGGACCGAAGTGATAGCTACCAAGAAGACAATCTTCTGAGTCAGGGTAGACAAAGCAATATCTTGCAAAGGCTCAAAAGGAGGAGCCTGAAGAGCAGAAAGAACCAAATTCAAATCCCAAACCGGGAGTAATGGTTTCCTGGGAGGCCGCACATGCGTAACCCCCTGGAAAAAGGTTTTAACTAAAGGCTTAAGTGCAACACGCTTCTGAAAAAAGATAGATAAGGCAGAAACTTGCCCTTTCAACGTACTAAGCTGAAGACCAGAGTCCAGCCCTGATTGTAAAAACTCCAGAATCCTGGAGACTGAAAAGACCCTACAAGGAAAAGATCTTATCTCGCACCAAGCGATATAGGCTTTCCAAGTCCTATAGTAGATGATAGAAGAAGACCTCTTCCGAGCACTGATCAGAGTCTTAACGACTGAATCAGAAAGACCCTCCTCCTTCAGGATGGAGGTCTCAGCAGCCAGGCCGTCAAACCTAGCGCTGGTAAATTGGGGTAACACAATCGACCCTGAGTGAGCAGATCGGGCCGAAGAGGCAGAACGAACTGGTCCACTGCCAGCCGAACGATGTCTGCGAACCACACTCGCCTTGGCCACCTTGGGGCCACTAGAACGCCGGACACCCTTTCCAGAGCCAACTTCCGAAGCACCCTGCCTAGCATGGGTATCGGAGGAAACAGGTATAGAAATCCCAGATCCCCCCAGCTCAGGTACATGGCGTCCACTGCCAGAGCCAGAGGATCCTGGGAGAGCGACACGAAGTTCGGGAGCCTGCGATTGTGACGAGAGGCAAACAGGTCCACCTCCGGTGTCCCCCATCGGAGACACAGTGAGCGAAACACCCAAGGATGGAGAGCCCATTCTCCCAGACGGGGAGAGCCCCTGCTCAACCGGTCCGCTTCCTGGTTCTCCACTCCTGGAATGTATACCGCCGAGAGACAAGGAACATGGGCCTCTGCCCAGGTCAGGATCAGGGACACCTCCCTGAGAGCACTCAGGCTGCGAGTCCCTCCCTGATGATTTATGTAAGCAACCGCTGTTCGATTGTCTGAACGCACCTGAACCGGAAGGCCAAGGACGTGCTGAGTCAGGAGAGCAAGCACCTGACGGATGGCTCTCAGTTCCAGAATATTGATGGGTAAGTGGGCCTCCTGAGGTCCCCACTGCCCCTGGAACTGCAGCTCCTTCCAGAATCCGCCCCATCCCGTCAAACTGGCGTCCGTGGTGACAATTTCCCAAAGGGGGGTCAGAAAGACCTGCCCTTCACGAGATTGGTCGAGACCAACCACCACTGGAGGGCCGTCGGTCCCAAGACGCCAACAGATAAAGCTGAAGCGTCCTCGTGTGGAATTGAGCAAAAGGAACTGCCTCGAAGGAGGCAACCATCAACCCTACCAGCCTCATCCCCAGACGGATGGACGGCCGAGGATTGGAGAGTAGGACCCGAGCCAACTCCTGAATCAGATGAATTTTGGACTGGGGAAGAAACACTCTGTGCTGATGAGAGTCCAACTGCATCCCCAGGAAGGACACCACCCTGGCCGGAGCGAGGGAGGACTTGGGGAAGTTTTCCAGCGTGGAGACCACCATGCTGGTGTCTGTCTCCGATTGATTGAGCGACGGAGCCATGATGAGAAGGTCGTCCAAATAAGGTACGACACGAATGCCCCGAGATCTGAAAATGGCCATGACCCCTGCCAGCACCTTGGTGAACACTCTTGGAGCTGAGGTAAGGCCAAACGGAAGTGCCACGAATTGATAATGCTGATCCTTCATCACTAATCGAAGAAAACGTTGATGAGCGTGGCAGATGGGAACATGAAGGTAAGCATCCTTGATGTCTATGGACGTCATGAAGTCCCCTTGCCGAAGAGAGCCGACGGCAGTACGCAAGGTTTCCATGCGAAACTTCCGAAACCGGATGAACCTGTTGAGTAACTTCAGGTCCAAGACGGGACGAACTGACCCATCTTTCTTGGGGACTGCGAACAGATTGGAGTAGAAACCGAGGCCCATCCCTAAGCGCGGTACCGGCCGGATGACCGCCATCTCTAGCAGATTCTTTACCGACGCCAGGAGCCCCTGTGCGGCCAAAGGATCGATGGGCACCCGAGACCGAAAGAACCGTGAAGGAGGGCGAGACTCGAATTCCAGCTTGTAACCGGACGACACTATCTCCTGAATCCATCTGTCCGGAACTTCCCGGTTCCAAACCTGGGAGAAGTGTCGTAATCGTCCCCCCACCCGCACGGGTGAGGGCAGCCCCTCATTGCTGAGCGGGCTTACCAGCAGGTTTGGGATTGGAGCCCAAGGACTGGGCGGGACGGCCACGGCCCCTCCCCCGAGTCCAACCTGTACGACTGGTAGAGGGAAAGGAAGCCCCCCTACCCGCTCTGTATCCTCGAAAGGAAGGCCTACCAGAACCTGCCCCCCTAAAGGGACGTCGAGGCCTCCTGCGTTGTGGCATCTTACCACCTTTCATGACTGAATCAATTCTCTCCCCAAACAGACGCAGCCCCAAAAAGGGGAGAGCTGTGAGCACCTTTTTAGAAGCTGAATCCGCCGACCACTGTCACAGCCATACAGACCGACGAATGGCCACCAGCATTGCCGCTGTCTTGCTACTCATAGCCAGCGCATCGTCCTGAGCGGATAGAACATAGGACACAAAAGATTCACACTGTTTAAGCGCAGTGAACTCTTTACAAGCGGGATTGAGATCCTCGTATAGCCCCTGGATTACAGATCTGACCGCCAACAGAAGAAGGGCCGAAGCGCACACCGGTCGCATCGTTGACCCAGCATAAATAAAACCATGGCGAGCATACTGGTCAATCCGACGATCCTCCCCATCTTTAGGGACAGTGGTCTCAGCAGACTGTACCATAGCCGTGCTAGAGAGCCCTAGCACAGGGGTATCGACATCAGGAGGGATGGACCAAAGCTTCACCAATTCTGGCGGAAAGGGATAGCGCTTTTCCCAACTGGAAGGGATTCCAGATAACCGCGTGGGATGTTCCCATTCCTTAAGGACCACCCTCTCAAAGTGGTGCTGTCTGGGAAAAACCCAACGCGGCTGAGGCTCTTTAAACAACTGGCCCCTTGGCAGGGTGACAGCCTCAGGCGGATCTAAATTCAAAATCTCAAACATTTGAGCCAGAATAGAGGGGGTGTCAAGGGCAACCCCCGCCGACCAATCGCATCAGCCTCAAGCTGATCTGCAGGCTCATCTGACTCCAAGAAGAATTCTTCCTCGTCCGGGGAGCCATCGGACCATTCCACAGGCTCACATAACTCGTCCTGTGGAGCCGAAGGTACCGGAGTCAGGCGCTTCCGTTTTGCAGGGGCCTTCAACCCTGCTTTAACGGGCAATACTTTCCGGAGGCTGGCCAACCTTGCCGCCACCTCGGATTGCGAATCCCCACTTTTGACAGTGTCATGCGGGGTCCGGAACAGGGAGGGAGAGGCAGGAGATGATGGAAGTTGCGACGGGCCAGCAGCCGGATCAACAGACTGACGCGCAATGCTCTGCTTTGCACAAGGAATGCAAATAAAGACATCATCAGCGAAGCCCCACATCTTACACACCCCCTGGACGGCTCTGAAGAGTCGTTTCCTGCAATAACGGAAGCCTCCATATTGGTGATTTATGGTATCGCAATTACTTGGGGTTTTAAGGCATAAGCCAACCCGGGATGCCCCCTTATAGAAAATGTCCCGGAAGGGAGGGTTTTTATTATATTATTTTTTTATTTTTTTTTTCAAAGAAAGGTCCCCCTTAATAATCTAAATATATATATATATATATATATATATATATATATATATATATTATATGTGTAAATTTTATATAAAAAATATCCCCATTTTCTTGTCTTTAAAAAGAAAGACTAGCCAGGCAACATAGAGCCGGAGGGCCGCTATAATCAGGGATCCCAGGATCTGAAAGGAAAGGAAACAAACCATCAGATCCCCATATGAGTGTAACACATCCAGCATGTCTTATGCACAATCATAATTATAACAATAATAAATGATAAGAATGCCTCCTTAAAAACTCGCCCCCATAATAATAGAATAAGGACACAAAAAATCCCACTCTCGGCCCCACAAGAGTGGGGCCACTTACCTGACGAGGGGCGATGCAGCAGCAGCAGCCACAAAGATAAACGAAAGCATGTGCTGCAGCGCGCGCCCCCCCCCCCCCCCACGTGACCTCCTTTTACCAAGACAGGAAGGAAGTGAGGCTGGGGCCGCCGAGCGACGCTAACACCGGCGCCACGCCCCCGTCACCGCGTCACAGGGAACCACCCTCTACAGCCCGGTCAGCGCAGCCAATTCATTCAGGGATTGCCACCAGCTGCGCCGGTTAAACACAGACAGGCGGCGGAGGAGGGGGGAGGAAAAGCATGAGCGCAGCCACACAGGCTGCCGCACGGAGACAGCGGGGAAGGGGGGAGGCGGGAGGGGGCTGAAGACTGAGGCGGCAAGCCAACCTGCTAAGCGCGGTCCGCCCCAACCGCCCCCCTAAAGCTGACCAAAACACTGGCCACTGCTAATAAAAGGATCTGCCCGAAGAGCTCCAGAAATAACAGACTGAGTGCACCATGCTGTGCAGTCTGTTCTTATGCACAAGGTTAACACACATATGTAAAAGACAGTAATACAGTGAAACACATACATAATACACAACCCTCTACCCCCCCCCCCATAGTGAAGGGAGAAGGGACCGTAACGGGAGAGTAAGGGGCTAAGGGGACCCTCGGGACAGGGGCATCCCATTTCCGGATCACCATGCCGGATAGCCGCATTGCCCCCAAAAGAGGGGGTCGAGCGGAGGAGATAAGCTCCTAGGCACCAATAGTGCCGTCTACCGATTGCCCAGCGAGCAGCCAAGGCTGGGAGGCTTCCATCTCACCTTTAAGGTATAAACACTCAAACCGGGCAGAAATAGACCAAAAAGGGGGGTGCCGGGGTAAGACCCCGGCTACCTGTAAGCAGGAGACTTCAATCTTCTGTCTTGTCGTCAAGCAGAGAGAAAAATACTGGTGATTGAAGGGAGGTACCAGGTATAGGCCGGAAGGGGGCTCGTTACAAGACTTCCTCTCTGCACTACGTCACCTGGCGGTGGATTAACCCAATAAGTGAAGAATATTTAAAAGTGAAGCGGGGTGTATGGCACACCAAGAATAGGGCGGGTGAAGCGGGGTGTGTGTGCCCTTTCAAAGTACTCAGCTGGAAACCAGAGTCCAGCCCTGATTGCAAAAAATCCAGAATCCTGGAAACCGAAAAGACCCTACAAGGCAAAGATCTAACCTCACACCAAGCGATATAGGCTTTCCAAGTCCTATAGTAGATGGTAGAAGAAGACCTCTTCCGGGCACAGATCAGAGTCTTAACAGCCGAGTCAGAAAGACCCTCCTCCTTCAAGATGAAGGTTTCAGCAGCCAAGCCATCAAACCCAGCGTTGGTAAATTGGGGTAACACAGCCGACCCTGAGTGAGCAGATCGGGCCGAAGAGGCAGAACGATCTGATCCACCGCCAGCCGAACGATGTCTGCGAACCATACTCGCCTTGGCCACCTTGGAGCCACGAGAATGGCGGACACCCTTTCCAGAGCCAGCTTTCGTACCACCTTGCCTAGCATGGGCATCGGAGGAAAAAGGTACAGAAACCCCAGATCCCCCCAGCTCAGGGACATGGCATCCACCGCCAGAGCCAGAGGATCCTGGGAGAGCGACACGAAGGTCGGAAGCCTGCAATTGTGACGAGAAGCAAACAGGTCCACCTCCGGTGTCCCCCACCGGAGACACAGCGACCGAAAAACTTGAGGATGGAGAGCCCATTCTCCCAGACGGGAAGAGCACCTGCTCAACAGATCCGCTTCCCTGTTTTCCACACCCGGAATGTAAACTGCAGAGAGACAAGGAACATGGGCCTCCGCCCAGGTCAGGATCAGGGACACCTCTCTGAGGGCACCCAGACTGCGAGTCCCTCCCTGATGATTGATGTAAGCAACCGCCGTCCGATTGTCCGAACGAACCTGAACCGGAAGGCCCAGAACATGCTGAGTCAAATGAACGAGAACCAGACGGATGGCTCTCAGTTCCAGAACATTGATGGGCAAGTGGGCCTCTCAAGGTCCCCACTGCCCCCGAAACTGAAGAGCCTTCCAGAATCCCCCCCATCCCGAAAGACTGGCGTCCGTGGTGACAATTTCCCAAAGAGGAGTCAGGAAAAACCTGCCCCTCAGAGACGAACCACCATTGAAGGGACCGCCGGAACCGGGAGGACAACTGGAAGGGGCGATCCAATGACCGTGGTCGCCGGTCCCAAGACGCCAACAGATGAAGCTGAAGCGTCCTTGTGTGAAATTGAGCAAAAGGAACTGCCTCGAAAGAGGCAACCATCAACCCTACCAGTCTCATCCCCAAACGGATGGACGGTCGAGGATTGGAAAGAAGGAACCGAGCCAATTCCTGAATCAGACAAATCTTGGATTGAGGCAGAAACACCCTGTGTTGACAAGAATCCAGCCACATTCCCAGAAAGGACACCACCCTGGCCGGGGCGAGGGAGGACTTGGGAAAGTTGATCACCCAACCGAAGCTTTCCAGCGTGGAGACCACCGTCCTGGTGTCCATCTCCGATTGATTGAGAGAAGGAGCCATGATGAGAAGGTCGTCCAGATAAGGTACGACGCGAATGCCTTGAGATCTGAGAATGGCCATCACCCCTGCCAGCACCTTGGTGAACACTCTTGGAGCCGAGGTAAGGCCAAACGGAAGAGCCACGAATTGAAAATGCCGATCCTTCATTACGAACCGAAGGAAATGTTGATGAGCCTGGCAGATAGGAACATGAAGGTAAGCATCTTTGATGTCTATGGACGTCATGAAGTCCCCCTGCCAAAGAGAACCGATGGCCGATCGCAGAGTTTCCATGCGAAACTTCCGAGTACGGATGAACCTGTTGAGGAACTTCAGATCCAGAACGGGCGAACCGACCCGTCTTTCTTGGGGACTGTGAAGAGATAGGAGTAAAACCCGAGGCCCACCTCCAAGTGCGGCACCGACCGGATGACCGCCATTTCCAGAAAATTCTTCACCGAAACCAGGAGCCCCTGCGCGGCCAAAGGATCGGTGGGCACCCGAGACCGGAAAAACCGCGAAGGAGGGCGAGACTCGAACTCCAGCTTGTAACCGGACGACACCACCTCCCGAATCCATCTGTCCGGAACCTCCTGGTCCCAAACCAGGGAAAAGTGTCGCAATCGTCCCCCCACCCGCACGGGTGAGGGCACCCCCTCATTGCTGAGCGGGCTTACCAGCAGGCTTGGCGCCCCAGGACTGACCGGGACGGCCACGGCCCCTCCCCCGGGTCCAACCTGCACCCCTGGTAGCGGAAAAGGAGGCCCCTCTGCCCGCTCTGACTCCCCGAAAGGAGGGGCTAAAGGAAGCCGCTCCCCGAAAGGAACGACGCGGCCTCTTGCGTTGAGGCAACTTACCACCCTTGGTAACAGAATCCAATTTGTCGCCAAACAGGCGCAAACCTACAAAAGGAAGAGCTGTAAGCGACTTCTTAGAGTTAAAGTCCGCCGTCCACTGGCGCAGCCACACCGACCGATGAATAGCAACCAACAGGGCCGCGGTCCTGCTACACATCGTAAGCGCATCGTCCTGGGCGGTCATGACAAAGGAAATAAACGACCCCCATGCTTGAGAGAACCGAACTCATCACAAGTGGGATCAAGATCTGCGTACAAATCTCTAATAATGGACCTAACAGCCATCAGAAGAAGCGCCGAAGCACACACCGGCCGCAGTGCCGATCCAGCACTGATAAAACCATGGCGAGCCAATTGATCAATCCGACGATCCTCACCATCCTTAATGGTAGTAGTGTCAGGGGAGTGCAACACAGCCGTGTTAGACAGCCCCAACACAGGGGCATCGACGTCAAGGGGAACAGACCAAAGCTTCACCAAATCCTCCGGAAAGGGATAACGCTTATCCCAACTAGGAGGAATCCCAACAAGGCGCGTGGGTTGTTCCCATTCCTTAAGGACAACCCTCACAAAGTGTTGTTGCCTGGGAAACACCAAACGTGGCTGAGGCACATCAAACAACTCACCCTTTGGCGGGGGGACTGCCTCAGGCAGATCCAAAGCCAAAATCTCAAACATTTGAGCCAAAATGGAAGGAGTGTCAAGGAACACCCCCGCAGCCTGATCGCCAGCGCTAGCAACCAATTGCTGGTCTGCAGGCTCGTCCGACTCCTCTAGGAGCTCCCCCTCCTCAGCCGGGGGACAATCGGACCAATCCAATACTTCAAACACCTCATCCTCCGGAACAGGCGATGCCGGAGAAAGGTGCTTCCTCTTAGCCGTAGCCTTCCGAGCTACCGCGGCGGAAACTATTTTCTCGAGGCTGGCCAATCGTGCACACACCTCGGATTGCGAATCCCCACTTCTGACAACGTCACACGGGGTCCGGAATAGGTGGGGGGGTAGGAGATGACGGAGGTTGCGAGAAGCCAGCAGCCGGAGTGCCGGAATGATGCGCAATATTCTGCCGCGCACATGGAATACATAAGATGACATCATCGCCTGGGAGCGGAGCCCCACAACCCCCACACAGCATAGATAGCCCCGAAGAGCCGTTTCCGGTATTGTCGGAAGCCTCCATATGGTGAATTTATGGTATTCGCAATAACCCAGGGATTTACACATAAAGCAACCCGGGATGCCCCTTTTATTATTAAAGTCCCGGGAGTGGGAGGATTTTTACACGATAAGACTAGCCAGGTATATCAGACCGGGAGATCCACCGCAGCATGGGAATCCCCAGACCTGTAAGAAAGAGACACAATCAGCCTCCAGAAAGTACAAAAAAGGTATGCACCAAGTGTAACAAACACACACACACACACACAGCGTACTAAGCATTAAACACCCAAAAATAAGTGCATACATATATATATATATAACAAAATACATCCCTCTAACAGTGCAACCAATCTAGAGGAATTACTTCCAGATAGGCCATATCCCCATATAAGCATCAAAAAAGACTTGCCAGACCGCCCTGCGCTGACCTGTTGTAGAGAGCCCTCTGTGGGCTCCAGCAGACCCCAGACCGCAGACGGCCCGAGCACGCACCTGAGGGATTACTTCCAGACGCTCCACACCGGAGCGATGAGGCGAAGGGCAGGCCGGCAAAGCGCACTAAGCGCTCCGGCCCCGCCCCCCCGATTACGTAAGCACGGCGCGGGCCGCTCCGGCCCCGCCCCCTAGGCAACGAGCATTGCGGCCGTACTACGAGCGAGGCGGGTGCCAGGCACAGGCACCCCGCCCAGCCGCACAGCACCAAAGCACAACACAGCCCCAGCACAAAAAAAAAACGCAGCCCGCCCCTAGACCAAGGGGGGATGCCGGGGTCTGACCCCGGCTACCTGCAAGCAGGAGACTTCTTTCTTCTGTCTTGTCGCATCTTGCAGAGAGGAAAACACTGGGTGTTAAGTGGGAGGTCCCAGGTATATGTAGGCCAGGAGGGGCTCGTTTTCAAGACTTCTCTCTGCAACGTCGCCACCTGCCGGTGGAGTAACCTGATCATAAGAATTAAAGGGGAAGCGGGGTGTGTGACACACTGAGAATATGCAAGTTACAATGCTGGCATATAAGGGTCAGAGAGTGTTACAGAACTTACCTGCTAATGCGCATTTCATTTAAAGCTTCATCTAAAAGAGATTCATCCTTCCATATCTGCAGAGACAAAACAACTATGAGGATAATACAACATACTAGTGCAAAAACAGTTATTCAATTAGACATTTTGTACAAATTGTTCAACGAGCTGTCAACAAGTGACACTGAGCTTGTAACATAGGGTGTTGAGCTCTCACATATGAGGTTGAAAGCTTGCATCATAATATGGAGCTAAAAAGTTAAATTAAAGTGAGGGTCTCTGGTATTTGAACCAGTGATGTTCTGCTTTTCAATGGCCAAAGTCCAGTGTCTCTGTGCACCACTTGTTGTGAAGGGAAAAGTAACGCCAGGATCTCAAGTACCATCTTAGAGAACCTCTGCTCTAGATTATAGCGCCCAAAAGACCAGTGAGGCACATTATGCTGCCAAGGAGAACTACAGCTCGTAGACCTGTCTATATATTCTATTCCCTTTCTTGCATTGCTTCCTGCTTTTGCTTGCATTTAAATTTATTGGACAATGACTAAAATTGTTAGGCTGATTTTAGAATAATCTAACTAAGAATTATGTAGCATTGCCCTTTTAGCCTGTCCAGTGTGTCAGTAAGTAATATACACATTTTTTAAGCATCAGCAGTGTGTCACTGCAGGTAGCCTTTGTTTCTATTAAAACACGTGTGGTGTTGTCCTACCTAGGTAGTGTTGGTACTTATATTGGTCTCCATTAGGGATGCTCGGATCCAACCCGCAAAGTTCTGATCAGTGCCAAATTTTGCAGGTTCGGGGCCACAAATACGGTATTTCAAATTGAAATCCATGCACGGTTTTCAGGGTGTGTGTACCCTATTATCCTGCAACTTCTTCTATGCACTCGGTGTACCCCTTTACCCCACAACATCCTCAAAGCACTGGGGTATGTGTACTCTGTTATCCCACAAGTTCCTATAAGTACTGGGATGTACTCCCTATCCCACAACAAGCTTTAGGCACTGGGTGGGTGTAACCTGTTATCCAAAGACTTCCTCTAAGCACTGGGGTATGTGTACCCCTTATCCCAAAATGTGTTTTAGGCACTGGGTGGGTGTATCCCAAGACTTTCTCTAAGCACTAGGGTGTACCCCCTTATCCCACAACATCCTGTAAGCACTGGGGTGTGTGTACTCTCCTTTCCCACAACTTCCTATAAGCACTGAGGTGTGTGTAATTTGTTATCCCACAACATTCTCTAAGCACTGGGGTGTGTGTATTCTGTTATGCCACAACATCCTCTAAGCACTGGGTGTACCGCCTTATGCCACAACAAGCTTTAAGTACTGGGGAATGTGTACCCTGTCATCCCACAACTTTCTTGAAGCAATGGGGTGTACCCCCTTATCCCACAACATACTGTAACCACTGGGGTGTACCCCCTTATCCCACAACAAACTCTAAGCACTGGGGTGTGTGTACTCTGTTATCCGACAACATCATGTAAGCACTGGGGTGTGTGTACTATGATATCCCACAAATTCCTCTAAGCACTGGGGTTTACCCCCTTATCCCACAACAAGCTCTTAGCACTGGGCTGCGTGTACCCTGTTATCCCACAACTTCCTCTAAGCACTGGGGTGAACCCCCTTATCCCACAACATCCTGTAAGTACTGGGGTGTGTGTACTCTCTTTTCCTACAACTTCTTGTAAGCACTGAGGTGTGAGTACAAATTCCTACAACTTCCTCTAAGCACTGGGGTGTACCCCCTTATCCCACAACAAGCTCTTAGCACTAGGGTATGTGTACCCTGTTATCCCACAACTTCCTCTAAGCACTGGGGTGTACCCCCTTATCCCATAACATTCTCTAAGCACTGGGGTGTGTGTATTCTGTTGTGCCACAACATCCTCTAAGCACTGGGGTGTACCCCCTTATCCCACAACAAGCTCTAAGCACTGGGGTTTCTGTACCCCCTTATCCCACAACATTCTCTAAGCACTGGGGTGTGTGTACCCTGTTATCCCACAACATCCTCTAAGCACTGGTGTGTGTGAACACTTTCATTCCACAATTTCCTCTAAGCACTGGGGTGTGTATATTCTGTTATCCCACAACTTTCTCTAGGGGTATGTACCCCCTTATTCCGCAACAAGCTATAAGCACTGGGGTGTGTACCATGTTATCCCACAACATTCTTTCTGCACTGAGATGTACCCCCTTATCCCACAACAAGCTCTAAGCACTGGAGTTTGAGTACAGCCTTATCCCACAACATCCTCTAAGCACTGAGTGCATGTACTCTGTTATTCCATAAGTTCCTCTACGCACTGGGGTGTACCCTCTTATCATGCAACAAGCTCCAAGCCTTGCTGAGGAGGAAGCAGAGGAGGAAGCCTTGCTTTAATACAAATTGTTCAGGGCACTTGTGTGTTAGTGCTCTTTTGTACTCCAATTGTTAATGGATTATCCACTGGTTCAAGACACTTAAGTCCCTCTTTGGGAGAAAAAAGATTTTGTGTAGTTACCCATAGTTCACCTGTGTGTTAGTGCTCTTCAATACCAATAGTTCAGTTCACCTGTGTGTTACTGACCTTCAGTACCAATAGTTCAAAACACCTGTGTGTTAGTGCTCTGCAATACCAACAGTTTAGGGCACTTGTGTTAGTGCTCTTTTCTGTTCAGGGCACTTAAGGAGCATTTTCCTGCAATCTCCTTTGCCCATAACACTGCAAAAAGACGCAAATAAGAAACAGGGGCTGCTGGAAATGTCACTGGTACTGAAGGGAGAGGGCATTTTTGTAGGCCCCAATACCGTTGGCAGAGTGATGAGGCCAGAACAAACTAAGGCAGCTGTATATTATATGGCACAGAGAGCTACCAGTTACATGGGATTTTCTTCCACCCACTCCGCAGCTGCCAAGAGTGCAGAGCCCTCAAGCTCGCCCCCAGTAAAATCTGCAAGGTTGTCGCAAGCCGAACCACCCCTGCCCCCGTTGCACACCTAGCGATCATGGATGCCCAAAAGCTTCTGTGAGAGAATACGAACAACTTGGATGATGATGAGACCTAAGTGCCGACTGCTGTAGCTTTCTGCAATGTTGAGGCTTAGAGGGAAGCTAGCAGGGAGGAGTGGGTGGAAGAGAATGCCTGGGGTGATGACGAGGTACTAGACCCAACGTGGACTGAAGGCCATCAAAGTTCGGAGGAAGAGGTGATGGTCACTAAGCCCCAGGCAGCCAGCAGAAGAAAGAGAAGGGTGCAAACCCCCAGCGATCAGCCCGTTGCGACTACTGCCCACCACACGCATGGACTGAGCACACCAACCAGACTCAAAGGTACTCTTCTGCACCTCATGCATGACCAGGCATCTGCAAACAAAACACCAGCTGCACGGGCAGAACCACCGGAAAAACGTTCAAACACCTGAGCCTTCCTCTGCTTCAGCCTCCAGCACCTCCCCAAAATCAAGGCCACAACAAGGGAGAATTGGGGAACCCCACCAGTTCTAGCACCAGCAGTACCACCACCATCAACACCACAGCCAAGCATGTCCACATCATCCCAAGCATTTAGCTTTCCATCCCGCAAAGAGAAAGAGGAAGTTGGGCCCATCTCACTCACAAGCCCTAGCCCTGAATGCAAGCATTTCAAAATTGCTGGCCTTTGAAATGCTCAGATTCTGCCTGGTGGAGACAGAGTTTTTTTAAAGATCTTATAGTGACGAAGGTTCCACAATACGTTCCCAGCTGCCACTACTTTTCTCACATGCACTGGGCAATGCCATTAGTTCCATATCACCACAGACACATGGACAAGTAAGCATGGTAAGGGGCGTTACATTTCTCTAAGTGCCCACTGGGTCAACGTAGTGGCTGTTGGGACTGAGGCAGGAAGCACTGTGGCATATATCCTTCCCACCACCCAGAAATTGTGAGACATCAGTCGGTGCATCTTGTAGCCTTCCCCTCCTACTCCACTTCCTCCTCTGCTTCCTCCTCAGGCAGTCAACACAGTCCCTGCACCTTCAAGTTGAGCACTGCATGTGGTGCTAAAACTCATCTGTCTAAAGAAAAGACCCCACATTGCCCAGGGGCTGTGGACCAGACAGATGAATGGCTGCTGCCATTGTGCCTAAAGCCTGGCAAGGTGGTGTGCGACAAGGGTCTGAACCTTGTAGCAGCCTTGGGCCAAGGTGGGTTGATGCACATCCCTTGTCTGGTGCATAAGCTCAGCTTGGCGGTGCAGAGCTTCCTGAACCATTATCCAGAAATGGCGGAGCTGTTCCATAAAGTGCGTAGTGTTTGCTCTCAACTTAGGCATTCTCACCCTGCTGTGGCTCACCTGTCAGACTGCACATGAACTTCAAACTTCCCACCCATCGCCTCATATGTAACTTGCCCGTCAGGTGGAATTTCACATTGTACATCCTGGAAAGGGTGTGTGAGCAGCAGCAGGCACGAGTGGGCCTCCATAAGGGATACCTGTGCTGTGCTGCAGTGCTTCCAGTACACCACCAGTACAGTCAGTGCTGATGATCTCATCATCAGCGCTACCATCCCTATCCTCCTATCCTATTGCCTGCTGGAAAAAATGCTTCAGTCCATGACGAAGGAGGAGGAAGTAGAGGACGAAGAGGAAGGCCCATTTTCCCCGCTGTCGGGGAAGGACACACATGGCTGGCAAGGTGGCTTGCCGGGCTGAAAGCAGCCAGTCAGAGGACATTTTTGGAGAAATCAAAGAAGGGGGAGGAGGAGGAGGATTGCTTTCTCTCACAGCAGTGAGAGAAAGCACAGCTCACAGGCATCACTGGAGCGTGGCTGGAGGGAGAAGCAGGAGGAGACACTTGACCCTGAGTACAGCTTCTCCTTGACTCAGGGCAGCCTGGCTCACATGAGTCACTTCATGCTCCAGTGCCTGTGCAACGACAGCAGAGTTGCCCGCATAGTCACCAGTGCTAATTACTGGGTGGCCACCCTGCTTGATCCCCGCTATAAGGACAGCATGACCTCCATGTTTCCAGCACTAGATGGAGCGGGATCGAAAAATGAGAGACTACCAATACATGCTGGTGGACTCACTATTGGCGTTCCCAGCTGAGGTTGAGGGCTCAGTGGTGACACAAGGAGGAGGAGGTGGAGCAAGATGCTAATGCAGCAGGGACACCCGCAGCACCTCACAGGAGAGGGTGAGCATGGCTGCATTGTGGAATAATGTATTCCATTGTCCGCCACATCTACCCCATCAGACTACGGCCAATAGTACCAGGAGGCAGACTTTGACTTGCATGGTGGATGACTGTTCATGCGTCTCCTGGTAATAATCGATAGTCTTCCGAGTTCTGGGTAGGTAAACTGGACACATGGCCAGAGCTTGCCCTCTAGGCCTTGGAGATGCTTGCCTGCCCTGCAGCATATGCGCTATCAGAGCGTGATAGGGGAGGTGTCATTACTGACACAGGAGGATCTGCCTATCTACAGCTAACGTACATCCTTATATTCCTTAAGATGAACCTGGCACAGAACCCACAGTACTTGCCTGTGCCAGCACCTGAGTGACTGGTTAAAGTGTCTGTGTTTAGTGAATGTATTTATGTGTATATATGTATTTATTGATGTTAATATTTAATAATTTATTTATTTGTGTATTTCTTGAGTTTTTTAAATTTTATTATCTTGAGTACTTTCCCTACCCCGTTTTGTGTAGGACAGTCACCCAGGTGTTACCCCCCCAACCCCCAAATTGTCCTCAAACACCCGTAAAAAATATATAATATATAGTTTGCTTTTCTTTATTTTTGTATTTCTTTAATTTTATTATTATTTGAGTACTTTCCATGTCCCATTTTATGCCAAAGCTATCGCCCAGGTGTTACCCCCCCCCCCCCCCAATTTTGCCTCCAATATCCGTAAAAAAATATTTTTTCTGTGATTATTTTGAGTAGCCCATTTTGTGCAGGGCAATCACTCTGGTGTTCCCCTCGATTTTCAGCCCTCTAGCCCTTGCTACCCTTATTTTACAGCCATTTTTGGGTCCCTAAGTTCAGGTCTCCATTGACTTCAGTGGGGTTCGGGCGAACTCTGCAAACACGAACTTCAACAGGTCCGCTTATCCCTAGTCTTCATAGTCACATTGTTAAAAAAATAATAATATTTTTGGCTTTGGAATATTATAAAGTTACATTGCTGTAATTCTTTGTCAAGCATTGCTGGACCTCCCCCGATACAAAAAATTAGAGACTCACATAAGCACTTGAAGAGGTGCGAATGAACCCAGGAGCTATACTGTTGACTCGGATGTTTAGGGGTGACAGCTCTGGTGCTAAAGATTTCATGAGCCCAAGCAATGCTATCTTACCAACATCATATGGGCCTGCACCCTAGAAGGATATTAAAAAAAAAAGTTAGAGCACAAGAGTCCAACGATAGTAGCCAGAGAACTATAATAACATGAATTCACTTACAGAGTATGGTGCATATACGCTAGCAGAAGAAATAAACACAATACTCCCTCCTCTGTGGAAAAAGAAGATAAGTTACTGCATCAGGAGTAATTAAACACATAATGTATTATTATATGGATACGACTAGCTAAACACTATAATCACACCTAGATCAAAAACTGCTTCAACAAATTTAAAAATGATACCAAGTAGAGCTACAGACAAACCAGTGTGAAAACAGGCATCCCAAATCTGGATGCAGCAACCAAGAGAATTCCATCCTACTAAGGTAAAAAAGCAGGAGGGAGAAGGCAGATAAGGAAAGGGGGAAGGAGAAAAAACAATAGAAAAGAAGGGGGAGAATACAGAAATGTGAACATTTGTGAATTCAGAACACAGCCATAACTTGTAAGAAGTGACCCATTTAAACCCCTTTATGATGAAAACCACTCTCCACTTTCTCAGCAAGGAAAAGGTTTTACCTGGAACTAGTATTTTAGTAGCATATTGAATAAAGTGATTCAACAGCCAAAAATAAACAAAAAGGTACTTACTTTTTGTCCCCCGCTGCTGATTGGTTCGGGTTCGGCAATCAGCAACCAACTCCCCCGATCGCTGAATCTGAGCCCGTACCGCAGCCCATTCTTCCGACTCGTGTTGCCACACCCTCTCCATTCATTGCAATATAGGGGGGTATGGAGACCTGACCTGCCCCCTCCATTGTAGTGAATAGAGGGCAACTCTGTGACTGTTGGCTGGGGGCAGGAGCCTGTAGAGAAGCACCACTGAAAGGAGTTTAGGCCTGTGACAATGAGCAAAGCGAGGGTTGCAGTGTGGCCTAGGATCCAGTGATCAGGTGAGTTGCTAATCGCCAGACTAGCACCAATCAGCTGCAGGGGACAAAAGGTAAGTATCCTTTTGTTTGGCTGTTGAATCACTTCAAAGTTATTGGCAAGTCAACAGTTAAAAAATACATATTTGTAGTTTACATTTCATTCAGTGGTTTTAGTGCTGTGCTTCTTACTCTGTCTGTCTCCTTAGTGAGGAAAATAACTTCCTCTTTCTGCTTTCAGTCCCCACTCCGCTGATCTGGTCCATCAATCAACCTTCAGTGAACCAAGAACGGGAACACCCCCCACTCCCTGCTCAGATGTCCTGAATGGCTGCCTCTCTCTGCAGCTCTGAAACCCCGCCCTCCTCTCTCCCCTCACACTCATCACAGTGTGCTTACATCACATCACTGTTACCACACCCACTGTTTCTCTCTGCATTTCAAATGCTCTAATACTTTTAAAAATAAAAAGGAACTGTGGGGTCTTTTTGGAAACGGATTGAAGTTTAAGACAGTGCAATGTGTAGCCCAAGAAAATCGGACTTGCCTTTAGTATAACTTTAAGAAGGTTTATGCAGAGTGGGGAAAAAAGAATAGCGTTAAGTTAGCGTTATAAGATGAACCGTTAATTGTGTAAAAATGCAAATACAGCTTTGTAATCTGTAAAGGATTCATCAGTGCTGCATATACATGCAATATAAAATAGGTCTAAATAAATGACCCTGTACACATACACATGCAAAGTCTTACCCTCTTTCCTGCATTTTGGGCACCACAAGTTTTGTCAGGAAGAATGGAGCTTTGACATTGGAATTCAGAAGCTGAGAGAGAAACAAATACATAAAATATGGCATTACATACTTACGCCATTTTTTGCAGTGGCATTTTAGGGGCTTGCTTTCATTCTGGCTGTACACATAAATATCCATATATACATACACATATAACTCTATATACAATGACGTACTTCAGGAGATAAGCTATGTTCAGGCAGATGATGCCAGTAGAAGGGCTACGGAATCGCAGCTGATGGAGAGTGTGGAGAACAACGTATCACATGAGCCTAGCTGACGCCACAGCTTCCGAAATCACACAATACGCTTTCCTAACCAGGGCTGTAGACATATGGGGCTCAAACCAGCACAGTTGTTGTGCACAACCATAAACTAGTAATTAAAAATTTTGAAATATTACACATTTAATAGGTTTACAGGTAAATAATTACCTTCCTACCTTACATGCCTTAATGCGTTTAGATGAGTTGTTGTATAGCACAACAACCAGGGGCTTACACGTACACATACATGTTATTCCCGAGAAGGAAAGACCGTGTACTCAGGACTGCCTTTATGCTGGGGTCACTCCCCCCTCCCCTCTGGAAAGAGCGCTTTCTCCTCCCTCCTAGCTCATAGCTGGAAACCTGAGAAAACAATTTTGGGTCATAACTTTTCCTGATTCTGGTGTTAAACTATTGGGCCTTGTGCAAAGGATTTAAATTTAAATCTCCATATATCCAGTTCTATGTTAGTTATGGAGATGGGGCAAGACTGTATATGTCGTCTTGTGGCTATGGTGAATGTTGGTCCAGTTTTTCCTTGTTCCGTGTCAGAGTAAAAACCTAAAAAGAGATCTGTGTGAAGCTGCTGGGCCACTGGAGCTTTCCCAGTCAGGGGTCTCTTGTGGTTCCATGCAGTTGGACGAAAGTGTGAGGGAAGCAGCAGGGGGTGGGGGCATTGAAGTGGGTACAGAATATGTTTTCTCATGTCTTGCAGCGAGTGTCAGTTCCCTTTGCTGTGAGAAAGGTCGCCTGGCAGTATTAGCAGATGGCATGGCAGTAACAGCCTTTTGAGAGAGAACATTTGCCAGAAGGAGTGTAATACAATGGGGGATATCCGAGAAGAAAACATAATATTTGTCATCATTTTCCTCATTTTCCAGAGAATATGGGGCATTTGGTTTCTCATAATACCATAGCTAGATTACCAGCAAGGTACATGGAGGCCCAAGGGGCTTGGTGATTGATAGTTCTACAGGCCAGAGCCATATTCTAAGGTTGCCAGCATTTACAGCAAGCCCTGTCTTTGTTCATAACATACAGACAAAAAACATGAAGCTTTTAGTGAGAATGAATGTGGCTCTTCAAAAGATTTCTGACTGACTTTTATTCATTGAAAAGGTATTAGGTTTACTTTGTACTAAAATGTAAACCTTCATAGGAAAGTAGATACTTTCCAGCACCCTCAGAGTGCTGATTATACTGCCATCTTAGGGTTGCCTAATCAGTGGTGGACACAGCAGTCCTGGAGGCCAATGTGGGTCAGCTTAGTAACTGTTGGTTCGGTGAGGGGGGCACCCTCACTGCTTTTACCACCCTCCGTGTATGGATCCCACTTCAAGTCTGGTGTTCCGCAGCCCCATACTTACTGCTACCTCATTCCTGTGTTGTGCCAACCACACATGACTGCTGGTTAGACAGACACACAGTGGAGTTACATACAATGGACAGAAAACAGCTGGCAATGCTTAAAGCAACTCAAATACTTTCAGTAGGAGGTGTGCGGCTCTGCAAGACTCAGCCGTTACATGGGCCCCAAGAAAATGTGGTCATTTCCTAATTATGAGCAGCTAGACCATACTGGTCTAGATCCTGGACTTGGGACAGAGTTGCAACTATCTCTAATGTTAATTATGACACTAAATAAAGTGGTGGAGTCCTGGAAGTCATCTTACCTCATCCCATAGCTCTTCAGTGCAGTCCAAGGTTTTCCAAATATCAGGATCAATGGCAGCATTAGAAATAAGGATATCAATGCCTCCAAATGTTTGCACAGCCTACAAAAACCTTCACAATTACAAATCACATTCAAACACACGAAATGTGTAATTATCTTGTACATTGAAATAGTCTTTATTACCGGTTTATTGCCACTATGTGAAGCAGATCTTGATTATCCCATGGCTACATCTATTCTCACTCTACGAGCTATTCTCATATCACAATTTATATGGCAAGCCCCTGCCCCACACTTATTCAGCTAACTTTTCTATCTGTTGTGATGCATATAATTGCCTGACGTACATGTCCTTAAAGCAGACCCCCATTTAAAAAAAAATCTAAGTTTAGTAAATTGCTCCCCTAAAGCCCCCCACTGGCAACCAGTGACATAAGCTATTTGAAAGGTCTTAACCCAATGCAGATGTTATGGAATAGCAGGCAGATTCTGTGTTCTGAATTGGATGGTAGTGACCATCTTGCCACACAGGCACTGCTTCTCAAAAATCCAGTCTGAATTGCCTTAAATCACTGTGCAATCATCCCGTATTTCTATCCAGGTCTTAAAATGGAAGTCCATTGTTAGAATGACTCTTCCCGCCCACCCCAGACGCCCGGCAGAACTGCGCACAGAGCGAGAAAGCTGCTCTGTGCTTTCTCTCCAAGATGGAGGTGCCCAGGACCCAAAGCACATGGGTTTAAGCTCTCTCAAACAGCTTATGTCACATCATCAAAGGGGGGGGGGGTTAAAGGAGCAATTTACTAAAATTTCTTTAATTGACCGAAGGTCCTCTTTAAAGAACTCCACCCAACAAGACATGGTGGCTTAATTTTTTTGCTCAACATTTGATATTAGGACTTTCTGACTTCATGAGGCCCTTAACACACAAGAACTATAGACTACCAAAAAAACACATGAACTCTCACCGTATTAACTAGACCTTCTCTGTCTTTACTCAGACATATATCACAGACGGTGCCTTCAACATCTAGTCCTTCTGCCTTCAGTTCCTTCACAGTTCTGTCCACATTTTCTTGTTTCCGGCTGCTGATGAGAACTTGAGCTCCATCCTGAGCAAGCCTCCGAGCAATAGCCAAACCAATCCTGTGTGGGAGGCAGCTGTGGTTATTTGGCCTGTTTTCTAAAAATGTATGCCATAGCAAGAAGACTGACTTTAGAGCAAAAGTGATGTAACTGGGATTATATATCTTTGGCACATGTAGTGAACAAGAAATAAGAAACACTTATTCTGGGGTGATTATTAACAGAACAGCACAGCTTGATTCCCAGCTCATCCTTTTATTCTTACATATGTGGCATAACATATGCATTGACCACACTGACCTGTTTCTAGCCCCTAAGCTTAGCTACTATATGATCTAGTTACAGTGTTCAACCTTTATATCTAGGAAGCCAGATTCTCCTATTCTACAAACAGCACTTTGGCAGACAGCCACTCTACTGTTGCATAGGCAAGTAAGTTCGGCCAGTAATGGATTTCCATTTGTAAAGTTAGGTCAGCACACACTACAGAAGAGAATATACCTTTTTTTGCAGAATAATATTTGTCATGGCTAATCTGTCTACTAGACTAATTTATGCTGTAGTTTTTATACAGGCCCTCGCTTTAGGCCACCACACCAACCACCACCAGTCAAATACAGATAGTTTGATCTAATGTTTGATCAAAAAACGTTAACACTAGTCTAGTTTTGCTTTTAAACCTATTCTCTGAATTGTAATATGCATGCCCTTACTAAACCCAGGACTATAACTCTCCAGTCTTTAAAATAATAAATAATGGTTTATATCTGGCATGGTTGTTAGATGTACCTGGATTTTAGGCACGTTTTACATCTAAGAACATGACAAAAAGGAAATCTGTCATGAATCACATGGATGCAAGCTAGTCAAACTGTACTGTGTATAGTGCATTTGATCTGCACATTTGTGTTGGGTCAGCAAACTTTTTAGATTTAGACTTTAGTCAAAAAAATAAAAAAAATACTGTACTCACCTTTCATCCAGCGCAGGCTATCTCTGCCGGTCTGCAGACACTCACAGGGTCGCCCGATGCCAGTCCCGCACTGGGTGCCGATTCCTCCTCCTCCTCCTCCGCATTGACGTTTGCAATGGAGGGGGGTGTGCCATAGTTCCTTTGACGATGGCGCGTCCTGCCCTTGTGTACCATTCCAGGGAGGTGTCGAACGGTGATGCAGCCCAATATTTGTCTTAGGACATTCTTGGAAATTACCCATCTGTTGATCCGGTTACCAGAGCCACTTTTCCTTGGAATTTCCGAGTCTGTACTTCCTTTGCACTCTGCATGATGAATGTTCTTCTAGCACAAGCAGATATGGGGAGCAAATGGTGCAAGGACAAACAAAGCAGTCAACTGAAATGGAGATGGTGTACCTAATACAAACAATAAAACACAATAGTGACAATTTAAACCACACATACTAATGCCAGCATATACATTCTAACAAATCTGCATCTATAAATACCCCCCATGATAACTAGGATTGAGTAAGTTCAGTGAATTAATGAGTAATGTGTGCCAATAAAATGGCATCACCCTAGAATATACAGTGGTATGCTTTGAGTGAAGGTTAATTGGGATGCCTTAATTCGGGATGGACCTTGGGTGGTTTCTCCTAAACCAGTGGCAAAGAATGTAAAAGGCAAAAAAGGTGACAGAAATCACATTAGGCACAAAACGAATGATAATTCTATAAATAAGTATATGGAGGTAATGCAAGTGCTCGCACATAGTGGAGAACATGATTTCTATAGTCATAAAACCTTTGCAGGTTGCCCATGAATACTTACCTCCATTTCTAAAACCAAGCATGATGTTCGATCTACCCTGTCCATTTATAGACCCTTTCTGTGAAAACCATGCTTGTGACAATGAAAAAAACTGTTTAGAAAATGGAAAAGGAAAACAGGTGACAACAGGGGTCCATTCAAAGCTTGGTGAGAAAACGTACCTCCTTTTTAGGAGAGAAAATTTCCCTTTCATTGTCTACCTTGGAGCTGATTCAGATCCAGGTAAAAATGTATACCCACTAGACAATGAGAGTGAATAGCAGTTTTCTTTCCTAAAAATGTAAGTGTTCTCTCTAGGCTCTGAATCGACCCCACTGTCAAGCATGAGTCAATTAGCTGGGTCCAACTCTCTGTTACAAACCTCAGAAGTATTGCTTGCCAACAACAGAGAGCAAATATCATTAACAAATTTTCACTTCCTTTTAAGCTCGGTTTAAAATATTTGATGTTCGCTCTGAGTTATTGCCTACACTTAATCCTTTAAGTGCCAGCCTACCTAGAGTTTTATTCTTTCCCTAAAAAAAACAATATGCAAACAAGAAAAAACAAGGTCCCATGAACAGAACAATACCCAACATGCATAGGTCCTGTCAAGGGAAGAGTTGCCCCAAAGTAAAGCCTGTGTGTAACAGTAATTTTACTTGAAAATGTCAGCTCTGCACACAAAGTGCACACCTTGCGCCTTTTCAACCAAAACAACCCTTTACATTTGAATACCCCCAAGAAACTATATATTCCATGAAAGTACATATATTAAGCTTTCTAGGTGTACCCAGCCTATTGCAGTGGGCTCATCTTTCTGGAAATAATCCCTCAAAGAATTTTTTGGTTGCACAGGATTTCCCTAAAAAACAGTATAAAAAGGTAGAAAAACACATTATCCTAAAATATCAATATGCAAACAAAAAAAAAAACAAGTTAAATCTGAAAGTGCAGGATCCCCCGAACAGAACAATACCAATTGTTAGTGGAGTATCCACTCGTTCAGGGCACTTAAAGGGAATTTTCTTTTCATTTATTTTTTTAATTGTCCATTTCGGGATGTGGCTGTGGTGCTGCTGCTGGTAATGGAGCTGGTGCTGCAGGAAGACGATGTCTATCATTCTTGCCTGCTACACCTTCAAGTAAGAGCCTGGGTTTGGAGCTAATTTTTGTAGGCCCCAATACTGCTGGCAGAGAGTGGCAAGGTCAAAAAAGGTTGAGGCAGTCATAGATTATATGGCACTTAGTGGCACCAGTTCCATTGGATTGTCTTCTACCAACTCCAACTCCGCCGTGAGTGCTGTGCCCTCCACCTCACCCCCCCCTTAAAAATACTATTTTGTGAGTACTCACCTGTAAAATGGATATTGTCAGTGTGTCACACACCCCGCTTCCCCTTTAATTCTTACGATCGGCTTACTCCACCAGCAGGTGGCGACGTTGCAGAGAGAAGTCTTGAAAACGAGCCCCTTCCGGCCTATATATACCTGGGACCTCCCACTTAACACCCAGTGAATTCAAAAGCAGAAAGACAAGGTACCAGGAAATCCAATGGTAACCTCAAAATAAAGAAAAGCTTCACCATATAAAGGATCCAGGATACCAAAAAGGGCGGGTGAAGCGGGGTGTGTGACACACTGACAATATCCATTTTACAGGTGAGTACTCACAAAATGGTATTATTCTCAGTGTGTCACACAACCCGCTTCCCCTTTAATTCTTACGATCGGGACATCCAAAAGCAGTGTCCACAAGGGATTGGTATCCGAAGGCAAAATGAAGCATAACTTAAATGACTGCAGCCTGCAGAACTTTGCAGCCAAACACAGCATCCGCTGAGGCCCGCACATCAACCTTGTAAAACTTAGAAAAAGTATGAACAGAAGACCAAGTAGCAGCCTTACAAACTTGTTCAACAGAAGCTTGGTGCTGAAAAGCCCAAGACGCTCCAACGGCGCGAGTAGAATGAGCAGTGATACGAAAAGGGGGAACCTTCCCCTTAGCAGAATAGGCCCCAATAACGGCCTGACGTATCCATTTGCTAATGGAAGATTTGGCCGGAGCCAAACCCTTCCTAGGCCCACAGGGCACAACAAAAAAGGCATCCGTTTTACGAAAAGGAGAAGTAGTAATCAAATAGTACTTAACACAGCGTACTACATCCAAACAATGCAAAACCCTCTCCTTGTCATTCTTAGGACACAAGGAGGGAAGAACAATATCCTGATTCAAATGAAAAGCAGAAACAACCTTAGGGAGAAAGTCCGGTTTGAACCGAAAGACCACTTTGTCCTGATGCCTCTCAAAGTAGGGCGCCTGAATCGACAAGGCCGCCAACTCCGAGACACGCCGAACCGACGTGAAAGCTACCAAGAAGGCAGTCTTCTGAGTCAAGGTAGACAAAGCAATATCCTGCAAGGGCTCAAAGGGAGGAGCCTGAAGAGCAGAGAGAACCAAGTTCAAGTCCCAAACAGGGAGTAATGGTTTCCTGGGAGGCCGCACATGCGTAACCCCCTGGAAAAAGGTTTTAACTAAAGAATGAAGCGCAAAACGCTTCTGAAAAAAGATAGATAAGGCAGAAACCTGCCCTTTCAAAGTACGCAGCTGAAGACCAGAGTCCAGCCCTTATTGTAAAAACTCCAGAATCCTGGAGACCGAAAAGACCCTACAAGGCAAAGATCTAATCTCACACCAAGCGATATAGGCTTTCCAAGTCCTATAGTAGATGATATAAGAGGACCTCTTCCGGGCACCGATCAGAGTCTTGACAACCGAGTCAGAAAGACCCTCCTCCTTCAAGATGGAGGTTTCAGCAGCCAAGCCGTCAAACCCAGCGTTCGTAAATTGGGGTAACACAGCCGACCCTGAGTGAGCAGATCGGGCCGAAGAGGCAGAACCAACTGATCCACTGCCATCCGGACGATGTCTGCGAACCATACTCGCCTTGGTCACCTTGGAGCCACGAGAATGGCAGACACCCTTTCCAGAGCCAGCTTCCGTACCACCATGGGTATCGGAGGAAACAGATACAGAAATCCCAGATCCCCCCAGCTCAGGGACATGGCGTCCACCGCCAGAGCCAGAGGATCCTGGGAGAGCGACACGAAGGTCGGGAGCCTGCAATTGTGTCGAGAGGCAAACAGGTCCACCTCCGGTGTCAACCACCGAAGACACAGCGACCGAAAAACTTGAGGATGGAGAGCCCATTCTTCCAGACGGGAAGAGCACCTGCTCAACAGATCCGCTTTCCTGTTTTCCACACCCGGAATGTAAACTGCCGAGAGACAGACAAGGAACATGGGCCTCCGCCCAGGTCAGGATCAGGGACACC
Source organism: Gastrophryne carolinensis (assembly GCA_027917425.1). Lineage (NCBI taxonomy): Eukaryota > Metazoa > Chordata > Amphibia > Anura > Microhylidae > Gastrophryne > Gastrophryne carolinensis. Next base: position 421,890,539 of record CM051234.1, on the reverse strand, counting down.
TCCCTGAAGGCACCCAGACTGCGAGTCCCTCCCTGATGATTGATGTAAGCAACCGCTGTTCGATTGTCCGAGCGAACCTGAAGGCCCAGAACATGTTGAGTCAAAAGAACAAGAACCAGACAGATGGCTCTCAGTTCCAGAATATTGATGGGCAAGTGGGCCTCCCGAGGCCCCCACTTCCCCCGGAACTGAAGATCCTTCCAGAATCCCCCCCATCCCGAAAGACTGGCGTCCGTGGTGACAATTTCCCAAAGAGGAGTCAGGAAAGACCTGCCCCTCAAGAGATTGGCCGAGACCAACCACCATTGAAGGGACTGCCGGACCCGGGAGGACAACTGGAAGGGCCGATCCAACGACCATGGTCGCCGGTCCCAGGACGCCAACAGATGAAGCTGAAGCATCCTCGTGTGAAATTGAGCGAAAGGAACTGCCTCAAAGGAGGCAACCATCAACCCTACCAGTCTCATCCCCAGACGGATGGACGGCTGAGGGTTGGAAAGAAGGACCCGAGCCAACTGCTGAATCAGACAAATCTTGGACTGAGGCAGAAACACCCTGTGTTGACAAGAATCCAACCGCATTCCCAGAAAGGACACCACCCTGGCCGGGGCAAGGGAGGACTTGGGAAAGTTGATCACCCAACCGAAGCTTTCCAGCATGGAGACCACCGTCCTGGTGTCTGTCTCCGATTGATTGAGGGAAAGAGCCATGATGAGAAGGTCGTCCAGATAAGGTACGACACGAATGCCCCGAGATCTGAGAATGGCCATCACCCCTGCCAGCACCTTGGTGAACACTCTTGGAGCCGAGGTAAGGCCAAACGAAAGTGCCACAAATTGAAAATGCCAATCCCTCATCACGAACCGAAGAAAACGCTGATGAGCCTGACAGATGGCAACATGAAGGTAAGCATCCTTGATGTCTATGGATGTCATGAAGTCCCCCTGCCGAAGAGAACCGATGGCCGAACGCAGAGTTTCCATGCAAAACTTCCGAGTACGGATGAACCTGTTGAGGAACTTCAGATCCAGTATGGGGCGAACCGACCCGTCCTTCTTGGGGACTGTAAAAAGATTGGAGTAAAAACCGAGGCCCACCTCTAAGCGCGGCACCGGCCGGATGACCGCCATTTCCAGAAGATTCCTTACCGACGCCAGGAGCCCCTGCGCGGCCAAAGGATCGGTGGGCACCCGAGACCGGAAAAACCGTGAAGGAGGGCGAGACTCGAACTCCAGCTTGTAACCTCCCAGATCCATCTGTCCGGAACCTCCTGGTCCCAAACCAGGGAGAGGTGTCGCAATCGTCCCCCCACCCGCACGGGTGAGGGCAGCCCCTCATTGCTGAGCGGGCTTACCAGCAGGCTTGGGCTTGGCGCCCCAGCACTGACCGGGACGGCCACGGCCCCTCCCCCGGGTCCAACCTGCACCCCTGGTAGCGGGAAAGGAAGCCCCTCTGCCCGCTCTGGCTCCCCGAAAGGAGGGACTAAAGGAAGTCGCACCCCGAAAGGAGCGATGAGGCCTCTTGCGTTGAGGCAATTTACCGCCCTTGGTAACAGAATCCAATTTATCGCCAAACAGGTGCAAACCTACAAAAGGAAGTGCTGTCAGTGCCTTCTTGGAATTAAGGTCCGCCGTCCACTGGCGCAGCCACACTGACCGACGAATAGCAACCAGCAGTGCCGCTGTCCTGCTACTCATCGCAAGTGCATCGTCCTGGGCGGTCAAGACAAAGGAAATAAACGACTCACACTGCTTGAGAGAACAAAACTCATCACAAGCGGGATCAAGACCTGCGTACAGATCCCTAATAATGGACCTAACTGCCAACAGAAGAAGCGCCGAAGCACACGCCGGCCGCAGTGTCGATCCGGCACTGATAAAACCATGGCGAGCCAATTGATCAATCCGACGATCCTCACCATCTTTAATGGTAGTAGTGTCAGAGGAGTGCAACACAGCCGTGTTAGACAGCCCTAACACAGGGGTATCGATGTCAGGGGGAACTGACCAAAGCTTCACCAAATCCCCCGGAAAGGGATAACGTTTATCCCAACTAGGAGGAATTCCAGCCAGGCACGTGGGTTGTTCCCATTCCTTAAGGACAACCCTCACAAAGTGTTGTTGCCTGGGAAACACCAAACGTGGCTGGGGTACATCAAACAACTCACCCTTTGGCGGGGGGACCACCTCAGGCGGATCCCAAAATTTCAAACATTTGAGCCAAAATGGAAGGAGTGTCAAGGGACACCCCCACAGCCTGATCGCCAGCAGTGTCAACCAATAGCTGGTCTGCAGGCTCATCCGACTCCTCAAGGAGTTCCCCCTCCTCATCAGGGGGACAATCGGACCAATCCAATATTTCAAACACCTCATCCTCTGAAACAGGCACTGCCAGAGAAAGGTGCTTCTGCTTCGCCGTAGCCTTCTGAGCTACCGTGGCGGAAATTATCTTCTCGAGGTTGGCCAATCGCGCACACACCTCGGATTGCGAATCCCCACTTTTGACAATGTCACACAGGGTCCAGAATAAGGGAGGGGGGGTAGGAGATGACGGAAGTTGCGAGGAGCCAGAAGCCGGAGCGACGGACTGGCGGGCAATATTCTGCTTTGCACATGGAACGCATAATATGACATCATCGCCTGGGAGCGGAGCCCCACAACCCCCACACAGCCTGGATAGCCCCGAAGAGCCATTTCCGGTAACGTTGGAAGCCTCCATATGGTGAATTTATGGTATTCGCAACAACCCAGGGTTTTACGCATTAAGCCACCTGGGATGCCCCTTTATAATTAAATTTCCGGGAGTAGGAGGATTTTTTTTTTTTAAAAACCTTAAATCCCAATTTAGAGACTAAGACTAGCCAGGTATATCAGAACCGGGAGAGCCACTGCAGTGAAGGGATCCCAGGATCTGTAGGGGAAAAGAGACCACAGTCAGTCCCCCTGGAAAAATAGCCAGCATGCATCACACTCATACACATTAAAAAATAAGGGTAAACCATATAAAGGCAGAATATACATCATGAATTCAACTATACATGTATATATACAATAGTAAAAGCACCCCATGCAACACCACCTCCCCCCCCCCCCCCAAAGTGAAGGGAGAAGGGACCGAGCGGGAGAAGACGGGGAACATCGGGACAGGGGCATCCCAAATCCGGATCACCAAGCCGGATAGCCGCATTGCCCCACGCGTGGGGTCGAGCGGAGGAGATAAGCTCCTAGGCACCTAGTGCCATCTACCGTTGCCCAGCCAGCAGCCTGGGCTGGGAGGCTTCCATTAACCATCTAGGCATGCAAACAATTGAACTGGGCAGAAATAGACCAAAAGGGGATGCTGGGGTTTGACCCCGGCTACCTGCAAGCAAGAGACTTCTTTCTTCTGTCTTGTCGCATCTTGCAGAGAGAAAACACTGGGTGTTAAGTGGGAGGTCCCAGGTATATATAGGCCGGAAGGGGCTCGTTTTCAAGACTTCTCTCTGCTGGTGGAGTAACCCGATCGTAAGAATTAAAGGGGAAGCGGGGTGTGTGACACACTGAGAATATTAGCAAGGCCGAACCAGCCGCAAGTCACGGAGTCAATAATGCTCTATGATGACACTCCTAGCTGGGATACTGTGGTCCATCCACCTGCCCCTGTTGCAGACCTAGGCTTCCCGGATGCCCAACAATTTATATTGGAGAATGAGGACATGGCCAGTGGACTATCACAAGACACCCTCGATGATGATAACACTAGCGCTGACTGCTGCAGTGCAGCTGTCTTTAATATTGCAGCTAAGAGGAAGGCTAGCAGGAAGGAGTGGGTGGAAGAGGATGTCAGGGATGATGACGAGACCCAACGTGGACTGTAGGCCACCAGAGTTCGGAGGAAGAGGTATTGGTTGTCACACAGCCCCAGGCAGCTAGCAGAAAGTCAAGAAGGGTGCCAAGTGGTCAGAAGTCAGCCCGTTTCTGCCACTGCTTACAACCCCCAGGGACTGAGTGCACCAAGGCAGACTCAAAGGATCTCACCAGCGTGGCATTTTTTTCAAGCAGTCCACAGGGGACAAGACACAGGTCATTTGCAAGTTGTGCCACCAATGCCGGAACCGAGGGAAAATTCTTAATAATCTCAGCACCATATCCATGATTAGGCATCTGCAATCCAAATATAAGCTGCAGTGGCAGAAACATCTAAAAACATGAAAACACCTGAGTTGCTGCTGCTGCTTCGGTTGACTCAACTACTACCACCACCTCCCAAACGACAAGGCCACCTGTTTCCAACCCCAAAGGCAGAATGTGGGACCACCACCATCACCAAGCCAGTCCACACCATACCAGGAAACATTCAGCTTTCCATCCTGCAAACTTTGGAGAGAAAACAGAAGTTGGGCCGATCCCACCCACAAGCCCTGGCCCTGAATGTGAACATTTCAAAATTGCTGGCCTTTGAAATGCTCCCATTTGGCCTGGTGGAGACAGATGGTTTTAAATATCTGATGACAGCAGTTGTTCCACAATACACCATTCCCAGATGCTACTACTTTACTCGCTAGGCCATCCCTGCCCTGCCCAGGTTGTGGAAAAAATAAGATGTGTGTAGTGGCGGCTGGGACTGAGGTGGGAAGCACTCTGGTGCATATCCTTCCACCACCCAGGATTGCTGGAAATCAGTGACCCTGGTAAGGTGGTGTGCAACAATGGGCGTAACCTTGTAGCAGTCTTGGGCCAAGGTGGGTTGCATGGCGCATGTAATCAACTTGGTGATGCAGAGCTTCCTGGGCTATTATCCAGACAGACTGGAGCTGCTGCATATGGTGTGTAGTATGTTTCAGTGTTCCCACCCTGCTGCCACTCGGCTGACTGCACTGCAGAGGAACTTTGGACTTCCCACCCACTGCCTTGCACCTGAAGCACGGAAGGTGATGTGCAACAATGGGCATAACCTTGTAGCAGCCTTGGGCCGAAGCAGGTTAAAGCACATCCCTTGCCTGTTGCATTTGCTCAGTGGTGCAGAGCTTCCTGACCCATTATCCAGACATGGCGGAGCTACTGCATAAAGTGTGTAGCATTCCCACCCTGCTGCTGCTCACCTGACTGCACAGTACCGGAACTGTGACTTGCCCACCAGGTGGAATTCCATGTATATGATGGAAAGGGTGTGGTGAGCAGCAGCAGGCACTAGTGAATGCACGGGTGAGTAGAAGTACAGACCAACAGCACTTCATCAACAATGAGTGGGCCTTCATGAGGGATATCGCCGCTGTGCTGCAGTGCTTCCAGTACGCCACCAATTTGGTTAGTGCTGATGATGCCATTGTCAGCGCTATCATCCCCATCCTTTGCCTGCTGGAAAAAAAACTTCCAGGCCATAATGGATGATGTGACGGAAGCAAAGGAGGAGGTGGAAGGTCCGTTTTCCCAGACATCAGGGGAGTGCACATGTCACAGAGTGGGTTGCTGGGCCGACAGCGACCAAGTATGCCACTGTCCAGCCAGCGGACAGTTTTGGAGGATTCTGAGGAGGACGACTTTCTAGCACCCAGCTTAGCTCACAGGCTCACTGGAGTGTGGCTGGAGGGAGGAGCAGGAGACACGTGAACTGAGCAGAGCTTCTCCTTTGCTCAGAGCAGCCTGGCTCACATGAGCCCCTACATGCTCCAGGGCCAGCGCAACAAACCCAGAGTTGTCCGCACAGCCACCAGTTCCGATTACTGGGTGGCCCCCCTGCTGGATCACCTTGATACCAGCACTGGAGCTGGATCACAAAATGAGAGAGTACAAACACACTCTGGTGGACGCACTATTGGTTGAGTTCCCAACTGAGTCTGAGGGCTCAGTGGTGGCATGAGGCCAAGGAGGAGGAGCAGCAAGTCGCCAACGCAGCAGGGGCACTGGCACCATGTCACAGGGGAGGGTGAGCATGGCAATGTGGAAAAACCTATTCCATTGTCCGTAACATCCACCACCCTCGGGAGGCAGACTTTGACTCCTATGCTGTATGACTACATGTCCACGTATTTCCTGGTACTGAGCAAAAACTGCAAACATGGCCAGAGCTTGACCTCTATGCCTTGGAGATGCTGGCCTGCCCTAAGGTAAGTGTCCTATCAGAATGTGTGTTCAGCACTGCAGGGGGTGTTATCACCGACAGGATGACCTGCCTATCCATAGTGGACGTCCTTACATTCCTTAAGATGAAGCGGGCATGGATTCTAGTGGGCAGGGATTGAGTGACTGGTTAAAGTGTTTGCCACAGCCACCTCCTCTGTCTCTTCCGTTTAAACCGCCACATCCATCTTCAACACCTCCTGCCCCCCTGAACCTCTGACACCTGTAAACAATATATATATATATATTTATTATGTATTTATTTGTGTTATATATTTATGTTATTCATTATTTATTCACTTACTCATTTATGTATATATTGATGGATGAATTTATTTATTTGCGTATTTTTGTTTTCTTAGTTTTCTGTTATTACTTTTAGAACTTTCCCTGGCCCATTTCGCACAGGGCGATCACCCAGATGTTTCCACCCCAATTTGGCCTCCAACCCACGTTAAAAAAAAAAAAAATCAAAAATTATGTATGCATTTTATTAATTTTTCAGATTTCTGTCATTATTTTGAGTACTTTCCCTGGCCCATTTTGTGCAGGGCAATCACCCTTGTGTTTTCCTCGATTTGTAACCCTCTAGCCTTTGCCACCCCCATTTTACAGCCATTTTTGGTCCCCCAAATTCAGGTACCCATTGACTTCAATGGAGTTCAGGTTGAGTTTTTTATTTTTCTGTCATTATTTGGAGTATTTTTCCCATCCCATTTTGCACAGGGCAATCACCCTGTTCTCCCCGATTTGTAGCCCTTGCCATCCCTATTTTACAGCCATTTTTGGTCCCCCGAATTCAGGTACCCATTGACTTCAATAGAGTTCGGGTTGAGTTCTTTAGTTTTCTGTTATTACTTTGAGTACTTTTTACCATCCCATTTTGCGCAGGGCAATCACCCTGTTGTTCTTCTCCATTCGCAGCCCTCTAGCCCTTTCTACCCCTTTCTACCATGTCTTCAATGGAGTTCAGTCCAAGTCTGGGGACCCAAACCGGACTTTAGCTGCAAGTTGGGCCGAACGAGTTGAACCTGAAATTTAGCTGGCTTACCCATCCCTATCTATAGGGAGTAAAGGGACCCATAGACTTTGATGGAATAGGTCAATGGTCTATGCAGGGATCTAGGATATTATTAGGAACCCTGTTCTAGGTTGAGAGTTCTAGAAGTCAGTCAGAGTGAGAGCAGCAGACCAGAGAGAAGCTGACAGGAGAGAAAGACTTGTGGCAGCCCTAAAGAACTCAGGTACATTGTCCTGTAAGTCTGAAAATAGTGAGTAGCCCAGCAGTGACCTGTTCTATAGCTCTAGAGATGAAGCTTTTAGTATGTGTTTTGCTGAAAGGAACTGCTGCTGATGTGGAATTTGTGATCTGCCATGCTGATGTGTGAGACATATGAAAGCTGAATAAAGTTTGCCTAAATTTACCTAATTGAAGTAGTCTCTGGAGAACATCTGGAGTAAGTGCACCTAACCTTATGCTTCAACTAACAAGAGTCGCCCACTCTAGGTTCATGTACCCCCTATCTCCTCACACCCTCCACCACTGGCTCGACAGAGGTGTCTAACACTTCTCTTTAACAGATGCAGTGTGGAGAACAGTTACTACAAGGGGTTTTCTTAATAATGAAACTTGTACTGAGATCCCAAATCAGGGAGTCCGGTTTTGCTCCTTTCCCCAGGGTATCTAGATTTGCAATTTGCAATATGTGAAATGCCCAAATTGCACCTGTAAAAAAGGTGCCTTTTCCTGGTCCCACAGCGCATGAATGGACCCTCCTTCAATCACCACCATATGCTGTGCATAATTATGACTAGCAATATGGCTCTGTTTAGACCCAGGCTACCTGAATGGCAGGTGCAAGGGAGCACGTTTTAGACCAAAGATGCTGGCGTTGTTTACATTGCCGTGGGAGTCAGGACAAAGGCAAGTTTTGCAGCAATCCAGGGGGATTCTTTTAGAATCCAGGGCTGACCACAGTGGATTTTGTTCTGCCTTAACATATGTGCAAAGCTACAGTACATATCTCCTGTCATAAGCTGTTACAGTTAAAATGTACATTCCTTTGATTCAGGCTGCATTTAATAGGAGAGGCAAGTATACAATTTTAACAGCCGGGAGGAAGTGGTTGGGGAATCTTGCACCTTATTCTTGGAAACCTGGAAACAGGTTCTCAAATTAGAGCACAGGTGTCAAACTCAAGGCCCAGGGGTAGATGCAGCCCTCCAAGTCTTTTTAAGTGACCCTCTGGCAGCTGCCACACAGCAGCAGCTGGGCAGCGCGCGTTTCAGACAATCCAGTCATTCCAAGGCTGCTGAGTGTTGGTTATTATGGGCAAAATAATCCAGCATCGGCACCTATAATGTTGTGGCAAAATAATGTTGTGTCTGTCCTGGGCAAAATAATTCTACATCTGCATCTGTCCTGGGCAATATAATTCTGTGGGTGTCCTGAGCAATATATTTCTGTGGGTGTCCTGGGAAAAAATACTGCATCTGCACTTGTCCTGGACAAAATAATTATGTGACTTTCCTGGGCAAAATCATTTTGGGAGTGTCCTGGGCAAAATAATTCTGCATCTGTTCTGGGGAAAAACAACTCTGTCTGTAACCATACATTTGAACGGTTGTGTTTGTAATTCGTTTTTGTGTTTGTTTTAGCGTTTAGTTTGAGCCCTTTAGAAGGCAACCATAATGTAGATGTGAAAAATGACTGACACCCCTGCATTAGAGTAACAAAGATAACAGTAGCCATGTTTAAAAGTTTAGCAGGCAGCCACTGCTAAACCCAGCCACCATCAGTTTAGCAGGCAGCCACCATCTTTACCCACCAGACACCATTTGAAGAAGTAATCTGGCTTTTCCAGTTCTGCCCACATATTCAGTCCCAAGTCAGCATGCCCAGGTTTGCTCCTGTTTGATGCCAGGGAAAAGAAATAAAAACTAATCTTAATTAAGAGTCCATCGAACTCTAATTCTTCTCCAATGTACAGTGCCAGGAAATAAAAGTGACTAACCTGAGATTGTATCTCATAGACAGTGTTTTTGCATTCTCCGGGTGTGTCTGGTGCGTGATCCTGGTTTATGCACATTACTGATCTTTTCTCTTTATGCTCCTTAAATCTGCTTGAATTACAATTCTGATAAGCATTATTGCCACACCTCTTGCCAAGTGCACCTTAACCAGTTCCATCTTGCTCAGAGTAATCAATGCTCCTTATCACCCACAATTCTTTAATCTAAGAGGCTGATTCACTAGTAGCGCCAAGTATTGCCAGATGAGCGTTTGTATAGCAGCGCTTAGAGCGACCGCTAGTAGACGCTGTAAGATAGTATAGGACGCTGTAACCTAGCGTTGCGGTCGCTGTAGTAACCTGGATGGCATTGATGAATATCATGTGTGTTTTTTTTTTCCTTGTCTAGAGTAGGATTACCCACCAGTCCCTCACTTAGGCGGTACTTATTTAAGAAATAAAGGAACCATAGATTTTCTTTTAACACTGAATTGATATTTACTGATTAAATCTAAGGCATACAAAATTCAATCACTTTTTTTTATTTCATAACTATACTATATATTTTCAGTCATCCTTTAACATACAATTTTAAAGAAGGATTTTATAAAACATGGTTGGTTTCTTGCTAAGCCGAGGTTTTTTTATCGTGTTTCACTTGGATAAGCTTCCTCAGCAAGGAATTAATCCAGCTAAGTCTTCCTATGTGGTTGTATATACATTCGGAAATCAGCTTTGATTTTCAGCATATATCTTTTGTTCTCATAATAATTGTTATATGTAAGATTTTAGATTGCCAGCTTATAGAGACAACAACCCTTTCCCTGTGCCTCCAGTTTGTGTTTTGTTACTTATACAAAGTTTTAGCTTCATCCAGCGTCTCGTCCTCTGGTATATTCTTTGCCAGCCACCTGCTCTGCTTCCTTCTATTCCTCCTACTAATAAATCTAGTAGTGGTCGATGTAACCGAGGGTTAAAATTTACTTTAAGCAGCGCAGGCTGCATTAACTGACACAGCCTGGCCAGTATCCAACGCAGGCAGTAGTTTCTCTCTTTTTCTCCCCCCACTTCCCACCCTATGATAGCATATATGTGTTTCAGGAAAGATCATACATATAACTGCATTCTAAAACAGGATAAACATGCAGCGCTTCCAGCTGCAGCCTACTATACACAGAATTGAGAGGCCTTTTGCACACCTCCATGGCATGAAGCAATCTATTCTTGGGCTATGCCGTATAGTACAATAGGGACCACCATAAGGAGTAGCTGATGCAATGGCAGTATCTGATAGTTCCTGCTGTGTCACTCTAGTGGTTGCAGCGGTGGGAGGTTCACTGCCATGCTGTTGTTCTGCTATCTGACTTTCCCCGGACCACACAATTATGATCAGAGTGCAGAATCTGCTTGGATCTTTCGTCAAACCCCCAAAAATCACATGACAAAATATCCCTCCTCAACCCACTTTACACATAAGCATATACCCTTACTCAGCCCCTCCCTGCGCAGTCACGCTAAGTGCTGCAATTTCATTAGTGGAAGCAAAGGGGGTGTAGAGCACCTATTGCCTTTTAAGCCCCAAGTTAAGCTAACTGGAGAGGGGATGGAAGGAGGGATGCAGGGGCAGCAGCACACAATGGCTGGACAACCATTTTAGACTGCAGCAAATTTAAAGTAGGTCCTAAAGTAAAACTTAGTATGTTCCCCAGGGGTTATCCTGACTTGGATGCCCTGCACTGATACGTAAATGAGAAAGCCTAAAATCTAAATAAATACTGAATTAGTCCTGGTGCCAGTGGTGGGTGATTGCCGAGAAGCGGCATACTACTGACAATCGTTGTGTGCCGCTGCAAGCAAACCATTAGGCTTGCCCTGCACACAGATTGGAAGTAACAAGGAAATGTCACTTCTCTACAGGCTATCAGGCCTTTGTGAGTATTTTAGCCTTTTTTGCTTTAGAATCACGTCAAATAGGCTCACAAGGGCAGGCTAAATTGTACTAACCTTGAGGAAGGGGCAGCAACTTTGAAAGGGGCATGTGAGACACAATTAAAGGGCCACGCCAGCCCCTTCCTGAAAAAAAAACATAACCCCTGCCCTGCCCCCTCCAAATAGCGATCCAGCTAATGTAATAAAAGAAAAAAAAAGACACTCACTTTCACTCCGAATCCAGCCCCCTAACATCTGCTTTCATCTTCCTGAAGTCCCGGCTGGCCACTGGGAGCAGACACTCTCTGCATTGCTCATTGCTGCATGGCTCATGTGGGGTAGAGTGGCGTAGTAAAAAATGTGAGTATCTTAGTATGAATCAGAGTGTCTTAGAGTAAACTAGAGTGGCTTAATGTGATGTGGAATCGCTTAGTGTAGAGTAGAGTGGCTTGGCATAGAGTAGAGTGGCTTAGTGTGGATTAGAGTCGGATAGTGTGATGGGGAATAGCCTAGTATGGAGTATAGCGACATTATTATTGCTATTACTATTGCCTCGTTATTTAAACACATGCTAGAAGCTATTATGTGGCTATTTATTTATCTTTTTAATGCAAATATTTGCGATAGTGCTCCTTTGGAGACTGTCTACTAAATTCAAATTCACTGGGAAGGACAGTGCCCCCTACCTCCCATCTGTCTACAAGATATTGTCATTACTAGGGATCTGTGGTTGTGTAGGTCTGGCAGTAGCGAGTAAGCCCTCAAAAAATTGTCCCATTTGTAACGGGGGTAGCAGCGGGATTGACATCTTGACATTTTAGTTGAAGAAGACCAAACAATGGTTTTTTTTTACAAGCCTTGATAAATGTACCCATTTTGTGCATTACGGAATAGACCCGCAGTTGTGTAGGTCTAGTAGTAGCAGAAGGTGGCATTGGAGGTTCTGTTGGTGGTAGTAGTGGCATTAGCAATACTGAGACTAGACATAGGGACAGCAGACCTGTGGTGGTTGTGTAGGGCTGGTGTTAGTAAAGGGCAGCAGGGGTGCTGGTTGTGGTAGCATTAGCAGAGGCACAGATTTTAAAGACTAGGCCAAAGGACAGTTGACCTCTGATTGTTGTGTAGGCCTTGGACTAAAAAAAAACCTGAAGTCAGGTTCAACACAATATGGGCCTGAAAGTCCTGCGCTTAATAAGCCTGCATCAGATTCAGAGTGAGTTTTGCTTCTGCCCTAAACCAATGACAAGGGTAAACTGGGGATAAACAGTTTCTTTATATTGTACATCAGTGCTTGATACTTGACTTGAGATGTAATGAAAAGCATTTGTTGTTTCTATATGCAGCAGTTAATTTATGCACCTGGTCGTTAATAAAGTGATAATGTGACATTAGTTACATTGATTCTAACCAGCTCCTTTTAGTTCAAATCAAGGCTCAGTACCTGTCACTTCTTTTATAGAGGAACAACACCTGGAAATTTTACTCTCCCAGTTATTGTTGCTCTCAGGTGGGGCACCGCAATTTGGAATGGACGCTGTGTGTTACCCCTACATCGCGTTGATTGGCTGAAACCAAGTGCTTGATAGGCTGAGTGGTCCACTCAGCCAATCCACACGCTCCATTTCGCTCAGCTCCCGTTGGCTCTGCTAGCTACAGGGAGCCAAGTGCGCCACCACCCGCATCCCTGCATTGTTACTAGCTGCGTGGGTACGTGCACAAGCGGTGAGGGCTCCAGAAACAAGTGTGTGACCTGGGGGGTTTCACACAGTGGGGCATGCCAATTGGGGGTGCCCCAAGGAGTGAGACTCGGGTGGCCTCTAAAGTTCCTCTTTAAAGGACAGGTATCGTTTGACAGCTCTTATGGAGACAGGCTGAATATATATTTTATCACCAATAGTTCTCTGTCTCTTAGCTGATAAATTTGTTACATTCTACTGAGTAAACACTAACTGGCCATTACATGCTGATACGCTGTATAATAAAATGTTACAATGTATCAAAATCTATGGCTATGTAACAAATGTATCAGCTAAGAGGCAGAGAACTGTTTATGGTGAAAATATATTCAGCCCCTTGACAGAAGAGCTGGCAAATTAAACCTGTACTTTTGTAAATTGATATATATATCTAATATTCGTTAATAATAAAATATAATTCTATTCTGTTTCGCCAGTATTAACGTCTGGATAAAGCACAATTGTAGATTTTGAGTGCACACATTAAAAGCACAATTAAATCATACCAATAACCATTTGCAAAGATATTCAACTAAATACACAACAATAGGACAAGCCTAAGAAATACTGACAACGCACACACAGACAATTTCTCACATTCGCTTTAGATGTATAGTTACCAGAGGTTCGATCAGAGCCTGCTTGAAATGACGCCTCAGAGTCTCTGGAGCTGCTATGTCTGGCCAGTTAATCTTTTCTCCCTGGGCTTGTGCTGTCAGTCACCCTCATCTGTAGGTCTTTCCTGCTGCTGTCTCCTCCTGAATTTCCCTCTGGTCAGTTTATGTACCCTTTCAACTGCAGAACCTGTTATCTTAGCTCCTATAGCCTGAAATTCCCAAACTCATCCCACCTATCAGAAACTGATCTAAACCTGCTAAGCTTGCTTTTACGGCTAATAGCAGAATGAAGACATGCTTGTTGTTCCAGACTAAAGCTGCTCCCAGACCTTCCCACATTCTAAGCACCTTTTGACTAACTCACTCCTGATGCCATGTCATAACACCTATATACCCAAATACATCTATTGAGATCTATTAAATTCAATTTATGTCCTGCAACCTTTGCTGTATATTTACATGTATTATATAATATTTACAATATTAATTTTCCATAATTTCCCATTGTTTCACTTTTACACCTGGTAGAACCAGAGGGCCTCCAGTGTATGTCTTTCTCCCTGATGTGCAACTGTCAAAATGACCATGTAGCTTTATGACAGTTAACTTATACAAACCCTTTGGGCCAATGACAGATCAGCCAGCTGTCACCCCAGAACACAGCACTACATGAAAAGAGCAGCAATATAAAAACTGATTAGGTAAAACATTTTTTAAACTACAGACATGCCCTTACAGTTCCCTTATAGTGACATAAACCTGTGATTTCAAAAAATATATGAGAACAACTGGATTCTAAGACAGGCTCTATTAAACGTGGAGGCTGATTCACTACTAACGGCAGGTATTGCCAGATGAGCGCCTGTGTAACGGCGCTTAGAGTGACCGCTAGTAGACACTGTAAGCAGGTATTGGGTGCTGTAACAGAGTCTCGGTTGCTCTAGTAACCTGGCTGGCATTGATGAATGTGATGGGCGCTCTAACAACAGTACAGCGCTGCAGCGAGCGACAGGTAGCGCCAGCTCAGTGCGACCGGCATGCAGCGCTCCACACCATATTCAACATAAAACTACACACACACAGCTCTAAAGCTGGGCTCTCTAGCATAGAGAGCCAGACACTGTGTGATCAAAGTCTGTTTTTGAACACATATACACCAGTAACAAAGCGAAAACACATGGAATGACATTGTTTTAACACTGGGAAAATAACACTTTAGTGCCAGACCTGTAAATAGAATTCTGCATAAAAATATAAAAAATCCAAAAAATGTATAAAAGTGTTTATTTGCAGCCAGGAGAGGTCACACAATGATTTGAGCAAAAATAAATAAATTTAAATTGCCAAACACACTATTTATACACAACTAATGAAACCCCACTGAAATGTATGGGAGAGCGCTACAGAACGATAGGTACTACATGGAACTCCTGAGCCTAGAGCGCCGGCGCTATATGCTGAGCCTCCTGTATTAATAGATGTGATGCTACATGGCGCTGTTAGAGGCGCTCACCAGATTCTCTTTCTTAAATGTGGTATTGCGTACAGCGCCCGGCGTTCACCAGACGCTGCCTGCCACTACGAAGCACTACCTGGCGCTATCTATTCTTAAATAACCCCCATAGTCAGGGTTATCCTCCAGCACCTCTGTTGCTGTGCTGTTGCTATTCCTCCATCTGTCACTGGAATAAGGACTGACGGCATGGTTTTCTTAATACTTGGAAAGCTGCTGCATTGTGAGGAGTTCAAAAATGTAGTAGTGGAAAAAGTGGCAGCTGTCTTCACTGTTGTCTCTTTTGATGGAATTTAATCTCTCTTGCCTATTACTGTAGCTGTCACATCCTTCGGCAGATCCTGCTACTTATCTTATTTGTTATGCTCATATGTGATGCTACATAATGCTGGTCACCTAGAGTAAATTTGTTAATATGACATTTTGCTGGGCACAAGGAATCAAGTACAGTTTTTGTCAATTGAACAAAACCCTAAACCACACCAGGGCCAGCCACTTGCCTTCCCCTGGGGCCTCCTAAATAGGGATACCCTACTGTGAGTCCCTACAAACCTTTGCTCTGGCTTCCACGATGATGTAACCAATGGTGGCCACATCCCCAGCATCTCTGGGCTCAGGCACACTCCTTCACCCAGCAAATCAGATCATCATCATCTAAAGTGAAACTGGGGATGCAGCAGCTTTGCCTAATATGCATGGCATATGGCATTGATTGGACGTGCACCGTGTGACCGAGGAAAGGTATGATTTTTAGGCCGATTCAGGGGGTTTCACACAGCAGGGCAACCCACAATGGGAAGCCCCCGGGGCAAGAAACCACACCCAGGATAGCAAAAATCCCAGGTTTTGTTACGCTTTAATGTGTGGGGGCCACCCCCAACCGGTTACAGCCATTTGAGGCAAAATGTCTCTTTGGTCCGGTTTAAAGATCATCATTAAAGGGTAAGCTCACCTTTGTTTTTATATTTTTATGTGTTGAGATGATGTCTTAACCCCTCCCCCAGCTCAGCCGGATGCTGCTGTTGGATCGGCGGATTCAACGCCCTGCGGCACTTTTGAGAGCCTTTTGGCCCTCTCAAAAGTGCAGCTGTAACAAGGTGCAGCAAGCTGTCCGCATCCCCGGCCCACTGTACGGGCGCACATAGCTGGCTCCTCAAATTCCCTCCTTCTTCTGCTTCCTGTCTCCCGGCTGGCTCCTCAAATTACCTCCTTCTTCTGCTTCCTGCCTCCCAGCTAGCTCCTCAACTTCCCTCCTTCTTCTGCTTCCTGCCTCCTGGCTGGCTCCTCAAATTCCCTCCTTCTTCTGTTTTCTGCTTCCGGACCTGCTCCTCACATTTCCTCCTTCCTTTTTTCGAGCTGGCACCTCAAATTCCTTCCTTCTTCTGCTTCTGGGCTGGCTCCTCAAATTCCCTCCTCCTGCCTGCTCCCTGGAGCCTCCTCAAATTCCCTCCTTCTGCTACCTGCCTCCTGGTTGGCTCCTCAAATCCCCTCCTTCTTCTGCTTCCTGCCTCCTGGTTGGCTCCTCAAATTTCCTCCTTCTTCTGCATTCTGCTTCCGGACCTGCACCTCAAATTTCTTCCTTCTTCTGCTTTCTGCTTCCGGGCCTGCTCCTCAAATTTCCTCCTGCTTCCTGCCTCCACGCTGCAGACATGCTCCCACTGTCAGCTAAGGGCGCAAAACTGCCAATGCTGATCTGAAAGTATTGTCAGACAAGGCTCACTCTCCTTACTCTCTTCAATTAGCAGGTAAAGAGGATGGGAGAAGCTGGTGATGGGTAAAACCACAGATGAACTAGATCTTTGAGGGGGGGGGTTGCATTAGGAACATGGGTGATCCCAGGGGATAACACAGCAGGGCTTCCCAAATGGGGACCTCTAGACAGGACTTTCGCCCGAATGTCATAAGTTTTGATTCGCTTTAATTTTGAAATGTTTGAATAGGTTTCTGACCTACAACATATGTATTGAACTGTGGCTGCTGGTTGTGCGTACCGCTGCAGCGTGGCTTAGACTTTGGGTTCGCGCTGGCACCAACAAGCTGCCCAGCGTTCTATCCTGCCTTATAACTGGGTTTATTAATTCCACCTGTTCTGCAAAACCAAGCTGCAGGTAGTGGAGGAACTAATACACCATTCCGCGTGCTGGTTTTTGTTCCTCAGCCAATATCATCCCATTTGTTTTAATGTTTTTTTTTTCTTACTCTTCAAGAACTTTAGCAAGTCCGAGCGTCTTTAAGACACAAGGGCCAGCTGTTCCTCTTTGGGGGGACATCTTGATTTCCCTGCCATGTTAAATGGCCAGGTTCACTGCTAATTATTACATGGCCAGTGGTCCCATGGGGCATGCACAGGCTCACCACCAATACAGCGTGGCTGTACCTTTGTTCATGTTTCTTAGCTGTGTTTGCATAGGAGCGGCTAGGAAACATGAAGATACAGCCACACTCATTGTCAAAGAGCACATGCATGTGGGGCCATGGGGCTGCCAGTCAGGTAAGGATTGTCAATGAATCCAGGATTTTCACATGGCAGGGCATCCCAAACTGGGATGCTCCACTGAAGATAGCTGCCCATATCAATCCCGTTCTTGCAGCTCTGCTCCCATCTACCCCATTCTCCCAGCTTTCTCCATCAATCTCTTTTTTTCCCAGCTCTGTCCTATGCATCCCTCTTATACCCAGCACTGCCCCATCTATACCTCTTATTCCTAGCTCTGCCCCCATCCATCCGTCAATGTTCCTTCTTATGTCTTTTCGCTTGTATATATTTTTTTCTCCTTGTAACCATGTGCTCTTGGCAAATAAATATGATTCTGATTCTTCTAGCTCTTCCTCCATCCATCCCTCTTATTCCCAGCTCTACCCAACCCATTCCTCTTATACCCTAACCTGCCCCTCAGCCATACCCCGTATTCCTAGTGCTGCCCCAACCATCCATCTTATTCCTAGCTCTGCCCCATCCAACCCTCTTATTCACACTTCTGCCCACATCCATCCCTCCTAATCCCAGCTCTGCCCACATCCATCCCTCCTAATCCCAGCTCTGCCCCCCCATCCATCCCTCTTATTCACAGCCCTGCCCCCCCATCCATCCCTCTTATTCACAGCCCTGCCCCTAGCCATCCCCCTTGTTCACAGCTCTGCCCCTAGCCACCCCCCTTATTCACAGCTCTGCCCCTAGCCATCCCCCTTATTCCCTAGATCTGCCCCCACCCCCAGGCATTCCTTTCATTCCCTGATCCGCACCCATCCACTTCTCTTATTTCCAGCTCTGCCCCATCTACCCTCCTATTCCCAACTCTGCTCCATCTATCCCTTCTATTCACAGCTTTGCTCCATCCATCTCTCCTATTCCCAGCTCTGCCCCATCCATCCCTGTTACTTTCCAGCATAGTCATAATAAATTCCAGGAAAATGCACTGAGGTGGGAGGCAGTTTAAAATCAGTGCTCCATGGGGTTCCACAGGGTGAAACTAAAAAAAAAGCTGCTGCCCCCCTCCCCATGCCCAATAGATTCAATAGATAGTCCTTATTTAGATCTGCTCATAGAATATATAGTCACCTGGTGCACTCATTTCAATTACAAATGTTCCACCCCTCCTTTGCTATTAGTCCATGTTTTACATTTAAAAGAGGCAATCAGATATACAATTATTGCTGCCTGGAGTGAGGATCTTGGGGATGAGAAGCAGAAAGTAGTGAGATGCTGGGAGTGGAGTTTTCCTCTAAAGAAGTAAAGGCTGGTTCTGTCATTTGTGTGCTATTTAGGAATTGATACCGTAAATCCGTTTCTGATCAGATCTGGGCAGCCCTAGCTCACTTACAGCACACAATAACTGCTGGAGGGAAGTTTGCTTTTATACTCTCTAATGGCTTCTTCTGAAAGCGTTATTTATCACTTGGGCCACATCTAGGAGAGTGGTCCACTTACCTGCCAGAGTGCCTGTAGCCTACCAGTTCGAAACCCAATCTGTGTATGACTAAATGGCCACATTTGGAATCCCACAGTGTTCCTGTTTTTATCAATTTGACTTATTTGATTACCAAGGAATTTCAATCCTGCAATAGTTTAAGTATGGGTTTATTAATGCAACAACACACCTATCATGTTTTTGCTGTAATCAGAGAAAGATGATGCCAATAATAAGTAGCTATAGTTACAATATTATTGCTCTGGTATGAATATTATTTGGTATGGAGATAAATGGTTAGAAAGTCAATGAATGGCTTCCTCCACAGGATTGGTTTGGCTATTGCTCGGAGGCTTGCTCAGGATGGAGCACAAGTTCTCATCAGCAGCCGGAAACAAGAAAACATAGACAAAGCTGTGAAAGAACTGAAGAAAGAAGGACTAGATGTTGAGGGCACAGTGTGTGATGTTTGCCTTAGTAAAGACTGAGAAAGACTAGTAAATACAGTGAGATTTCATATGCTCAGCGGTACACTGCAGGTCTTGCTTTGAGGGCCTCACTAAGATAGCCTTTCATAAGCAAGCATTTGTAAATTATACAACTTATTACTAATATGTGAAATTAGAATGTAGAGAAATCCGGTTGCTGGATACC
This sequence comes from Gastrophryne carolinensis, assembly GCA_027917425.1. Classification (NCBI taxonomy): domain Eukaryota; kingdom Metazoa; phylum Chordata; class Amphibia; order Anura; family Microhylidae; genus Gastrophryne; species Gastrophryne carolinensis. The sequence continues at coordinate 421,871,073 of CM051234.1, read as the reverse complement.
ACCTGGGAAAGTATTTTCCCCAGTGCGGTTACCTTTTTCCTGGATCCTGGACTGTGGGCAGTTTGCGGTGTGTGGTGTCCAGGAATCAGATCCTCCCCTATTACTAGTTTAGGTTTATTCATTTAAATGTCAAGAACATTTGGTTGTATGCTGTTCAAATAAACGGAACCAACCACCAAGTCTTGGATGGTCTTGAAATGAAATGAAAAGTTGGCTGCAGTGGCTGTGGTAGTGGGCATGATATATTGAGTATGTATGAGAACAGAATAGAGGTAACCTTGTGATGTTAAAAGCATATATCAAATACTGGTAATCAACAAGTAATAAAAAGTATGACAGTATTTCAGTGTAAAAGCAAAATTCATTTCTTATGTTAAAACGAGTTCTTTTGCAGGCTGTACAAAAGTTTGGAGGGATTGATATCCTTGTTTCAAATGCTAGTGTAGCTACTGGTTTTGGTAAATGCATGGACTGTACTAAAGATATGTTTGACCAGGTAAGAAGACAGGACCTGTCTAGGAAGAATAAAAACATTATTCCCCCCCAGCACCAGATCTGAATCACTTACACTCGGCATCACTTACACACTTGAACTGAATAAATCCCCTGCCAAGCATGTGGTTTTCTTGTCCTGGTAGGAATAACATACAGGAGTGACCGGTTTAAGTGTAATGGGTGGGCAGGACCTGTCCCTCCGATTTCCTCTTCCTTCCATTAAAAGAAAGAAACAAGCCTGCCTGAATATTTTTTGATGCCAGGTATATAATTGATCCATGATCTACTTTAAATATAAAAACTGCCAGTACTCCTCTAAAGCAGACCAAAAGCCACATTTTGAACTAGCATTCCCTGAATTGCTCCCTCCATGAAGAGTAACTTTTGCCAATTTTCACTGCTCCTACTTTACTCTAATCCCAGATAATGGAGCCTGTTTTAGCTGTAAAGCTCCGCCTCTTCCATTCATGGCCACTGTTATGTGTGGCAATGATGTAATTGCCCCACCTACAGTATGCAATGACTGATTGCCTGCTATCTTATAGAGAGGGACTGCAAAAAAAGCAATTCTGTGAGTACTCACCTGTAGAATTGTTTTTGTTCTTGCATGGCACGGCCCACTTCAGTATTCATAACAGTTGGGTTATTCCGCCACAAGGTGACGCAGTGGTACTGCAGAAAAGCTGTGGCTTGTCCCGGCTCACTATAAAAACGGGCTTAACCATAGAGTTCCCCAGCATACACAAGCAGTGAGACAAGAAGCCGGGAGAGAATAAGTACAAAATGTGAAAAAGGTAAAAGACCCCAATTGACTTGGAACAATCACCAAAAAAGAGGCAACCAAGCAACAACGATAACAAGGGTGGGGCGAAGCGGGCCGTGCCATGCAAGAACAAAAACAATTCTACAGGTGAGTACTCACAGAATTGCTTTTTTCTTTATTGCATGGCACGGCCCGCTTCGGTATTCATAACAGTTGGGACATCCAAAAGCAGTGTCCAGAGTAGGGTGGGATCCCCAAAGAGTAACGGCCAGTAGTTCAAGTCACTAACGTCTGAAGCACCTTGCGGCCAAAAGCAGCATCCGCTGAGGCCTTAACATCAACCTTGCAAAACTTTGAAAAAGTATGAACAGAAGACCAAGTAGCGGCCTTGCAAACTTGTTCAACAGAAAGCTGAAAGGCCCAAGAGGCACCAATAGCACGAGTGGAATGAGCAGTAATCCTAAAGGGAGGTTCCTTTCCCTTAGCAGAATAGGCTTGAACCACCGCCTGACGGATCAACTTGCTGATAGTGGATTTAGCTGGAGGCAAACGAGTGGAATGAGCAGTAATCCTAAAGGGAGGTTCCTTTCCCTTAGCAGAATAGGCTTGAACCACCGCCTGACGGATCCACTTGCTGATAGTGGAATTAGCTGGAGGCAAACCCTTTCTAGGTCCAGAAGTGAGAACAAAAAGAGCATTAGACTTCCTGAAAGGCTCAGTGGCGACCAAACAAAACTTCAGAGCCCTGACCACATCTACGGAACACCACCTTATCCTGAGATCTGTTTCTCACCAAGATTTTGCAGGTGCCTGTACTGTAATGTTATGCTGGCAATTTGGCTATGGCTCTGTTGAACACTGAAATCCAATGCCAGCATTACCATGCTTCCCCGAAAATAAAACAGGTTTTATATAAAATTTTCACCAAAAATAGATGCTAGGGCTTATTTTCTTATAGCCAGCTGGCAGCTGGTGTGATGGTGGCGGAAGTACAGCAGCTCTGGTACAGTACGTGCACAGAGCTGGCTGACAGCAGGGGATGCAGGAGGCCATGTGCCCAGCATGCAGGGGTAGAGTCAGCAATATCACTTTTCACTCCCAAAGGAAGAGCTTACATGTGTTATTTGATGTGTCCTCACCCTCCTTTACAGCCGCCCCCATCCCTCTGCTGAAGCCCGGCAGCTGGATTATGAATTGTAATTAGTTAATTTGGGGGTAGGGCTTATATTTCACACATTAGCAAAAAATGCTGAAAAATCTTACTATGGCTTCTTTTCGGGGTTGGTCTGATTTTCGGGGAGTAGCATATGAGGGAATATCAGTTGGGTAGTGCAGGTCAAGTTGCTATTTAGCTCTTTCACTCATCCCTTCTGTCTGTAAAAACATGGTATTGTTTTTGCATTTGATTTCGGTTTATCCCTTATGAAGCCATTACATATGAGATTAAATTTATTTGTATAGCCATTTATTTTGCATGCAAAAGAAAGATTTCGCACTCTCTTGGCTCTTCTTCTATCTCTCTGATAGCACATTTAGTGTATCTTACTAAAACAGTCGCAAGCCAGTATGTGGAGAGACCCATGTGAGGCTAAAGAGACCAAAAAACCCTCTACTTAGGTAAAGGAAGAGAGGAGCTTTCCTAGATCGGAAAGTATTTGCACAGTACCCAATACAGGGACAGATAGCATTACCCATCTATCCTTGCAGCTTGCGGAGCTATGTAAATCATCTCTTTATGTCTCTGGGCCATCCAAGGCCCTTAGAAATGTTAAGGATGCAATGCTAAGGATTAGCTTTAAATTTACACAGCCATACACATCCAACTAGTGGACACGTGTTTCGAGTTTTAGGCTGTCATCGGCACTTATTCAAACACAATTTCCTCTCCCATGTCTGTTGGTGTACCACAAGGCTCAGTCCTAAGACCACTACTTTTTTCAATATAAACCTGTGGTTTTGGCCAACTAATAACTTCGCTGGGCTTCCAATATAACTTTTATGCAGATGACACTCAGATCTACCTCTCTGGCCCAAATCTCCTATCTAACCTCCCTGACTAACAGTTATCTCTTCCTTTATAATAATAATATTTATTTATATAGCACCAACATATTCCACAGTGCAATAACTACAACTCCTCAAGCTTGATGCAAGGGCATCATTCTGGACTCTCACATTCACAACTCTCATTCCCTAGCCTTCCTGCGTCTCAAACTCAAAAACATCTCCCGCATCCATGCCTTCCTGTTATCACAAAAATGTTAATGCACACCTTGGTCATTTCCAGACTTGACTACTGCAACACCCTCTTTTTAGGCTTACCAACAAACAGACTGGCGCTCTCCAATCTATTCTGAACTTACTTCTCCAGTGCCTCCCCTTTGTCAATCCTGTCGCTCAGAGTTCAGTTCAAACTTCTAACACCAACGTACAATGCACTCTCCAGCCAGGCCCCTCCCTATATTTCATCTAGCGTTACTTATCAAGGTGCAACCTCCGCTCTTATTCGAACATTCTCCTGTCCTCCTCCTTGGTCACCTCTTCACACTTCCACCTTTCAAACTTCTCCACTGCCTCTCCATTTTTCTGGAATTCCCTCCCCCACTCAATACGTTACTCTCCAATGCTCCAAGCATAGACCCCTTCCTATATTACATGTCCTGGATATCTACTTTGGATGATCTTTTTTTATGGTCCTGTGCCATTTTTACACTTTACTAATTTATGTTTGCCTATTTTCTTTATTTCAGTTCACGTCTCCTTTAATTTTCTACATAACCAGTAAAAGGGGAAAAACTTATACAGTAAAAACTGTCCCATGTCAACTTCCAGATATCTTTGGCAGGTTTAAAGAGGAACATTACAGGTCATGGGGACTTGAAAAAAACTCCCCAGACCTGGCTTGCCCGCTCCCCCTGCCCCTCTGGTTTACAAATGAGTTAATATAAACTTACCTCTCCGGTCACATCACACTGCGGCATCCCTCGTTCCCGTGCCGTCCCTGCACCGCCCCTCAGATCTTGCACATGCACAATGTCAGTACACAGGCTGATCACAGAAGAGTGCAAGATCTGAGGAGTGGTGCGGGACATTTGATGAGTGGACGGCTAGAGGTAAGTACGGCTAAGCCTGCAGCCTTCACTCTTGGGTGGCTAAGGGGGTACGGGGTGGAAAGGAGCCAGAAATACTGTCGCATTTCAGCGTTTTAGATAACGCTGACATCCAAAAGGTAGTGAGGGAGGCGATGTATAGAGAGGAACATGAAAAAGGTCTGATGTTTCGCTTTAAAAAAAAATATTTACAATTTACAAACCCCTTTGTTGTGTCAGCTGTCCATGTGACTGTAGCCTCTGGCAAGGCATCTAAGGTGCCCTGCACACTCATTTGTTGTCATTAATTGCTGTTGTAGCTGGTTATGTGGCCAGCAGATGCCTACATGGGTTAGTAAATAGAGCACATGTCTGGCCACCAAGCACCATGGTCATTCTTAGAGCAAAGGTGGTAAATATGCAAATTAAATTAATTAGGGACAAGAGTGGGTGGGACATGCTACCAGACACCTGAAATGCCTCAAGTAGTTGTGAAAATACTATGAGAAATTGTATAACTTAACTGAAGCTCAAAATATGAGCTCCCATAAAACAAAAGATAAAACAATGCCCCCAAACTCCCAGGGAAATGTTTCTGTAGGGCATCCACTTTGATATTATTTAACATTCATTTGCAAAAGTAAAATGCATCAAGGTTAAAAAAAATGAGCCATAAAGAAGTCAAAAGACACAACAGACTCGGTGAGGAAGAGCAAGGTCAAGCTCTAGGCCCCCCATATAGCCTGTAGCAGACATTTCTTAGCACTGAACTATCACAACAGTGATAAGAAATGTATTGAACCTGTATTGTAATCAGTTATGTTCTTCATCCCATAGATATGTTTGTACACTCAACTGGACCTAGACATGTCTCTTCCTCATTTACCTGATAACCCCCTTCTTTCTGTAACAAACACTAGGGTTGATTCAGAGCCTCTTTCACATGCACTTTCGCATGTGTCTGTGTAAGTTTTATGAGTTTTTGCATGCTTTTTCGTATTTTACGTTACTGTTTTCATGCGTATATGCGTTTACGATAACGTGAATACACGCTTTCGATGATCGTATGTTTATCAGCAATTTTCCATTATGTCGGGCAACTTACGTTACTGGTATGTGCTTGCGTATGATTCAGAGCCTTGATTGCCGATGACAACCCGCCCAATAAAACGGGTTTGCTCCCGCTCAACTTACGGGGTCATTTTGTAGGAGAAAGCGAGCTGTCAAGATGTTTGCTGAGTACGTTGAGGAGTACGAGCGCTTGCAGCTAAATGGCATGATCTGCATCACCATGGCCGAAGCCAGATTGCACCACGCACGCATGGACATCGATCGCATGCAAGACGTTGAGCTGTTCGAATAACCGCGTTTCCCTCCATAACTTGTATAGTGAGCTGCGGCTATGGCTATGGCCCCTTCCTTGTGGCGCTATGGTTATCCCGCACCACAAGGAAGGGGCATGCAATTGCCGGTATGACCAAGATGCTTGGGTGCCCTCTCCGTGGGGATGTCCCATCCTACGCGGAGCCGCACACTAAAGTTTTTGGATGGCATGGCTACCCTGTGTCAAAAATACATCTATTTCCCAGACAACATGGTAGCCTGGAATGCGCTTAAGTTGTTTTTTTTTTTATCTAGCCGGCATGCCCAACGTCATGGGTGCCATCGATTGTACCCATGTTGCGTTGGTGCCTCCAGCAGCTGACGAATATCTATTTAGGTATGTGGTTTAGGTCAACATTATGACTTGTGTTAACTAAAACAATCACAGTATGTTTAAATGTATATGTAAATATAATAATATATAATGTATATGTATGTAAATCAATCATTTTTTATGTAGCCCTTAACTATTCATTTTAATGCAGACCTTATTTAAATCCGACTGACCAACTATTACTTATTGGTGTTAGTATTAATTTTTGAAAAATAATATAAAACACTTTAACAATAAGGATCCCTTATTTTGTTAGTTTTAACTTGGTTATTTGCTGGCTTGTTTTTGTGTGTACTAAATACCTGTATTTCTGTTCTTACAGGAACCGTAAGATGGGCCACTCCATAAACGTGCAAGCTGTGGTTGGCCCGGACCTTCGGTTCCTAAGTGTGATGGCTGGCTTTCTCAAATCCACCCACGATGCCTATATCCTGAGAAATTCGAGCCTGTATGGTCGCTTTGAATCAGGAGATTTGTCTGGTGGTTGGCTACTGGGTAAGTTTGGAGAAATAATTTCATTAGCCTTTCACTGTATGACTATGATTCTTTTTGGATAACCCTGTCTCAACATATGGATGTTCTTTCCCTCTGATGACATGATATACAATGTAGCTAAGAAGTAGACACTAACTTTCTGTTTTATTCTTTTCAGGGGATTCGGGTTACCCACTACTGCCATGGTTGATGACACCAGTCCTGCGCCCTCAGACTCAGGCCCAGGAGGGCTATAACCGGGCCCATCGGAAGACCCGGACTGTTGTGGAGAGGGCCTTCGGCCTGCTGAAAAGCAGATTTAGATGCCTGGACCATACCGGAGGAGCCCTGCAGTATGACCCCAACAAGGTTATAAAGATCATAATAGCCTGCTATGTCCTACATAATTTTGCGATAATGCAGCAGGTCCCCCGGTATCTTGACGTGCCCCCTCTTCAGCCACCACGGACATTCCGGACAAGTTATATGAGGGCACCTAGAGTGCTTCTGGGCAATCCGCCCGGGACCATTTGATCTCCAATTTTTTTTCATAATTGTTGGACTTTTGCATTAATTTTGGTTGTCCATAGATATATTATTTATTTGTGAGGAGGTAACAAATATATTTGATTTATACTTTAATTTGCTTATCTGTACATACTAATTAATACAAAAAGACTTTGGTACAGATTGGAGTGTAATGCATTTTTACTGTCAAATATTTCCTTTAACAATACTCATATTTTTATAATCAAAGAGATCAGAAATGGCTAAAAATAACACAGAACAGAAGTTCATGAAAACAATTTACTATATAGAAAATAGGTGGGGAAGGCCACTCGCAGCCTAAGAGGACATACACTAGGCAAAGGAAGGATCCATTGGGCCAGACTCCAGCTCCCTCTAAATTTGGCACATCCTGGATGGCCAAGGAGACTTCCCCAAGCCAGAATGCTTCCCGTCCCACAACATCCAGAACCATAGGGAGCACTAGTATTAAGGGCAAGGGGAACAGTGGGGTAGGAATCCCTAGACCCACAACAACACCCTCTCCAGCTCGTGGCCTATTTCAGCATTACAATGTAGCGAGCCCTGAGTCACCATGCAGCTCAACGGCTGCAAGTTATAGGGCCAGCCAGCCTATGACACCGAGCCCCCAAGCAAGTCCAACACAATCCTTTCAGAGCAAAAGTTGTAGCTATTAGTGGGGTGTTAGTCATCCAAGAATGTCACCAACTATTCCACTCACCCAGGATGATGCAGCCAGGATCTAATTAGGCCTAAACCTGCTGCGTGGGAGCTTGAGCGGGCACTTTATCGAGCCCCAAACTATGGCATTGGCAAGTGGGGTTTCTGAGCACTATCACGAGCTGTATGGGAGAAATTCTAAAGCCACCAGCAAAAGCACAAATACACAAATATGGGTGGAGATCACCAGACAGGTGAATAGTGTGGGGATGGAGAGGAAAGATGTGGAGCAAATACAACGCTAAATCTTAATATGGTGGATTCCCATAATAAGGCTGTTGTTGCCCTTGTAGGATGGCCAACACCTGTGCATGGGTGGCATTCATCATCTGCCACTGCTCCAGCATAGCCTCACTCTGCCTGTTGCTAGTCCTAATTTCTACCAGCAGGGTGGTGAAGAGATTATGGAAGTTTTGAAATTGTGTTGACAGCTGCTCTGTTAATCTTTGGTTGACTTCCCTAAAGTTGCGGCTGTCATTGCGCCATGCTGTCTCCAGGATCTGCACACGCCTCACCTGGCTGACATGGACGTGGATGAGGGCGTCCTCCACTTCCCCGGTTTTGGGCGCGTGCAGATGCTGGAGGTCTAGCCCTAGCAACAGGAGCAGATGTAGTAGGCAAATCCTCTGCAGAAGAGCTACCACATGGGACAGTTGTGTCTGTCTCTTGCTGCTGGCCATGCTGGTCTGCCAGCAGAGGGCATGATTGACTCTGCTGCAGAGGATTTGTGGGCGGCTGCTGCTGGGGCAGTGGCAGATGATGTTGCTGGGTTGCCATTAGTGGGGGCATGGTAATGTTCTGCTCCTCCTCCTCCATATGGTGTATTGCATCCAATATGGGTGGTGTCTGTAGGGACATGAAAAAAAATTGTGTAAGATAGTTGCGCAAATATATGTTGGGGCAAGTAGTCATTTTCCTTCACATGCATCACCAGTTAGTGCACATTACACTTACCAGATCCTGCTGGTCCTGTGTAGAATATGTTGGTAATGGCTGGCGGGACGTGGTGGCAGTGGGCAAACAGGTAGAGGGTATTTAGAGGAGCTGGAATGTAACAGTAAAGGCAAGTTAAAATATAAACATACCTTGTGTACCCATAGGAGTAGCTAGGCTTTAGGGCACCCGGGCCAAACTTTCTAAATGGACTCCACCACCGGTTTTCCAGACACCCTTTGGTGGCACCCTGAACTGCTGCTCTCTGGGAGCGTGCCCCCCCTGCTCCCCCCTAGCTATGGCCCTGTGTGAACCTAGGCTTTTTAACTACAGTTTTTAAATGCAAAGCAAATTAACCAATCCTTAAAATACTATCCTTCTGGCATGACATTGTTGTCAAGGTCTATGGCCCCGGATAAGCCCTGTAGTGCCGAGGGGTGTATAAGTCCTAGGACAAGCTCCTCAGCTGCGGTGTACTGTAGTTTAGTTGGGAATCCACCTCCTGTTTGCAACCTTTTAAAACAAAAAAACATTACTTACAAGGTCTTGCGCAACAACAACCAGCCCAACTCCCACAACCCATATGTACCCGTACTGCCTGCATTTATTCTCACAGCATATTTGATGTCCGAGAATTTCCGCTGGATCTGCTCCACATCTTTCCTCTCTGTCCCAGCACAATTGACCTGTCTGGTGATCTCCTCCCAGATTTGGTTCTTGCGCACTTTGCTGGTGGCTTTAGAATTTCTCCCATACAGCTCATGAAAGTGCTCAGAAACCCCACTTGCCAACGCTATGGTTTGGGGCTCAGTAAAGCGTCTGCTCAACGTCTCAGGCCGCAGGTTTCGGCCTAATGTTGCCCTGGATGGCTCTTCCTGGGAGGGTGGAATATTGGGTGACTTGCAGGCGTTGAATAGCCAGACCTTTCGCTTACCATGGATTGGGCTGGACTTCTATGGGGGCTGGGTGTCATTGGCTGGCTGCCCAAAGTTACTGCCGTTGAGCTGCCCGGTGACTCAGGGCTCTCCATGTTAGATTCGTGACATTGGGAAGGAGCAGGAGAGGGTGTTGTTGGGGGGGGGGGGCTTCTAGGACGAGTCTTACCCTTGCCCTAACTAGTAGTGTTCCTTTGGGTTTGGGATGTTATGGGCCGGGGAGCATTCTTGCTTAAGGAGGTCTCCTTCGCCTTCCGAGATGGCCCAGGTTTGGAGGGGGCTGGAGCGTGGCCCACTGGATCCTTCATGTGGCGAGTGGATGTTCTGGTTGAATGCGAGTGGCCACTGCTTTTGTGGGACCTAGCTGCAGGCCTGGATGAGGTTCTTTCATGGCGTTCATGGGGCTACCTTTCTTTGCAGGCATAGCGATATCTGTAAAGACACTCAGCTGCCTCAAAGGCCAAATACTCTTTAACCCTTTAAGTGCCAGCCTTCCTAGAATTTTTGTCACCCTTTGTTGCCAGACCACTTTTCACTATTTTGTGCTACATATGTTCAACTTTCATTTTGGAAGGGATTTTCAGGGATTTTCCAGGAAAATTATATATTGTTTTTTTAAGCAGAGTCTGAGCTTCAACATGAAATGTCTTGTTTGGCTTTTTTCGGCTTGTATTCTCAATACTTTTCGGTAAAATATGTGCAAAAAATTTAATAAAAAATGTAAGTTTGTCAATAAAATCTTATTGCGTGTGAAACCCCAATTTCTCCCAGTTACGGCGGTACCACGTATGTATTGGTAAACACCCTTTCCTGCCCAGGAGACTCCCCCAAACTATAACAGAGCTTTAGGAGATTATCAGATAAAATACAACTGCGATATGCGCTATGCGCACCTTGCAGATTTTCCAGAAAACAACCCATTACATTTGAAATACCAGCCCCCAGCCTTGTGAATTGGTATAGGGGTCTCATGGATCTCTTACCAGTTCACAAGGGGTTAAGTGTAAAAAACCACACAGACACATGGAGAAAAAAATACCTCCCATCCATCCCTGGGCACTGTGTCCCATGCTGATCAATCTGGCTTCTGCTCTCCTGCTGCTGCTGGAAGCCTTTTATAGCTGCTGGGTGTCAATTAAAAAAAAAAAAGACAGGGTCCATCCTCCCGGGGGGGGGGGGGGGGGGTTAGGCTAACCCTTAAAAATAAAAAAAATGACGTAGGGTCCCCCCTACCCGTCATAACCAGCCCGGGACCAGCTATGGGGGCTTGTAGGAACCCTGTGTGGGCCGGGGCTCTTCTGCTCCCCCTGGGCTTTGGGGATGCAGGTAATTGGGGTGCCGGGGGTTAATGGCAAGTCACCCGCTAGTTGCTGCCGCGAACCAGGAAGTGAGTGAGAGGGCAATTTCTCGCCCTCTCCTTACCCTGGAAGAGCCCGGGGGGGCGATCGGAGTACCCCCCCGGTGAAGAGGAGACCCCGCGGGAGGGATCGTGGTAATTAGTAATTAATTAATTTAAAAATTTTTAAAATGTTTTAACAAATCTAAAAATTAAATTAAAAGTTTTTTAAAAACAGAAAAATACCATTTTGTGAGTACTCACCTGAAAAATGGATATTGTCAGTGTGTCACACACCCCGCTTCCCCTTTAATTCTTACGATCGGGTTACTCCACCAGCAGGTGGCGACGTTGCAGAGAGAAGTCTTGAAAACAAGCCCCTTCCGGCCTATATATACCTGGAACCTCCCACTTAACACCCAGTGATTTTAAAAGCAGAAAGACAAGGTACCAGGAAATCCAATGGTAACCTCAAAATAAAGAAAAGCTTCACCATATAAAGGATCCAGGATACCAAAAAGGGCGGGTGAAGCGGGGTGTGTGACACACTGACAATATCCATTTTTCAGGTGAGTACTCACAAAATGGTATTATTCTCAGTGTGTCACACACCCCGCTTCCCCTTTAATTCTTACGATCGGGACATCCAAAAGCAGTGTCCACAAGGGATGGGTATCCGAAGGCAAAATGAAGGTGAGTAGCTCTCAGATATTTGTCTGCATTGCATGTCCCAACTTTGGTGACTCAGAATTAAGAGTAGGGACCACACTAAACACAGAGTGCCTTGCCCGGGCAGTGTGGCTTCCACATGTATCTGCAGATATATGCAACCAAATCTCTGTCTTTCCACATAGCTAGACATGTTTGTTGCTTGATATTTAGTTGATGAGAGGGTTAAACTGGGCGGTAAATTAGTTCCCAGGCCCTGAATAATAATGTTGATAATTTTGTATAAATAGTGATTGAGCTGCTCCCACCCCCCTTTGTTCAAAATGAAGCATAACTTAAATGACTGCAGTCTGCAGAACTTTGCGGCCAAACACAGCATCCGCTGAGGCCCGCACATCAACCTTGTAAAACTTAGAAAAAGTATGAACAGAAGACCAAGTAGCAGCCTTACAAACTTGATCAACAGAAGCTTGGTGCTGAAAAGCCCAAGACGCTCCAATGGCGCGAGTAGAATAAGCAGTGATACGAAAAGGGGGAACTTTCCCCTTAGCAGAATAGGTCGCAATAATGGCCTGACGTATCCATTTGCTAATGGAGGATTTGGCCGGCGCCAAACCCTTCCTAGGCCCACAGGGCACAACAAAAAAGGCATCAGTTTTTACGAAAAGGAGAAGTAATAATCAAATAGTACTTAACACAGCGTACTACATCCAAACAATGCAAAACCCTCTCCTTGTCATTCTTAGGCTTAGGACACAAGGAGGGAAGAACAATATCCTGATTCAAATGAAAAGCAGAAACAACCTTAGGAAGAAAGTCCGGTTTGAACCGAAAGACCACTTTGTCCTGATGCCTCTCAAAGTAGGGCGCCTGAATAGACAAGGCCGCCAACTCCGAGACACGCTGAACCAAAGTGATAGCTACCAAGAAGACAATCTTCTGAGTCAAGGTAGACAAAGCAATATCTTGCAAAGGCTCAAAGGGAGGAGCCTGAAGAGCAGAAAGAACCAAATTCAAGTCCCAAACAGGGAGTAATGGTTTCCTGGGAGGCCGCACATGCGTAACCCCCTGGAAACAAGTTTTAACTAAAGGATGAAGCGCAAAACGCTTCTGAAAAAAGATAGATAAGGCAGAAACCTGCTCTTTCAAAGTACTCAGCTGAAGACCAGAGTCCAGCCCTGATTGCAAAAACTCCAGAATCCTGGAGACCGAAAAGACCCTACAAGGCAAAGATCTAACCTCACACCAAGCGATATAGGCTTTCCAAGTCCTATAGTAGATGATAGAAGAAGACCTCTTCCGGGCACCGATCAGAGTCTTGACAACCGAGTCAGAAAGACCCTCCTCCTTCAAGATGGAGGTCTCAGCAGCCAAGCCGTCAAACCCAGCGTTGGAAAATTGGGGTAACACAGCCGACCCTAAGTGAGCAGATCGGGCCGAAGAGGCAGAACGAACTGATCCACTGCCAGCCGAACGATGTCTGCGCACCATACTCGCCTTGGCCACCTTGGGGTCACGAGAATGGCGGACACCCTTTCCAGAGCCAGCTTCCGTACCACCCTGCCTAGCATGGGTATCGGAGGAAACAGGTACAGAAACCCCAGATCCCCCCAGCTCAGGGACATAGCATCCGCCGCCAGAGCCAGAGGATCCTGGGAGAGCGACACAAAGTTCGGGAGCCTGCAATTGTGACGAGAGGCAAACAGGTCCACCTCCGGTGTCCCCCACCGGAGAAACAGAGACCGAAAAACTTGAGGATGGAGAGCCCATTCTCCCAGATGAGAAGAGCACCTGCTCAATAGGTCCGCTTCCCTGCTTTCCACACCCGGAATGCAGACTGCCGAGAGACAAGGAACATGTGCCTCCACCCAGGTCAGGATCAAGGACACCTCTCTGAGGGCACCCAGACTGCGAGTCCCTTCCTGATGATTGATGTAAGCAACCGCTGTTCGATTGTCCGAGCGAACCTGAACCAGGAGACCCAGAACATGTTGAGACAAAATAACAAGAACCAGACGGATGGCTCTTAGTTCCAGAACATTGATGGGCAAGTGGACCTCTCGAGGTCCGCACTGCCCCCGAAACTGAAGATCCAACGGCCGTGGTCGCCAGTCCCAGGACGCCAACAGGTGAAACTGAAGCGTCCTCGTGTGAAATCGAGCGAAAAGAACTGCCTCGAACGAGGCAACCATCAACCCTACCAGCCTCATCCCCAGACAGATGGACGGCCGAGGATTGGAAAGAAGGACCCGAGCCAACTTCTGAATCAGACAAATTTTGGACTGAGAGAGAAACACCCTGTGTTGACCGGAATCCAACCGCATTTCCAGAAGATTCCTTACCGACGCCAGGAGCCCCTGCGCGGCCAAAGGATCGGTGAGCACCCGAGACCGGAAAAACCGCGAAGGAGGGCGAGACTCGAACTCCAGCTTGTAACCAGACGACACCACCTCCCGGATCTATCTGTCCGGAATCTCCTGGTCCCAAACCAGGGAGAAGTGTCGCAATCGTCCCCCCACCCGCACGGGTGAGGGCTGCCCCTCATTGCTGAGCGGGCATACCAGTAGGCTAGGGCTTGGCGCCCCAGGACTGACCGGGGCGGCCACGGCCCCTCCCCCGGGTCCAACCTACACCCCCTGGTAGCGGGAAAGGAAGCCCCTCTGCCCGCTCTGGCTCCCCGAAAGGAGGGACGAGGCCTCTTGCGTTGAGGCAATTTACCATCCTTGGTAACTGCATCCAATTTATCGCCAAACAGGCGCAAACCTAAAAAAGGTAGCGCTGTAAGCACCCTCTTAGAGTTAAAGTCCGCCGTCCACTGGCGCAGCTACACTGACCGATGAATAGCAACCAGCAGTGCCGCTGTCCTGCTACTCATCGCAAGAGCATCGTCCTGGGAGGTCAAGACAAAGGAAATAAATGACTCACACTGCTTGAGAGAACTAAACACATCACAAGCGGGATCAAGACCTGCGTACAGATCCCTAATAATGGACCTAACTGCCAACAGAAGAAGCGCCGAAGCACAAACCGGCCGCAGTGTCGATCCGGCACTGATAAAACCATGGCGAGCCAATTGATCAATCAGACGATCCTCACCATCTTTAATGGTAGTGGTGTCAGAGGAGTGCAACACAGCCATGCTAGTCAGCCCTAATACAGGGGTAGCGACGTCAGGGGGAACTGACCAAAGCGTCACCAAGTCCTCCGGAAAGGGATAACGCTTATCCCAACTAGGAGGAGTTCCAGCCAGGCACGAGGGTTGTTCCCATTCCTTAAGGACAACCCTCACAAAGTGTTGTTGCCTGGGAAACACCAAACGCGGCTGGGGCACATCAAACAACTCACCCATTGGCGGGGGGACCACCGTGGGCGGATCCAAAGCCAAAACTTCAAACATTTGAGCCAAAATGGAAGGAGTGTCAAGGGACACCCCCACAGCCTGATCGCCAGCAGTGTCAACCAATAGCTGGTCTGCAGGCTCATCTGACTCCTCAAGGAGTTCCCCCTCCTCATCAGGGGGACAATCGGACCAATCCAATATTTCAAACATCTCATCCTCCGAAACAGGCGCTGCCGGTGTAAGGTGTTTCCGCTTTGCCGTAGCCTTCTGAGCTACCGTAGCAGAAATTATCTTCTAGAGGTTGGCCAACCGCGCATGCACCTCGGAATGCGAATCCCCACTCTTGACAATGTCACACGGGGTCCGGAATAAGGGAGGGGGAGTAGGAGATGACGGAAGTTGCAAGGAGCCAGAAGCCGGAGCGACGGACTGGCGCGCAATATTCTGCTTTGCACATGGAACGCATAATATGACATCATCGCCTGGGAGCGGAGCCCCACAACCCCCACACAGCCTGGATAGCCCCGAAGAGCCATTTCCGGTAACGTCGGAAGCCTCCATATGGTGAAATTATGGTATTCGCAACAACCCTGGGTTTTACGCATTAAGCAACCCGGGATGCCCCTTTGTAATTAAAGTCCCGAAAGTGGGAGGATTTTAAGCCTAGGAAAATCCCAATTTAGAGACTAAGACTAGCCAGGTATAACAGACCGGGAGAGCCACTGCAGTGAGGGGATCCCAGAATCTGTGGGGGAAAAGAGACCACAGTCAGTCCCCCAGGGAATTTAACCAGTATGCACCACACTCATACATAAAACAAACATGGTAAAACATATATGAACAGTATATACATCATGAATAAAATGTATACATGACACATGCTGCTTAGGGCCAACAAAAGCCAGAGAGTGTATCAATATATAAACAAAAAAAAAAAAAAAAAATTGAGATATATATATATATATATATATATATATATATATATATATATATACATATATCTCAAACAGATAAGTGCCTCCAGGAATAACGCTAAAAAATGCCAGGCCATTAAACACAAGTAACAGACAGCACAAAGACGGCCCCACGTGCGCGAGGTGGGGACCGTTACCTGATACTGCTACAGCCGCACTCCTGGAAGTGCACCTCTTCCCCCAGCCAGCTCCAGCACACCTGTCTCAGTAATGAGACAGAGGAAGTGAGGCGGGCCTGGACACAGCGCGCCCCGGCCACGCCCCCTGCCAGTGAGTCACCGAGCGAGGCCGCAGAGAGCGCGGCCCCGCCCCTCCAGTGACGCGGCTCGCCCAATGGCGGCGCCGCATGCAAACATGGGGGGAGATTCAAAAAATAAAAGTAAAGTGAAAGAGCCCCAGCAGCTCAGGCCACGCTCCGCCACCGCGGCGCTGACCCTGCGTCTGCTAGCTCTTTCCTCACACATACATATACACATATAACAAGTGAAAAGCACCCCATACAAACAAGCACCCCCCCCCCAAAGCGAAGGGAGAAGGGACCGAGCGGGAGAAGGTGGCTAAGGGGAACCTCGGGACAGGGGCATCCCAAATCCGGATCACCATGCCGGATAGCCGCATTGCCCCACGCGTGGGGTCAAGCGGAGGAGATAAGCTCCTAGGCACCTAAAGTGCCGTCTACCTTTGCCCAGCCAGCAGCCTAGGCTGGGAGGCTTCCATTATCTAGGCATAAAAAACACAATAGACTGGGCAGAAATAGACCAAAAGGGGGTGCCGAGGATTGACCACGGCTACCTGCAAGCAGGAGACTTCTTTCTTCTGTCTTGTCGCCTCATGCAGAGAGAAAATACTGGGTGTTGAGTGGGAGGTCCCAGGTATATATAGGCCGGAAGGGGCACGTTTTCAAGACTTCTCTCTGCAATGTCGCCACCTGCTGGTGGAGTAACCCGATCGTAAGAATTAAAGGGGAAGCGGGGTGTGTGACACACTGAGAATAAAACGTTTTTTATACCTGTTTAAAAAAAAATGTTAATACAAAATATTAAACAGTTAAATAAAAAAAAAATATCTTTAAACTTAACCATGTTTCGTGTTTATTTTATGTTAAGCTATAAACATTTTATGCATGAACACATCAAATAAATAACATACAGCAGAAGACAGCAAGAAGACAACTAAGAGGAGAATGCAGAACATTAAGGTAAGCATGAATGCCGGGAGAACATCTAAACAGGAACCGTGAGTGAGTTGAGGTAAGCATTAAGGCCGGGAGATGTTAAAAACAGGAACCGCGAGTGAGTTGAGGTAAGCATTGGGGCCGGCAGATGTTAAAAACAGGAACCGCGAGTGAGTTGAGGTAAGTATTAAGGCCCAGAGATGTTAAAAACAGGAACCGCTAGTGAGTTGAGGTAAGCATTGGAGCAGAAGTGAGTGAGAGAATAATTGAGGTGGAGGACATGAATAAGCTAAATAGCAACAGGCATGCAAGCATGCAAACTTTCCAACAGATTCCCAAGAGAATTCTGTTTGGACGTATATTTGGAGAAAGATGCATGCTGAATCTAACGGGACATTGAAAATCTTCGTGGGAAGCTACGTTGGAAAATGCTGAAAAACGGTAGTATATGAGGTTTACTAAGTAACGTAAATGTAAACCTCGTCCTCTCGATGACGCAATGAGAGGCAGAAAATTGTTGGCCTACGCAGCTACGAACAGTAAACGGAAGACTTCCGATGAAGGCTCTGAATCATGCGTAAGCACCTAAGCATACGGAAAAAAGTGTAAAATACACAGAACGAGCCAAATACGACACGGTTTTGAGGAGGCTCTGAATCAGGCCTACTGTCTAGGTCCTGAAATTGGCATTGACCCATGAAAGTGAATTCATTTTCTCTGAAGTAACCTGTCTACATTTTCCACAGAGGAGGAAGCATTGTTTTTATAACATTTATAACTGTACTCACCAATCCCTGTGAGTGATTATAGTTCACCTGCTGGTATTTTTGGAAGACTGTTATACTCTAATGTTTTTTCAATATCCTTTTAGGGTATTGGCTCATACAATGTTTGCAAGACAGCATTGCTTGGATTCATCAAAACTCTTGCACCAGAGTTGTCGCCTTTATACATTTCCAATGCCTTTGTGAGTCTTTAATGTGCCATCTTTTAGTTTTTCCAAGCCCTACATAATATATTACAATATACAGTTTATGTTAAATACAATTATATTGTGGTCACTGTTTTCAAGATTTTCATGAACTGTTACAGTACCTACCAGGTCATCATCATTTAATATTACCAGATCCAGAATATTACCAGAAAGCTCCCGAACCTCTCGCTCCTGCACCACCATCTTGCTACACCCAGAAGAATGTATCTCACAATTTTCTCAGGTGCGGCCTATAATCTCACACCTGAGTGCCGGCCTCTCATAGAGAGCGGCTAACTTTTCTCCCAGCGTGAGGCAGCAGTGATGGCGGCAGTGGTGGCAACCGCGGTGAGATAGCTTCGGTGGCGTGCAAACTTCTTGATTGTAGCTGCAAATCCGCAGCTACATACTGGTTCATGTAGTGCAATTTACCGCACTACCATTAGGTGGCTGACAGTAAAGCACAGCTGACAGTAGCGCACTGTGGAGGCATCCAGACCTGCACCCGGAAGGCGAGTAAACCCCTTGGGCTTTATTTTTTAGGCTTTTGGTCTGCTTTAAACATAACAACCACTGTGTGTAACTACCCCATAGCAGGCTATTAATTGCTAACATGTAGAAGTATTTCTACCCAAACTGGACCACATCTAGAGAATTTGTCTAACTCAAAACACAATCAGGTGCACAAGATTTAAAGTGACCCTCCTGTCTCAAAAAAGCTTAGTAAGTAAATTGTTACCCTAAACATCTAGAGAGCTGAACCTGATGCAGATGTTGTGGAATAGCATGTAGATGCTGCATTCCTGAACTGCATGGGAGCGGCCATTTTGCTAAACAACTGAGAGCCCTGCTTCAGAAAAACCCAGTCCCACAGTCAAAATTGCCTTAAATCTCGGTGCAATAATTGCTTCATGCTAGACAGAAGTAGGAAGCAATCAGATGTAATGACTCATAAAAGCACAGAAAGCTCCTAAAATATTGTAGCAACATTGAAAAAATACAATTCTGTGAAATACTCACCTGTAGAATTGGTATTATATGCATACAGCACGTCCTGCACCAGATGTAGAAATTACATGTGGGTAATCCGCCGCCTGAGGGCAGCTGTTCACAGCAGACATGTAGAAAACAGGCTCCTCCCGGCCCTTCATATACCGAGGGACCTCCCACAAATCCCCAGCATTGAAGAGCAGTGAGAAAAAGAAGCCGGGAGAAACCAACCACCCAACTGGTAATAATAACAATGATAACAATCACCATACAGGGGATCCAGAACAAAGTGAAACCAGGGTGGGTTGGAGCAGGACGTGCTGTATGCATATAATACCAATTCTACAGGTGAGTATTTCACAGAATTGTATTATTCGAAGCATACAGCACGTCCTGCTCCAGATGTAGTAATTACATGTGGGACATCCAATAGCAGTGTCCGTAAAGTAGGGTGGGATCCCCAACAAAAAAGGCACAGCAGACAGTAAAGGCGCTGTCACCTGCAAACCATACTACCAAGCACGACATGAGCAAAGGCTCTAACGTCAATTCCATAACAAAACCTTTGAAAAGGTATGAACAGAACAAGCAGCCGTCTAGCAGACCTGCTTAACATAAACCTGGTGCTGAAGGGCCAAAGGTACCCAAGCACAAGTGGAACAGAACAGAAATAGAGGGAAGTTCTTCCCCCTTAAAGGAATAGGCCAGAGTAACTGCCTAACCAACTCCAATGCAACAGAAGCCTGGGTAAAACTCAGAATTCTCCCCAACGGGGAATAGAAACAGGGCTCCCGCAAGAAAGGCGGGGATACCGACCCCTTCACTAACAAGGATCAGCCAGAAGCCAAAACCTGCACCCAGGACCAGGAAGGCAAGCCATCCAAGTAAAAACAATCCAAAGGGCACATAGGCCCTGGAAGCAAACAAAATCAGGTGCATACTTGTGGAGGCGCCCGTCGACCCCAAAGGGTATCAGTCCCCCAAAGGGACCAGAAACGACCACGAAAAGTGCCACACCTGTCGAGGGAATGTGGATCCCTTACTTCAACATTGCCAAGAATAAGGCCCAAAGGCCGACCAAAGGACTTAACAAGGACCATAAAAACATCACCATGGACAAAAAGGTCCGGCGGAAGGCGGAATACCACCACATCATGGTGTGTACATATATAAATAGGTATATATAATAAAAGAGGGCTAAGCAATCAGAGCCACCTTCTCAGGCACACGTCTGACTGAAGCAACAGCCCCCAGAGGGGCGACTGAGCCACAAAAAAACAGCTCAGACAGCAACCAGAATCAGACCCAAGGGAAAAATCCGCAGGGCAGACAGAATGAAAATTGATCCCAGCAGGGACCATAGCAGCACTTGAGAGATGCCCTGAGCAATCCCCAAGATAACTCCTGACAAGAAAGACTGAACCAGACTTCTACAGGAAGGCAGACAGGACAGAACCTGAACCTTGAAAGTACCTAGGTGGGGAGCCAACCCCAACCTATGCTGGCACAACTCTAGACCCCCAGGAACCGAGAACGGCCAACAGGGGAGAGACCAAGACTCATGCCAATCCATATGGGTACACCCCAACCGATAACGCACGGAGGAAGAGGAAGCCAAGGAAGCTTGCTCCTAGCCCCCCACATACCAAGTCACCCAGAAGATAAGCCCGTCTCCAAGGGGTGAATGAATCAGCTGTCAAGCCCCAGACTAGAATCTGTAGATTGGGAGGACATAAGAAGGGGCCTGACAAGGACAGAACCGCACTTCTGAGAGAGTGTACAGGTCGTCTGACCTTAGCAGAAGCATCTGCGAACCACAGTTCACTAGGCCACCCAGGGGCCATCAAGCTCACGGGTCTCATTATCAGCACGACCGTGCGCAGAAAACCCACAGCAGGGTGAATGAAGAGAAGACATATAAAATAGAAGTCTATACAGAATTTTACTAAGCCCCCATGACCAGAGTCAGAATATTCTGGGACAGTAAAAAACAAGGGCAGAGCCCCCGATATATAGGCGAGACCCCACAGAGCCACCCTAGTTGGCTTTCAGAGAGACACCAGGATAGCACAACCTGCCACTGAAGGGCATCCATTGGAGCGAATACCACTGAGGAGCAGGGGACGTAGACCCCCGCCCAGATCAGGATCAGGAACCTCCCAGGAGAATCATCCTGCTTCAAGCTCCAGACCAATAACAAAAAACAGTCCCCAAAGAGACAGGCCCTGAAGAGGAGAAGTCCAGTAGTATGGAGACAACGCCAGTAGGTAAGATGGACCCTCTATGGGGCCCTACCTAGGAACCACGGGGGGTTTTGGAAGAAATTTCCCCCCCCCCCCAGTAGGTAAGATGGACCCTCTATGGGGCCCTACCTAGGAACCACGGGGGGTTTTGGAAGAAATTCCCCCCCCCCCGCCAACCTGCGAGACTCGGTACCCAAGGTGACCATTCACAGGAAGATGCAAGCAAAGAAAGGGGTGCCCCCTGACAGGGTTCTTGCATATAACTCGCTCAATAGGAACCACCGTACCAAAGGGGAATGAGCACAGACCTAGCTCCCGGGGTGCTGGAAACCCCAGCTAGGATCAATAACCTACGGTGCCGAAGAGCCCAAAGGCTCTGTATAAGAGGGACATCATCTGATACGCCACCAACGGGCCCACCAGCTGCAACCCTGCCTGGTGAAGATAAGATGTCAGCAAAAAAAGGGGCAGAGCCCCCGTGACCAGGACTCCGCTTGTTACCAAGGAAGAAGGCTCAAGCCTGAGTCAAATCCAAGGAATGGAGATAGCGGATAAGGGACCATGAGGGATTGAGGTGACTGAGCACCCATCAAGTAACTCCCAGGGGACACCGCCGGCCGACTAGCCCCTGCGGCCTGACGTAGAGAATGGGGAGTAAGGGAAGACGACCCGGTAGGCCCTAGTGCGGACGCCCCATAGGCATGTCCGAGACAACACCCCCATTCGCACCAAGGCGAGTAGCCTGGGAGCAGAAGAGAGACCAAAAAATAATGCCTCAATCCACAGGATGATCCTGCAAAACTGACTAGCAAGGGGCTTGATGTCCAAGGACCCCGGGAAAACAAACAAGATCCAGACTGCACAGGAGACCGGAAGCCCCCCTTGCACAGGGCGCCTGTGTCCCAAGACAAATATCATATGGGGACTACCTGCGATAGTAGAACTGCCAGGCCTACCATAGGCAAGCATGGCCCCGACTGCCTCATCACTTTGAGGGAAGGGTGAGGGTTAATATAGAGGCCGTAGCCCCGTTCTGCTAAGGGCAACCTGTAAGTAAGCCCAACACTGTAGGCCTAGTGCGGCCTGCACCAATTCCTGAGGGGAAAAACAGGGGCCAGAAGCACCCTGACAACATTAGAGAGGGACCGCCCAGCAAATGCCATCCTGTGTCCAGGGGAACTACCTCCTGGAACCACCAGAAGGAGAAGATACATTCCTAGATAGGAGTAAGATGCTGTAGCCGGCCCCTCGCCCAGAAGGGCGAGGGCGTCCCCTCATGCTTGGGAAGTCTTGGCAGATTTGGACCTAGCCCTGCCAGAGGGCCCAGGGCGTTGCCTGTCCCCCCCCCCCCGTGGTGGAAATCCACACCAAACAGTTGGAAGCACACCTGAGGCTCACGTTCGACACTAACGTAGGGAGGGGTGGAGTGTCCCTGCCCCGAGGCGGCCTGGACGGCCTTCTGCATAGGGGAGCCTTACCCTTTTTTCCAAAAAGATCCAAACGGGCCCCAAATAGACGCCGTCCTCTGAAGGGAAGGCCAGTGAGAGCCTTTTTTGTAGAATCGTCAGCACCCCACTGTCGCAGCCAGACCAGGCGGCGAATAGCTACCACAAGGGCAGAGGTTCTAGCACACATCTTAATGGTGTCATCCAGCGCTGAGAGGATAAACCTCACAAACGCATCACAGTCTGAGAGCGCATCAAATACCCCCCAGGTGAGGTCCTCAGGACGGTGGTCAAGTAGTTTTCTAATGAGGGTCCTGGCGGCCACCGCCGTGATGGCCGCGGCACAGACCGGGCGCAGAGCCGTCCCTGCACACGAAAAGGCGTGGGAAGCCAGTGTGTCAATGCGCCGGTCCTCAGCATCCCGAAGGGTACGGTAATAAGGAGCCGTCATGAAGGGGGGGTTAGTAACCCCTATAATCGGCGCATCCACCACAAGAGGTGCTGACCAAAAGTTAACCACATCAGGAGGGAAAGGGTACTTCCAATCCCAGACCCCCGGGACCCCTTTAAGTTTACAAGGCGATTCCCATTCTTGGGATATAGGATTCTGGAAATGCTCCTGTTCCAGGAATTCCAAGCGCGGCGGCGCTGTGTGGAAACTCTCCTTCCTAGGCTTGGAAGCCCCTCCGGGAGGGGAGATAGACAAGACCTCAAAGATCTTAATAAGTAGTTCATCTGTGTCACACAGGCCCCAAGAACCGGGCCCCAAATCATCACTGCTC
Source organism: Gastrophryne carolinensis (assembly GCA_027917425.1). Taxonomy (NCBI): domain Eukaryota; kingdom Metazoa; phylum Chordata; class Amphibia; order Anura; family Microhylidae; genus Gastrophryne; species Gastrophryne carolinensis. The sequence goes on along the minus strand of CM051234.1, from coordinate 421,847,493 downwards.
CCGGGCATCCCATCCGAGGAGCCCGAATCGGAGAACAGCTCACCTTCCTCGGAAGGATCAAGGTCCTGCATAGCAGCAGAGTCATCCATATCATTGGGAACAGGAGAACCAGGAGGCGTCAGGGACCGCTTCTTTCCAGGGCCCAAACGATCCGCCAAACCAGACAGCACTTGCTCAGCTGTAGGTAGCCTGTGCGGCACTACTTGCTGGTCATCCCCGCTCGAGTGAGACTCATCAGGAGTGAGATTTAGGTCCGGGGAGACAGGTGTATTGAAGGGAGGTGCAGCCGCTGGCAAACCTGATTGCAGGGCCAGTGCCTGTTCAGCACACGGTCCGCAGACCCGTGCTTTGTCAGCATCAGCATGGGGCTGACCATACACTGTACACAGCCGGTCATGTCCCCGAGGGACCCCAGACACAATTCTGAGATGCCTCCATATGGTGATTATCTGAGCAGTATGCCCGCAGGGAATTACGCAATAGGCAACCCTGGATGCCCCAAGACCCGCTAGGAATGTGGGAGAATTTGTTAAGTGGACCCGCTATAATATATGTCAGGCCGGGAGAAGCCACCGAAGTCCTGGCGTCTGAAAGACATAATGGGATAAGAGGGGGGTGTCAGTGCCATGCGCAGCTCAAATAAAAAATCATAGGAACAAACACCGCCCCGAAGGGCACTTACATGACCAAGGGAGGAGGCGGTTATCGCAACCACGCGCGCGAAGACGGTCAAAATGGCGCCAAGCGAACCTCGAGGGGCGGGTCTGATCTGGCTGTGACGCGGGGCGCGTCATGCCAAGTCCCCGCCTCCCCCAAAGAGCGCGAAGCTCTAACCAGCTCAACGTGAATGACAGAAGTGGAAATACACACATACCTAATGTAATTAAGGAGATTGCTCTCACACTAGAGAATGATGTTGCCGCTCGGGCTGCACACTAAAGCAAAGAAAGGTTTATGGAGCAAGGAGCGCGGCACCGACACCCGAAATCAAATAAAGATAAAACGGCCTTAAACATGTCACATTACACTGGGACTGCCACACGTAGCCCCCCCCCCCTTTTCTTTTCCCCCGAGCTACGGGAGGAAGCGAGGGAGAAGCGGACCTGCACCCAGGGATAACCGCTATGAGGGGCCAGGGCATCAATGCGGGAGGGGCATCTAATGGAGGCTCACCATCGGCCTAAACTGCGTACCCTATGGTGGGGGATTGCGGTGGAGCATGGCTCCGTTAAGCACACGAAGTGCTGCCTACCTTTACCCGACCAACGCAGCCCAGGCTGGGAGGCATATTCTTCACAAAGAGGACGGGTGGAAATAGTCCCACAGGGCCACGGGCTGTAAAGCCCTGCTCGCGAGAGCGTGATACTTCATGTCTTCGCAGTTCCGCACTGCAGAGAAATCTGGGGATTTGTGGGAGGTCCCTCGGTATATGAAGGGCCGGGAGGAGCCTGTTTTCTACATGTCTGCAGTGAACAGCTCCCTCAGGCGGAGGATTACCCACATGTAATTACTACATCTGGAGCAGGACGTGCTGTATGCTTAGAATACAATGTTCTGTGGCTGCAGCCCAACTGAAAACTACAGCACCTTTCCATCAATGCAGCCATCTTAACATTCTATGTAGAAAAAGATAACATCTCTCTCTGGATATGCGGATTATAAGGAAGCTCTCAGCTATAGCATTGGGGGCTGGGATTCCTAGGCTTGTGGGTACAGTGGGGCTGGGAACAGGGGGCTGAGAGGGATACTTAGAGGACAGGGGTGGAATGTGGGTGTTAAAAGCACCAGCCCAACTGGCCCCAAAGCAGTGCAGCCCACCGGGCATTGTCCTTGGTCTCCCTATGGCCAGTCCGTCCTGCTGCTTGCGATTTATTTTGTGAGTTGCAGATCTCTCTAAAGGCGGCTAATTTGGGGGGCGTGGTTAAGATGGCCGCCTAGTCGGACGTGTCTGCTAGGGGCTCCTGACAGAATCCTGAATAATTGCCTTCTGGGCTACTCTGGGCGCATTTGGACACCCCGATCCCACTCACCTGAGTGGAAGAATCATACCTGTGCCTTTTGGGACCTGGGGCTGTGCGGTGGAGGCGGCTCCCGGGAGTGGACGGCGGCCTGTGAGATCCGGAGCAGCGGCGGGCTGGTGGAGGAGGCGCGCGGCCCCAGCACGTGGAGAGTGGGCGGAGTGGGCGGAGGCGGGTGAGTGGGACAACATCCCTCCTGAGGGCTCCCTGAATCCTATATCAGTGCAGCAAAACAAGCTCCTTGTATCCTATATCTGTGCAGCAGCTGAGTGCTCCTTGAACCCTGTATCTGTGCAGCATCTGAGAGATCCTTGAACCCTATATCTGTGCCGCAAATCAAGCTCCTTGATCCTCATATTTGTGCCGCAAAGCAACCCCCTCGAACCCCATATCTGTGCCCTGAACCTTATATCTGTGCAGCAGCTGAGAGCTTCTCATACCCTATATTTGTGCCGCAAATCAAGCTCCTTGAACCCCATATCTGTGCCGCAGAACAAGCTCCTCGTACTCCATATCTGTGCCTCAAAGCAGGTTCCTTGCAGCAGCTGAGAGCTCCCTGGGCCCTATATCTGTGCCGCAAAACAGGCTCCTGGTACCCCTCATCAGTGCCGCAAAACAAGCTCCTCGAACCCCCATCTCTGTGCCGCAAAACTGGCTCCTTGAACCCTATACCTGTGCAACAGCTGAGACCTTCTTGAACCCTTTATCATTGCAGCATCTGCGGGCGCCTTGGGCCCTGTATCTGTGCCGTAAAACAGGCTCCCCGTGCCCTATACCTGTGCAGCAGCCGAGAGCTCCCTGAACCCTCTATCTGTGCATCATCTGAGAGCTCCCTGAACCCTATATCTGTGCCGCAAAACAAGCTCCTTGTACCCTGTATCTGGGCAGAAACTGAGCGCTTCTTGAACCCTATATCTGTGCAGCATCTGGGAGCTCATTGAACCCTACATCTGTGCAGCAAAACAAGCTCCTTAAACCCTGTACGCCTTCTCTCACGTGTGTCAGGAAATAGGAAGCGTAAATCCACAGTGGTCAGTTGCAGCACGTAAACAATGGAAGCTCCAGGCAGAGCCGGGCAGGAGCCTTCTAATCCGGATACTGCGGCAATCATGGCTGCCATTGCCTCCTGTCAAAATGCCCTTACGAATACATTCGACACTCTACAGGAGCAATTCAACTATTTTCGCCATGACCTGGATAAAATTCGGGACCGTACAGGGGAGAACGAGAGGAGAATTGGGGAGACGGAGGATCGTTTGTCGGTGCAGGAGGGGGAGCTGGCGACCTTACGTAGACAGGTGACGGTCCTATTGGGAAGGGCCGAGGACTCTGAGAACAGGAACAGGAGGAATAATGTTAGAATCCTGGGACTACCCGAAAAATCGGAGGGCTCCTCCCCGGAGGAGTTCGTTGAAAACCTTATAAGAGACACCCTGGCACCCAGAAACCTGACCAAATTCTTTACAATAGAAAGAGCACATAGAATCCCGCTGAGGTCCCCCCCGCCAAGGCCATTTATATTCAAAGTCCTCCATTACAAGGACAGAGACGCTATACTTGTTGTGGCCAGGATGAAAGGTACGGTGTCTTATGAGAACGCCCGGCTGTCTTTCTATCCGGATTTCACATCGGAGGTTCAGAAATTGCGGCGCTCATTCAACGGTGTTAGAGAACGGCTTAGAAAGAAGAAGATTAAATACGCCATGCTGTTCCCAGCGCGGCTACATATTCAAGATGGAGAGTCTATTAAGTTCTTTACCTCAGCCGAGGAAGCTAACACATGGCTTGACTCTCTGCCAGGGGTCTGATGAACTGGGCTCTGACCGGAGAGAATGGACCAGCCATTGCCTTGATCTGTTTTTCCCCTTGTCCGGCCTGCGCCGGTGGCGGGGGTCCGCCTCCGCTGCTCTCCCGGGAGCCCCACAGCTGGGTGTCCTGGTGAGACCCCAGGTGGTGCTTTGTTATGCATCTTGTTACTGAAGATGTGTCTTTTATGATGCCCAATTAGCTAGTGTATCCTGTCAGCGATTGTTACAGGGGAGCCTTGGCTCCGGATTCCCAGGGCGTGACAAGCGTTGTTGCCCCTCCATCCCTCTCCCTCCCATCCTACCTGGTGCCCGTCCCTGTCCCTTCTCCCTCCCGCCCCCCCCTCCTGCCCCCCTCTATCTGCCTCCCCTAGCCCTCGCTACTGAGGTCTGAGAGTCCCATAAGGATCCTCCCCCTTCCTCCTCCCTGATCGCCCCTGGATAGCTCTGGGAACCCGTGGCGGATAATCCGCTGACCTGTATTTGTTCGGCAAGCCCGTTTTTTGCAGACCCCTAGGCAGCGGGCCTGCGCACCCCATTTGCACATAGTTAAACCAGTGTTGTGTTACTTTGTTGGGGGATATGATGCTCGCCAAGGTTGGGGGGTGGTGGAGCGGGGTGGGGGGTGGGCCCGGGAAGGGTTTACAGTTTAAATGTTGTATTATCTGTTTAGTGCGTTGTTGTCTATGTGTTGGTATGACTGCGATGTATGATTGCTGGACTCGAGTAATAGGAAGATCTCTGGGGGGGAGGGTGAACCGCGGAGAGGTGGCCCTTGATAGTAGCATCTTAAGCGGTAATAATGGGTGAGTGTAAATTTCTCTCCTGGAATGTCCGGAGGCTTAATGATAAGATCAAGAGGGCTACTGTCCTCCAGTTTGTTAAGAAGCATAAACCGAATGTAGTAATTCTCCAAGAGACCCATCTGGTGGGCCAGAGGGTGTTGGCGTTGAAGAAGCCATGGATCCAGAGCTCCTTTCATGCCCCATTCTCAGCCTACTCAAGAGGAGTATCAGTGCTGATCTCTAAGGGTACCCCGTTTACGTTGTTCTCAGTACACATTGACCGAGAGGGTTGTTATGTTATCCTTCATGCCAAACTAATGGATACTGATATGATAATAGTCGGAGTATATGTTCCCCCACCATTCTCTGCTAGGATCCTGGATAGAATAATGGAGAAAGTACTTTCCTACCCCCCAGCCCCGATACTGCTATTAGGGGACTTTAATATGGTTTTGGATTCAGCGCTGGATAGGATGAGTAAGAATCCAGGTCCCAAGACCCAACTGGCAAACTGGGCAGAAACGCTGGGGCTGCAGGAGCTTTGGAGGTGGAAGCACCCCACCGACAAGGCATACTCTTGTCACTCGGTTACGCACAAGTCCCTGTCCAGAATTGACCTTGCATTCTCCTCGGCTGAATTTCTAACTAAGGTAGCGACCTGTAGTTATCTCCCGAGGGGGATCTCGGACCACTCACCCTTATTGATCACAGCTGGACTGTCACTGAGGCGGGAGAACTGGGTGGGATGGACCCTGAGCCCTCTATGGTTGTAGGCCCCCGACATTAAGAGTAGTCTGCAATCCTCTACTGAGGCGTTCTGGGAATGTAATACGGGGGAGACATCGGTGGAAGTAAGATGGGATGCCTTTAAAGCTGTTACCAGAGGGGCGGCCATCAGCGCTATCGCTACAGCTAGGAGGAAGAAGGGGAGGGAAGTGGCGGATCTTGAAAGCAAACTGGCGCGGGTGGAGGAGAAGTTTAATGAAACTTCAGATGGCAAGGACCATTCAACACTGTTGGCATTAAAGAGGGAATATAATCTGCTTTTGACTGACTCGGCTAGGAAATTACTGCTATATAAGCAGGCAACAATCTTTGATAAAGGGGATAAGAACGGTAAGACCCTGGCATACCTAGCGAGAGCTGAAAGCCAATCCAATCATATTGCTGAAATCCTAGAAAATGGGGCGAGAGCAACAGGGGGGGGGAGGAGATAGCCCAGAAGTTTCTGGAGTACTACTCGGCCTTGTATTCCTCGAGGGCGAGCTATGGAGCGACTGATCTGGGTAACTATCTGGATCAGATTGATTTCCCGAGGCTGACTGAGGAAGATCAGGAGGCTTTGAACTCCCCTATCACCATGGATGCGGTCTCTGGCGCAATTTGAATGCTTTCTATCAGGAAGGCGCCGGGACCAGATGGGATGCCGGCCGAGTGGTATAAACAGGACCTGGAACAAGTGACTCCAAGATTGTGGGAAGTGCTGAAACAAGCGCTTGAAAGTGGGTGCCTTCCGGCCTCTTTTCATGAGGCACATGTGGTCCTCATTTATAAGGAGGGGAGACCCCCTGACTCCTGCGCGTCCTATCGTCCCATATCCCTGTTGAACCAAGGTGCCAAAATATTAGCCAAAATACTGGCCACTAGGCTGAACAACTTATTCTACATTTGATCGGGCCAGACCAGTCAGGGTTTATGCCAGGGCGTACCACGTGTGTGAATCTCCGTAGACTGATGTCCAATCTCCAAATTATACATGACAACCATGGGAAACGGGTGGTTATATCATTAGATAATGAGAAAGCCTTCGACTCGGTAGAATGGGAATATCTTTGGGCAGTCTTAGAAAGATTTGGGCTTCCTACTAGTTTTATTACATACATTAAATTGTTATATGAACGGCCAACTGCTCGGATACGGGTCAATGGGTGTTACTCTAATTCATTTGTGTTGCATAGGGGAATGAGACAGGGGTGCCCATTGTCGCCGCTGCTCTTTGCCTTAGCTATTGAACCCCTGGCGATCATTGTCAGGAACTCCCCAAGCATCTCTGGATGGAAGTTAGGAGCAGTAGAAGAAAAGATATCTCTCTATGCAGACGACACACTGCTGTACCTGGAGGATGGCCATAAGTGCCTAGGCGCAGCTCTGGACACTATTGGAGTGTTTGGGGGGTTCTCAGGGCTGAGGATTAACTGGGACAAATCTAGTCTAATGTTAGTGGATGAGCTTGTCTCCCCCGACATCTCCTCGAGGTCCCAATTAAAAATAGTCCAACAATTTAAATACTTGGGGATCCTGATTAGTAAGCAACCAAGTGAGTTCATATCTCTGAATATCTCCCCTGTTGTGTCTAAGTTAAGGCAGCGGGCCGCTCAGTGGGCGAACCTGCCGCTGTCAGTTATGGGCAGAATTAACATATATAAAATGATATTCCTTCCAAAATTTCTGTATATATATCAGGCCTCGCCAGTGTTGCTGCCCGTCTCCCACTTCAAGACGTTGGATTCAATTCTGTTTGGCTTTATCTGGGGGCAGTCTCCACCTAGGCTTAACAGACAAATAATGAAAGCACAGGTGGCGGAGGGGGGACTGGCGGTCCCGCACATGCAACTGTACTTCTATTCTACGCAGCTCCTGTTTGTGCACTGGTGGCTCTGTCAGCCGCAAAACAACAAGGTGGTAAGTCTGGAGGTGGAGGTGTTGGGTTCCCCTGGGAGACTATCCCTTTTGGTGTATAGGGGGGTTCGGGGGGTCCGGGAGGCAACCGGTTGTATGAGGGCAGTGTGTAACATATGGGAAAGGGTGGCCAAGTTGAACAGGAATCCGGACGAGGCCCAGTATTGGTTCCCCTATGCTCCTCTCTGGAACAACCCCAAGCTCCCTGAGTTGGTTTCAATGCAGGATCCGCAGTTCTGGGATGGAAGGGGCCTCCAGACGCTGGGCCAGGTATACAGGGATGGAGTGCTTATGTCGTTCGATCAAATTAGGGAGACATTTCGAATTTCCCATCGGGACTTCTTCCGCTACCTGCAACTCAGGCACGCTCTGCAGACTCAATTCCGCAGGGACAGCCCGAATCTTTCGGTGTCCCAAGTGGAGAGTGTGGTGAGAGAGACGGACTTGGGGAAACCTGTCTCTACACTGTACAAGTGCTTGGTGGCTGGGCTGGAGTCCCCCAGGGGGAAAGTTGAAAGCAAGTGGCAAATTCTAGACCAAACCCTGGGCCGGGATGACTGGGAAGAAATCTTAGATAACCTACACTCATCGGTCATAGAAGCCAGAGATAGATTTATCCAGACCAAGTGGATACATCAAGCCTACATCACGCCGATACGTTTACATAGGATGGGATTGCTGGCTAATGATTTATGCCCCAGGTGTGAGAGGGAGGCTGGTACATGGGAACATGTGACCTGGTCCTGTGAGGTTCTGGCGAGATATTGGGGAGAGGTGATGGACTTGATTGGTGGAGTGGTGGGCACCCGGATCACTGGCTCGATTTCCCTATGTTTTCTGGGGGTGGTCGAAACACTGTCGGTGTCGAGGCCGTTGAAATCACTATTTAGGTTGCTGCTCTTTTATGCCAGGAAATGTGTTCTGCTTAATTGGAAGCACCCGGCCAAACCATCAGTACAGGCGTGGAGGGCTCTAGTTAACCAGAAACTCACTATGTACAAGCTGACATACACGGCCAGGGGGGTGCCTGATAAGTTTGAAAAGGTGTGGGGTCCCTGGCTGCAGAGTCAGGACACCGCTTCAGAGGACGATTAAGGGAGGGAAAGGGCTTACTTAAAGGGGCGAGGCTGCCCTCTTATGGTAGGGCGAGTCATTGAGCGAGTTAAGTGGAACTGGGGAGACGGGAGAAGCATCCTGGGAGATGTGCTCTCCGATTGGTTCTTCCATCCCGGTGAATAGTTAACTAGAAACCCGAGTCCAGATTGTATGTGTGTTGGGTGAATGGTTGTCGTGTCTAAATGTTTACTGAATCTGTACTATTGAACTGGGTGCCTGCGGCGCCTCAATGTGATATGTAATGTGTAAATGTAACTTGTTTTGGTGTTATGCTGTTTGTTGAACTGCAAATAAAAAGAAACTTTAAAAAAAAAAAAAGGCGGCTAATTTAAATAAGTGTTCCAACATGAGATGTCCACATTTTATTTAACTATTTATTTTTGTATCCATAGTTATGGAAGGACGAGTCTGCCTTGGAGAAAATTTTAGCGGATTTGCGTGTTAGCAGGTACAATCTGTACCATTTAACTGCAGTGTTTCCCAGCCAGTGGTTCTAATGCTGTTGCTCTAATATGATAGATGGCCAAATCAACCAGCTGCAGCCTCTTGGGGTGCTGTCATTGCTATCAGAAGAGTTTGCATCATTGAGCCAGTTAGATCTAACAAAGTAAAGATCCAATTTGAAATAGATCTGCACTCTTCTAGGGAATTCTGTATTGAGTGGTACTAATAATTTTATATGGGGGGGGGGGATTGATTGCCATTGTATGCTTGCACACACATATAAGTTTTTCCTCCATACTTAACCTATCCATACAGTGAGTATACACATGACTGGAACAATGGGCACCGGGGAGCAATTGGGGGGCCTTGCCCAAGAGTGTCCCATGGCTGGGATTCAAACATATGATCACAAGGTAGCTTACTTACCACTAGGCCAAGACTGTCCAATTCAAATTGGTACATCATGAAGGTTGGGAAGCCCTACTTTACTAAAGCATACCAATAATAATGCCTTATTAGAATGGACTGCTACTTTGTTTCTTTCTGTTTTAAAAACCCTTGTGAAAATATGTATGAAGTAAAAAAAAATAAAATTCTGTGAGTACTCACCTGTAGAATTGTCCCAATCCTATACGTGTGGGTATTCCGCCACAAGGTGGCACCAGTTACTGCAAGATCCAAAGCTGTAACTCCTCCCGGTCTCCTATTAAAGGGATCAGTCTCCATAGAATCCCCGGAAAGTTAAAAAGCAGCAAATGAGACTGGCCGGGAGGCCAAGAAAAAACATTTTAACTAACATGCTACAGCATGTACTCTCTCCAAACAAATAAGGACAAAGGTCCAATACCAAAGACAATAATTACCATAAAAGGCAAACAAGGAAATGAACCAAGGGTGGGGTGGCACAGCCCGGACCGAACACCGGCAAAATCAATTCTACAGGTGAGTACTCACAGAATTGTATTTTTCCCAGTGTTCGGTCCGGGCTGTCCCAATCCTATACGTGTGGGACATCCAAAAGCAGTGTCCAAAAATGGGGGCGGGAACCCCAGAGCGGAACATCATGTAGTTCATTTCACTACCGCCTGAAGCACCTTTCGGCCAAAAGCAGCATCAGCAGATGCCAAAACATCAACCTTGTAAAACTTAGTAAAGGTATGAACCGAAGACCAGGTAGCAGCCTTACAAACTTGTTCAACAGAGGCCTGGTGTTGAAAAGCCCAGGAAGCACCAATAGCTCTAGTAAAGTGAGCGGTAACACAAAAAGGGGGATCCTTCCCCTTGGCAGAGTAGGCTTACACCACCGCCTGTCTAATCCACCTACTAAGAGTGGACTTAGCCAGAGACAAACCCTTCCGAACACCTTCAGAGAGGACAAAAAGAGAATCAGACTTCCTGAAGGATTCAGTCGCAACCAGATAGTACTTAATGGCTCTGACCACATCCAGGGAATGAAGGGCCCTTTCCTTAGAGTTAGACGGATCCAGACACGGAGAAGGTAAAATGACCTCCTCATTAAGATGAAAGGGAGACACGACCTAGGTAAAAAATCAGGTTTAAAACGAAAAACCACCTTATCCTTATGCCGCTCAAAGTAAGGAGGCTTCATACAAAGTGCCGCCAGTTCTGACACCCGGCGTACCGAGGTGATGGCTACCAAAAAGATCACCTTTAGAGTCAGGATAGACAAGGCAGCGTCGCACAAAGGTTCAAAGGGCGGACCCTGGAGCGCAAAAAGCACCAAATTCAAATCCCACACCGGAAGCACAGGCTTACGCGGTGGACGCACATGGGTCACTCCTGGGAAAAAAGTCCTGATCAACCTATGCTTGGCAAAGGATCTTTGGAAGAAGATGGCCAAGGCCGAGACCTGGCCCTTGAGGGAGCTCAGCTGTAGACCCAAGTCTAAACCGTGTTGTAGGAATTCCAAAATCCTGGAAAACGGAAAAAGCACGACAAGGAAAACTCTTGGATTCACACCAAGAAATGTAAGCACGCCAAACTCTGTAGTAAATAATGGAGGAAGACTTCTTCCGTGCCTAAATCATGGTCTGAATAACCATGTCCGACAGCCCCTTCTCCGCTAGGATAGAGGCTTAAATAGCCAGGCCGTCAAAGCCAGCGACAGTAAATTGGGATGCCGCAGCGACCCCTGCGTGAGAAGCCCTGGGTCGTCGGGCAGAACGTAGCGATCGACCGACATTTGGATGACGTCGGCGAACCAACTCCGCCTCGACCAGCGAGGAGCCACCAGAATGGTCGGCACCCCCCCGAGCTATCTTGCGCAGCACTCAGCCCAGAGGAGGAAACGGAGGGAAGGCATAAAGGAGCCTGAACTCCGTCCACGGAATTGTCAGGGCGTCTGTGGCGAAGGCCAGAGGATCTCTTGACAGGGAGACAAACCTTGGAAGCTTGTGATTGTGTCTGGACGTAAACAGGTCCACGTCCGGCTGCCCCCAGCGGAAACACAGAGCATGAAAGATCTTGTTGCTGAGAGACCATTCCCCCAGACGAGCAGTCCCCCTGCTCAGGGAGTATGCCTCCAGGTTCTCCACCACGTGGATGTTAACCGCCGAGATGCAGGGAACATTCTCTTACCCCCAAGACAGAATCTGAGCTCTGAGTCCCGCCTTGGTGATTGATGTAGGCGACAGCCGTCTGATTGTCCGAGCAGACCTGGACAGCCCCACCCTTTAGATGAGGAGTCAGCTGAGCAAGTATCAAGCGAATCGATCGCCGCTCCAAGAGATTGATGGGTAGATGAGCCTCCTGAGGGTTCCACTGACCCTGGAACTTCAGTGCTTGCCAAAAAAAAAACCCCAGCCAGTCAGACTGGCATCCGTGGTAACTATCTCCCACCAGGGAGTCAGAAAAGACTTGCCCACTAACAGATTTCTGGAGTCCAGCCACAAGAGGGACTGTCTGGACCTGGGGGAAAGTGAAAAAGCCTGATCCAGAGACTCCTGCGTTCAGTCCCAACTGTTCAACAGATTCAATTGAAGAGGTCTCATATGGAATTTGGCAAAGGGCACCGCCTCGAAGCAGGACACCATGAGGCCCACCAGCTTCATTCCCAGACGGATCGAGGGCCGCTGACAGGGCAGTAGGGCCTGTGCCTGGAGGTCCTCCACCTTCTCCTGGGGCAAGAATACTTTGACCTGAGAGGTGTCCAACGTCATGCCCAGAAAGGACCTCACCGTTGAGGGAGTGATAGAAGACTTGGGGTAATTGATTACCCATCCGAAATCCTCGAGAGTGGCTAACACCGTCCAGTTGTCGCTCTCGGCCTGCTGAAGGGACTGAGCCGTAATCAGCAAATCATCCAGATAGGGAAGAACACGAATGCCCCGGTTCCTCAGGATTGCCATGACGTCTGCCAGCACCTTGGTGAACACCCGGGGAGCAGAAGCTATCCCGAACGGTAGAGCCACAAACTGATAATGCTGGTCCTTCAGAGCAAAACGCAGAAACTTCTGATAACCCTGAAAAATCGGCATGTGCAGATAAGCATCCTTGATGTCCACCGTGGTCATGAAGTCGCCGGGCCGAAGCGAGCTCACCGCGTTAATCCGAGACGTGCTGTCTCTACCTGTGAGCAAAGAGCAGTAGCCGTCCCCCCACACGGATGGGTGAGGGCGCCTCCGTATGCCTGAGAGGGCTTGGCTGATGGCTTGAACTTGGATCCCCAGGAGGGATTGGCTCGACCGCAAGATCTACCTCATCCCCAGGAAACTCTGCGGCCACTTGAAAATGAAGAGCCTCTTCCCCCACGAAAGGAGCGAAATCCCGAAGAACCCCGAAAAGGACGCGCAAGCTTCCGTCGCTGAGGGAGTCTTCCATCCTTGGCCAGAAGGTCCAAACGCTCCCGAAAACGAGTCCCAGGAAGGGTATACTAGTGAGCTGACCACTGCCGCAGCCAGAGCGAATGACGAAGCGCAACAAACAGAGCCGAGGCCCTGGCACCAAGCCGGACACTATCGTCCATGGCCGAGACTACAAAAGCAATTAAATCCACACAGGACTTGAGTTCCGTATACTCTTCCGCCCGCTTGCGAGATTTGGCCAAATCATCCAGGTGTCTCACCTTCTTCCTGATGGCCAACGATACAATGGCCGCTGCACAGACAGGGCGAAGCCCAGCGCCCACAAAAGTAAATGCATGACAAGCCAGCTGATCCATGCGCCTGTCAGCAGGATCGCGCAAAGAAGCTGTGTCGGGTGACGGCATAACCGTAGTGTTGGATAACCCCGAAACGGGGGCATCCACCTCGGGGGGGACAGGACCAGAGATGGATCAGCACCGATGGCAATTTATTAGGTCTTTCCCATTCCTTAAATACCATGTTGGAGAAATGGCTCTGTTCTGGGAATACCATCCTCTGTCTCACAGGCCAGAATAAATGCCCCTGCTTCTTCTTAACCGCTTTAGGAGGGACAATATGCAGGGTCTCAAAAACAGCAGCCAGCAATTTTTCCGTGTCGTCAGGGAGCCACCTATCCTCGTCGGAGGAGGAGCCAGGCTCGCTGTCCTAATCAACCGACCGATCCCATGAGGAAGTGGAGTTCCTAAAGAGCTCCCCCTCCTCCATGGAATCCTGATCGCCAAAAAGGTCATCAACGTGGGCAAAAAACAAAAAAGCCGGCTCTATGTGCCGCTTCTTACACGTGGCCTTACCCTTAGCCGTTTGAGATAATTGCCTTTCCAGGCTGGTCACCCGGTGCGCCAAATCGGCCTGGGACCCCCTGACGGCTTCCCCCTCACTGAGGGATGACTGCAGCAGTGGGGGGGGGGTAGGTGAAACCACAGGTAAGGGAGGGTTGGGGGCAGGGACGCCCGCCCTATCATCTTCCAAAAGAACGATCCTGGCGCAAGTGACACAAACAGTGCTAAGTCCACCCAAGGGGCAGGTACCGCACATGGGGCAGAGCTTCACCCGCCCAAATGGGGCCCCTAGTTCACTATCCCCAGAAGCCTCCATCATGGTGATTATGGTATAGGTTCCCAGGCCCAAGGCCCAAAACCTCGAGCAGATCCCCCAAAGAGTCCCTCTTATGAGATCCCTCTTACGGGAGAAGGTACAGAGAGAGAGGAGGGGAGGGGGGGCGTAGGAGACCGGGAGGAACCACAGCCCAGGCTGACAAGGGGATAGCCTAAAAAACACAAAGTGAAAAGGGCCATGAGATCCCACAGCACATGCACAGAGTTCACATTCAGCATAATAAAGGAAAGACTCATGGACCGCAGTATGACTCTCAAGGACCCCCTTTTTGCAACGCTCCTTGCGCCGTCAGTAGCCCAGCAGAGAGGAGGCAGGGGTGCAGCAGAAGCTCCCCACAGTCAGTCCCCATGCGTCTCTTCTCAGACCTCCCTTACCAGAGGGAAAAAAGGCGCCGAGAAGGTCCTTGAGGGGTGGGCCGCACTAGCGATGACGCGGAACGAGTCACCGCGCGGCCCCGCCCCCTCCCGGCTGCGGCGCAAATGAGCGCCAAGAGTGAAGGGAGACCCAGTGAGGAGCCTCCCCCTCCCCCCAGGCAACGGAGCGCTGCGCTCCACAGCACCAAAAGATGGAGGGGAGCAGGGAAGAGCGAGGGGAGAGGTCAGTATCAGTAAGGAAAACACACACACACAACATGAAAATAATAAAGCTGTGGGACAATGGGATAAGGCCAAGGTGGTTCCTCCCCCCCCATAGGCTCACCATTGCCTATGGCCGGCTACCCTTTGGGTGAGAGTCTGCGGCCCAGAGCCTAGCTCTGTGAATGCCTGACCCCGGCGCTCTTCCCTACCTTCAACCGTTCCCATCAGCCGAGGCTGGGAGGCAAACTGGGTCACAGGAACAAAGGTAATAGGGCGGCAGCGGCAGACAGGCTTAAAAATGCCCCGCTCAACTGCCATGACCAGAGAGAGTTTCCAGACGATCTTCGCAGTAGCTACAGCAAGACGAATCTGGGGTTTCTATGGAGACTGATCATTTTTATAGGAGGCCGGGAGGAGTTACAGCTTTGGAGCTTGCAATAACTGGCGCCACCTTGTGGCGGAATACCTACACGTATAGGATTGGGACAGCCCGGACCGAACACTGGGAAAAATACTAATATTTATTCAGTGCAGCCAGTAAAGTATTGTGTTGGCCCTACTACACCTTACAATGTGATTGTATTTGGGCTGAAGATACAAAAAGTTAAGGAAGTAGAAATACTGATAAATCCTTGGTTTTGACCACAACGAATGAAAAATTAGGGGGGGGGGGGCATGCGCGTGGAGTGACGCTATAGTCGCAGCCTCGCAGAGCTTCGCACTCACGGGAGCCTTAAAGCACTAAAGCAGAAACCAGCTGACGGGTGGATTCGCAGATCCTCTGTGTGAAAAGATCAGAGAGCACCCGGAATCATCCGGGCCAACCACAACATGGGTAACCCGAAGAAAAAGCCTACTAAAGATCAAGGCGGGCCCCATTCCAAGATGGCGGCGATCTTGGAGCGCAAGGCGGCTGTGCGCATCAGCGAGTGAGAAGACTCCAGGGACTCAGCGACGGTTGGGCCCAGTTCCGCTCGGAGGTACCGGGCTCCGGACTCCCGGCCTTGCTAGACCAAGCGACCCTCCAACAACTACGCATGATGGTGAGAGAGGAGATGACTGCGGTGTCGGCAAAAACAGTCACGGAGCTGCGAGACCTAAGCGGCCGCACATCACAGCTAGAGGCGCATATGGGAGACTCAGCAACTGTTCTAGAAGGCCACGAGAACGAAATCGAGCAACTGCACGACCTGGTAAAAGCGCTACAGTGCCAGCAAGAAGATCTCGAGAATCGCTGTCGGCGAAACAATCTGCGCTTCAGATGCCTCCTAGAGACGAT
This sequence comes from Gastrophryne carolinensis, assembly GCA_027917425.1. Lineage (NCBI taxonomy): Eukaryota > Metazoa > Chordata > Amphibia > Anura > Microhylidae > Gastrophryne > Gastrophryne carolinensis. Next base: position 421,831,789 of record CM051234.1, on the reverse strand, counting down.
GGAGGACGCAAGGGGTTCCATTACGGCCCTTCTCCAAGAGCCGATTCCAGGTACTCCCCTAGAAAGATTAGAACTAGAACACGCTCATAGGCGTAGGCCGGAGGGCCCCCCGTGTGACATTGTTGTGAAATTTTTGTATTTCCAGACAAAGGAGGCTGCCCTCAAGGCTTCCAGGAAGAGAGCACCGCTAAACTTCCAGGGAAATGATTACCAAGTTTTCGTGGACTTATCCCAAGCTACAATTTTGAAACGCCGCATGTTTAAACCCTTTGTACAACAGCTCCAGAAGCAAGGCATAAAATATCGCTGGGGATTCCCATTTAAAATTACCTTTTCCCACAATGGCCGCAAGATTCAAGCATCAAAGGTTTCAGAATTAAAGAAACACTTCAAACAGCTAGATCTGGGTCCTCTGGAGCAACCCTCACCAACAATAGGCCTAACACCGGAACCTGATGAATCCAAAAGAGAGGGCCAAGTGGAACGGGCCCTCCCGGCTAAGGTTAACAGGTCCCAGATGGAAGGGGAAATTAAAGCCATGAAGAGGCTCTCGTCCCAAACCTTCCAGCTCTCAGGAGATGGGTAGAAGGGGACTTAATTATTCCAGGTCTAATCTTTAACACCTATCTGCCTCCACTTGTAGGTGGACTCTGATCTCTGCGGACAACCCGTTGGTTTAAGGTTCACTGTTTTATTAAGGATCACCCTCCGCGCCAAATGAATGCCCACACGCTGGAATGCCATTGGTCTGCCTGCCTGGCTAGACCTGGATGCGGCGTGCCAGGTGATGGGCATTCCAAGATGAGTATCGCAGGATGGGATGGGCCTTCCAGGTCTCTCCCCCAGTTTCGATGGGGAGCAGGGCTCTGAAGAATTTTATTGTTATATGTTACTTTTTTGAGGCACCCTGTTCTTTACTCTTATTGCAACTGATATGCTACCATTTTATCTTTGTCACTCTGGGCCCCTGTGACAACACGGTCCAGAGGGCACGCAGTGGTGGGCCAAGCGCGGAGGCCCAGATAGACAACAGCTATGGCTCCCGAGTGCAAGGCAAGCTGCCTTACCCCCTCCTCCCGGGGTGACCCCTGTTAGGATGGTGCTGTTAGTGACCATTGTCACAAAGGTTAAATCTTTCCAAAATTCTAAGATATTGTTCTCTATTTCTGTTTTTCACTTTTTCTTCTTCTTACAATACCTACCTGTCCCCCCTTCCCTCCCAACTCCTGACCTACCCCCCTACTAAGTTCTCTTACATACCCTTCTCCGCCTCCTCCCCCGCCTGGCCTCTTCATAAACTTGGAGCAAGTGCTATTTCAAGGATATGTTGTATATGTTATCTCATACTATTAGATAGCCCATAAAATGTCTCTTAAGATAGTGTCAATAAATGTTCAGGGGCTCAATTCACCCAACAAAAGATCCAGAGTTTTCAAGTATTTCAACTCTATACACGCGGACATTGTGTGCAAGAGTCCCACTTTTCAGTCAACTCAACGCCCAATTATCTTAATATGAAGTATCCCACTTTGTACCATGTGCAGGCAACTACCAAGCAAAGAGGTGTGTTTATAGCTTTCCATGAGCGTACCCAATTCCAGTGTTCTAAACAGATCACGGATCCTGCAGGCAGGTATCTGTTACTGCAAGGAATCCTGCAAGATGAGGAGATCATGATCCTAACTTACTCTGCGCCTAACACTGGCCAATTGGGATTTCTGCGAAATTTGGGCGAAGAACAAAACCGTCCTAACTCCAAAATAGAGCCTGAAGATAGGGGCGAAATAGAAAAGAGCCTGACTATGCAGAACAGACCTCGTGAGAGAGCGTACAGGCCCACTGTCCTCAGCAGAAGCCTCTGCGGACCACACCCCCCTGGGCCACCCAGGCCCCCGGCATAACGGTTCTTCCTTCTTCAGCGATCTTGCGCAGACCCCTACCTAGCAGGGTGAAGAAAATAAGACATATCGAGTATAATGTCTAGCCAGAAACTACTAAGCCCAAGGACAAGGTCAGGTCAAGTCTGGGCCAATAATAAAGGGCAGGACCCCTGTGATTGTGACGGAGCCCAACAGGTCCATACCAGTAGGAACTCAGTGGGCCAATAGAGAACTCCCTGCCATAGGAGGGCATCCATCGGAGATAATACCGATAAAAAGCAAGGAATGTTAATTCCCACATAGATCAAAATCAGAGCCTTCCGGGAAGGAACAGCTAGTCCCGAGACTTTCACAGGAAAAAAGGGACAGGCCACTGTCCCACGACAGACCCAGAGTCCCCAAATGGACAGGCCCTGAAAAGGAGAAGACCAGCAAGATAGAGCCCGCCGAAGGCTCGCTGTGTCAACAAAAACAATAGGTAAATGGACCCCTTTAAGTGCCCCACCTAGGAACTACGGGGGGTTTCAGGAGAAACAAGCCCCCCCAGTCAACCTGCAAGACTTGGTACCCATGGTGACCACCAACAGGAAGCAGCAAGAAGGGAGGGAATGCCCCCGGACGCATTCCCTGAATTAATCCTCAGAAGATTAACCACCTCGACTAGGAGGAAAGTGCACAGACTTAGGTCCAGGTTGCTGGACCCCTGTCCAGAAATAACCTAAGGTGCCTCAGAGCCCAAGGGCACTGAGAATAAGGGATATCATCTGAACAGCCACCAACGGCCTCACCTGGTGCAATTCTGCCTGGTGAAATTAAGGTGATAGCAAGGAAAGGCAGAGACCTTGCCCCAGAAAATCCCTTATTGCCAAGAAAGAAGGGCACTAGCCGGAACCAAATCCGAATGCCATCCTAGTAAAATGGGGGATGGAACAAAATAGGACCTGAGGCGACTAAGCCCATCCAAACAACTCCCTCTTGTGAGTTAGAAGGAAACCTGATAGGTCCCTTTGTGGCTGCCCCTTGGTCTCATGCGAGACCTCACTCCCATCCGAGCTTAGCGAACACCGGGAGCATAAGAGGGGCCCAATAACACGCCCACAATCGGCGGTGATGACTACCAACACCAAGCTGTAAAGGCCTCCATGTCCGAAGGACACCGGGGAGCCAAATTAAGCATCTTAACACTGCACGGACGGCCAGAGGCCCCCTGGTTTATAGGGTGCCGATGGCCCAACTCAGCTCAAGCCTGGAGGTCTATGGATACAGATCGCCAAACCCAAAAAGGGTTAGAATGGGCGACCCCCTCATCCTCAAGGGGAATGGGGAGCAAACTGGTGTAGAGGCCCCTGCCTCTATTCGTTAAGGGCGTCCAGCCAAGGAGCCCAGACCGAGCAGGCCAAGGAAGGCCTGCACCCATACCTGAAGAAAAACAGGGGACCGGAGGCCCCCTGACCAACTCAGGTAAGGACCACCCAGCAAACACTGTCCCGCATCCGGAGGAACTACCTCCCAAGTCCACCAGAATGAGGCATGATGCCTCCTGATAGGAGCAAGGTGCTGTGGCCATCCCCTCACCCGGGTGGGTGAGGGCGTCCCATCATGCTTGTGGGGTTTCGATGAAGGATTCGGACTTGGCCCGGCCGGAAGGCCCCGGGCGTTGTCTGCCACTCCTGGGACAGGAGACTGAACTAGACCCCGCAAAGGGCATCCCTGGTTCCTGTTTAACACTATGATATGGAGGTGGAGGGGTATCCCTGCTCCAAGGGGGGCCGGGACGGCCGCCCCCGATTGGGTGAATTGTCCTGTTTTCCAAATAGGTCCAGACGGGCCCCAAACAGGTGTTGCCCTCTAAAGGGGAGCCCTGTCAGAGTCCTTTTAGTGTCATCGTCAGCCCCCCACTGTCGCAGCCAGAGCAGGCGACGTATAGCTATCACTGGGGCAGAGGTCCTCGCACACATTTTGATGGTGTCATCCAGAGCTAAAAGGATAAATTTAATAAAAATATCACAGCTGGAGAGTGCGTTAAACACCTCGCAGGATAAATCTTCAGGTTGATGCTCAAGCATCCTTCTTATGAGGGTTCTAGCGGCCAGTGATGGCCGCGGCACAGACAGGACGTAGCGCCGTTCCTGCAAAAGCAAAGGCGTGGGAAGCCTGGGGACCGCACCAGGGAGCGAAATAGATAGGGCCTTAAAAATCCTGAGCAACATACCATCAATGTCAAGCTGGTCCCAGTCATCCTGACCAGCATCATCATGACACCTCGGCCTCTCATCAGAGGAAACCGGGTCAGAGAACAGGTCTTCATCTTCAGACGGAACACAATCACGTGGAGAAGAGGGCTCCTCCGAGCCCATAGCAAAGGCCGAAGCCGGGGGAGTCCAGGGCCGTTGTCTGCCAGGACCCACACGGCCGGACAACCCCTCAACAATCTGGTCAAGCGTAGGCCGTCTAGGAGAGACGTCAAGTTGTAACTCCCCGCTTGTACATGACTCAACAGGAGTGAGATTTAGGCCAGAGGAAAGGGGAGAGAAGGAGCGAGGTGCAGCCAAAGGCGCCGCTCGCAGGTCCAGTGTCTGCTCAGCACATGGCGCGCAGACCCGTGCCCTGTCAGCATCAGCATGGTGGAGACCACACACTATACACAGCCGGTCTTCTCCCAGAGGGACCCCGGTAACACAATCCTGAGATGCCACCATATGGTGATCGTCTAGACACAGTATGCCCGTAGGGATTTATGCAATAGGCAACCCTGGATGCCCCAACGACCCGCTGATCAATGTGGGAGAATTGTAGTAAGGCCCGCTAAAATCCTTTATATATATATATATATATATATATATATATATATATATATATATATAGCCGGGAGAAGCCACCGGTGCTCGGCGTCTGAAAGACATAAATGGGAAAGAGATGTCGGGACCATGCGCAGCTGGGCAGAACATATAAAGAGGGAGTCGCCCGCGAGGGCACTTACAGATCAAGTGGAGGAGGAGACCGCCACCACGCGCGCGCGAAGCTCAACAAAATGGCGCCCAGCGAACCTCGAAGGGCGGGCTCAATGCTCTGCCGTGACGCGCCGAACCAAGACCCCCGCCCACTCCAAAGAGCGCGAACTCTGAGGTAATAGCAAAGGCAAGGATACAACCACACGCTTAAGGATTCGTAGAGAACCGTTACTCTAGTAAAGAAAAGGTGCCACAGCATCTAGACGACGCAGCAAACTATGTATAAGGCATACGGCGGCAGCCGAAAAACAGGATAAAACAGAATAAGGAGCAAGCAGCGCGGCTCTGACATCTCAGTGTTAATAAAGGGCAGAAATAAGGCAATAAGCGTGACATACCGGTACACTGGGACCGCCACACACATACTACCCCCCCTTTCTTTTCCCCCTATCTAGTTGGGGAAATGAGGAAGGATGGCGACCCTTTACACAGGGTCCAGCGCTACCCGGGGTACGGGGCAATAATGCGGGAGGGGCATCCACAAGAGGCTCACCATCGGCCTAAACCTCCTACCCTATGGTGGGGGATTGCGGTGGAGCATGGCTCCGTTAAGCACCAAGGTGCTGCCTACCTTCACGCGTCCAACGCAGCCCAGACTGGGAGGCATATTCTATCACAAGGAGGACGGGTGGAAATAGTCCCACAGGGCCTCGGGCTGTAAAGCCCCGCTTGCCTGCGAGAGCGTGATACTTCATGTCTTCGCAGTTCAGCACTGCAGAGAAATCTGGGGATTTGTGGGAGGTCCCTCGGTATATGTAGGGCCGGGAGGAGCCTGTTTTCTACATGTCTGCAGTGAACAGCACCCGGGGCGGAGGATTACCCACATGTAATTACTATATCTGGAGCAGGACGTGCTGTATGCTTAGAATAGAATCCCAGGCCTATGCGGCTATCATCTGTAAGCTAGGCCTTATCGATGTCTGGCGAAACGTACACCCTTTTAGGAGAGATTATACACATTTCTCTGCTCCTCACTCCCTCCATACTAGAATTGATCATCTGTTTGCCTCCAGGAATTTTCTACCCAACATTTCCAGAGCCCGCATACTCTAGGTACCATGGTCAGACCATGATCTGAACTGTATAATCTGTAAATCCCTAGTGATAAAACCAGGCCCATCAGACTGGTTCCTCAATGATACATTGTTGGCTACCAAAAAGAAAATACAAGAAGCTCTTAGGGTTGCTGAAGAATACTTCAAAAATAATCAACCTTCAGTTGAGTCCCCAGCTACCCTATGGGGTGCGTTTAAATCGGTGATGCAAGGTCATTTTCTCTCCAGGGCGGCAAGGTTGAAGAAGGAATGATCCTCGCTTATTGCCGAGCTAGAGACGAAATTTGAGAAAACATCCCAAGTTTTTAAAGAGAACTAGAGAAATCTAGAATAGTATTAAACGCACTACAGATTCGGGAAGCTGAGCGTAGATATAAATGGTCGGCCCAGAGATATTACACTTTAGCAAACAAACCAAACTCCCTTTTGGCATCCCAGTTAAAATGCCAAGAGAGATCTGCCCCTCCTATTAAACTGAAGCCGGGTAGGAACATTTTGACCAGTAACCCATGTAAGGTACTTAAGGAGTTTAAGAATGGTCTGGCCAAATTCTATTAACCCCCCCAGAGGCCAAGCGTGGGCACTATAGAAGCTTATTTGGACAATGTAGCGCTCCCCCAAATGTCACCTGAGTGGTCGGCTCTTGTAGATGCGGATATAACAGTCTTGGAGGTGAGGCAGGCCATCAATACACTTAAGACCAAAAAGAGGCTGGGCCCAGATGGATACACGGCCCTGTTTTATAAAAAAAAGCAATTCTGTGAGTACTCACCTGTAGAATTGTTTTTGTTCTTGCATGGCACGGCCCGCTTCGGAATTCATAACAACAATTCATAATAAATTCCGCCACAAGGTGGCGCAGTGGTACTGCAGAAAAGGCGTGGTTTGTCCTGGCTCCCTATAAAACGGGCTTAACCATAGAGTTCCCCAGTGTACACAAACAGTGACACAAGAAGCCGGGAGAGAATAAGTAAAAAATGTGAAAAAGGTAAAAGACCCCAATTGACTTGGAACAATCACCATAAAGAGGCAACCAAGCAACAACGATAACAAGGGTGGGGCGAAGCGGGCAGTGCCATGCAAGAACAAAAACAATTCTTCAGAATTGCTTTTGTCTTTATTGCATGGCACGGCCCGCTTCAGAATTCATAACAGTTGGGACATCCAAAAGCAGTGTCCAGAGTAGGGTGGGATCCCCAAAGAGTAACGGCCAGTAGTTCAAGTCACTACCGCTTGAAGCACCTTGCGGCCAAAAGCAGCATCCGCTGAGGCCTTAACATCAACCTCGTAAAACTTGGAAAAAGTATGAACAGAAGACCAAGTAGCGGCCTTGCAAACTTGTTCAACAGAAGCTTGGTGCTGAAAGGCCCAAGAGGCACCAATAGCACGAGTGGAATGAGCAGTAATCCTAAAGGGAGGTTCCTTTCCCTTAGCAGAATAGGCTTGAAGCACCGCCTGACGGATCCACTTGCTGATAGTGGATTTAGCCGGAGGCAAACCCTTTCTAGGTCCAGAAGTGAGAACAAAAAGAGCATCAGACTTCCTGAAAGGCTCAGTGGCAACCAAATAAAACTTTAGAGCCCTCACCACATCTAGGGAATGCAGAGTCCGCTCCTTGGAATTAGCAGGATTAGGACACAATGAAGGCAAGACAATGTCCTGATTAAGATGAAAGGCAGACACAACCTTTGGCAGGAAGTCCGGCTTGAGCCGGAACAACACCTTATCCTGATGTCTCTCAAAATAAGGAGGTTTGATGGAAAGTGCTGCTAGCTCAGAAACTCGCCTTACAAAAGTGATAGCCACCAGAAAGGCTACCTTACGGGTAGGAATAGACAAGGTAGCATCACGGATAGGCTCAAAGGGAGGTCCTTGCAGGGCCGACAACACCAGATTCAAATCCCAGACTGGTAGCAAAGGCTTACGGGTGGACGCACATGAGAAACACCCTGAAAAAAGGTTTTAACCAACCGGTGATTGGCAAAATATCTTTGGAAAAAAATTGCCAGAGCTGAAACATGGCCTTTTAGGGTACTAAGTTGAAGGCCCTGATCCAAACCATGTTGCAAGAATTCCAGAATCCTGGGAATAGAAAACACCCGACAGGGAAGAGACTTGGACTCACACCAGGCAATGTAAGCATGCCAGACCCTGTAATAAATAAAGGACGAGGACTTCTTCCTTGCCTGAATCATGGTATCAACAACAGAAGCAGGCAACCCCTTTTCCATCAATATGGAGGTTTCAGCAGCCAAGCCGTTAAAGCCAGAGTTTGTAAATTGAGATGGCGTAGCGGACCCTGGGTGAAAAGATCTGGATCCTTGGGCAAGACGTGCCGATCTACTGCCAACCGCACGACGTCTGCGAACCAAACTCTTCTTGGCCAACAAGGGGCCACCAGTATGGCTGGTACCCGCTCCTGGGCTATCTTGTGCATGACCCTGCCCAGGAGAGGAAACGGAGGGAACACATAGAGAAGATAAAAATCCGTCCAAGGTATTGCCAAGGCATCCGTGGCCAGAGGATCCTGAGACAGAGAGACAAATCTGGGAAGTTTGTGATTGTGACGGGACACAAACAGGTCCACGTCCGGCTGACCCCAGCAGTGACAAAGGGAGAGAAACACCTGGTTGTTGAGAGACCACTCTCCCAGACGAGACGTCCCCCTGCTCAGGGAGCCCGCCACCTGGTTCTCCACCCCTGGAATGTAGACAGCTGAGATGCAGGGAACATGCTGTACCGCCCAAGACAGAATCAGGGACACTTCCTTAAAGGCTCGCTTGCTCTGAGTCCCTCCCTGATGGTTGATGTAGGCAACCGCCGTCTGGTTGTCTGAGCGAATCTGAACAGCCCGACCCCGGAGGTGAGTGGATAGGCGAGAAAGAACCAACCTGATCGCCCTCAGTTCCAGGACGTTGATGGAAGCATGGGCCTCTTGTGGGCCCCACCGACCCTGGAACCTCAGGGACTTCCAGAAGCCTCCCCAGCCGGTCAGACTGGCATCCGTGGTGACAGTTTCCAGCACGGGGGCAGGAAGGACCTAACCCCCAGAAGGTTCCTTGAGTCCCGCCACCATAAGAGACTGTCTGGCCAGGGGAGACAGAATTCCTGATCCAGGGACACATGGTCCCAATCCCAAACTGACAAGAGGTGCCACTGAAGAGGTCTCGTGAAACTGAGCAAAGGGGACTGCCTCGAAGCAGGACACCATCAGGCCCACCAACTGCATCGCCTGACAAATGGAGGGATGAGGACACAACAGCAGAGCCTGAGCCTGCAGCTGAAGACCTTCCACCTTCTGCTGAGGAAGGAACACCTTGATCTGAGAGATATCCAGCGTCATGCCCAGAAAGGTCCTCATCAATGACGGGGACAGAGAAGACTTGGGATAGTTGATCACCCAGCCCAAAGACTCCAGAGTGGATGTCACCATTTGAGTGTCCTGCTCGGCCTGAGGAAAAAAGGCCACAATCAGGATGTCCTCCTGGTAAGGAATGATGCGGATGCCCTGGTTCCTTAGCAGAGCCATCACGCCCGCCAGCACCTTGGTGAACACCTGAGGTGCCGAGGTGATACCGAAGGGTAGAGCCACAAACTGGTGATGCTGACCCTGCAGCTCGAACCTTAGAAATCTCTGATGACTTGGGAAGATAGGCACATGAAGATAAGCATCCTTGATGTCCACAGTGGTCATAAAGTCCCCCGAGCGAAGGGTACTGACAGCAGAGCGCAGCGTCTCCATGCGAAAATGCTTGAATCTGACAAATTTGTTGAGGCCCTTCAGATCCAGAATGGGCCTCAGAGAGCCGTCCTTTTTGGGGACCGTGAAAAGATTGGAATAGTACCCCTGACCTCTTTCTTGATGAGGCACCAAACAAATGACTCCGGGCTCTAACAGGCAATGAACAGCCAAAAGCACCCGGATGGGTGAGGGTTTGGACTTAGGATTCCAGGAGAGACCGGGACGACCACGGGTTCTGCCACGGCCCCCAGAATCTCTGCGACCACCGGAGAGCAGGGAGCCACGGCCCCCTCTGGGAATCCGAAAGGAAGGGAGGGGGGCAGAGGACCCCCAAAAGGGCAGAGACTGCCTCCTACGCTGAGACAGCCTTTCATCCTTGGCTAAAACATCAAGATGTTCTCCAAACAGCCGCAGCCCCACGAAGGGGAGGCCAGTGAGCGTTTTCTTAGCTGCAGCGTCAGCTGCTCACTGGCGCAACCAGGCAGAGCGGCGCATAGCCACCAAGAGCGCACAGGTCCTTCCACACAGCTGCACAGCATCATCCATAGCAGTAAGGATAAAGGCCACAAAATCAGTGCAAAGTAAGTCCTATATTCCCCCCCCCCACCACACTACCAGCTGTTGTGCCATCAAGGAGAAGCTTAAGCAGTTTCTTAAGGGCAATAGCAGTAATGGCGGCAGCACATACAGGGTGCAAGCCAGCCCCCACACAGGTAAAAGAATGGCAGGCCACTTGATCCATGCGCCAGCCCTCTCCGTCCCTCAGAGTGGTAGTGTCAGGGGAAGGCATGACCGAAGTATTGGACAAGCCTAGCACAGGAGCGTCCACTTCAGGGGGAAATGACCACCTCTTAACAAGATCAACGGGAAAGGGATACCTTTTATCCAAACCCTTGGGCACCACAGGCAACTTGTTAAGACGTTCCCAAGCACCAAGGTGGTAATAATACAATTCTGTGATTACTCACCTGTAGAATTGGTATTATACGTATACAGCACGTCCTGTTCCAGAATATTCATTACACATGGGTAATACATCCACAAGATGGCGCTGGACTGCAGAAAACAGCTTGTGGCTCCTACCGGCCCTTTATAAGTCAGGGACCTCCCACAAAATCCCCAGTATTTACAAGCAGTTAACAAGGAGCCGGGAGAACAATAACGTCAAAAATGAACATATGAACAATCACCATACAGAGGTAACTAAGAATAATGATAACAAGGGTGGGGTGGAACAGGACGTGCTGTATACGTATAATACCAATTCTACAGGTGAGTAATCACAGAATTGTATTATTCTAAGTATACAGCACGTCCTGTTCCAGAATATTCCTTACACATAGGGCATCCAATAGCAGTGTCCGTAAGGTAGGGTGGGATCCCCAAAAGTAACAGCAGACAGTTTATACCACTGCCGCCTGCAGAACTTTGCGACCAAAAGCAGCATCAGCTGAGACCTTGTAAAACTTAGAAAAGGTATGAACAGAAGACCAAGTAGCGGCCTTGCAAACTTGCTCAACAGAAGCTTGGTGCTGAAAAGCCCAAGAGGCACCAATAGCATGAGTAGAATGAGCAGTAAGGCGGAAGGGAGGCTCCTTCCCCTTAGCAGAGTAGGCCTGTACCACAGCCTGACGGATCCCCTTGCTGATAGTGGACTTAGCTGGAGCCAGACCTTTCTTAGGTCCAGACGGGAGCACAAAAAGAGCATCAGTCTTCCTGAAGGATTCAGTAGCCACCAAATAGAACTTTGAGCACAGAGGTCTGACCACATCCAGAGAATGTAAAACCCGCTCCTAAGGATTACTAGGATTAGGGCAAAGAGAAGGCAACAAAATGTCCTGATTGAGATGAAAAGCAGATACAACCTTGGGCAGAAAATCTGGCTTAAAACGAAACACCGCCTTGTCCTGTTGTCTCTCAAAGTAAGGAGGTTTGATGAAAAGCGCCGACAACTCAGAAACACGCCTAACAGAAGTGATAGCCACCAAAAAGGCTACCTTAAGAGTCAATATGGACAAAAGAGGCCTCACGCAAAGGCTCAAAGGGAGACCCTTGAAATGCAAATAAGACCAAGTTCAAATCCCAGACTGGTAACATAGGCTTACGTGGCGGACGCACGTGAGTAACCCCCTGGAAGAAGGTCTTGACCAGACGATGGTGAGCAAAGGATCTTTGGAAGAATATGGCCAAAGCAGAAACATGACCTTTGAGGGTACTAAGCTGAAGACCCAAATCCAAACCATGTTGCAAAAATTCCAAAATCCTGGGGATAGAAAACACCCGACATGGAAGCGACTCACACCAGTCAATGTAAGCATGCCATACCCTATAGTAGATGGATGACGAGGACTGCTTCCTAGCCCAAATCATAGTATGAACTACAGAGGCAGGCAGCCCCTTCTCCATCAGGATGGAGGTTTCAGCAGCCAGGCCATCAAAGCCAGAGTTTGTAAATTGGGATGGCGTAAGTGACCCTGAGTGAGCAGGTCTGGCACCCTGGGCAGAGCGTACTGATCTACTGCCAGCTGCACCACGTCTGCGAACCACACCCTTCTTGGCCAACAGGGGGCCACCAGAATGGCTGGTACCCCTTCCTGAGCAATCTTGCCCAACACCCTGCCCAGCAGAGGGAAAGGAGGAAACACATAGAGAAGCTGAAAGCTCTTCCAAGACATTGCTAGAGCATCCATGGCCAAAGCCAGAGGGTCCTGTGACAGAGAGACAGACTGGAAGCTTGTGATTGTGACAGGATGCAAACAGATCCACATCTGGCTGACCCCAGCGGTGGCACAGGGAGTGAAACACCCTGCTGCTGAGGGACCATTCTCCCAGACGAGAAGTCCCCCTGCTGAGGGAGTCTGCCTCCAGATTCTCCACCCCCGGGATGTACATGGCTGAGATGCAGGGAACATTCTCCTCCTTGAGGGCCCTCTTGCTCCGGGTCTCTCCCTGATGATTGATGTAGGCCAGGTTGTCCGAGCGGGCCTGAATCACCCGACCTCGAAGGTGTGGAGTCAATTGGGCAGGAACCAACCTTATGGCCCTCAATTCTAGAATTTTGATAGGGGTGTAGGCCTCCTGAGGGCCCCACTGACCCTGGAATTTCAGGGAATTCCAGAAGCCCCCCCAACCTGTCAGGCTGGCATCTGTGGTGACGGTCTCCCAGCACGGGGCCAGAAAGGATCTGCCCATCAACAGGTTTCTTGAGTCCAGCCACCACGAGAGAGACCGTCTGGCCAGGGGGGACAGAAACAGCACCTGATCCAGGGACCGAGGGTCCCGATCCCAAACTGACAAGAGGTGAATTTGAAGGGGTCTCATGTGAAACGGAGCATATGGAACCGCCTCGAAGTAGGACACCATCAGGCCCACCAACTGCATCCCCTGCCGGATGGAGGGATGAGGGGAAGACAGAAGACGCCTGGCTAGGGCCTAAAGATTCTCCACCTTCTGCTGAGGGAGAAGGATCTTGACCTGAGATGTATCCAGAGTCATGCCCAGAAAGGACCTCAACATTGATGGTGACAGGTAAGACTTGGGATGGTTGATCACCCAGTCAAAGGACTCCAGTTTGGACACCACCAGCTGGATATCCAGCTCAGCCTGCTGGAAGGAATGAGAAGTGATGAGAATGCCGTCTAAGTAAGGAAAGATGCGAATCTCAGCAGAGACAGTACGCCCGCCATCACCTTGGTGAATACCCTGGGAGCCGAGGTGAGACCGAAAGGTAAGGCCACAAATTGTTAGTGCTGATCCTCCAGAGCGAACCTGAGTAATCTCTGATGACCTGGAAAGATTGGTACATGAAGGTAAGCATCTTTGATGTCTACAGAGGTCATCAAGTCGCCCGGGCGTAGGGAATTGACAGCTGAGCGCAGAGTCTCCATGCAAAAGCGTCTGGATCTGACAAATTTGTTGAGACACTTTAAATCCAGGATAGGTCTGATGGACCCATCTTTTTTGGGAACAATGAAAAGATTGCAATAGTATCCTTTGCCCCTTTCCCTCAAGGGCACCTGGCAGATGACCCCCGAATCCAGAAGGTTTTGGACAGCAAGGCACAGACCCTGAGCTGAGGGGGTTTTGAGCCATCCGGGATTTGATGAATCTGGGGGGGGGGGGGGGCAGGCTGCAAACTATCTTGTAACCAGAGGACACTACCTCCTGAATCCACCGGTCTGCGAGGTGAAGCCTCCAGACGTGAGCAAAGAGCCGGAGCCGCCCCCCCCCCACCCGGATGGGTGAGGGTGCCCCTTCATGCCTGAGGGGGCTTGGGTGAGGATTTTGGCTTGGAGAGGCCCCAGGAGAGGCCAGGACAGCCACATCCTCTGCCCCTTCCCCAATGATCTCCTCGGACCCCAGTAAAGGAAAGGAGACTCCGCGGCCAGTTTTGGAACCATGGAAGGATGGGAGAAAGGCACCCATCCCCCGAAAGGACCGGGACAGCCTCCTACGTTGAGGTAACCTGCCACCCCTGGCAAACAAATCCAAGCGCTCCCCAAAGAGACGCAGGCCCTTGAAAGGGAAACCAGTGAGGGCTTTCTTAGCAGCATTATCCGCTACCCATTGACGTAGCCAGACAGAGCAGCGTATAGCCACCAACAAGGCAGAAGTTCTACCACACATTCTAATGGCATCATCCATAGCAGACAGAATATATGCAATAAAGTCCTCACAAATCAGTAGAGATCTATACTCTTCTCTACCCGCATCCTCAGATGCCCCGTCCAAGAGACACTTAAGCACCCCTTTAATGGCAATTGCCGTAATAGCAGAGGCACAAATCGGGCCCAGAGCTGTCCCCACACAGGCAAAGGCGTGACAGGCCAGTTGGTCCAAGCGCCGGTCCTCCCCATCCCGCAGGGTAATAGTATGAGGAGAATGCATGACAGATGTATTGGACAACCCGAGAACGGGCACATCCACCTCGGGAGGACATGACCAACGCTTAACATCAGCAGGAAAGGGATACCTCTTGTTCCAACACTTAGGAACTCCTGGCAGCTTGCTAGGCCGTTCCCATTCCTTGAGCACTAGATTATTAAAGTGAAACTGCTCAGGGAACTCCCAGCATGGCTTAACCGTATGAAAAAACTCACCCTGCTGCTGCGGGGCCACTGCCGGGGGAGAAAAACAAAGCACTTCAAAAATATGACTCAGCAGCCTGTCAGTGTCATCAGGGGACCACGGGTCTTCCCCAAAAGGAGTCCCAGTACTACCGTAAATCTTAGGTTGTTCCTCAGATTCTGAAACAGAAAATAATTCCCCCTCCTCAAGGGGGTGTAGGGACCTGAAAGTGAGTAAGGGCCCTCGTCCTTACAGGGAAGAGGGAAACCACGGGTGATAAATGCCGCTTCTTAGCAGAAGCCTTACGCGGGGAAGACCCAGCAAGATGTTTTTCAATGCTGGCCACCCGTGCAGCTAAATCAGGTTGAGACTCCCCGCTAATATGCCCCTCGGAGGGGGTCAGATGTAAGCGTGGGGGGGGTAGGCGAAGCCCGAGGGGGCGCCGCGCCAGTAACAGGCAACCCAGGCTGCAGTGCAAGTACCTGCTGGCCACAGCGTACACACACCCTGACATTATCACTTATAGGGGATACTTCACACATAACACATAGCCGGGCTTGTCCCGAAGGAACCCCAAGCACATTATCCCCAGAAGCCTCCATATGCTGATTATAGTGCCACAATAGGCCAATATAGGGTTAACGCTAATGATAGCAACCCGGGATGCCCCAATAGCCCGCTAGGGATGTGGGAGATATAATAGTAATAGCTCAAAACTAAAAGGGGGAGGACCCGGAGAAACCACAATGAGGTCTACCCGCCTGAAAGACATAAGAAGACATCCCTGTAAGAATACAGTAAAAATATATATATATACATAACAATCCACCCCGTAGGGGCACTCACGGACCGCGGTAGGAAACAGCAGACACGCAGCACGAAGGAGGTAAAAATGCCGTCCGCATACACCTCGAGGGGCGGACCACTAGAGAAGTGATGCGGAAAACATCATCCGCAGAGCCCGCCTCCCCCCGAAGAGCGCGAATCGCACCCACATGATCCTGCCGTCCAATGATGGCGCGGCAGAGCCTGAGGTAATGTCGCCGCCGTCCGCGGAGCGATGTACAAACACGCGGTGGCTGCCAGTAAAAAACACATTAAAGGAGCACTATCGCGAAAAAATGGTCCAATGATAAAAATCCATATAAATATGATGGATGTAGGGAGAAGAGGTCACTTACACACTCGGCATAAAAATATATTCAGCCAGGCTTGTTTTTTTTATTTTGATGGAAGGAAAAGGACATCCGGGGTGACAGGTTCTGTCACCCCTGGATTTTATTCCAACCAGGAGAAAAAAAAACACAAGCTTGGTGGGAGTTTTATTCACTTCAGGTGTATAAGTGGCCCCTCCTCTCATTAGCCGATGTTTTTATATGGATTTTTAATATTACACAATTTCGCGATAGTGCTCCTTTAAGCAAGAAACGCAGGATACAACAAATATCAATTCTGGCACAGGCAAGTGAATATTCAGGCTGCTTGACATACCGCACACACGCCCCCCCCCCCACTCCCCCTGAGATCTCCAGGGAGAGCGAAGGAAGGGGGCTACTCAGTGAAACAAAATGAGAGGAGGGGGCAGATAGCTAAGGGGGGTAGGGATTAAAGGAGAACCTCGGGAGCAGGAGGGGGCATCCCACAAGGCTCACCACAGGCCTATACCGCCTACCCTGTCAAAGCAGGGACTGCGGTCGGAGCAGCGCTCCTCAAGCACCTAACCCGGGTGCTGTCCTACCTTCACCCGAACCAGTCAGCCGAGGCTGGGAGGCAGTGGGTCCAGAACGGGTGGAAATAGTCCTGCAAGGCCGCAGGCTGGTAAGCCCCGCTCGCCTGCGTATATAGAGAGCCATCTTCTATCTTCGAAGTCCAGACTGCAGATTAAAACTGGGGATTTTGTGGGAGGTCCCTGACTTATATAGGGCCGGGAGGAGCCACAAGCTGTTTTCTGCAGTCCACCGCCATCTTGTGGATGTATTACCCATGTGTAAGGAATATTCTGGAACAGGACGTGCTGTATACTTAAAATATGTTCCTGCTCAGGGAACTCTAGACGCTATTTACCAGGGCGAAAAAGTTCCCCCCGCTTTCTTTTAGCTACCTCAGGGGGAGCAATGTGCAAAATTTCAAAAATATGTGACAGCAGGTTATCAGTGTCCTCAGGGTACCATGACCCAGGGTCACTATCGCACCCCTCCTGCTGGTTTCCAGAGGAGTCAGAATCCTGGGAGAGCTCCTCCATCTCAAGGGGGTGACAGTCACTAAGCTCATCAATCCCCACATACATCTCAGTAAGGGGAGCAGGCCTGGGGTCCAGGTGTCTCTTCTTGCCAGAGGCCTTCCTAGGAGCATTCCTGGCAAGCTGCTTTTCAATGTTAGCAACCCGCAGAGCAGAACAGAATGTGACTCCCTGCCAACATTCCCCTCACTGGGGCCCAATTGCAGGAGCGGGGGAGTAGGTGAAGCCGAGTGAGTCGCAGAGCTGGGAAGCGAAGCAGGCAAACCAGCTTGAAGCGCAAGGACACTATCAGCGCACGGCACGCACACCGTGACAATGTTACTCACAGGGGATACCCCACACCTGGAACACAGCCGGGCTTGCCCCGAAGGGCCCCCAAGCGCGCTATCCCCAGAAGCCTCTATATGGTGATTAGCACAGGCGCAATAGGCCAGCAGTGGGTACAGGCTTAATACAGAAGCCACCCGGGATGCCCTCCCACGGGATGCCCCCAGAAGTTAATATAGGGGGGATGAAGGGGAGAAAAGGAGTGGAGCCGGGAGAAACCACAACCCAATGGTATCCCGCCTGAAAGATAAGTAAAATCACACATAAGCATCCCGCAGAAAAATACCCCAATTCAATTAAAAAACCCCCCAAAAGGGGACTCACGGACCAAAGACACCGCGGGGTCACACAGGCACAGGCCGCTGAATAAGGCGACCCGCCGGAGGAAGCAGCGCTGCAGCCAGGAAGGGAGAAATCCACACGTGCTGCTCGTCCAAAATGGCGCTGGCAGAGGTACCCCGAGGGGCGGGCCGCGAGGTGAACGACGCGATACGCGCCATGACCAAGCTAAAAACACCAGAAAACACACCAAAAATACAATTCTGTGATTACTCACCTGTAGAATTGGTATTATATGTATACAGCACATCCTGTTCCAGAAGATATTCCTTACACTTGGGATATACTCCAGTAGATGGCGCTGGACTGCAGAGACAGAAAAGTGGCTCCTCCCGACCCCATATATACCCGGGACCTCCCACAAAATCCCCAGTATTGAAAAGCAGTAGCAAGAGACCGGGAGAACCATAACCATTATATGAAAATTTGAACATAAGAACAATCACCATAAAGAGGTAACTAAAGATAATGATAACAAGAGTGGGGTGGAACAGGACGTGATGTATACATATAATACCAATTCTACAGGTGAGTAATCACGGAATTGTATTATTCTAAGTATACAGCACGTCCTGTTCCAGAAGATATTCTTTACACTTGGGACATCCAATAGCAGTGTCCGTAAGGTAGGGTGGGATCCCCAAAAGTGACAGCAGACAGTTTAAACCACTGCCGCCTGCAGAACCTTGCGGCCAAAAGCAGCATCAGCTGAGGCCCTAACATCAACAGATAAGACCAAGTTCAAGTCCCAGACTGGTAACATAGGCTTACGTCCCTGAGTGAGCAGATCTGGAACACGTGGCAGGGCGTACTGATCTACTGCCAACTGCACAATGTCTGTGAACCACACTCTTCTTGGCCAACAGGGGGCCACCAGGATGGTTGGCAACCCTTCCTGAACTATCTTGCGCAGCACCCTGCCCAGCAGTGGAAACGGGGGAAACGCATACAGGAGCTGGAACCTCGTCCAAGACATTGCCAGGGCCTCCGTGGCCAAGGCCAGAGGATCCTGGAGCAGAGAGACAAAGACTGGAAGCTTGTGATTGTGATGGGATGCAAACAGATCCACATCTGGCTGACCCCAGC
This sequence comes from Gastrophryne carolinensis, assembly GCA_027917425.1. Lineage (NCBI taxonomy): Eukaryota > Metazoa > Chordata > Amphibia > Anura > Microhylidae > Gastrophryne > Gastrophryne carolinensis. Next base: position 421,813,043 of record CM051234.1, on the reverse strand, counting down.
GGTGGCACAGGGAGCGAAATACCCTGCTGCTGAGGGACCACTCTCCCTGCTGAGGGAGTCTGCCTCCAGATTCTCCACCCCCGGGATGTACACAGCTGAGATGCAGGGAACATTTTTCTCCGCCCAGGACAATATCAGGGACACTTCCTTGAGGGCCCTCTTGCTCCGGGTCCCTCCCTGATGATTGATATAGGCAACCGCCGTCTGGTTGTCCGAGCGGACCTGAACAGCCCGACCCCTCAGGTGTGGGGTTAAGTGGGCGAGAACCAACCTGATTGCCCTCAATTCCAGAATGTTGATAGGGGCATGGGCCTCCTGAGGACCCCACTGACCCTGGAATTTCAGGGACTTCCAGAATCCCCCCCAACCTGTCAGACTGGCATCTGTGGTGACAGTCTCCCAGCAGGGGGCCAGAAAGGACCTGCCCCCCAGCAGGTTCCCTGAGACCAGCCACCACACTAGAGACCGCCTGACCTGAGGGGACAAGACAAACGCCTGATCCAAGGACACAGGGTCCCGATCCCATACTGACAAGAGGTGAAGCTGAAGAGGCCTCATGTGGAACTGAGCATATGAGACCGCCTCGAAGCAGGACACCATCAGGCCCACCAGCTGCATTCCCTGGCTGATGGATGGATGGGGACAAGACAGCAGGAGCTGAACTTTCTCTCCACCTTCTGCTGAGGAAGAAAGATCTTGACCCGAGCTGAATCCAGAATCATGCCCAGAAAAGACTTCACCATGGAAGGAGACAGGGAAGATTTGGGGTGATTGATCACCCAGCCGAATGACTCCAGTGTGGACACCACCCTCTGAGTGTCCAGCTCTGCCTGATGGAAGGATTGAGAAGCGATAAGCATGTTGTCCAGGTAGGGGAGAATGCGAATGCCCTGAGATCTCAGCAGGGCCATCACTTCTGCCAGCACCAGAACCTGAGGAACCTCTGATGACCTGGAAAGATAGGAACGTGAAGGTAAGCATCCTTGATGTCTACAGAAGTCATGAAGTCCCCTGGGCGTAAGAAGGTCACAGCTGAGCGCTGAGTCTCCATGCGAAAGTGTCTGAATCTGACAAACTTGTTGAGAATCTTTAAATCCAGGATAGGTCTGATGGACCCATCCTTTTTGGGCACAATGAAAAGATTGGAATAATAGCCTTTCCTTCAAGGGCACCCGGCAGATGACACCTAGATCTAGAAGGCCTTGGACAGCCAGGGAGAGACACTGGGCTGACAAGGGGTTTTGAGCTAAACGAGATTTGATGAATCTTGGGGGCGGCCAGGCTGCAAACTCTATCTTGTAACCAGAGGATACTACCTCCTGAATCCACCGGTCTGAGACATGACACCTCCAGACGTGAGCCAAGAGCCGAAGCCGTCCCCCCACCCGGATGGGTGAGGGCGCCCCTTCATGCCTGAGGGGGCTTGGGGGAGGACTTAGTCTTGGGACCCCAGGGGGGGCCAGGGCGGCCACGTCCTCTACCCCTGCCCCAACAATCTCCACGGGCTCCAGCAAAGGAAGCTCCTCATCCAATTCTGGAGCCCCTGAAGGAGGGAGAAGGAGGGAGAAGGCACCTGAACCCAGAAAGGACCGGGGCTGCCTTTTACACTGAGGTAACTTGCCACCCTTAGCAAACAAGTCCAAACGTTCCCCAAAGAGGCGCAGCCCCTTGAAGGGAAACCCAGTGAGGGCCTTTTTGGCAGCATTGTCAGCTGCCCACTGGCGCAACCAGACCGAGCGGAGTATCGCCACCAACAAGGCAGATGCTCTGCCACACATTCTGATGGTATCATCCAGGGCAGAGAGAACATATGTAACAAATTCCTCACAACGCAGAAGAGCTCTATACTCTTCACTACCAGCATCATCAGGGGCCCCATTCAAGAGACCCCTGAGCAGGCTTTTAATAGCAACAGCCGAGATAGCAGAGGCACAGACCAGACGGAGCGCGGTCCCAACACAGGCAAAGGCATGGCTAGCCAGCTGATTCATGCCCCTTCATGCCTGAGGGGGCTTGGGGGAGGACTTAGTCTTGGGACCCCAGGGGGGGCCAGGGCGGCCACGTCCTCTACCCCTGCCCCAACAATCTCCACGGGCTCCAGCAAAGGAAGCTCCTCATCCAATTCTGGAGCCCCTGAAGGAGGGAGAAGGAGGGAGAAGGCACCTGAACCCAGAAAGGACCGGGGCTGCCTTTTACACTGAGGTAACTTGCCACCCTTAGCAAACAAGTCCAAACGTTCCCCAAAGAGGCGCAGCCCCTTGAAGGGAAACCCAGTGAGGGCCTTTTTGGCAGCATTGTCAGCTGCCCACTGGCGCAACCAGACCGAGCGGAGTATCGCCACCAACAAGGCAGATGCTCTGCCACACATTCTGATGGTATCATCCAGGGCAGAGAGAACATATGTAACAAATTCCTCACAACGCAGAAGAGCTCTATACTCTTCACTACCAGCATCATCAGGGGCCCCATTCAAGAGACCCCTGAGCAGGCTTTTAATAGCAACAGCCGAGATAGCAGAGGCACAGACCAGACGGAGCGCGGTCCCAACACAGGCAAAGGCATGGCTAGCCAGCTGATTCATGCGCCTGTCTTCCTCATCTCTCAATGTAGTAGTGTCAGGGGGATGCATGACAGATGTGTTAGACAACCCCAGAACTAGTGCATCCACCTCTGGAGGACATGACCAACGTTTAACCATTTCAGCAGGAAAGGGATACCTCTTATCCCAACTCTTTGGTACCCCAGGAAGCCGGCTAGGCCGTTCCCACTCCTTGAGAATCAGATTATTAAAGTGAGTTTGTTCAGGAAACTCCAAACGTGGCTTAACAGTATGAAACAGCTCCCCCTGCTGCTGCGGGGCCACGGCAGGAGGAGAGATACAGAGCACTTCAAAAATGTGAGCCAAAAGTCTGTCAGTATCAACTGAAGCCCATGGGTCAGATCCAGACTCAACATAACCCCTAGGCTGATCCTCAGATGATTCTGAATCAGAGAATAATTCCCCTTCTTCCAGGGGGGTATAACCAGTAACATCAAAAAACTCCTCAGCTTCCATAGGAAAGAAAGTAACAACGGGTGCCAGATGCCGTCGCTTAGCAGGGGCCTTGCGCGGATTACCCCACACGCCACACATAGCCGGGCTTGTCCCGAAGGAACCCCGAGCACATTATCCTGAGAAGCCTCCATATGGTGATTATCACGGCAAAACAGGCCAATAGGGATTGACGCTAATAAAAGCAACCCGGGATGCCCCAATAACCCGCTAGGGAAGTGGTAGTAAGGGTATGTAATTGCCCTCCAATAAGAGTTAACACTAAATAGAGGGGATAGGACCGGGAGAAACCACAAGTTTGACCCGCCTGCAAGACATAAGCAAAAGATCCCATAAGCGATATGCAATACAGATATGTACATAAATATATCAGCCCGCAGGGACACTTACGTACCGCGATAGTGAGACGCCAGGCACACGCAGCAGAGAATTAAAATGGCGCCCGCATATACCTCGAGGGGCGGACCGCGGAGACAGTGATGCAAAACGCGTCATCCGCAAGGCCTGCCCCCCCGAAGAGCGCGACAACGCGCCCACCTGACAAGACCAGCCAATGATGGTGCAGCAGCGCCTGAGGCGACGCCGGCGGAGCGCAGTACAAACGTGCGGCGGCGAAAGAAACCAGTGCAATCAATTCAACAGGGATCAAGCACAACACACAATATATATAGCAAAGACATGCACCCCCCGAGAACTACAAGGGAGAGCGAGGGGGAGGCAACGGCCAGCCTAAAGGGAGCCAACTGTGGGGACAGGGGGCGAGGGGCAATAAATGCGGGAGGGGCATTCCATAAGGCTCACCATGGGCCTATGCCGCCTACCCTTTGGTAGAGGACTGCGGTTGGAGCAGCGCTCCTTAGCACCTGACAGCGGTGCTGCCTACCTTCACCCGAACCAGAGCAGCCTGAGCTGGGAGGCAGTAGAAGGAAATGGGTGGGAATAGTCCTACAGGGCCGCAGGCTAGTAGCCCCGCTCACCTGCGAGTAGAGAGAGTCATCTTCTAGTCATCGCAGCCAGGACTGCAGAGAAGAACTGGGGATTTTGTGGGAGGTCCCGGGTATATATGGGGCCAGGAGGAGCCACTTTTCAGTCTCTGCAGTCCAGCGCCATCTACTGGAGTATATCCCAAGTGTAAGGAATATCTTCTGGAACAGGACGTGCTGTATACTTAGAATAAACTTGAAAACACCACAGATATGACTACTCGCCGCCACCCCCCCCTTTTGTCCCCCCCAACCAAGTTAGAGGGGGGGGGAAGAGAGAGAGGGAGAAGCTGCCGCAAGCAGCCATGGTCAGGGAGGGAAGGGGGCGGGGGGGTACCCAAAGGAAAAAGAGGGGACACATACTTGGGGATAAGTTGACGCCGTCATATGCCACCCTCTTTGGGGCCAATTACCCAGAAATAATAAATCAACTGGGAGCCCTTCTACACTTTTAGCACCACCTGAAACTGCCCTGGTTGGGACGCCTGGCAGCAGTTAAGATGACAGTTTTGCCTAAAATCTTGTATTTTTTTAGGGTGCTTCCGGTTAAGGTCACTAAATCATCCCTTCAACCTCTACAGAACAAGATCAACAGGTACATTTGGGGGTCAACTTGCTCACGAATAGCCAGAAGAACACTATATTGCAGGAAAGATCAGAGAGGACTCGAGGCCCCACATCTATATAAGTACTATGTGGCAGCGCAGGTGGCTTCCTCGCTCCCTCTACACTCCGGAGGAACTTCCCCGGTCTTTGACCCCCCCCCCCCCTTGAACTCTGGGACAAAAAAGCATCAAATCTGGGGTGGTGCTCACAGCAGACTCCAGCTGCCCCACTGTTGGGTAATCCCCTGTTTAAGCCGGTGGTGGGATCCAAGTGCAGCTTTGCATGGTGGAGGGAGCAGGGAATCACTGATACAGGATGTGGTGGTGCATTGGAGAGGTGTGGGCCCGCACTCTGTCGAGACCAGGTCCGCCTTTCCGCCAGGCGAAAGATATAGAGGGTTGCAATTGAACCACTTCAATACAGTGACCCGGGGCAGAAAGTTCCCCCAACTCCTACTGCAGGGAAAGCTTGCTACATTTAGATACAAATGTATCAGAAATGGCCAGCTGTATCTAAATGTAACAGGTTTCCCCTACAGTAGAAGTGTAATGCACATTTGTGACAGTAGGCCCATTTAAATGGCAGTCCACAAGCAATATCTCTTCTTTTTACCAGAAGACAGACACCACTTTGGATACCACCTGCTGCACACCTGCACATTCATGCCTCCTTCATCTTCCCCTGTTGAGACATGAGAACAATACTATGGTTGGTGTTGACACTGCTGGTTTTTAATTTACCCAAAATGACTAGAAATTGCTATATTGGGCCACATACATATAATATTACTTTATATGATGCAGAAGTGAGAAGCGTGTCCTGCAGACACAGGGATCTCACCCAACCTTACACATGCCCAGCAGCATGTGCCCTGGGCGCACAGAGCACTTATCTCCCTACTTATATATATCTTGGTGTGCAGTTGCCAATAGCAACAGTTTGCAGATAGTGAAAACTTCTTCAACAAAACACACATCTGCTAACATTGAATATATATATATATATATATATATATATATATATATATATATATATATAAATAAATGAGAGAGAGAGGGGGGGAGAGGGAGAGGGAGAGAGAGAGCGCTAGCACCTTCAGGACATATTTTCACTTTCAAAATGTAACCCTTTCCTTAGCTTTAACAAATAAAGTGAATACATGCTGGCAAATGAGGTCCCCTTTAAAATCAGATTTATAGAGCATTTTCTTCTTTACTAAGCCTACTTTTATATATTCACCTTTTATTGATCTTTGTATTTTAGAGGCATTGTAATACATTGCAATACAAAAAATGTTTTGGGGTGAACTAAATTATATCATAGTTTTGATAAAATCAGTGAGAAATTAACAAAGAAAACTGAATAACCTACATAAACTGACCTTTTCTTTCTGGAGCTTTAAACTAGGACAAAGTGGGACAGAATATTTCACAGAATTATTCACATAATTCACAGAATTACAAAACAAATATTTTCCATCATGGAAATGTGTTGTATACATATACATGGTGTATGGCAGATATATAAATATATAAAAGATATACAAATACACACACAAAACCATAGCGCCTGATTTACTTTTTTTTTTTTTTACAGTGTGCCATTTTAACCAGTACAGAGATTGCCATGGTTTGTACTAGTGTGCGCCATCATGCTGCTATTTGCTACAACAAAACGTGACTGGTGTGACAACTGTTTCTACTGTTCTACGCCAAGGTAGATCTCCCCACAGATGCGCACAGGTCAAGTAATTAATGCTTAGATAGAGCTATAAAGGCAGCTATGTGGAGATACACAAAAAAGGATCTGCTAGTGGCTCTCGAGGAGAGGGTTGAGGAACACTAACCTAGGGTTTAGAGGAGGAAAATAAGACAAAAATACTCTGAATCAAATGGTGCAGGGGTACATCTGGACTTCTCATGCCAGCATACCACTTCTGCAAGCCCATTTTAGATAGGGAGGCGGGTTAGGTTGGGAGTGTGGGTCAGAATCTGGGAAGGGGGGTTAGGTTGGGGTCAGTAGCTGGGGATTAGGTTGGGAAGTGTGTCAGTGGCTGAGGTGGAGGAGTTACCTAAAGGTAGTGGCAGAGGTAGGTTGGTTGGGAGGAAATAGTGACAAGGATGGAGGGGATAGGTTGAGGTAGCAGCAGAGGTGGAGGGGTTAGGTGATGGTAGCAGCAGAGGTGGAGGGGTTAGGTGATAGAAGAAGCAGGGATGGAGGTGTTTGGTGGCAATAACAGAAAGTGGGGTGGCACCTGTGTGTGCAAATGGGTGTCAAGCCTCCTACCATGAGCAGAGAGATAGCAGACAGCAAACAAATTTCAAAGACAAAATCCAATGGCTAGAGGAGTCAGTAGTAAATGAATCCGGGGCTTTAAACAAAAAGAGTAGTCCAAAAGGGGTGGTCAAAAGGAGAGCAGATTTGAAACCAGGATTCAACACAAAGGGTTAATCCGAGAGGTGTAAATGAGAAGCGAGCTGAGGTCAAACCAGAAAATGCAAAGGTACTTCAAGAGCAAAGACATGGGGTGGCACAGTCAAAACTGGAGAGAATTTTGTGGGACCATCTTGCTCTGGTTGGATGTTAACACAGCTGAGATGGCAAATGCATAAGCTGACATGGCAGGTGGACGTTAACAGCTGACATGACAGGTGCATCGCTCTCCTATCTGAACTGAAACTAGAGGCCATACATGTGCAGAATCGATCACACATGCTGACCACACCTGCACCTGTACAGAACAAGCCGGATGCACAGGATCATTAAATGGCCATTGCTCATTGTAAATCGTTTCCAGAGTAGGGTGCTGGGTACAAATTGTGTGTTTGGCATTATGCACCACTGTTTCCATACCAGCAGGTAATTCACCCAGCCAGGATGCTCTGGATGATGCTGGTGTAAAAGCTCTGCCATATTGTTGCCGGTAAGTTGAAGTCCCTCAAGCGCCTTAGGTGGTAGAGACACTGGTCCCCATTACTCACAATGGTATTGATGTGGAAGGTCCTGTGTGAGATGCACTCAAAGGTATTTGAACTCAAGCAAGCTTTCCACAGTAGTTCCATTTTTCACCAGGAGAGGAAAGTGTCTTTCCTGTGTTTTCCTGAAGTTCACTATCATCTCTATTGCTCTTTTGTCTTGCTGACATTAAGTTGGAGGGGATATGTTGTCAGTCATCAAGCCCACCACAACGGTCCAATACCCAATTCCCTGCTCTTACAACCTGCAGCCTGTCTGTCAGAAATGTCTTAAAGTGATTGGCAAGTTAAAAAATACAATTTTGTGAGTACTCACCTGTAAAATGGATATTGTCAGTGTGTCACACACCCCGCTTCCCCTTTAATTCTTACGATCGGATTACTCCACCAGCAGGTGGCGACGTTGCAGAGAGAAGTCTTGAAAACGAGCCCCCTTCCGGCCTATATATACCTGGGACCTCCCACTTAGCACCCAGTGAATTCAAAAGCAGAAAGACAAGGTACCAGGAAATCCAATGGTAACCTCAAAATAAAGAAAAAGCTTCACCATATAAAGGATCCAGGATACCAAAAAGGGCGGGTGAAGCGGGGTGTGTGACACAATGACAATATCCATTTTACAGGTGAGTACTCACAAAATGGTATTATTCTCAGTGTGTCACACACCCCGCTTCCCCTTTAATTCTTACGATCGGGACATCCAAAAGCAGTGTCCACAAGGGATGGGTATCCGAAGGCAAAATGAAGCATAACTTAAATGACTGCAGTCTGCAGAACCTTGCGGCCAAACACAGCATCCGCTGAGGCCCGCACATCAACCTTGTAAAACTTAGAAAAAGTATGAACAGAAGACCAAGTAGCAGCCTTACAAACTTGTTCAACAGAAGCTTGGTGCTGAAAAGCCCAAGACGCTCCAACGGCGCGAGTAGAATGAGCAGTGATACGAAAAGGGGGAACTTTCCCCTTAGCAGAATAGGCCCCAATAACGGCCTGACATATCCATTTGCTAATGGAAGATTTGGCCGGCGCCAAACCCTTCCTAGGCCCACAGGGCACAACAAAAAAGGCATCAGTTTTACGAAAAGGAGAAGTAATAATCAAATAAACAATGCAAAACCCTCTCCTTGTCATTCTTAGGCTTAGGACACAAGGAGGGAAGAACAATATCTTGATTCAAATGAAAAGCAGAAACAACCTTAGGAAGAAAGTCCGGTTTGAACCGAAAGACCACCTTGTCCTGATGCCTCTCAAAGTAGGGCGCCTGAATCGACAAGGCCGCCAACTCCGAGACACGCCGAACCGACGTGAAAGCTACCAAGAAAGCAGTCTTCTGAGTCAAGGTAGACAAAGCAATATCCTGCAAGCGCTCAAAGGGAGGAGCCTGAAGAGCAGAGAGAACCAAGTTCAAGTCCCAAACAGGGAGTAATGGTTTCCTGGGAGGCCGCACATGCGTAACCCCCTGGAAAAAGGTTTTAACTAAAGGATGAAGTGCAAAACGCGTCTGAAAAAAGATAGACAAGGCAGAAACCTGCCCTTTCAAGGTACTCAGCTGAAGACCAGAGTCCAGCCCCGATTGCAAAAACTCCAGAATCCTGGAGACTGAAAAGACCCTACAAGGCAAAGATCTAATCTCACACCAAGCGATATAGGCTTTCCAAGTCCTATAGTAGATGATAGAAGAAGACCTCTTTCGGGCACCGATCAGAGTCTTAACAACCGAGTCAGAAAGACCCTCCTCCTTCAAGATGGAGGTTTCAGCAGCCAAGCCGTCAAACCCAGCATTGGTAAATTGGGGTAACACAGCCGGCCCTGAGTGAGCAGATCGGGCCGAAGAGGCAGAACGAACTGATCCACTGCCAGCCGAACGATGTCTGCGAACCATACTCGCCTTGGCCATCTTGGAGCCACGAGAATGGCGGACACCCTTTCCAGAGCCAGCTTCCGTACCACCCTGCCTAGCATGGGTATCGGAGGAAACAGGTACAGAAACCCCAGATCCCCCCAGCTCAGGGACATGGCGTCCACCGCCAGAGCCAGAGGATCCTGGGAGAGCGACACGAAGGTCGGGAGCCTGCAATTGTGATGAGAGGCAAACAGGTCCACCTCCGGTGTCCCCCACCGGAGACACAGCGACCGAAAAACTTGAGGATGGAGAGCCCATTCTCCAAGACGGGAAGAGCCCCTGCTCAACAGATCCGCTTCCCTGTTTTCCACACCCGGAATGTAAACTGCCGAGAGACAAGGAACATGGGCCTCCGCCCAGGTCAGGATCAGGGACACCTCTCTGAGGGCACCCAGACTGCGAGTCCCTCCCTGATGATTGATGTAAGCAACCGCTGTTCGATTGTCCGAGCGAACCTGAACCGGAAGGCCCAGAACATGTTGAGTCAAAAGAGCAAGAACCAGACGGATGGCTCTCAGTTCCAGAATATTGATGGGCAAGTGGGCCTCTCGAGGTCCCCACTGCCCCCGGAACTGAAGATCCTTCCAGAATCCCCCCATCCCGAAAGACTGGTGTCCATGGTGACAATTTCCCAAAGAGGAGTCAGGAAAGACCTGCCCCTCAAGAGATTGGTCGAGACCAACCACCATTGAAGGGACTGCCGGACCCGGGAGGACTACTGGAAGGGCCGATCCAACGACCGTGGTCGCCGGTCCCAGGACGCCAACAGATGAAGCTGAAGCGTCCTCGTGTGAAATTGAGCGAAAGGAACTGCCTCGAACGAGGCAACCATCAACCCTACCAGCCTCATCCCCAGACGGATGGACGGCCGAGGATTGGAAAGAAGGACCCAAGCCAACTCCTGAATCAGACAAATTTTGGACTGAGGCAGAAACACCCTGTGTAGACAAGAATCCAAACGCATTCCCAAAAAGGACACCACCCTGGCCGAAGCGAGGGAGGACTTGGGAAAGTTGATCACCCAACCGAAGCTTTTCAGCGTGGAGACCACCGTCCTGGTGTTTGTCTCCGATTGATTGAGGGAAGGAGCCATGATGAGAAAGTCGTCCAGATAAGGTAGGACATGAATGCCCCGAGATCTGAGAATGGCCATCACCCCTGCCAGCACCTTGGTGAACACTCTTGGAGCCGAGGTAAGGCCAAACGGAAGTGCCACGAATTGAAAATGCCGATCCTTCATCACGAACCGAAGAAAGCGCTGATGAGCCCGGCAGATGGGAACATGAAGGTAAGCATCCTTGATGTCTATGGACGTCATGAAGTCCCCCTGCCGAAGAGAACCGATGGCCGAGCGCAGAGTTTCCATGCGAAACTTCCGAGTACGGATGAACCTGTTGAGGAACTTCAGATCCAGGACGGGGCGAACCGACCCGTCCTTCTTGGGGACTGTAAAAAGATTGGAGTAAAAACCGAGGCCCACCTCTAAGCGCGGCACCGGCCGGATGACCGCCATTTCCAGAAGACTCCTTACCGACGCCAGGAGCCCCTGCGTGGCCAAAGGATCGGTGGGCACCCAAGACCGGAAAAAACGTGAAGGAGGGCGAGACTCGAACTCCAGCTTGTAACCGGACGACACCACCTCCCGGATCCATCTGTCCGGAACCTCCTGGTCCCAAACCAGGGAGAAGTGTCGCAAACGTCCCCCCACCCGCACGGGTGAGGGCAGCCCCTCATTGCTGAGCGGGCTTACCAGCAGGCTTGGGCTTGGCGCCCCAGCACTGACCGGGACGGCCACTGCCCCTCCCCCCGGGTCCAACCTGCACCCCTGGTAGCGGGAAAGGAAGCCCCTCTGCCTGCTCTGATTCCCCGAAAGGAGGGACTAAAGGAACTCGCACCCCGAAAGGAGCGACGAGGCCTCTTGCGTTGAGGCAATTTACCACCCTTGGTAACTGAATCCAATTTATCGCCAAACAGGCGCAAACCTAAAAAAGGGAGCGCTGTAAGCGCCTTCTTAGAGATAAAGTCCGCCGTCCACTGGCGCAGCCACACTGACCGACGAATAGCAACCAGCAGTGCCACTGTCCTGCTACTCATCGCAAGCGCATCGTCCTGGCGGCCAGGACAAAGGAAATAAACGACTCACACTGCTTGAGAGAACTAAACTCATCACAAGAGGGATCAAGACCTGCGTACAGATCCCTAATAATGGACCTAACTGCCAACAGAAGTGCCGACGTACACACCGGCCGCAGTGTCGATCCGGCACTGATAAAACCATGGCGAGCCAATTGATCAATCAGACGATCCTCACCATCTTTAATGGTAGTAGTGTCAGAGGAGTGCAACACAGCCGTGTTAGACAGCCCTAACACAGGGGTATCGACGTCAGGGGGAACTGACCAAAGCTTCACCAAATCCTCCGGAAAGGGATAACGTTTATCCCAACTAGGAGGAATTCCAGCCAGGCGCGTGGGTTGTTCCCATTCTTTAAGGACAACCCTCACAAAGTGTTGTTGCCTGGGAAACACCAAACGCGGCTGGGGAACATCAAACAACTCACCCTTTGGCGGAGGGACCACCGCGGGCGGATCCAAAGCCAAAATTTCAAACATTTGAGCCAAAATGGAAGGAGTGTCAAGGGACACCCCCGCACCCTGATAGCCAGCAGTGTCAATCCCTAGCTGGTCTGCAGGCTCATCCGACTCCTCAAGGAGTTCCCCCTCCTCATCAGGGGGACAATCGGACCAATCCAATATTTCAAACATCTCATCCTCCGAAACAGGCGCTGCCGGAGAAAGGTGTTTCCGCTTCGCCGTAGCCTTCTGAGCTACTGTGGCGGAAATTATTTTCTCGAGGTTGGCCAATCGTGCACACACCTCGGACTGCGAATCCCCACCTTTGACAATGTCACACGGGGTCCGGAATAAGGGAGGGGGGTAGGAGATGACGGAAGTTGCGAGGAGCCAGAAGCCGGAGCGACAGACTGGCGCGCAATATTCTGCTTTGCACATGGAACGCATAATATGACATAATCGCCTGGGAGCGGAGCCCCACAACCCCCACACAGCCTGGATAGCCCAGAAGAGCCGTTTCCGGTAAGTGATAAGTGCCTCCAGGAGAAAAGCTAGAGTGCCAGGGCAAACTCAAACATAAATAACACAGACACAAAAAGAAAACACTGCAGCTAAATGACGGCCCCACGAGCGCGAGGTGGGGACCGTTACCTGTTGCCGCTGCAGAGGACAGCCACACACTCCTGGACGTGCACTATTCCCCCAGCTCAGCAGCACTTGTCTCAGTAATGAGACAGAGGAAGAGGAAGTGAGGCGGGCCCGAGCTCAGCGACGCGCCCCGGCCACGCCCCCTGCCAGTGAGTCACAGGACGAGGGCCGACAGAGGACTCGGCCCCGCCCCCAGGATACGAGTGACGCGGCCCGCCCAATGGCGGCGCCGCGTGCAAAAGCGGAGGGAAATTCAAAAGTAAAAAAGTAAACAGTAAAAGGAAAGAGCCCCAGCAGCCCAGGCCACGCGGCCGCACACCGCAGCGCTAAGTCTGCGTCTGCCAGCCCCCTCACACATACACACATACAACAGTAAAAGCACCCCATGCAACCCCCCCCCCCCCCCCAAAGCGAAGGGAGAAGGGACCAAGCGGGAGAAGGTGGCCAAGGGGGACATTGGGACAGGGGCATCCCAAATCCAGATCACCATGCCGGATAGCCGCATTGCCCCACGCGTGGGGTCGAGCGGAGGAGATAAGCTCCTAGGCACCTAGTGCCATCTACCGTTGCCCAGCCAGCAGCCTGGGCTGGGAGGCTTCCATTAACCATCTAGGCATGTAAACAATAGAACTGGGCAGAAATAGACCAAAAGGGGGTGCCGGGGTTTGACCCCGGTTACCTGCAAGCAGGAGACTTCTTTCTTCTGTCTTGTCACATCTTGCAGAGAGAAAACACTGGGTGTTAAGTGGGAGGTCCCAGGTATATATAGGCCGGAAGGGGGCTCGTTTTCAAGACTTCTCTCTGCAACGTCGCCACCTGCTGGTGGAGTAACCCGATCGTAAGAATTAAAGGGGAAGCGGGGTGTGTGACACACTGAGAATAAATAAATATCAGTAGCTTACCTTACATTGAGTCCCTCCCATTGCTGTCCATTGCTCTCCTTCCTGCTATGTCTGTCAATTTAGTGAGGAAATCACTTCCTTATTCAGCTTTCAGTCTCCACCACGCTGACCTGGTCCTTCAATCAAACAGTGGATTGAGAATGGAAACACCAATCACTCCGTCAGATGTCCTGATTGGCTGCCTATCTCTGCAGCTTTGAAACCCTGCCCTCCTCTCTGGTCACACTATGTGCTGGCAGGCTGGAGACGCACTTAGCCTACAGCATCTCTTACCCCCTTTTTCTGGTCACACTATGTTCTGGCAGTAGTATCTAGAGGCACAACAATGCACTTATTGTTTTACTATGATAGATATAAAGCATGCAGTGTGCTTACATCACATCACTGTTGCCATACCCACAGTTTCTCTTTTTTTTCTCTGCATCTCCAGTGCTCCAATACTTTAAAAAAAGATAACTTAGGAACTACAGGCTCTTTTTGAAAAGGGTTTGGGACAGTGCAAGGTGTAGCCCGAGACAATGGGACAACAAACAGGCTTACCTTAAGTATAACTTAAATCCATTTGCCAGATAAGGGCTTAGACCTAGCTGCCCCAGTTTCCCTGCAAGAATTGAAGGGATTATTGTATTAAAAGCTGAATGATTCGAATCCAAGGGCATCATATAAACGTGAGTCATGAAATTTCTTATTTAGTGATTAATGATCTGGGCCTAGAGGCTATTTTAGAACTGATGCAATTAAATAACATGGGTTTAGCTTGCTATTTATCACTAAAAGAAGCAACTGAGTTGGCATTTAAACCGGGCCAACAGCCTGGCACAGTTGGAAAAGAAAGGTAGCAGCCTCTCCCAACTGACATGCAGAGTAACAGGAAGCTCAGCATGACTTCCTGTTTACAGGTGGCCTGCAAGCCCATGAGCGGCCAGCTTATTTTTAAAATTTACCCTAGCAGGCGTTAGAAAAAGGTAAATTATTTTTTAAGTGTGGCAATCTAAATTGCCCTGCAGAGGGATGCATATGAGCACAGTTTTTTGTGTTGGTCTGATCTAAAACATTTTTGACTGTTGGTCCTCTTTAAAGGGTGGCTTAAAGAGTTATCATTGCCCATACAGTCAGTCAGTAGACATGAAGTCTAGCTTAAAGAGACAAACGGTTGGTTAAGTTTCCAAGAATTGACTATGATTTGCCATTTGGCCATATCTCACATGGTTTTATATTTGTGGTTTAATATATCCTAAATATGGGCATTAAACAATGTTCCCAAGGCAGTTAGGTGGGGTTCACACTGCCATAATCATGTTGCGATAGTGGACACTGATATTAGTGCGATCGCCCTATCCCAGTGATTTGCCAGCATTTTAGGAGCAATTGTTATTTGCTATAGAGTAATCACATCCAAAACACTGCATGCAGGACTTTTTTCAAACATCCTGCAAATGCTATTGTCTATGTGAATGGCTCATAGAGGCACATTGGCCGAGCATGTGTTGTAGAACAGGAAGAGGTTAGTTTGTTCAGGCATGGGGGGCAAAATCCTGGGTTTTGGCCCACTTTAAATACTGTTAAATACCGTTTCCTAACATTTTGTATATTTAGACTAGTCTTTCAACCAAATCACCATGACTAAGTAACATTTAGATAACATTCAGCTGTATTTACATCATTCACACTTTATCTGTAGCTGGAGCAACATTGGAACTTGTTCTGTACAAGATGTGGCAATCTAGAGGTCACCTGAGTTCACACTCATGTACAGTGCCAAGAAGGTAAATTATTAACTTGTAATGAATGGCACTAGATTGGTCAATGCTATTGAATTGTCTTTGTTCAGTGCCAGGTTAGAGGAATAGTTATCCTTCAAATGGTGTAACTATACATCATGCCATAGAATATCCCAACTATAGGGTTTATTCGGTACCATAATTTTTTACTCAATTTTAGTGTGAGAAAACACTTTTTCACAAGATTTTTTTCCTCAGTTCAATACAGCACTATATTTATCTGTGCAGCTTTTTAAATCATTTGCACAGCTAAATATAATGCTTTATTGCAGCAAGGAAAAAAATCATGAGAAAAAGTGTTTACTCACAAAACATATGACTAAAAAAATGACTGTGCTGAATCAACCCTTATATTCCTACACTGACAGTGCTGATTCCTATAATGTGGGCCAGGGGCTTTTTTCCACTGGATCCTGAAGCTTTGTCCTGTCTACTGAGTACTGTTAGATCTGTTCCTGTCACATAACATTAACTATATTTCTCCTGCAAGAATTTTGATGCAGGTAGGTGATTGTTCTTTTGGTTTAGGTACCAAACCCCATGCTTGCACCTCCCAGCTTAGCTTATAACTTGGTTAAGTGGCTACCACCTTTGTCTTTGATACCAGGTCATCCGGAGTTATTATTAACACACTGCAGCAGTTTTTACTTCCGCCCCCGCATTGTAGCCTCCAGTAAAGTAGTAATTTACAGAACTCTTAGCCAGCTCACTCCAAAAACTCCCTACACTGTGCGTGCGGCAGTACGGGCATTTAAATTAATGGGGCTTCCCGTCTGGCGGCAGCAGGCAGCTGCAGATAGATGGCGCTGCAATCGAGTGATCGGCATAGCGGATTACAGGAAAGTTAAGTGTTTGTTAAGTAACCCCCCCACCAAGCTTTAGTCCTAGATAAGGGTGGCAGGGTGGGGGATGATCACAAAACGTGTAATGCAAAAGTGCAAAAGGGGTTGTAAGGAAAAGATCTGTCTCCTAAAATGACATCACGCCCCACCCTTCAAAATACTGGCACAGTAGCAAAAAGAGGTTTTCTTTGTAGTTGTAAAAAAGAAACAAAATTAAAGTCATACTTCAGTCAAAAAACACTATATTTACCTTTTATCCCCCGCAGACTATTGGAGCTAGTCCAGTGCTTACACATACTGGATCACCCAATCCCTGATCCTTTGCAATAGTTCCTGTAACAAGGGCGCAGGGTGGAGCATAGCCTATAGCACAGCGAGGTAGAGGCAGCAGCGCAGATCAGGGATTGAAGTGTGTAAGCATCGGACTAGCAGCAATAGCCTGCAGGGGATGAAAAACTTGTTTTTTGACTGAAGTATGACTTTAATTTTGTTTCTTTTTTACAAATACAAAGACAGAAATGGGTTGTATAAATCATTCACGGTCACAGAAAACTGAGAATTCAGCCCTCTGGGTAGAGTCACAACTACTGTGGAAACTGATAGTCTACAAGTATTATGGTAACAATGAAGAAGATAAACAATGTTACAGAATATAAACCCAAAAAACAAAAAAACTGTTGGAATTCTTAAAATTGGGCACACCAGCAACAATATTTAGAAAAATATAATAATGTTTATTAATGGCATATAAGCAATAAAAACATGCAGGGGATAAGACAAGGGGGAAATAAAAACAAAGGGTCTCCTGATGAAGTATTATGATGAATAAAGTTCCAGTTGGTCAAAAGAGTCCCTTTAAACCAAACCGTATCTCTAAAATATCCAAAAATAATTGGTCCAATAATCAATATTAAATATACATAGTAACTAATTCATGATACAAAGTAGGGGCGGTGCAAATAATAAAGGTGTGTACAAAAACAAAAATAAATAAATAAAAATAAATAAAAATAAAAATAAATAACAATGGCAATAACAATAGCAGCAATAAGAAACCACCCAGTAAATATCCCAATGAGTGTTTTGTAGAAGAAAAAAAAAAAAAAAAAAAAAAAAAAATTTGGTGTTAAATATAATAAGTTGCAAATAAGTGTCTACTGATACAAAAAGTGCAGATAAAATGAAAAACTTCTATTAATGAAAAACGCTACTGCAGACATGAATAAATTCAGTGCTGTCTGCAGGATATCAAAGTGTATTAAAGTGATCCACGAGGCTGAGAGGCCTCATTGATACATTATGTTACAATCAAAAAGATAAACAAATAAACAAGCTCGCCAAGCGAAGCCCAGCACCTGGATGCAAAGTTGTTACAAAGTGCAATACAATTAAGAATGAACAAAACAATCATCAGCAATGAAACTACAATACCGCCCGGACATAAAGTGATCACAGGAGACCCAGCGACCCCGCGCGCTCCGCCGTCACTCACACGGCTTCTGATAGGGGTGCTGTTAAAACTGTGCAGAGCTCCTTTGTAGTGTCGGAGCGCGGCCCGCCCGATGCGCCCCTCCCCTTCCTCACTCCGGAAACAGGTGGGAAACGTCATCCCTACAGCCCCCAGCTGGTCCCGCCCCACACGATGACCCGGCCGCCGTCATCGGTGCACAGAGAGACGCGATCAGCCAGGGGGGCAGGGAGGGCGAGGGAGTGACAGTGCATGCAGTGGGCCCCGCTACCCCAGGCACAAGAAGAGCCCTGACACATAAAATTTAAAACATATATAACTTATGACCAATGTATGCCCAATCTGCATAATCACTCATATAATTCAATGTCTATATTGCACAAGATAATAAATTGATCATATACTATCTGTAGTCATGGAAGCCAACATATATTCTGTATTACGTCGGCAATGGCAACCTGTCCATATAAGTATTTGGCCCATGTATAAGGCTTCCAATCTAACACTTGAATATAGTCTTCACTAAGGATCCTGTTGTATAGTGGTGAAGGCATGGTTATTATCATCCTCCGTATTCATGCCCAACCTAGGGCCGATGTACAGGCCCATGACCCACATATATGCTCCATAGGTTATATCCAATCAATCGATCATATCCGGTGGAGCGGGGTTCAAGTAGCCCCGGCAGTCCCTCTTTGTACGATGCATTTCAAATAAGGGACAGTCCATATCCTCAATCTACTCCAAACAGCATCTCCTAGAGCCATATGTCCCAGATGTAGGTCAAATGATCTTGCAAGCTGAACTAATCCAGGGTTATGCAGCCCTCAGCCTATGCAGCTACAGATCTGAATCCTTCATTTCACCCTAAGGGGTTATAGCACAGATGGGAACCACCGACAAGTTCTTCATGCAGCCAACGCGCCCAGTATCACGTGTTCTGTACCTAAGACAAAAAAAACCCAAACCTGTGTTAAACTACAAAGGAGATAGGAAGTAATATGTCCGTATTACCCCTGTTGGACATTGAATGTACATGCATAAAAGCTCCCAAGTGCATTGTGTGCATAAGTCAAACAAAAACGTGTGAAAATGTCAACATGTGTGGAAATGAAAATACCAGTGAAAGTGTGGCACCTGTGAAAATAAGAATTGCCACAATAAAACGAAAATTGGAAAAAAATATATAAAAATACCACAATCTAACAAAAAAGTGCTGTATGGGTGTCCCCCACCCCACCCCCCTTTTTTTATTTATCTAAACCACCCTCTCAGTGTGCCCCAATGTATAGTGCTAAAACCAAGCATGCCCAATGAGCCCACAACCTAGCAAGTGATGACTACTCCCACGCGTGAACTGAGTGTTGGTGGTGCTGTGCAATAAGTGCAGTGATAGTGGGTGTGAAAGTCTGCTGCACCTAACATGTTGATGGTGTGTGAGTAATTAACCTGACCCCAGAAGGGGTGTGTGTCCGCCCAGCAGGATGCTGGCAGGCGCAGAGGGCTGCACTAACCCAATGATACCGGTCAAAAATTATTTAAATAAAGGGGGTGTAGGCTACATCCTCATTTAGCCCGTGTGGGGCCGCTGAGTCCAGATTATAAATCCATCTGAGCTCTTCCCTCAAGAGTTTGTTTTTGAGGTCTCCTCCACGCGGGCCCATGGATACCCTCTGTAAGCCTATTACTCTGAGGTCAGAGATGCTGGAGTTGTGTTTGTGAAGAAAGTGTCTGGCAACCGGTGTTAGTAGCTTACCTTGTTCAAAATCCCGGGACGCCAATCGAATATTAGAGAGGTGAGCCTGCACTCTGGTCTTCAACATATTCTGTGTTTCTCCTACATAGAGTTTAATACAGGAACATTTAATAGCATATACCACCGATTTGGTGTTACAGTTGATGAAGTCCTTCAGTGCAAAGTTGCGACCCGTGACTGGGTTGCTTACCTCTTTTGATGGTGTCATATGCTTACATATGGAACACCTCCCACATGGTGCTGATCCTCTAGTGCCCATAGATTTCAACCACGTCTCTTCTAACGATAGGTGGCTATGGCACAGATAATCTCTCGAGTTTTTGGCTCTTCTTGCCACTACTACTGGTTTTTCAGGAATCCATTCCTTTAGGTCTCCATCACTTTTAAGTATATCCCAATGTCGTGTCAAAATAGCTCTTACATCATCCCATTGGTTATTAAATCTTGTCACCACTCCCAGTTGCTGCTGTGATGGTTTGCGTTCATGTTTTTGAAGTAAGTCTGAGCGGTTGGAGACGCGTGCCCGTCTTATGGCTTCTGTCAAAGGTCTCTTCGGGTACCCCCGGGCTTTGAACCTATCTTTGAGAAGAGAAGCCTGCCTCTCAAATTCTCTCTTAGTGCTGCAATTCCGTTTTAATCTTAAGAACTGACCAATTGGTATCCCTCTCTTAAGGTGTACCGGGTGTGCACTATCATGATGAAGCAGGCTGTTGGTCGCAGTGTCCTTTCGATACAGTGTACTCTCAATGGTCCCATCCGGTTTCACCAAGAGGTTTAGATCCAAAAATGTGACACTCTCTGTAGATAAATGGGATGTTAACGTGATATTCAGGTCATTGGTATTTAAATGCAACAAAAATTCATCACATTCATTTTGGGTGCCATCCCAAAAGAATAAAATATCATCAATGAATCTGAACCAGGCCACGATGTGGCCTTGGCTCAGATCCAGGGCATCCTGAAAAACTACCTCCCGTTCCCACCAGCCTAAGAATAGGTTGGCGATAGAGGGGGCGCATTTAGCGCCCATCGCCACTCCCATCCGTTGTCTGTAGTACCTCTTATTAAAGACAAAGTAATTATGTTCCAGTACAAACCGAACTACATCTAGGATGAATTGTCTACGCCTTGGTTGAGTGTTAGCTTCCATACTAAGGAAGTAATCAATCGCTCGCATGGCTAGTTCATGCGAGATATTCGAATAGAGAGACTCAAAGTCGCATGTAGCCACTATGCAGTTCTCAGGTAAATGTAGCTGGTCAACTTTAGTCAGTAGATCTAGAGAGTCTCTAAGGTAAGAGGCCAGCCCTAGCACATGGGGCTGGAGGAAGCTGTCCACCCACATGCAGATGTGTTCAGTGAGGGATCCTATCCCAGAAATGATTGGGCGTCCTGGTGGTCTCACAGGGTCCTTGTGGACCTTGGGCAACATATAAAAGGTTGGGGTCACTGGGTGATCCACTTTCAAGAATGCACTCTCATCTTTATTAATGGCCTGATCAAGTAATGCCTGGTCAATAAGTGTGTAAATCTCGTTCTTAAACCTTGGTCCAGGATTAGACACAAGTCTCTCATAATATCTGGGGTCATTGATCTGTCTTAAGGCTTCCTCCATATAGAGGCCGACTGGGAGGACAACAATATTCCCCCCCCTTGTCCGCCTCCTTGATGACAATATCTCTCCTCCGCTGGAGGTCTCGGAGGGCTTTCTGTTCACCTTTACTAATATTGAACCCACCACCCCGGGTAGAAAGATGTTTGACATCTTCACTCACCATGTGGAAGAATGTTTGTATCGCCGGGTTGGTGGAAAGCGGGGGGGAGAAGGTAGACTTTTTCTTGTGTACACTTTTTTTGGTCTGGCCCATAGCTTCATCTTGTAGTTCTTCCAACATTGCCAAAGTCCGTACCTCCTCGGGATCCCAATTTATACCATCCTTACGTCGCTGAATATTCGCGAAGTACTTTTTGAGGAGTAAGCGTCTGCAGAAGAGAAAAATATCTTTGGTGATCTCAAACTTATTTGCATTTGCACATGGGGAAAAAGAGAGGCCTTTGGCAAGTACCGACCTCTCATCTGATGTTAATGGTACGTCCGTAAGATTAATGATCTGTAGCTGTAATTGATCATCCTCTGGGGGAATAATCCTGCCTGTGTTGGTTGGCCCCATAGTCAGTCCCCGGTTGGGGTCCAACCCACTGCCTCCAGTTACCGGGTCAGTGGCTGTTTCTGTCTGACATAGCCCCATCTGTTGCGATCTCTCAATCTGACCCCCCTGTCGGCTCTTCTTTCTCGAGTGCCCCCCCGTCTAGTTCGTCGTTGCTGTCCGACAAAAAAGACGAACTCTGTGAACGTGTCAAGCTATTTCTTGAAGAGTTCCCACTTCTAGGATGGTGGGGTTTGTCCGGTATGTCCAAATCTCGTTGTTTAGGGGCGTACCGTAGGTTGCCTCTATGTTGCCACCTGTAGATTTTATGTTGGGTGGCATCATATTTATCCCTCATAAATTTCTTTCTTTTCCCTTCCGCTATTTTCTCCTCATGTTTGGAAATATCACTTTGTAAATTTTGCATAAAGGGAGCGACAAGGTTGGTTTGGTCGAATTTAGCTAATGATTGTTCCAATTCCCCAATCCGGGATTTCACCCTCTGCAGCAATTCTTTATCGTGGGTGATCAGCATATCCATCAAAATTGCAGAGCACTTTGCAAGACCTTTTTCCCAAATGTTTTTAAAAGGATCCGTGGGTTCCCAAGTTGGGAATATTTGTACCCTCAGCCCCCGGGGGCATAGGTGCTGTTCTATATATGTCTCTAATGTTCTAACATTCCACCAGAGTCTGATATGGGTAAAGTAGGCTTGTCTTAATTCTCTGGTAATATCCCTGAAGTCACTAGGGATAGTTTGTCTATACACAGGATCCATGTCTCCAAAAATATCCTGGACCTTATTTGTCCATTGTTGCTCAAGTGTTTCAATGTTGACTAACATCTTAATAATCAGATGTGTGCTCACCTAACCAATCCAAAGCATCAGGGAACAGTGGGGCCACACCAAAGGGGTGGCCAACTCACGTCCCAACGACAACAATCTAATGAAAAAACTACCTGGTAAGGGGCACTACTGATATATATGGAAACTACAATTAATACAGCTTGGGTGCTCCATGAATTCCAAAATACATGTTTATAAACCCAAAAAACAAAAAAAACTGTTGGAATTCTTAAAATTGGGCACACCAGCAACAATATTTAGAAAAATATAATAATGTTTATTAATGGCATATAAGCAATAAAAACATGCAGGGGATAAGACAAGGGGGAAATAAAAACAAAGGGTCTCCTGATGAAGTATTATGATAAATAAAGTTCCAGTTGGTCAAAAGAGTCCCTTTAAACCAAACCGTATCTCTAAAATATCCCAAAATAATTGGTCCAATAATCAATATTAAATATACATAGTAACTAATTCATGATACAAAGTAGGGGCGGTGCAAATAATAAAGGTGTGTACAAAAACAAAAATAAATAAATAAAAATAAATAACAATGGCAATAACAATAGGAGCAATAAGAAACCACCCAGTAAATATCCCAATGAGTGTTTTGTAGAAGAAAAAAAATAAATAAATAAAAAAAAAAAAATTTGGTGTTAAATATAATAAGTTGCAAATAAGTGTCTACTGATACAAAAAGTGCAGATAAAATGAAAAACTTCTATTAATGAAAAACGCTACTGCAGACATGAATAAATTCAGTGCTGTCTGCAGGATATCAAAGTGTATTAAAGTGATCCACGAGGCGGAGAGGCCTCATTGATACATTATGTTACAATCAAAAAGATAAACAAATAAACAAGCTCGCCAAGCGAAGCCCAGCACCTGGATGCAAAGTTGTTACAAAGTGCAATACAATTAAGAATGAACAAAACAATGATCAGCAATGAAACTACAATACCGCCCGGACATAAAGTGATCACAGGAGACCCAGCGACCCCGCGCGCTCCGCCGTCACTCACACGGCTTCTGATAGGGGTGCTGTTAAAACTGTGCAGAGCTCCTTTGTAGTGTCGGAGCGCGGCCCGCCCGATGCGCCCCTCCCCTTCCTCACTCCGGAAACAGGTGGGAAACGTCATCCCTACAGCCCCCAGCTGGTCCCGCCCCACACGATGACCCGGCCGCCGTCATCGGTGCACAGAGAGACGCGATCAGCCAGGGGGGCAGGGAGGGCGAGGGAGTGACAGCGCATGCAGTGGGCCCCGCTACCCCAGGCACAAGAAGAGCCCTGACACATAAAATTTAAAACATATA
This sequence comes from Gastrophryne carolinensis, assembly GCA_027917425.1. Lineage (NCBI taxonomy): Eukaryota > Metazoa > Chordata > Amphibia > Anura > Microhylidae > Gastrophryne > Gastrophryne carolinensis. The sequence goes on along the minus strand of CM051234.1, from coordinate 421,789,246 downwards.
TAACTTATGACCAATGTATGCCCAATCTGCATAATCACTCATATAATTCAATGTCTATATTGCACAAGATAATAAATTGATCATATACTATCTGTAGTCATGGAAGCCAACATATATTCTGTATTACGTCGGCAATGGCAACCTGTCCATATAAGTATTTGGCCCATGTATAAGGCTTCCAATCTAACACTTGAATATAGTCTTCACTAAGGATCCTGTTGTATAGTGGTGAAGGCATGGTTATTATCATCCTCCGTATTCATGCCCAACCTAGGGCCGATGTACAGGCCCATGACCCACATATATGCTCCATAGGTTATATCCAATCAATCGATCATATCCGGTGGAGCGGGGTTCAAGTAGCCCCGGCAGTCCCTCTTTGTACGATGCATTTCAAATAAGGGACACGTGGGAGTAGTCATCACTTGCTAGGTTGTGGGCTCATTGGGCATGCTTGGTTTTAGCACTATACATTGGGGCACACTGAGAGGGTGGTTTAGATAAATAAAAAAAGGGGGGTGGGGTGGGGGACACCCATACAGCACTTTTTTGTTAGATTGTGGTATTTTTATATATTTTTTTCCAATTTTCGTTTTATTGTGGCAATTCTTATTTTCACAGGTGCCACACTTTCACTGGTATTTTCATTTCCACACATGTTGACATTTTCACACGTTTTTGTTTGACTTATGCACACAATGCACTTGGGAGCTTTTATGCATGTACATTCAATGTCCAACAGGGGTAATACGGACATATTACTTCCTATCTCCTTTGTAGTTTAACACAGGTTTGGGTTTTTTTTGTCTTAGGTACAGAACACGTGATACTGGGCGCGTTGGCTGCATGAAGAACTTGTCGGTGGTTCCCATCTGTGCTATAACCCCTTAGGGTGAAATGAAGGATTCAGATCTGTAGCTGCATAGGCTGAGGGCTGCATAACCCTGGATTAGTTCAGCTTGCAAGATCATTTGACCTACATCTGGGACATATGGCTCTAGGAGATGCTGTTTGGAGTAGATTGAGGATATGGACTGTCCCTTATTTGAAATGCATCGTACAAAGAGGGACTGCCGGGGCTACTTGAACCCCGCTCCACCGGATATGATCGATTGATTGGATATAACCTATGGAGCATATATGTGGGTCATGGGCCTGTACATCGGCCCTAGGTTGGGCATGAATACGGAGGATGATAATAACCATGCCTTCACCACTATACAACAGGATCCTTAGTGAAGACTATATTCAAGTGTTAGATTGGAAGCCTTATACATGGGCCAAATACTTATATGGACAGGTTGCCATTGCCGACGTAATACAGAATATATGTTGGCTTCCATGACTACAGATAGTATATGATCAATTTATTATCTTGTGCAATATAGACATTGAATTATATGAGTGATTATGCAGATTGGGCATACATTGGTCATAAGTTATATATGTTTTAAATTTTTTGTGTCAGGGCTCTTCTTGTGCCTGGGGTAGCGGGGCCCACTGCATGCGCTGTCACTCCCTCGCCCTCCCTGCCTGATCGCGTCTCTCTGTGCACCGATGACGGCGGCCGGGTCATCGTGTGGGGCGGGACCAGCTGGGGGCTGTAGGGATGACGTTTCCCACCTGTTTCCGGAGTGAGGAAGGGGAGGGGCGCATCGGGCGGGCCGCGCTCCGACACTACAAAGGAGCTCTGCACAGATTTAACAGCACCCCTATCAGAAGCCGTGTGAGTGACGGCGGAGCGCGCGGGGTCGCTGGGTCTCCTGTGATCACTTTATGTCCGGGCGGTATTGTAGTTTCATTGCTGAATTATTGCTGCCTTATTGTATTGCACTTTGTAACAACTTTGCATCCAGGTGCTGGGCTTCGCTTGGCAAGCTTGTTTATTTGTTTATCTTTTTGATTGTAACATAATGTATCAATGAGGCCTCTGAGCCTCGTGGATCACTTTAATACACTTTGATATCCTGCAGACAGCACTGAATTTATTCATGTCTGCAGTAGCGTTTTTCATTAATAGAAGTTTTTCATTTTATCTGCACTTTTTGTATCAGTAGACACTTATTTGCAACTTATTATATTTAACACCAAATTTTTTTTTTTATTTTTTTTATTTTTTTTTCTTCTACAAAACACTCATTGGGATATTTACTGGGTGGTTTCTTATTGCTGCTATTGTTATTGCCATTGTTATTTATTTTTATTTTTATTTATTTATTTTTGTTTTTGTACACACCTTTATTATTTGCACCGCCCCTACTTTGTATCATGAATTAGTTACTATGTATATTTAATATTGATTATTGGACCAATTATTTTTGGATATTTTAGAGATACGGTTTGGTTTAAAGGGACTCTTTTGACCAACTGGAACTTTATTCATCATAATACTTCATCAGGAGACCCTTTGTTTTTATTTCCCCCTTGTCTTATCCCCTGCATGTTTTTATTGCTTATATGCCATTAATAAACATTATTATATTTTTCTAAATATTGTTGCTGGTGTGCCCAATTTTAAGAATTCCAACAGTTTTTTTGTTTTTTGGGTTTACAAACATGTATTTTGGAATTCATGGAGCACCCAAGCTGTATTAATTGTAGTTTCCATATATATCAGTAGTGCCCCTTACCAGGTAGTTTTTTCATTAGAATGTTACAGAATAAATGATACAGAAAAACTTCAGCAATTTCACTTAAAAAAACAAAAACAATATCCAACCCGATAGTGGGACTCCCAGTCCTAATGAAGGAATTCTAGAGGTTTAGGTTACTCTCGAATTTTACGATAAATTTTGACAAATCAGAGGCCTTGGACGTAGGCCTACAAGGGGCCACTGTGACGAGCCTAAAAACCTCATTCCCATTTAGATGGACTTCTCCAACCTTGACTTATTTAGGCACGAAATTGCTGAATTACCTTGACGTATTATATCGGTACAACTTTATGCCGATGTTGGACAGAATAAGATCAGTGCTAAGTAACTGGAATATCCCGACATTCACCTGGATAGGAAGGATGAACATTATAAAAAGCAATTCTGTGAGTACTCACCTGTAGAATTTTCTTTGTTCTTGCATGGCACGGCCCGCTTCGGTATTTATAACAGTTGGGTTATTCCGCCAAGTGGCGCAGTGGTACTGCAGAAAAGCTGTGGCTTGTCCCGGGTCCCTATAAAAACGGGTTTAACCATAGAGTTCCCCAGCGTACACAAGCAGAGAGACAAAAAGCCGGGAGAGAATAAGTAAAAAATGTGAAAAAGGTAAAAGACCCCAATTGACTTGGAACAATCACCATAAAGAGGCAACCAAGCAACAACGATAACAAGGGTGGGGCGAAGCGTGCCGTGCCATGCAAGAACAAAAACAATTCTACAGGTGAGTACTCACAGAATTGCTTTTTTCTTTATTGCATGGCATGGCCCTCTTTGGTATTCATAACAGTTGGGACATCCAAAAGCAGTGTCCAGAGTAGGGTGGGATTCCCAAAGAGTAACGGCCAGTAGTTCAAGTCACTAACGTCTGAAGCACCTTGCGGCCAAAAGCAGCATCCGCTGAGGCCTTAACATCAACCTTGCAAAACTTGGAAAAAGTATCAACAGAAGACCAAGTAGCGGCCTTGCAAACTTGTTCAACAGAAGCTTGGTGCTGAAAGGCCCAAGAGGCACCAATAGCACGAGTGGAATGAGCACTAATCCTAAAGGGAGGTTCCTTTCCCTTAGCAGAATAGGCAAACCCTTTCTAGGTCCAGAAGTGAGAACAAAAAGAGCATCAGACTTCCTGAAAGGCTCAGTGGCGACCAAATAAAAATTCAGAGCCCTGACCACATCTAGGGAATGCAGAGTCTGCTCCTTGGAATTAGCAGGATTAGGACACAATGAAGGCAAGACAATGTCCTGATTAAGATGAAAAGCAGACACAACCTTTGGCAGGAAGTCCGGCTTGAGCCGGAACACCACCTTATCCTGATTAAAATAAGGAGGTTTGATGGAAAGTGCTGCTAGCTCAGAAACTCACCTTACAGAAGTGATAGCCACCAGAAAGGCTACCTTAAGGGTCAGAATAGACAAGGTAGCATCACGGATAGGCTCAAAGGGAGGCCCTTGCAGTAGTAAAGGCTTACGGGGTGGACACACATGAGAAACACCCTGAAAAAAGGTTTTAACCAACCGGTGATTGGCAAAAGATCTTTGGAAAAAAATTGCCAGAGCTGAAACATGGCCTTTTAGGGTACTAAGTTGAAGGCCCTGATCCAAACCATGTTGCAAGAATTCCAGAATCCTGGGAATAGAAAACGCCCGACAGGGAAGAGACTTGGACTCACACCAGGAAATGTAAGCATGCCAGACCCTGTAATAAATAAGGGACGAGGATTTCTTCCTAGCCTGAATCATGGTATCAACAACAGAAGTAGGCAACTCCTTTTCCATCAATATGGAGGTTTCAGCAGCCAAGCCGTTACAGCCAGCGTTTGTAAATTGGGATAGCGTAGCTGCCCCTGGGTGAGAAGATCTGGATCCTTGGGCAAGACGTGCTGATCTACTGCCAACCGTACGACGTCTGCGAACCAAACTCTTCTTGGCCAACAAGGGGCCACCAGTATGGCTGGTACCCGCTCCTGGGCTATCTTGCGCATGACCCTGCCCAGGAGAGGAAACGGAGGGAACACATCGAGAAGCTGAAACTCCGTCCAAGGTATTGCCAAGGCATCCATGGCGAAGGCCAGAGGATCCTGAGACAGAGAGACAAATCTGGGAAGTTTGTGATTGTGACGGGACGCAAACAGGTCCACGTCCGGCTGACCCCAGCGGTGACAGAGGGAGAGAAACACCTGGTTGTTGAGAGACCACTCTTCCAGACGAGACGTCCCCCTGCTCAGGGAGTCTGCCACCTGGTTCTCCACCCCTGGGATGTAGACCGCTGAGATGCAGGGAACATGCTGTTCCACCCAAGACAGAATCAGGGACACTTCCTTGAAGACTCGCTTGCTCCGAGTCCCTCCCTGTTGGTTGATGTAGGCAACCGCCGTCTGGTTGTTTGAGCGAATCTGAACAGCCCGGCCCCTGAGGTGAGTGGATAGGCGAGAAAGAACCAACCTGATCGCCCTCAGTTCCAGGACGTTGATGGAAGCATGGGCCTCTTGTGGGCCCCACCGACCCTGGAACCTTAGGGACTTCCAGAAGCCTCACCAGCCGGTCAGACTGGCATCCGTGGTGACCGTTTCCCAGCACGAGGGCAGGAAGGACCTGCCCCCCAGAAGGTTCCTTGAGTCCAGCCACCACGAGAGAGACTCTCTGGCCAGGAGAGACAGAACAAATTCCTGATTCAGGGACACAGGGTCCTAATCCCAAACTGACAAGAGGTGCAACTGAAGAGAACTGTGAAACTGAGCAAAGGGGACTGCCTCAAAGCAGAACACCATCAGGCCCACCAACTGCATCCCGACGGATGGAGGGATGAGGACACAACAGCAGAGCCCGAGCCTGCAGCTGACGACCTTCCACCTTCTGCTGAGGAAGGAACACCTTGACCTGAGAGAAATCCAGCGTCATGCCCAGAAAGGTCCTCACCAATGACGGGGACAGAGAAGACTTGGGATAGTTGATCACCCAGCCCCAAGACTCCAGAGTGGATGTCACCATTTGAGTGTCCCGCTCGGCCTGAGGAAAAGACTCGGCCACAATCAGGATGTCCTCCAGGTAAGGAATGATGCGGATGCCCTGGTTCCTTAGCAGAGCCATCACGCCCGCCAGCACCTTGGTGAACACCCGAGGTGCCGAGGTGATACCGAAGGGTAGAGCCACAAACTGGTAATGCGGACCCTGCAGCTCGAACCTTAGAAACCTCTAATGACCTGAGAAGATAGGTACATTAAGATAAGCATCCTTGATGTCCACAGTGGTCATAAAGTCGCCCAGGCGAAGGGTACTGACAGCAGAGCGCAGCGTCTCCATGCGAAAATGCTTGAATCTGACAAATTTGTTAAGGCCCTATATTCCTTCCCCACACTACCAGCTGTTGTGCCATCAAGGAGACGCTGTTTCTTAAGGGCAATAGCAGTAATGGCGGCAACACATACAGGGTGCAAGCCAGCCCCCACACAGGTAAAAGCATGGCAGGCCACTAAATTCATGCGCCGGTCCTCTCCATCCCTCAGAGTGGTAGTGTCAGGGGAATGCATGACCGAAGTATTGGACAAGCCTAGCACGGGAGCGTCCACTTCAGGGGGAAAATACCATTTTGTGAGTACTCACCTGAAAAATGGATATTGTCAGTGTGCCACACACCCCGCTTCCCCTTTAATTCTTACGATCGGGTTACTCCACCAGCAGGTGGCGACGTTGCAGGGAGAAGTCTTGAAAACGAGCCCCTTCCGGCCTATATATACCTGGGACCTCCCACTTACATAGAAACATAGAAGGTTGACGGCAGAAGGAGACCATACGGTCCATCTAGTCTGCCCTTATGTGTATACTGTATGTACTCTTTATCTTAGGATAGATGTGTGCTTATCCCAGGCATGTTTAACCCTTTAAATACCAGCCACATAAAATTTACGTGGTTGCCTCTCCGTCACTTAAGTGCCATCCATGTAAATTTCACGTGCCTGGCATTTACCACTAACAGTTAAAAGATAGAAAAAAAACCCCACTTACCTCCGGTATCCCCGTGAAGCCTGGGGTCCCCTCTTCCTGCGGGGGGCATCCGATCGCCCCCCCGTCGTCCTCCGTCTTCAGGAGGGGGCCCGAAACCAGCCGCCCCCCCCCCCCCCCCGTTTCCAGCGCTGACATCGCCACTGTAAAAAAAAAAAAAAAAAACTGTCATTTACTCACCTCCGCGCCCGATCCTTCTATCAGGTCTCCTCTTCACCAGGGAGGGGTCCGATCCCCCCCCTGGGCTGCGCAGTCTTCAGGTGAGGACCCTCTTCCGGGTCCTCACCTCTTGAAATGGCGGCGATGGCCGCCGCCGCTTAGCCCCGCCCATTGTGGGAGGAACGAGATGATGTCATCCTGCTCCTCCTATACCCCCTCCGAGCTCCGGCATCTGTCAGATGCCGGTGGTGATCGGAGCAGGGCGGGTGTCAGGTGAGGAGGCTCCGATCGGAGCCCCCTCACCTGTCACCCGCCCTGCGCCGATCACCACCGGCATCTGTCAGTGAGATGATCGGCGCGGGACAGCGGCGAGGGACGTCGGATCGGAGGTGAGTACAGTGTAAAAAAAAATAATAAAGATTTTTTTTTCTTATGTGTGTGTCATTTTTTACTTTTAACCCCTTGTGAACTGGTAAGGGGTCCATGACCCCTATACCAGTTCACAAGGCTGGGGGGATGGCAAGCCACCTGCGCTAGCGGGTGGCTTGCCATTAACCCCTGGCACCCCCATTACCTGCCTCCCCAAAGGCCAGGGGGGGGGCAGAAGAGCCCGGGCCCACATAGGCTATGTGGGCTCGTAGGCTGCAGGGTGGGGGGGCCACAAAAGCTGGCCCCCCCACTCTGTGCCTACAAGCCCCCATAGCTGGTCCCGGGCTGGTTACTTTGGGTAAGGGGGACCCCACGTCAATTTTTTTTTTGATTTTTAAGGGTTTTTAACCCTTAAAAATCAAAAAAAAAATGGGGTCCCCCTCCCCTGGGAGGGGGGACCCTATGTCATTTCTTTTTTTTTTATTAACCCTTTGTGTTCTGTCATCCAGCAGCTATAAAAGGCTTCTAGCAAGTGAGCAGAAGCCAGTGATCGCCGAGGGACAGAGTGCTCCAGGATGGATGGGAGGTGAGTACAGTGTAAAAAAAAAAATAAAAATTAATAAAATATTTTTTTCTCTGCTTGTGTCTGTGTGATTATTTACTTTTAACCCCTTGTGAACTGGTAAGGGGTCCATGACCCCTATACCAGTTCACAAGGCTGGGGGGATGGCAAGCCACCTGCGCTAGTGGGTGGCTTGCCATTAACCCCCGGCACCCCCATTACCTGCCTCCCCAAAGGCCAGGGGGGGGGGGGCAGAAGAGCCCGGGCCCACATAGGCTATGTGGGCTCATAGGCTGCAGAGTGGGGGGGCCACAAAAGCTGGCCCCCCCACTCTGTGCCTACAAGCCCCCATAGCTGGTCCCGGGCTGATTACTTTGGGTAAGGGGGACCCCACGTCATTTTTATTTTTGATTTTTAAGCCTTAAAAATCAAAAAAAAAATGGGGTCTCCCTCCCCTGGGAGGGGGGACCCTATGTCATTTTTTTTCTCGATTTAACCCTTTGTAGTGTGGATGGTATTTGTATTTTTTTGTGAATGTTATAAAATACTTGTTTCAGTTAGAGGGGTCTCCTGGGCAGGAACAGGGGGCTACCGATAAATATGTGGTACCGTTCTAATCGGTAGAAATGGGGCTTTCACATGCAATATGATTTTCCTTAATAAAATACATTTTTTATTTAAAATAAAGGAGTCAATTTTCTAAAAAAAATTTTTATTTATTTATTTTTTTTACTTAATAATATTGTAAAAAAAAAAAATTACAAACAAGACATTTCATGTTAAAGCCTAAACTCTGCTGCAAAAAAAATATATATAATTTTCCTGAAAGTTCCAGCAAAAATGGCGCAAAACATGGCGCAAAATGGGGAAAAATGGCCTGTCAACAGAGGGTGACAAAATCTAAAGTAGGCTGGCAATTAAAAGGGTTAATAGTACCTATGCATGTTGGGTATTGTTCTGTTCGGGGGACCTTGCGCTTTCAGGCTTAGCTTGTTTTTTCTGGTTTGCATATTTATATTTTAGGAAAAGGTGTTTTTTATTCAGCTTTTTTATAAATTTTTTAGGGAGACCCTGCGCAACCAAAGAATTCTTTGAGGTAATAATTCCAGAAAGATGAGCCCACTAGAACAAGCTGGGTACCCTTAGAAAGCTTAACATGTGTACTTTCAGGGAATATATGGTTTATGGGGGATATTCCAAATGTCAAGGGTTGTTTTGGTTGAAAAATCGCAAGGTGCGCACTTTGTCTGCAGAGCTGAAATTTTCAAGTAAAATTACCGTTACGCACATGCTTTACTTTGGGGTGTTTGGCAACTCTTCCCTTGACAGAACCTATGCATGTTGGGTATTGTTCTGTTTGGGGGATGTTGCGTTTTCAGATTAAACATGTTTTTTCTTGTTTGTATATAGTTTTTTTAGGAAAATGTGGCTTTGATTCTGCTTTTTTATCCTTTTTTTAGGGAAAATCTTTGCAACCAAAGAATCCATTGAGGGATTACTTCCAGAAAACTATGGCCACATCAACAAGCCTGGTACGCCTAGAAAGCCTGAGGTGTGTACTTCCAGAGAATATATAGTTTGTTGGGGGTATTTCAAATGTAAAGGGTTGTTTTTCTGGAAAAACTGCAAGGTGCGCATATTGCGTAGCATAGTTGTATTTTATCTGAAAATCCCCTAAAGCGCTGTTTCAGTTTGGGGGAGTCTCCTGGGCAGGAAAGGGTGTCTACCTATACATATGTGGTACCGCTGTAACCGGGAGAAATTGGGATTTCACACGCAATAAGATTTCATAGACAAACTTACATTTTTTATTCCAAAAAAAACGACAATATGTAAAAATTTTTTTTTTTTTTTGCACATATTTCACCCAAAAATATTAAGAATACACCTAACAAATGACAAACAAGACATTTCATGTTAAAGCCCAGACTCTGCTGAAAAAAACAATATATCATTTTCCTGGGAAATCCCTGGAAATCCCTTCAAAAATCACATTTGAACATGGGGAGCGCAAAATGGTCTGGCAACAGAGTGTGACAAAAACTCCGTTGACTGTTGATTTTTCAACTACCTCTGCTGGAAGTTTGTTCCAAGCATCTACTACTCTTTCTGTAAAATAATATTTTCTAACATTGCTCCTGATCTTCCCCCCGACTAGCTTCAGGTTGTGCCCCCTTGTTCTATCATTAAGCTTCTTCTTAAAAACACTTCCCTCCTGGACCTTATTCAATCCTTTCACATATTTAAAGGTCTCAATCATGTCCCCCCTCTCCCTTCTTTCCTCCAGACTGTACAAATTAAGTTCTTTAAGTCTCTCCTGATAAGTTTTAAGTTTAAGTCCTTCCACCATTTTCGTTGCCCGCCTTTGGACGCGTTCTATTTGAATAATGTCTTTTTGCAGGTAAGGTCTCCAGAACTGCACACGGTATTCTAGCTGTGGCCTTACCAGGGCTCTATACAGCAGCATCACAACCTCCCTCTTCCTACTGGTGATGCCTCGAGCTATGCAGCCAAGCATCCTGCTTGCTTTTCCCACTGCCTGGCTACACTGTCCACTCATCTTGCAGCTATCAGTAATCAGTACCCCTAAATCTCTCTCCTCCGAGGTCCAGGCTAACACAGTGCTGCCCATACGGTACTCAGAGCAGGGATTCCTTCTACCCAAGTGCATGATTTTACATTTAGAGACATTAAACTCTAGTTTCCACAGTTTTGACCATCTATCCAGTAAAGCTAAATCATTTTCCATGTTGCAGACACCTCCAGGAATATCCACCCTATTACTAACCTTTGTATCATCAGCAAACAGACAAACTTTTCCTACCAAGCCTTCTCCTATGTCACTTACAAATATATTAAAAAGAATGGGGCCCAGGACATAGCCTTGCGGCACACCACTTGTAACTCGCCTTTGTTCAGATTGCACACCATTTACAACAACACTCTGATACCGATCCCTCAGCCAACTGGAAATCCACTGAACTATCCAGGGATTGAGTCCTACCTTCAATAACTTATCTATGAGCTCCTTATGTGGTACAGTGTCAAAGGCTTTGCTAAAATCCAGATAGGCGATATCCACAGCACCACCTTCATCTAACACTTTAGTGACACTGTCAAAGAAATCAATAAGATTGGTCTGACATGATCTGCCCTCAGTAAAGCCGTGCTGTTTTGGGTCCAATAGGTCATTCATTTTTAGATGGGAAATTATCTGTTTTTTTTTAAGAGTGTTTCCATTAATTTGACCACTATAGATGTTAAACTAACTGGCCTGTAATTACTGGCTTAACACCAGTGATTTAAAAAGCAGAAAGACAAGGTACCAGGAAATCCAACGGTAACCTCAAAATAAAGAAAAGCTTCACCATATCAAGGATCCAGGATACCAAAAAGGGCGGGTGAAGCAGGGTGTGTGGCACAATGACAATATCCATTTTTCAGGTGAGTACTCACAAAACGGTATTATTCTCAGTGTGCCACACACCCCGCTTCCCCTTTAATTCTTACGATCGGGACATCCAAAAGCAGTGTCCACAAGGGATGGGTATCCAAAGGCAAAGTGAAGCATAACTTAAATGACTGCAGTCTGCAGAACTTTGCGGCCAAACACAGCATCCGCTGAGGCCCGCACATCAACCTTGTAAAACTTAGAAAAAGTATGAACAGAAGACCAAGTAGCGGCCTTACAAACTTGTTCAACAGAAGCTTGGTGCTGAAAAGCCCAAGACGCTCCAACGGCGCGAGTAGAATGAGCAGTGATACGAAAAGGGGGAACTTTGCCCTTAGCAGAATAGGCCGCAATAATGGCCTGACGTATCCATTTGCTAATGGAAGATTTGGCCGGCGCCAAACCCTTCCTAGGCTCACAGGGCACAACAAAAAAGGCATCAGTTTTACGAAAAGGAGAAGTAATAATCAAATAGTACTTAACACAGCGTACTACATCCAAACAATGCAAAACCCTCTCCTTGTCATTCTTAGGCTTAGGACACAGGGAGGGGAGAACAATATCCTGATTTAAATGAAAAGCAGAAACAACCTTAGGAAGAAAGTCCGGTTTGAACCGAAATACCACTTTGTCCTGATGCCTCTCAAAGTAGGGCGCCTGAATAGACAAGGCCGCCAACTCCGAGACACGCTGAACCAAAGTGATAGCTACCAAGAAGACAATCTTCTGAGTCAGGGTAGACAAGGCAATATCTTCCAAAGGCTCAAAGGGAGGAGCCTGAAGAGCAGAAAGAACCAAATTCAAGTCCCAAACAGGGAGTAATGGTTTCCTGGGAGGCCGCACATGCGTAACCCCTTGGAAAAAAGTTTTAACTAAAGGAAGAAGCGCAAAACGCTTCTGAAAAAAGATAGATAAGGCAGAAACCTGCCCTTTCAAAGTACTCAGCTGAAGACCAGAGTCCAGCCCTGATTGTAAAAACTCCAGAATCCTGGAGACCGAAAAGACCCTACAAGGAAAAGATCTAACCTCACACCAAGCAATATAGGCTTTCCAAGTCCTATAGTAGGTGATAGAAGAAGACCTCTTTCGGGCACCGATCAGAGTCTTAATAACCGAGTCACAAAGACCCCCCTCCTTCAAGATGGAGGTCTCAGCGGCCAAGCCATCAAAACCAGCGTTGGTAAACTGGGGTAAGACAGCCGACCCTGAGTGAGCAGATTGGACCGAAGAGGCAGAATGAGCTGATTCAGTGTCAGCCAAACGATGTCTGCGCACCATACTCGTCTTGGCCAACTTGGGGCCACGAGAATGGCGGACACCCTTTCCAGAACCAGCTTCCGTACCACCCAGCCTAGCATGGGTATCGGAGGAAACAGGTACAGAAACCCCAGATCCCCCCAGCTCAGGGACATGGCGTCCACTGCCAGAGCCAGAGGATCCTGGGAGAGCGACACGAAGGTCGGGAGCCTGCAATTGTGACGAGAGGCAAACAGGTCCACCTCCGGTGTCCCCCACCGGAGACACAGCGACCGAAAAAGTTGAGGATGGAGAGCCCATTCTCCCACTTCAGCGTCCACTTCAGGGGGAAATGATCACCCTTTTAACAAGATCAACGGAAAAGGCATACCTTTTATCCAAACCCTTGGGCACTGCAGGCAACTTGTTAGGACGTTCCCATTCTTTAAGCACCAAGGTGGTAAAATGTTCCTGCTCAGGGAACTCGCTGTTTACCGGGGTGAAAAAGCTCCCCCTGCTTTCTTTTAGCTACCTCAGGGGGAGCAATGTGCAAAATTTCAAAAATATGTGACAGCAGATTATCAGTGTCCTCAGGGTACCATGATTCCTCTCCGGACGTAGACCCAGGGTCACTATCACAACCCTCCTGCTGGCTCCCAGAGGAGTCAGAATCCTGGGAGAGTTTCCCCCATTTCAAGGGGGGACAGTCACCAAGCTCATCAATCCCCACATACATCTCAGTAATGGGAGCAGGCCTGGGGTCCAGGTGTCTCTTCTTGCCAGAGGCCTTCCTAGTAGCATTCCTGGCAAGCTGCTTTTCAATGTTAGCTACCCGCAGAGCCAAATCAGAATGTGACTCCCTGCCAACATTCCCCTCACTGGGGCCCAATTGCAGGAGCGGGGGAGTAGGTGAAGCCGAGTGAGGTGCAGAGCTGGGAAGCGAAGCAGGCAAACCAGCTTGAAGAGCAAGGACACTTTCAGCACACGGCACGCACACCATGACACTGTCACTCACAGGGGATACCCCACACATGGAACACAGCCGGGCTTTCCCCGAAGGGCCCCCAAGCGCACTATCCCCAGAAGCCTCCATATGGTGATTAGCACAGGCGCAATAGGCCAGCAGTGGGTAAAGGCTTAATACAGAAGCCACCCGGGATGCCCTCCCACGGGATGCCCCCAGAAGTTAATATAGGGGGGATGAGGGGGAGAAAGAGTGGAGCCGGGAGAAACCACAACCCAATGGTATCCCGCCTGAAAGACACAAGTAAAATCACACATAAGCATCCCGCAGCAAAATACCCCAAATCAATTAAAAACTCTCGGACCAAAGACACCACGGGGTCGCACAGGCCGCTGAATAAGGCGACCCGCTGGAGGAAGCAGTGCTGCAGCTAGGAAAGGAGAAATCCAGACGCGCAGCTCGTCCAAAATGGCGCCGGCAGAGGTACCTCGAGGGGCGGGCCGCGAGGTGAACGACGCGATACGCGTCATCACCCGGCGCCGCCCCCCCCCAAGAGCTAAAAAAACCCAGAAAACACACCAAAAAACGTTTAAATGCCACAGATAATACCATTTTGTGAGTACTCACCTGAAAAATGGATATTGTTGGTGTGCCACACACCCCGCTTCACTTCTAAATATTCATCACTTAATGGGTTAACTCGCCGCCAGGTGACGTAGTGCAGAGAGGAAGTCTTGTAACGAGCCCCCTTCCGGCCTATATATACCTGGTACCTCCCTTCAATCACCAGTATATTAAAAAGCAGAAAGACAAGGTACCAGTATTCCACCGGTAACCTCAAAATCAATTTTGATATAAATAAAAAAGGCTTCACCATATAAAGGCTTCGGTAATACCGAAAAGGGTGGGGGTGAAGCGGGGTGTGTGGCACACCAACAATATCCATTTTTCAGGTGAGTACTCACAAAATGGTATTATTCTTGGTGTGCCACACACCCCGCTTCACTTCTAAATATTCATCACTTAATGGGACATCCAAAAGCAGTGTCCACAAGGGAAGGGCATCTCAAGGCCAGGTGAAGCATAACTTAAATGACTGCAGTCTGCAGAACTTTGCGGCCAAAAACAGCATCCGCTGAGGCCCGCACATCAACTTTGTAAAACTTAGAAAAAGTGTGAACAGAAGACCAAGTGGCGGCCTTACAAACCTGTTCAACAGAAGCTTGGTGCTGAAATGCCCAAGACGCCCCAACAGCGCGAGTGGAATGAGCAGTGATACGAAAAGGGGAAACTCTTCCCTTAGCAGAATAGGCCGCAGTAACGGCCTGACGTATCCACTTGCTAATGGCAGATTTGGCTGGTGCCAAACCCTTCTTAGGCCCATGGGGCACAACAAAAAAGGAATCCGTCCTACGAAAAGGAGACGTGATAATCAAGTAGTACTTAACACAGCGTACTACATCTAAACAATGCAAAACCCTCTCTTTGTCATTCTTAGGATTAGGACACAAGGAGGGGAGAACAATATCTTGGTTCAAATGAAAAGCAAAAACAACCTTAGGAAGAAAGTCTGGCTTGAACCGAAAGACCACTTTATCCTGATGCCTCTCAAAGTAAGGCGCCTGGATAGACAAGGCCGCCAACTCTGAGACACGCCGGACCGAAGTGATCGCTACCAAGAAGACAATCTTCTGAGTCAGGGTAGACAAAGCAATATCTTGCAAAGGCTCAAAAGGAGGAGCCTGAAGAGCAGAAAGAACCAAATTCAAATCCCAAACCGGGAGTAATGGTTTCCTGGGAGGCCGCACATGCGTAACCCCCTGGAAAAAAGTTTTAACTAAAGGCTTAAGTGCAACACGCTTCTGAAAAAAGATAGATAAGGCAGAGACCTGCCCTTTCAACGTACTTAGCTGGAGACCAGAGTCCAGCCCTGATTGTAAAAACTCCAGAATCCTGGAGACCGAAAAGACCCTACAAGAAAAAGATCTTATCTCACACCAAGCAATATAGGCTTTCCAAGTCCTATAGTAGGTGATGGAAGAAGACCTCTTCCGGGCACTGATCAGAGTCTTAATGACTGAATCAGAAAGACCCTCCTCCTTCAGGATGGAGGTTTCAGCAGCCAGGCCATCAAACCCAGCGCTGGTAAATTGGGGTAACACAATTGACCCTGAGTGAGCAGATCGGGCCGAAGAGGCAGAACGAACTGGTCCATTGCCAGCCGACCGATGTCTGCGAACCTCACTCGTCTTGGCCACCTTGGGGCCACGAGAACGGCGTACACCCTTTCCAGAGCCAACTTCTGAAGCACCCTGCCCAGCATGGGCATCGGAGGAAACAGGTATAGAAATCCCAGAACTCCCCAGCTCAGGGACATGGCGTCCACTGCCAGAGCCAGAGGATCCTGGGAGAGCGACACGAAGTTCGGGAGCCTGTGATAGTGATGAGGGGCCAACAGGTCCACCTCTGGGGTCCCCCATTGGAGACACAGTGAGCGAACCACTCGAGGATGGAGAGCCTATTCTTCCAGACGGGGAGAGCCCTTGCTCAACCGGTCCGCTACCTGATTCTTCACCTCTGGAATGTAAACCGCCGAGAGACAAGGAACATGGAACACCGCCCAGGTCCGGATCAGGGACACTTCTCTGAGAGTACTCAGACTGCGAGTCCTTCCCTGAAGACCGATGTAAGCAACCGCTGTTTGATTGTCTGAACACATCTGGACCGGAAGGCCCAGAACGTGCTGAGTCAGGAGAGCAAGCACCTGACGGATGGTTCTCAGTTTCAGAATATTGATGGGTAAGTGGGGCCCTTGAGGTCCCCACTGCCCCTGAAACTGCAGCTCCTTCCAGAATCTGCCCCATCCCGACAGACTGGCGTCCGTGGTGACAATTTTCCAAAGGGGGGTCAGGAAAGGCCTGCCCTACACAAGATTGGTCGAGACCAACCACCACCGGAGGGACTGCAGTACACGGGAGGACAACTGGAAGGACTGATCCAGCGACTGAGGTAGCTGGTCCCAAAACGCTAACAGAAATAGCTGAAGCGTTCTCGTGTGAATTTGGGCAAAAGGAAAAAACACTCTGTGTTGATGAGAGTTCAGGCCGGGATGAACCGACCCATCTCTCTCGGGGACTACGAAAAGATTGGAGTAGAAAAAGAGGCCCATCTCTAAGCGCGGCCCCGGCCGGATGACCGTTATCTCGGGGCACCCGAGACCGAACGAACCGTGAAGGAGGGTGAGACTCGAATTCCAGGTTGTAACTGGCCGACACTACCTCCTGGATCCATCTGCCTGAAACCACTTGGTTCCAAATCTGGGAGAAGTGTCGCAATAGTCCCCCCACCCGCATGGGTGAGGGCAGCCCCTCATTGCTGAGTGGGCTTATCAGCAGGTTTGGGCTTGGTGCCCCAGGACTGAGCGGGCCGGCCACGGCCCCTCCCCCGAGTCCAACCTGTACCTCTGGTAGTGGGAAAGGAAACACCCCTGCCCGCTCTGAATCCTCGAAAGGAGGGCCTACCGGAACCTGCCCCCCTAAAGGGGACACGAGGCCTCTTACGTTGTGGCATCTTACCACCCTTTGCGACTGAATCAATTTTCTCCCCAAACAGACGCAACCCCAAAAAGGGGAGAGCTGTGAGCACCCTTTTGGAAACCGTGTCCGCTGACCACTGACGCAGCCATACTGACCTGCGAATAGCCACCAGCATAGCCGCTGCCTTGCTACTCATAGCCAGCGCATCGTCCTGAGCGGCCAGGACATAAGACACAAAAGATTCACACTGCTTAAGCGCAGTGAACTGTTTACAAGCGGGATTAAGATCCTCATACAGCCCCTGAATTAAAGACTTAATTGCCAATAGAAGAAGGGCTGAAGCACACACCGGGCGCAACGCTGACCCGGAATAAATAAAACCATGGCGAGCGTATTGGTCAATCCGACGATCTTCCCCATCCTTAGCGACAGTGGTCTCAGCAGACTGTACCATAGCCGTGCTGGAGAGCCCTAGCACAGGGGTATCGACGTCAGGAGGGACAGACCAAAGCTTCACCAATTCTGGCGGAAAAGGATAACGCTTTTCCCAACTGGAAGGAATTCCAGATAACCACGTGGGATGTTCCCATTCCTTAAGAACCACCCTCTCAAAGTGGTGTTGTCTGGGAAAAACCCAACGCGGCTGAGGCTCCTTAAACAACTGACCCTTTGGCAGGGCGGCTGCCTCAGGTGGATCTAAATCCAAAATTTTAAACATTTGAGCCAGAATGGAGGGGGTGTCAAAAACAACCCCCTCTGACCAATCGCCAATCAGGTCAGCCGCAAGCTGATCCTCAGG
The DNA here is from genome assembly GCA_027917425.1 of Gastrophryne carolinensis. Taxonomy (NCBI): domain Eukaryota; kingdom Metazoa; phylum Chordata; class Amphibia; order Anura; family Microhylidae; genus Gastrophryne; species Gastrophryne carolinensis. The sequence goes on along the minus strand of CM051234.1, from coordinate 421,771,520 downwards.
CTCATCTGACTCCAACGGGAATTCATCCTTGTCCGGGGATCCATCGGACCATTCCACAGGCTCACATAACTCGTCCTGTGGAGCCGAAGGTACCGGAGTCAGGTGCCTCCGTTTTGCAGCGGCTTTTAATGCTGCTTTAACGGGCACTACTTTCCGGGGGCTGGGCTGTGCCGTCACCTCGGAATGCGAATCCCCACTTTTGACAGTGTCACGCGGGGTCCGGAACAGGGAGGGAGAGGTAGGAGATGATGAAGGATGCGATGGGCCCGCAGCCGAAGCAACGGACTGGCGCGCAATAGTCTGCTTTGCACAAGGGATGCAAATAAAGACATCATCAGCTGGGAGTGGAACCCCACAACCTACGCACCCCCCGAAGGGCTCAGCAGAACCGTTTCCGGAATTTACGGAGCCTCCATATGGTGATTTATGGTATTCGCAATACTTGGGACTTTTAAGGCATAAGCCAACCTGGGATGCCCCTTTATTAGTAAATGTCCCGGAAGGTTTTTTTTTTTTTTTTTTTTTAAGTTAAGGTCCCCTTTAACAAACTATATATATATATATATATATATATATATATATATATATATAGTTTATATATATACATGCATTAAAAAAATACAATTTTGTGAATACTCACCTGTAAAATGGGTATTATAAGTATGTCACACACCCCACTTCAGACATTGATTATTACACTTGGGTAATACCTACCGCTAGGTGGCAGTGTTGCAGAGAATCTCCAAAAAAGCAACAGGCCCCTCCCGGTCTATACATACCTGGTACCTCCCAATAATCTCCCAGTATTAAAACAGCAGTAAGACAAGGTACCAGGAACAAACAAATGTAACCCTCAAACGTAAAGAACAAAACTTCACCATATAAAGAGCCAGGATACCAAAAAAGGGCGGGTGAAGTGGGGTGTGTGACATACTTATAATACCCATTTTACAGGTGAGTATTCACAAAATGGTATTATTCTAAGTATGTCACACACCCCACTTCAGACATTGATTATTACACTTGGGACATCCAACAGCAGTGTCCAGAAAAAAGGGCGGGTATCCAACCAGGCAATAATGCAGAAAAACTCAAACCACTGCAGCCTGCAGAACCTTGCGGCCAAAAACAGCATCCGCTGAGGCCCGCACATCAACCTTATAAAACTTAGAAAAAGTATGAACCGAAGACCAAGTCGCAGCCTTACAAACTTGTTCAACAGAAGCCTGGTGCTGAAAGGCCCAGGACGCTCCAACCGCGCGAGTAGAATGAGCAGTAACACGAAAAGGGGGATCCTTCCCCTTGGCCGAATAGGCTCCAACAATCGCCTGACGAATCCATTTGCTAATGGAAGACTTAGCCGGAGCCAAACCCTTCCTAGGCCCACAGGGCACAACGAAAAAGGCATCAGTCTTACGAAAAGACGCAGTACGTAGATAGTACCTGACACAACGTACAACATCCAAGCAGTGCAACGCACTCTCCTTGACATTCTTAGGCTTAGGACACAAAGAAGGAAGAACAATGTCCTGGTTAAGATGAAAAGCAGAGACCACTTTAGGGAGAAAGTCTGACTTGAAGCGAAAAACCACTTTGTCCTGATGTTCCTCAAAATAAGGAGCCTGAATAGACAAAGCTGCCAACTCTGAAACACGCCGAACCGAAGTGATGGCCACCAGAAAGGCAACCTTCTGAGTCAGAGTGGACAGAGCAATATCCCGCAAAGGCTCAAAAGGAGGAGCCTGAAGAGCTGAGAGAACCAAATTCAAATCCCAAACAGGGAGCAACGGCTTCCTAGGAGTCCGCAGATGCGAAACCCCCTGGAAAAAAGTCTTGACCAAAGAATGGCTAGCAAAAGACCTCTGAAAAAAGATAGACAAAGCAGAAACCTGCCCCTTCAAAGTACTCAGCTGAAGACCGGAGTCCAGCCCTGATTGAAGAAATTCCAAAATCCTAGAAATAGAAAAGACCCGGCAAGGCAAAGACCTAGCCTCACACCAATCAATATAAGATCTCCAAGACCTATAATAGATGGAAGAAGAAGATCTCTTCCTGACACTAATAAGAGTCCGAATGACCGAATCCGAAAGACCCTCCTCCTTTAAGATGGAGGTTTCAGCAGCCAAGCCGTCAAAGCCAGCGTTTGTAAACTGGGGTAACACAGTTGGCCCTGAGTGAGAAGATCCGGCCGAAGAGGCAGATCGAACTGATCCACTGCCAGACGAACAATGTCTGTGAACCACACCCGCCTTGGCCCCCTTGGAGCCACGAGAATGGCGGGAACTCCTTCCAGAACCAACTTTCGCAGCACCCTGCCTAGCATGGGAATCGGAGGAAACAGATAAAGAAACCCCAGGTCCCTCCAGCTCAGGGCCATGGCATCCACCGCCAGAGCCAGAGGATCCTGGGACAGTGACACGAATGTCGGAAGCTTGTGATTGTGACGAGAGGCAAACAGATCCACCTCCGGCGTCCCCCATCGGAGACAAAGCAAACCGAGACCAACCACCACAGAAGGGACTGCCGAACCCGAGGGGACAACCGGAAGGACCGATCCAACGACCGCGGTCGCCGATCCCAAGACGCCAACAGATGAAGCTGAAGCGTCCTTGTATGAAATTGCGCGAAGGGAACCGCCTCGAACGAGGCCACCATCAACCCCACCAGTCTCATCCCTAGCCGAATGGACGGGCGAGGATTGGAAAGAAGAAGCTGAGCCAATTCCTGAATCAAAAGAACCTTGGCCTGAGGGAGAAACACTCTGTGCTGGCAAGAGTCCAACGACATCCCCAGAAAGGTCACCACCCTGGCCGGAACCAGAGAGGACTTGGGGTAATTGATCACCCAACCGAACCTTTCCAGCATAGACACCACCGTGCTGGTGTCCCCTTCCGCCTGACTGAAGGAAGGCGCCATGATGAGAAGATCGTCCAGGTAAGGCACAATGCGAATCCCCTGAGCTCTGAGCAGGGCTATCACGCCCGCCAACACCTTGTTGAACACTCTCGGAGCAGATGTGAGGCCGAATGGAAGAGCTACAAACTGAAAATGCCGATCCTCCACCACAAAGCGAAGGAACCTCTGATGAGCCGGAAAGATCGGAATGTGAAGGTAAGCATCCTTGATGTCTATGGACATCATAAAGTCCCCCTGCCGAAGCGAACCGATCGCAGACCGCAGGGTTTCCATGCGGAACTTCCGGGGACGAACAAACCGGTTGAGAAACTTCAAATCCAGAATGGGACGGAACGACCCATCCTTTTTGAGTACAGTGAAGAGATTGGAATAATACCCGCTTCCCACCTCCGAATGAGGAACCGGACAAATGACTGCCAAATCCAGAAGATTCCTTACCACCGCCAGGAGCTCCTGTGCGGCCAACGGATCTGAAGGTACCCGAGACCTGAAAAACCTTGGAGGAGGGCGGGACTCTAACTCCAGCTTGTAACCCGCCGACACCACCTCCCGGATCCACCTGTCCGAGACCTCCTGGTCCCAAACCCGGAAGAAGAGTCGCAACCGTCCCCCCACCCGTACGGGTGAGGGCGCCCCCTCATTGCTGAGCAGGCTTCGCAGCTGGCTTGGGCTTGGCGCCCCAGGCGTGCACGGGACGGCCACGGCCTCTACCCCTATTCCAACCGGACGGATTGAAGGGGGCCGCCCCCCGAAAGGAATGGCGAAATTTTTTGCGCTGAGGTAACTTACCTCCCTTGGCAACAGAATCTAGCTTTTCACCGAAAAGCCGCAAACCCAAGAAGGGAAGAGCCGTGAGCGACCTTTTAGAATTAAAGTCAGCCGTCCACTGCCTCAACCACACAGAACGGCGAATAGCCACCAACAGAGCAGACGCCCTGCCACACATCAACATGGCATCATCCTGAGCAGTCAGGATAAACGACAAGAAGGAGTCACAACGCTTAAGCGCAAGAAACTCCTCACCAGCGGGATCAAGATCCACACACAAATCCCTGACAATAGACCTAACCGCCAAGGTCAAAAGAGCCGAAGCACAGACCGGCCTCAAAATCGAACCCGCACAGACAAAACCATGGCGGGCCAGCTGATCAATCCGGCGATCCTCGCCATCCTTGAGAGAAGTAGTGTCAGGAGAATGAACAACCGCCGTATTAGACAGTCCCAAGACCGGAGCATCCACCTCGGGAGGGACAGACCAACGCTTCATCAAGTCCGCCGCAAAAGGATATTTCCTATCCCAACTAAGCGGTACCCCGACGAGCCGTGTAGGCTGCTCCCATTGCTTAAAGACAACGTCCTCAAAATGCTGTTGGCTGGGAAACTCCAAGCGCTGCTTGGACCCCCCAAAAAGCTGGCCCTTAGGCCGAGGAGCAGCCTCGGGAAGGTCCAAATCCAAGACCTCAAACATTTGGGCCAAAATGCTAGACGTATCAGGAGCGGGACCCTCAGCCTGGTCCCCTTCAGCACCCAGTACCTGCTGGCCCACTGAATCATCCAAATCATCCACCAGCTCCCCCTCTTCAAGGGGATGATCTGACCAATCCAGATCCTCAACAACCTCCCCGTCAGAGTCCGGCGGAGGCGGAGATAGGTGTTTACGCTTAGCTGAAGCCTTCTGAGCGGACATAGCGGAAAACATCTTCTCGAGGTTGGCCAATCGGGCACACACCTCAGATTGCGAACCCCCCCCCCCCCGTGACAACGTCACACGGGGTCCGGAACAGGAGAGGGAGATGGCGCGGCCGATGAAGTACCAGGCACCGGGGTGCCGGACTGGCGCTCAATGTTCCGCTGCGCACATGGAATGCAAATAATGACATCATCCCCCGGGAGCGGAGTCCCACAACCCCCACACAGCCTGGATTGTCCCGAAGGACCGTTTCCGGTATCTTTGGCAGCCTCCATATGGTGAAAATTATGGTATTCGCAGAACCCAGGGATTTACGCAGTAAGCGACCCGGGATGCCCCTTTAATTCTATCTAGCTATAATTCTATACCACCCTGACCATAGGATATAAAAGGACAATATCCCAATTTTCCCAAAACTAGCCAGGTATATAAGACCGGGGGAGCCCTGCAAGATGGGGTCCCAGGATCTGAAAAACACAAGAAAACAGGGACAACAATCAGTTCGGGCACAACAACACACAAATAAATACAATAATCATACAATATTCCACCAAAAAGAGTCCCCCCCCCTTTAACCAAATCTAAGAAGATGGTTAATGGGTCCCGCCATCACCACAAAAAAATTGCAGGGAACGAGGGGGAGGGAGGAAAGGGGAGATGTAAAACGGAGGAGAAAGGAAGCATATGTCCATAGAAAAACTCAGTTGGCCTACCCCCGTCATGCCAGGGCAGCTAAGCCACACAAGCCTACCTGGAAGAGAGCACACAATCAGCGTGACAAAACCGCAGCGAGATGGCGGCCAGAAACCGCGCCGCACAGGAGAGGAAGGAGGAGGGCGCACCCTGGAAGCGCGGGAGCCGAGTAAGTCCCGCCCCTCCCTGACGTGACCAACCACCGTGCGGACCGCGCGACGCGGTCCCGCCCCTCTCCAACGACGCCGAGCGTCCGGCCCAGCGAGAGCCGCGCTCGCATACCAGGCGGGACCGGCAGAGCTACCAGCCGGTCCCCAGTAGAAAACACTCTCTCCCCGCTGCTGACAATTTCAAGCAGCACGCGCCTAACTCGGCGCTTCACACACACACACAGGCGGGCCCGCAGCGCGCCGCGTGACCCCGCCCCTCGGCTCCTGAGAGGAAACCCGCGCCAAATGGCGCCATCCTTCCAAAAATAATAAAACACACCCGCAGCAGCCGGATCGTCTAACACACACACACGCCAAAAGCCCGCTGGAAACACACAGACGCCATAAACAGCAAACGCAGGAGCCCCACTCATACCGGCCAGAGCGCCGCAAGCACACACAGGCACCCATGACGCCCGGCGTCAGAGAGTAGAACACAGTCCCATGCCCAGATCACCTCATGTAAAAAAGGGCTATCTGCTAGGTAGATGGGGGCATCCCACTTCCGGATCACCACTCGCAATATGGAGTCGAGCGGAGGAGCTAATCTCCTGGGCACCTAAGGTGCCGGCTACCTTTGCCCGACCTACAGCCAAAGCTTGGAGGCTGCCAGTTAACAGGGAGGATAACAAAACAGGGCCGGGCACAAATAGACCATGGGGGGGGGAGGGCGGGGTGAAGCCCCAGCTACCTGCAAGCAGGAGACTTCTTTCTTCTGTCTTGTCGCCACCTTGCAGAGAATAACACTGGGAGATTATTGGGAGGTACCAGGTATGTATAGACCGGGAGGGGCCTGTTGCTTTTTTGGAGATTCTCTGCAACACTGCCACCTAGCGGTAGGTATTACCCAAGTGTAATAATCAATGTCTGAAGTGGGGTGTGTGACATACTTAGAATATATCCCAATAAATAGTCAGGCAACATAGAGCCGGAGGGCCACCATAAGCAGGGATCCCGGGATCTGTAAGGAAAAAGAAAACCCCAATCAGATCCTCTCATGTGTATAAGAATCATATAGGCATGGCACCCAAGTGCCTTTAAACATGAACAAAATCATGCCCCCTAATAAAATATGACTCCCCCCATATCAAATACAAAAAAGATATGCACTCCCCACATAACGGCCCCAACGGGTGGGGCCGCTTACCTGGCCCAGCGAAGGCAGCAGCCGGAGAGCAAGCCTGCAGCCAGCAGCCACAGACAGAAGACTAAGTGCGGCCGCGCGCCCACGCGACTTCCCCTTTGAAGGGAAGTGAATGCCGGGCCCGCCGCAAAGCGCCGCATGATGCCGCCGTCGGTGCCGCGCCCCCAATGCCGCGTCACCGAGACCCGCCCCCCCACGCAAATCAGTACAGCCATTCAGCTGAAGATTACACCAGATGGGCCACTACACGTGCGCCCAGGCAGCGAAGGGGGGAGGACAAAAAAAGACCGCATCAGCGAAGGCAGCAGCCTATGCAAAATAGAGCACATACAATGTCAGCGGAGAAGGGGGAAAGGGGGGAGGGGGCCACAAAAGCAATGGTCTGTTAAGAAAAGCGGCCAGCCACCTACCCAGCGCGGTCTGCCATTCAAGCAGACCTAAACCATATGAACCAAAGGTATACACATGCTGAATAACACTAAATGCATAACATGAACACACACACATGTTGAAATAAAGTGATACAAGTGAAACACAAACTTAAAGCACACCCTCAACCCCCCCCCCCCCCCCCCCCATAGTGAAGGGAGAAGGGACCGTAACGGGAGAGAAAGGGGCTACGGGGACCCTCGGGACAGGGGCATCCCATTTCCGGATCACCATGCCGGATAGCCGCATTGCCCCACGCATGAGGTCGAGCGGTAGGAGATAAGCTCCTAGGCACTTAAAGTGGCATCTACCATTTGCCCGGTGAGCAGCCTAGGCTGGGAGGCTTCCATTCCACCATTAAGGTATACACACTCAAACCGGGCAGAAATAGACCAAAGGGGGGTGGCGGGGTAAGAAAACCCCGGCCTACCTGTAAGCAGGAGACTTCCAACCTCTGTCTTGTCGTCAAGCAGAGAGAAAAATACTGGTGATTGAAGGGAGGTACCAGATATATATAGGCCGGAAGGGGGCTCGTTACAAGACTTCCTCTCTGCACTACGTCACCTGGCGGCGAGTTAACCCATTAAGTGATGAATATTTAGAAGTGAAGGGGGGTGTGTGGCACACCAAGAATATGAATACTCGCCGCCACCACCCACCCCCCTCCTTTTTCCCCCCCAACCAAGTTAGAGGGGGGGGAAGAGAGAGAGAGAGAGAAGCAGCGGCGAGCAGCCATGATCAGGGAGGGAGGGGGGATACCCAAAGGAAAAAGAGGGGACACAGTCCCCAAACTACTTACCCCCTCAGAAGCTAGGACAGAAACTCTGCATCCCTAATAGGCTCACCATAATGCCTATGGCCGGCTATCCTTTGTGTTACAGGGTCTGCGGCTTGGAGCTGCGCTCCAGGAGCACTTGACCCTAGTGTTCTACCTTGGTACCTGCGCAAGAGAGAGTGCCATCTGCTTTCTTCGCAGTCCACTGCAGAGAGAACACTGGGGAACTCTATGGTTAAGCCCGTTTTTATAGGGAGCCGGGACAAGCCACAGCTTTTCTGCAGTACCACTGCACCACCTTGTGGCGGAATAACCCAACTGTTATGAATACCGAAGCGGGCCGTGCCATGCAATAAAGAAAAATGACAATACTTCCTAGACTACTCTACCTATTCCAGACACTTCCTTGCCATATCCCGGAGAGCTTCTTTAGGAACTTAAACTCACTCTTCATAAAATTCATTTGGGGAAACAGGAAACGCAGGCTGCAATTCTCTGTGCTCCGACTTCACAAGAATGGAGGAGGTTTAGCGGTGCCGAACGTGGTCAGATATTGGCAAGCTGCTCACTTGCAACGTGCCGTAGATTGGACCAGAGAAAGGGGAAAGAAGAAATGTGTAGAGGTTAAATCTAGCTTTATGGAGTCCCCTCTGGCAGACCTTCCATGGGCGGTTAAAGAATCAGGAAGAAGAGCGACTGCCCATTCCCTGATCAAGGGGACACTGTGTGTGCGGGACAAAATCAAATCAAGACCAGACGTCTCTCTCTGGCCCTCCCCCCTGATACCCTTGGTGAACAACCCTGATCTACCTCTCGGTCAGAAGTGGTCAGTGGTGGGAAGTGGGGAAACCACGCAGATGGTCAGGGGCCGGGACCTAGTCCGTAGAGGTGAATGGTGCTCCCTACTGGAGTTACCGACCCGATTAGGAACCCCTTCTTTCAATCCGTGGCACCTATTGCTATCCCAACACTATCTCCAGAAGACAGGTCCCAAGGCTGCTTTGAAGAGGTATTTAACGAGGTTTGAGAACTTGCTGGTGAAGGAGGACCCTCCAATGAGGGTAATTTCACAGATCTACCAATTCTTGGACATGGGGCAGCGAGTGTTCACAGAGAAGAAGTGGGAGAAGTTCTTCTCGAATACCCAAAAGGCATCCATATTGGATCAGTTACAGGAAACAAACTACAAGTATCTATCCAGGTGGTACTATACCCCGGATCGCTTAGCGACATTCAACCTGTTCTCTACCACGGTCTTAATCTCTATCTCGATCCTGGCCCCATTTTTCCCCCCTGCCCTCGGTCCTATCTCCGGGGCCCCATGAGCTGATGAGCAAGGTCCTCATCACATAAACACTTAGCCCTCTCTGACGGGCTCCAGACTGGGTAATGGATTGGCAAAGCTGGGAGTCACGGGGTATGGCTGTGAGGACAGGAATGAGCTCACCTGTTAAAGTGAAAGGATTCTGTAAATCCTTTGTAAAGTATACTAAGAGTAACTAAAGTGCAGGGAAGCCACTTCGGCTAACTAAACTAGATTCCGACGGAGACTCAGAGCCCCAGGGGCACAGACAGAAAACAAAACAAACCAAAATCCTGCTGCACCAGGTAAACAGCGGATCCACTTATAAAGGCTTCATACCAGGTGTAGCAGTAGAGAAAAAACAGCCAGGGCTCTGCTGACTCCCGCTGGTCGCTGTCAAAACTACGGGCCGGGTAATAAATTATGCCAGCCACCAGCCGAACCCCGGGATCTCACAACCACTTTTTTTAGTGGAGTCCCAGAGAAATGAAATTGAAAGATGGACATATTTTGGAGCCCTGCTAAAGCTTCTACCCTGCATTGCAAGAAACTGAGGAAAGGCACATGGGAAAAACATCAAATGATCTGCTTGCTGCCTTATTGTTGCTGTTAGCTTTACATTTACTTGGCCAGTCCAGCCACGCTTTTTTTTTTAATCCGGGAGCACATTCCCTGCTGTATGTGAGGCCCATCTGCTCCATTCACTTGAATGGATGGTCAGGAGCGCACACAGTGCATAAGCACAGCCAGGCACTGCTATTGATTGATTGTCGGCACTGGATTCCGCGCGATGTGTCTTCTTTTTTTTATAGGGGGTTGAAATGGGCAGTCTAGCTGGACTGGCCCTTTAAAGTCATTGTTCAGGCACACTCACTTGAAAACAAAGCTATATAGCTTAAAGCAGACCAACAGTCAAAAAATACAACTCTGTGAAATACTCACCTGTAGAGTTGGTATTATACGCAGACAGCACGTCCTGCTCCAGACAGACATAGTCCTCACATGTGGGTATACCTCCGCCTTCAGCGCCGTGCACTGCAGAACATGAAGAAAACAAGCTCCTCCCGGCCCTACATATACCGGAGGACCTCCCACAAATCCCCAGCATTAAAAAGCAGTGAGAATGAGAGGCCAGGAGAAACAACCACCCAAAACTGGCAAACAATATCAAGGATAACAATCACCAAACAGGGGATCCAGAACAAAGTGAAATCAGGGTGGGGTGGAGCAGGACGTGCTGTCTGCGTATAATACCAACTCTACAGGTGAGTATTTCACAGAGTTGTATTATTCTAAGCAGACAGCACGTCCTGCTCCAGACATAGTCCTTACATGTGGGACATCCAATAGCAGTGTCAGTAAAGAAGCGTGGGATCCCCAACAGAAGGCAACAGCAAGCAGTTTAAACTACTGCCGCCTGCAAAACCTTGCGGCCAAACACAGCGTCAGCTGAGGCCTTAACATCAACCTTGTAAAACTTTGTAAAGGTGTTAACAGAAGACCAAGTAGCGGCCTTACAAACTTGCTCCACAGAGGCATGGTGCTGAAAAGCCCAAGAAGCCCCAACAGCTCTAGTAGAATGAGCAGTAAGACGAAAGGGGGGAGCCTTCCCCTTAGTAGTATAGGCTTGAACCACAGCCTGACGAATCCATTTGCTGATGGTAGACTTGGCGGGAGCCAAACCTTTCCCATACCCATGAGGCACAACGAAGAGAGCATCCATCTTCCTAAAGGCCTGAGTGGTAACCAGGTAAGACTTGACACACCTAACCACATCCAGGGAATGCAAAACCCTCTCCTTAGGGTTACTAGGATTAGGGCACAAGGAAGGAAGTACAATATCTTGATTCAAATGGAATGCAGACACCACCTTAGGCAGAAAGTCTGTCTTGAAGCGAAACACCACCTTATCCCAGTGTCTCTCAAAGTAGGGAGGCTGAATAGACAAGGCAGCCAATTCAGACACACGTCTAACCGAGGTAATAGCTACCAGAAAGACCACCTTGAGCGTGAGAACAGCAAGAGCTGCTTCATGAATAGGCTCGAAAGGAGGAGCCTGCAGGGCCGACAAAACCAAATTCAGATCCCAAACAGGAACCATAGGCTTCCGAGGGGGACGCACATGAGTGACCCCCTGAAAGAAGGTCTTGATAAGAGCGTGCTGGGCAAAGGTCTTCTGAAAGAAGATAGACAGGGCCGAAACCTGGCCCTTCAAAGTACTAAGCTTAAGACCTAAGTCTAGACCATGTTGTAAAAACTCCAGCACCCTGGAGACTAAGAATTCCCGGCAGGGAAGAGACCTGGATTCACACCAGTCAATGTAGGCACGCCATACCCTATAAAAGATAGCAGAAGAAGTCTTCTTCCTGGCTTGCACCATGGTAGCCACTACAGAAGCGGACAAACCCTTTTCCTTCAAGATGGTGGTTTCAATAGCCAAGCCGTCAAAGCCAGAGTTAGTAAATTGGGATGGCGTAGAGACCCCTGAGTTAGAAGGTCTGGTATCCTTGGTAGATCATACTGATCTACTGCCACGTCTGCAAACCACACTCTTCTTGGCCACCTTGGGGCCACCAGAATCGTGGGTACCCCTTCCAGAGCGATCTTGCGTAGCACTCTGCCCAGAAGGGGAATTGGTGGAAACGCATACAGGAGCCGAAACTCCCTCCAAGACATTGACAGAGCATACGAGGCCAGAGCCAGAGGATCCTGAGACAGGGATACAAAGTTCGGGAGCTTGTGATTGTGACGGGACGCAAACAGATCCACGTCTGAGAGACCCCAACGGTGACACAGGGACTGAAATACCCTGTTGGAGAGGGACCACTCCCCCTGAATCAGAGACACCTCCTGGAGAGCACCCTTGCTCCGGGTTCCTCCCTGATGATTGATGTAGGCTACTGCTGTCCTGTTGTCTGAACGTACCTGAATCGCCAGACCCTTCAGGTGCTGGGTCAATTGTTCCAGCACCAATCTGACCGCCCTGAGCTCCAGGACATTGATGGGTAGATGGGCCTCCTGAGGACCCCACCTCCCCTGGAAACGCAGGGACTTCCAGAATCCCCCCCAGCCCGAGAGACTGGCATCCGTTGTGACCGTCTCCCAGGAAGGAGCCAGGAAGGATCTGCCCCTTGTCAAGTTCCCGTGGTCCAGCCACCACACAAGGGATTGTCTGACCGAGGAGGGAAGCACCCAGATCTCGTCCAAGGACGCTGGGTCTTTGTTCCAAACTGACAGAAGGTGAAGCTGCAGAGTTCTCAAATGAAATTGTGCAAAGGGCACCGCCTCGAAGCTTGCCATCATCGAGCCCACCAACTGCATTCCCTGCCTGATGGAGGGATGAGGGCTCGAGAGCAGGGACCTCACCTGCGTTGTCAGAGCTTCCACCTTCTGTGGAGGAAGGAATATCCTTAACTGAACTGAATCCAGAATCATCCCCAGAAACGGTGTCACTGAGGAGGGGGACAGAGAAGACTTTGGGTAATTGATTACCCAGCCGAAGGACTCCAGGGTGGCCACCACCAACCGCGTGTCCAGCTCTGCCTGCCGCAGAGACTGAGAGGAGATGAGTATATCGTCCAGGTAAGGCAACACTCATATGCATTTTTGTCTCATTAGAGACATTACTCCTGCCAGCAGCTTGGTGAATACCCTGGGGGCTGACGTAAGTCCGAATGGCAGAGCCACAAACACGGTAATGCTGATCCAGCAGCGCAAATCTGAGAAACCTTTGATGCCCTGTTAAAAACCAGAACGTGCAGGTAAGCGTCCTTGATGTCCACAGATGTCATGAAGTCCCCTGGGCGCAGCAAGGCAATGGCCGAGCGCAGAGTTTCCATACGAAAATGTCTGTTTCTGACAAATATGTTTAAGATTTTTAAATCCAGAATGGGTCTGACTGACCCGTCCTTTTTGGGCACCGTGAAAAGGTTGGAATAAAACCCCACGCCCCTGTCCTTTAAGGGGACCTTGCAAATGACCCCAAGGTCTAGAAGGTTCTGCACCGCTAGCATCAAGACTTGCGCTGAGGCAGGATCCTGTGGGATTCGGGACCCGACGAACCTGGTAGGGGGCAGTACAGCAAACTCTATCTTGTAACCGGAGGACACTACCACCTAAATCCACTGGTCTGGTACGTGGCATCTCCAGACATGCTGAAAATGCTGTAGATGTCCCCCCACCCTGACGGGCGAGGGCGCCCCTTCATGCTTGGGGGGTCTTGGGAGGGGCTTTGGGCTTGGGCCCCCAGGAAGAACTGGGGCGGCGTCCTCTGTTCTTGTTCCAGGAATCTGTGCGAGCTCCGGCGAAGGACACCCCTCTTCCCTGTTTAGCCCCACGATAGGGGGTCGAGTGGGAGCTTGGGCCACGAAAGGGCCGGATCTGACGCTTGCGCTGGGGCAGCTTGCCCCCTTTAGCGAAGATATCTAACCTTTCTCCAAACAGGCGCAGCCCTTTGAATGGAAGCCCCGTAAGAGCCTTCTTGGCGACATTGTCAGCGGCCCACTGGCGTAACCAGACCGCACGGCGTATGGCTACCACCAGAGCATAGGATCTAGCACTCAGTTAAATAGCATCATCTGATGCAGACAGGATATAATTGATAAAAGTCTCACAGGTAACTAAAGCATTGGCGGCGTCAGACGGCAAGTCATCCGCCCCTTCAAGGGCAGTCTTCACCACAGTCCTGAGCGCCACCGCCGTGATGGCTAAGGCGCAGAGGCTCCCCCAAATGCAAAGGCATGACATGCCAGTTGATCAACCCGCCGATCCTCCAGATCCCGTAGCGTAGTACTGTCAGGGGAGTGCATAATAGAGGTATTGGACAGACCAAGGATCGGGGCATCGACTTCGGGCGGCGAAGTCCAACACTTGATCAGGTCAGCAGGAAATGGATACTTCTTATCCACAGCTTTAGGGACCCCCTGGAGTTTGCTGGGATTTTCCCACTCCTTTAAGACGAGATTATTAAAATGAGTTTGTTCAGGAAACTCCAACCGCACCCTAGCGGTATGAAACAGGTCACCTCTTTGCCGAGGAGCCGCAGGCGGGGGAGAGAGGGATAACAAATCAAAGATCTGGGCCAGCAATCTATCAATGTCATCCTGGGACCAAAGATCAGAACCAGATTCATCCTGACTCCTGGACTCGTCGTCATAGGACCCTGAGTCAGAAAACAGTTCCCCTTCCTCTGAGGGGGAGTGTGCATAAGACAAATGTAAGTCGTCAGATTCTACAGGAAGAATAGTGGCTTCAGGATTCAAGTGGCGCTTTTTGGCGGTAGCCTTGCGCGCCAAGGAGCCAGCGATTACATTTTCCACGCTAGCCAGTCTAGTGGCAAAATCAGCATGAGAGTCCCCGCTAGTATTGGGGGTTAGGCTCAGGCTTGGGGGAGTAGGGGAAGCAAGGCGAGGTACGGGCCCAGCCTCAGAAGAGGTGGGGAGGCCAGCTAGCGCCTGCTGGGCACAAGGGACGCAGACCCGTGCATTGTCACCACTGCTAGGTGTGACCCCACAAGCTACACACAGACGGGCTTGTCCCGAAGGAACCCCGTTCACAATATCCTGAGAAGCCTCCATATGGTGATTATTATATTTAATATGCCAGTAGGGATTGACGCTGTAAAGCAACCCTGGATGCCCCAAACACCCGCTGGGAAGTGGGAGTAATTTGTTTAAAATGATCTGGACCGGATGCTACGCCGGGCCGGGAGAAGCCGCCGAAGTCCGCGGTCTGAAAGACACAAGGGGAACAGGGATGTCAGAGCCGAGCGCTAATAATCCAAAGCTAGGAAAAGAATCACCCATGAGGGCACTTACAGAACAGCGAGGGGAGGGCCGTCTTCACCACGCGCATGTGAGAAGGAAATGGCGCCCAGCGAACCTCGAAGCGACAGATATTGTCAGAAAAAAATTACCTCAAAGGCAAACTGACAGGGTGAATACCGTGATAGAGTGCCAGCGTCCTTCGAAAAGAGCAGAAGTACGCGCTGAGTAAATGCAATAAAAGCGCTGCGGAAAGCTAAAAACTGAAAGCGAAGCGTGGCTCTGACTCCGATAACCATTAAGACAATGGGTGACTAGTGTGATCAGGGAAAGGTTTAGCCATCGTACACACGACCCCCCCCCTCTTTTTTCCCCCACTAATGGGGGAATCTAGGGAGGAAGGTGACCCAGTATTCTGGGTTCACCGTTACACAGGGCGTGGGGCACTAGTGCGGGAGGGGCATCCAATTGAAGGCTCACGCCTTAACCGCCTACCCTATGGAGGGGGATTGCGGTGGAGTCTAGCTCCATAAGCAAACTAGGTGCTGCCTACCTTCACCCGACCAACGCAGCCCAGGCTGGGAGGCATTAATTCACAATGAGGACGGGTGGAAATAGTCCCGCAGGGCCTCGGGCTGTCAAGCCCCGCTCGCCTGCGAGAGCGTGATACTTCATGTCTTCGCGGCAGAGAAGCTCAGCACTGCAGAGAAAACTGGGGATTTGTGGGAGGTCCTCCGGTATATGTAGGGCCGGGAGGAGCTTGTTTTCTTCATGTTCTGCAGTGCACGGCGCTGAAGGCGGAAGTATACCCACATGTAAGGACTATGTCTGGAGCAGGACGTGCTGTCTGCTTAGAATATTAGTAACTCAGACCAGCACAACAAGCAGTTTTCATGCATCCCTCTCTAGGGATTAGAGATTTAGATTGATGAACATAAAAAATTATTTACCTTTTTCTAACGACTACTGGTATAAATTTTAAAAACAAGATGGCCGCTCATGGGCTTTCAGGCAACCTGCAAACAGGAAGTCATGCAGGGCTTCCTGTTACTGTGCATTTCAGTTACGTCAGTTGGAGGAAGCTCCAAAATGGCCACTACCTTTCTTTTCCAACTGTGCCAGGCTATTGGTCCGGTTTAAGTTTTTTAATTTATTTCCCGCCTCTAAAAGATTTCAGTTTTCTGGGTTCACCGTTACACAGGGCGTGGGGCACAAGTGCGGGAGGGGCATCCAATTGAAGGCTCACCATACGCCTTAACCGCCTACCCTATGGAGGGGGATTGCGGTGGAGTCTAGCTCCATAAGCAAACTAGGTGCTGCCTACCTTCACCCGACCAACGCAGCCCAGGCTGGGAGGCATTAATTCACAATGAGGACGGGTGGAAATAGTCCCGCAGGGCCTCGGGCTGTCAAGCCCCGCTCGCCTGCGAGAGCGTGATACTTCATGTCTTCGCGGCAGAGAAGCTCAGCACTGCAGAGAAAACTGGGGATTTGTGGGAGGTCCTCCGGTATATGTAGGGCCGGGAGGAGCTTGTTTTCTTCATGTTCTGCAGTGCACGGCGCTGAAGGCGGAGGTATACCCACATGTAAGGACTATGTCTGGAGCAGGACGTGCTGTCTGCTTAGAATATTAGTAACTCAGACCAGCACAACAAGCAGTTTTCATGCATCCCTCTCTAGGGATTAGAGATTTAGATTGATGAACATAAAAAATTATTTACCTTTTTCTAACGACTACTGGTATAAATTTTAAAAACAAGATGGCCGCTCATGGGCTTTCAGGCCACCTGCAAACAGGAAGTCATGCAGGGCTTCCTGTTACTGTGCATTTCAGTTACGTCAGTTGGAGGAAGCTCCAAAATGGCCACTACCTTTCTTTTCCAACTGTGCCAGGCTATTGGTCCGGTTTAAGTTTTTTAATTTATTTCCCGCCTCTAAAAGATTTCAGTTTGTTTTTCAATGAAATTGTACAGATTAAGGTTACACAGAAGGCAGAAAAAAAAATCAAAAGTTATTCATCTAGATCTTTTCTCCGGTCCTACGGCACATGCGCAGCCTCTTGTCCAATCAGTGCGCTCGGATCTGCTCCCTTTTCTAAGACTCAGCTCCAGCCATGTCCAGCCAACAGTAACCAAGTGTGCTGGCAGTCACATCCCAGCTACCACCATTTACAAATGTCTGGTGCGGGCACGCGCCCTGCTAGGATAGCAGGCGGCGCTCTCTGCTTGCGCATGCACCGTTGGATCAGGGGAGAAGAAGAGTTTACTGAAGGACCTTGGGGGTTTACCACAGTGGGGCATCCCAAATCTGGATGCCCCAAGGGTAGGGAATTGGGTGGCACTGGAATCTTATGGATTCCAGAGCAACCAGCCATGGGTTTCGGCCCACTTTAAATCCACTCTACACCAGAGCCTGGTCCAATATGAAGGAAGCAACTTCTCTGGTCAGGGCACTACTTTAAAGGCAAACATATTTGCATCTTGGACATAGAAAAGGACCATTTGAGAAGTGTACATGTTAAAATTAAGAGACAAGGAATGCAGAAAAACGGGTGGGGAGCGGGGTGAAATGCCTATTGTCTTCCAAATGTAACACTGTTAAACACATTCTATGGCATTTTAACCCTTTAACTGCCAGTCTATCTAAATCATTTTGCATTATATACGTTCAACTGTGATGTTTGCAGGAATTTCTATGAAATAGGAAATTTGTGTACTCGCCAGAAAATTTCTTTTCACTATATCCAGTCCAGGTCGTCCCACAATACTTACATGTGGGTATTCCGCCACCAGGTGGCGCAGTCTACTGCAAGATCAAAAGCTGTAGCTCCTCCCGGCCCCCTATAAAATGAGGTGTCTCACAAGAATCCCCAGAGTTTGTCTTGTAGTGCTGCTGCTAGGATCGTCTGAATCTCTCTCCTGGATACTACAGCTGAGCGGAGCCTCCTAGCCCGTCGGCCGCTGCACCCCTATTCCCACTTTTCCCGTGGACCCATTCTGCCTCCCAGCCTTGGCTGACAGGACGGTGAAGGTAGGGTGAACCCCGGGGTCAGGCGTTGACAGAGCTAGTCTCTGGGCCGCAGACCCTCCCTAAAGGGTAGCCGGCCATAGGCAATGGTGAGCCTACTGGGGGGGAGGAACCACTTTGTGCCCACGAGTCATGCCCTTCTTTCCCACAAGCTTTATTGTTTAAGATGTGTTGTGCATACTGTGTTTCTTTACACTGGGCTCCATGCCTGCTGTTTTTTCTTTACTGACATACTTACCTCCTTCGTTCCCTCGGCTCCTTCTCCTCCCCCCTCCATCTTTGACGCGCTGTGAGGGGGGGCGGCGCGGCTGGCGAGGGCTTCTCTCCTGAGGCCTCTTTTGGTGATGAGGCGCGGGGCGCGCTGTGCTCGGCGTCTGTGGGGGCCCCTCCTCCTCATTGGCTACTTCGCCCCCCTCAGATCTTCTACGGAGGAGGGCGCTCGTTTTGCGCCCTCAGCGGGGGGGGGGGCACGCAATGAAGTTTTTTGCGTCACGGCTGCGTGGCCCGCCCCTCGAGGATCGCATAAGGCTGGCTGACCTGCGCCATCTTAGCAGCCCGACGCCCTTGCTGGTGGTCCGTGAGTCCCTCTCTATCTTTTTATCTGTTATTTTTGCCTTGCTGCTTGTGTTGTGGGATTCTCATACCCCCTTATTGTGTCTTCTAGGTGGGCCTCTTGACAACTAAGGGTTGTGGTTCCTTCCGTTCTCCGACCCCCCCCCCCATCTTTATCTTCACAAAAAGAGGGACTAAATTGGGGATCTCATAGGTTTGGGCCGTTAGTGCCGATAATCACCATAATGGAGGCTTCTGGGGATAGTGAGCTAGGGGCCCCCTCTGGATGGGTGAAGCTCTGCCCCATGTGCAGTACCAGCCCTCTGGGCGGACTCAGCACGGTTTGTGTCACTTGCGCCAGGAGCGTATTTTTGGAGCATGATAGGGCGGGCGTATCGTTTAAGGATTCCTTTTCCACAGGGGATCATTCGGTCGGCTATGACAGCGAGCCTGGCTCTTCCTCGGGCGAGGATATGTGGCTTCCTGACGATATGGAGAAGTTGCTGACTTCTGTGTTTGAGACGTTACATATTGTCCCTCCTAAAGCGGCTAAGAGGAAGCAGGGTGACTTATTCCGGCCTGAGAGACAGAGGCTTGTCTTCCCTGAGCAGGCCCATTTTTCCAATATGGTTTTCAAGGAATGGGAAAGGCCTAATAAACTACCATCGGTGCCTAAGGGCCTGGACAGGTGGTATCTCTTTCCGGAGGAGCTGGTCCGCCTCTGGTCCTGTCCCCCCGGTATGGATTCCCCCGTGTCGTGGTTATCCAACACTACAGTTATGTAGTCACCCGATACTGCTTCCTTGCGCGATCCAGCTGACAGGCGTATGGATCAACTGGCTTGTCATGAATTCACCTTTGCTGGTGCTTGGTTTCGCCCCGTGTGTGCTGCGGCTATTGTCTCAGTCATCAGGAAGAAGGTGAGACGTCTTGTAGATATTGCTAAGTCTCGCAAGCGGGCTGAAGAGTATAAAGATCTCAAAGCTTGCGTGGATTTTATTGCCTTGTCTCTGCTATGGACGATAGTGTCCGGCTCGGCGCCAGGGTTTCCCCTGCTTGTTGCGCTCCGTCGCTCTCTCTGGCTGCGGCAATGGTCAGCTGATGCTGCGGCCAAGAAGTCGTTCACTAGTATCCCTTTCGAGGAGCACAGGTTATTCAGGGAGCGTCTGGACCTCTTGGTTAAGGATGGGAGGGTCCCTCAGCGACGGAAGCCTGCGCGGCCCTTTCGGGGTTCCTCTGCCTATCGCTCCTTTCGTGGAGGAAGAGGCGCTTCCTTTTCAGGTGGCCGCAGAGATTCCTGGGGATGAGGTAGGTCCCGCGGCCGACCCAATGCCTCTTGGAGATCCAAGTCCAGGCCCTCCACCAAGGCTCCTCAGGCATGAGGAGGCACCCTCACCCATCTTGGAGCCGAGAGCGATACGGTTAGTGATTCTTCAACTGACTCCCCAGCTAAGGGGCCGTGCGGTGCAGGTTCGCTCGGACAATCAGACAGCTGACGCCTACATCAATCACCAGGGCGGGGCTTGGAGCAAGCGAGCCCTCAAGGAGGTGACCCAGATTCTGACTTGGGCAGAGGAGAATGTTCCCTGCATCTCGGCGGTTTACATCCCTGGGGTAGAAAATCAGGAGGCAGACTCCCTGAGCAGGGGGGCCTCTCGTCTGGGGGAATGGTCTCTCAGCAAGAAGATCTTTCACGCTCTGTGTTTCCGCTGGGGTCAGCTGGATGTGGACCTGTTTGCATCCAGACACAATCACAAGCTCCCAAGGTTCGTCTCCCTGTCGAGAGATCCGCTGGCCTTTGCCACAGACACTCTGGCAATTCCTTGGACGGAGTTCAGGCTTCTTTATGCATTTCCTCCATTTCCACTCCTGGGCCGAGTGCTGCGCAAGATAGCCCAGGAGGGGGTCCCAGTCATCCTGGTGGCTCCTCGCTGGCCGAGAAGGAGTTGGTTTGCCGACATAGTTCAGATGTCAGTCGATCGCTACATCATGCCCGACAACCCAGGTCTTCTCACTCAGGGGTCGCTACAGCACCCCAAATTACCGACGCTGGCTTTGACGGCCTAGCTGTTGAAACCTCAATCCTGACAGAGAAGGGGCTGTCTGCCACGGTGGTGCAGACCATGATTCAGGCGTGGAAGAAGTCTTCTTCCATGATTTACTACAGAGTTTGGCATGTCTACATTGCTTGGTGTGAATCCAAGATTTTCCCTTGTCGCACCTTCTCTGTCTCTAGGATTTTGGAGTTTTTACAACATGGTTTGGACTTGGGTCTCCAGCTGAGCACCCGCAAGGGCCAGGTCTCGGCCTTGACAATTTTTTTCCAGAGATCTTTTGCCAATCATAGATTAAGACCTTCTTCCAGGGTGTTACCCATGTACTTCCACCGCGTAAGCCTGTGTTACCGGTGTGGGACTTGAATTTGGTGCTTTCTGCTCTCCAGGGGCCTCCTTTTGAGCCCTTGTGTGATGCTGCCTTATCTATTTTGACCCTCAAGGTGGTCTTTTTGGTAGCGATAACTTCTGTTCGTAGCGTGTCGGAGCTGGCCGCGCTTTGTATGAAGCCTCCCTATTTTGAGCTTCATAAGGATAAGGTGGTTTTTCGTTTTAAACCTGTTTTTTTACCTAAGGTTGTTTCTCCCTTTCACCTTAATGAGGAGGTTGTC
Source organism: Gastrophryne carolinensis (assembly GCA_027917425.1). NCBI lineage: Eukaryota > Metazoa > Chordata > Amphibia > Anura > Microhylidae > Gastrophryne > Gastrophryne carolinensis. Next base: position 421,750,355 of record CM051234.1, on the reverse strand, counting down.
TTACCTTCCTTGTGTCCAGCTCCGGCTAATTCCAAGGAACGAACCCTCCATGCTCTGGATGTGGTCAGGGCCGTTGTCTGCGACGGAATCCTTCAGGAAGTCGGATTTGCTCTTTGCCCTAACACAGGGTTCTAGGATGGGCTTGCCACCAGCTAAGTCCACTCTTAGTAAGTGGATCAGGCAGGCGGTGGTGCAAGCATACTCTGCCAAGGGGAAGGAACCCCCTTTTCGGATCACAGCTCATTCTACCAGAGCTATTGGTGCCTCTTGGGCTTTTCAGCACCAGGCATCGGTTGAACAAGTTTGTAAGGCCGCTACTTGGTCTTCTGTTCATACTTTTACTAAGTTTTACAAGGTTGACATTAGGGCCTCAGCTGATGCTGTCTTTGGCCGAAAGGTGCTTCAGGCGGTAGTGAAATGAACTACTTGCTATTCCACACTGGGGTTTCCCGCCCTTATGGACACTGCTTTTGGATGTCCCACATGTAAGTATTGTGGGACGACCTGGACTGGATATAGTGAAAAATACAATTCTGTGAAACTCAGCTGTAGAATTGTTTTTGAATATATCCAGTCCAGGTCGTCCCACCCCGCCCTTGTTCATTATCTCTGTTGCCTGTTATGGTGATTGTCATTTTTATATTGGGACGTTGTCCTTCAGTTTTTTTTTTTTAACAATAAATCTTTATTGAGGTGAACAGGGCAATCAGACACACCAATCACAGCAAACAAGGACATCATCTCCGTTTACATGGCAACACAAACATAGTCATCTCTATTCACATTTCGACTCTTTTTTTTGTTTTAAAATTACATCCATCACAACAGTTCTTCCTGTCTACCCCATGGGTGTGTCCCACTGTCCCCGCCCACCAATTTATCTAATTATGAAACAAGGGGGAAGGTAGGCGGAGGAGAAGGGAGGAAAAAGGGATAGAGGGGAACTAGCGGGGCAGGGGGATGCGGCACGGCCCCCCCATCCCCAGAGCCCGGGGGGACAGGAGGCCCAGAACCGCAGGGGCACAGGGAAGGAGAAAAGGGAGGCAAGAGTGGGGAAACAAGAGAGGCCAGGGGGAGGGAGTCCCCCCGGCTAACCGACCACCCCTCGGGGGCCCCTCAAAAAACAGGGGGGCGGAGGTCCCCGAAACCGCAGCCCCGAACAGGTCGGGCCCGGCCGGAGTGCCGAACCAGAACATCCGGGGGGGGCGGCAAGCGACCCGGCCAAAACAGCGTCAACCCCACCAGGGGAGGGGGGAGGGACAGAAGAAGCCGGCCACGCGGCCCGGGCCAGGCACGTCGCACCAACGCAACCCTCCAGATTTCTTCCCGGGCAGTCAAATCTCCCCAAGCAGATTCTTACACTCAGCCGATTCTGTGAACATGTTCCAGCGCATCCACAGGTGTCTATGCCTCCCTTCTGATCGCCTAAGGAGCGCTGTCCGGTCCTCCATCCGCCTGATGTCCTCCACCCTACGGATCCACAAGCCAATGGAGGGAGGCACATTTGACTTCCACCGGGCCGGGATGCACGCTCTAGCTGCATTCACCAGATGGATAGATAGCGACCTCCTATATCTCCCGACCGAGCCAGCTGTCGCGTGGAGGAGAAGGGCCTCCGGTGAGAGAGGAACCTCCTCCCCCGTAATCTCGACAATCCACTTTACAATGTCCTCCCAGAAGCCCTTTATCTTCTCGCATTCACAAAAAATGTGTAAGAGGGTGCCCTGAGCCTTCTCACATCTCCAGCAAAGAGGGGAGATTGACGGATAGAAGCGATGCAGCAAGTGGGGTGTCCTGTACCAGCGGCTTAGGATTTTATATCCTGCCTCTTGATATGTGTTGCTAATCGACGCCCATTGTCCCAGCTCCAGGATTTTTTTTTACCTGAGCTTCTGGGAATGAGACATTGAGTTCAGCCTCCCATACCCAGATGAAGTTTGGCACAAAGTTCTCTCCAGGGTCCACTAGTAGTTGGTATATGGTGGATAATGCTCCCTTGGTTGGCTTCGTAGTTGCACACATTCGTTCGAAAGGTGTCAGTTCTCTACAATATTCTCCCGGAGTGGGTATATTTGCAAGGAAGTGTGAGACCTGAAGAGCTCTCCAGTAAGATAGGTGGGGTGGATCTCCCCAGGACACTAGCTCTTGTAGCGTCTTCCACCTTGAGCCGTTCAGGAAGTCGCGAGCCGTTCCCCTTCCCGGTGCCCCCCACCTCCTATCCTCCTATCCCATGTCCAGCTGGCCCGGGCGGAAGTCCAGGGCACCTAAGATTGGGCGGAGAGGAGATGGCGTGGGAGCTATGTTTTCTTTCACTGCGTGTCTGGCCCACACCCTAAGGGTAGGGCCTATTGTTGGGTGTGTTTTAAGTACACTCGGGATCTCTCCGGGGGACCAGGGAAGGTCCGCTAGTAGAACCGGGGACCACGACTGCTCCAGCTGGACCCAGCGCTTACTCTCTTTGTGACGGTTCCAGTCAACAATCCTATTCAAATGTGCCGCCGCTTGGTATGCTTTAATATCCGGAAGCCCCACTCCCCCTCTCCTCTTCGGCAGGGTGAGCGTCCGCTGTGCGATTCTCGGGCTCCTACCCCACCAAACAAACTTTATAAATTCGGAGCGGATAGTTTTCATAAAAGAAGACGGCAAGTGGATAGGCAGCACCTGGATCGGGTAGAGCAACCGCGGGAGAACGTTCATCTTGAGCACGTTGCATCTGCCGAACCATGACAATATTTTGTCTTTCCAAATGTTAAGGTCCCTCTTGATTATGTCCAACAGGGGTGGGAAGTTCTTAGCGAACAGGTCTTTAAGTTGCGGTGTGATCTGGACCCCCAGGTACTCAATCGACGCGGTTGGTCATTTAAATGGGAAATTGGCTTTGGTATTTTCCGCAAGCCTCTGTGGCATCGATATATTCAGTGCTTCAGATTTTTGGAGATTGATTTTGAAATTCGACAGCTCTGTGTATTCTTTTATCTCTCTCAATAAGTTCGGTATGGTTGTCACCGGTTGGGAGATGCAAAAAATTAGGTCATCGGCAAAGGCCGCTACCTTGTGCCCCTTGCCTCCGACCACCAGACCCCTTATGTCTGGGTTCGCCCTTACCCTTCTGAGGAGGGGTTCCAGTGTTAGGACAAAGATGATCAGGGATAACGGGCAGCCCTGTCTTGTGCCATTCGTTATTGTAAATGGCTCAGATAATACTCCGTTTACTTTAACGCAGGCAGTGGGGGAAGAGTAAAGGGACATAACCCAGGTCCTTATATTGTCCTGGAGTCCTATATGTTCTAGAGTAGCGCGTATGAAGTCCCAATGGACTCTATCAAATGCTTTCTCTGCATCTGCAGAGAGCAACATGGCGGGGATCTCTTTCTCATGTATCCAATGGATCATGTTGAGGATTCTGGTCACATTATCCCTAGCCTCCCTATCCGGTGTGAAACCGGTTTAGTCAGTGTGTATCAGCTTGCTCAGGCTAGTCACCAGCCTGGTTGCCAAGACCTTTGCAAATATCTTCAGGTCCACGTTTAATAAGGATATCGGCCTGTAGTTCGAGCGGATCCTTCCCTTGCTTCGGTAATACAGTGACTTGGGCTCTCAGCATGTCTGTTGGGACTGCATGTTCCTCCGATATGGAATTGAAATCGTGGGGTCAGAATGTCGCCCATCCACTTGTAATAAGATAGGGTGAACCCGTCAGGACCTGGGGATTTACCCGGTTGAGAGGACCTAATCGCCCTGGACCATTCTTCCTGCAATATTGGTTCCTCCATGGCCTCTACTATCTCCTGACTCAGCGCGGGTAAGCCCGAGGTCGCAATATACCTCTGTGCCTCCTTAAGATGGGCCGTCCGGTTTCCTCCCCTCTCTGACAGATTGTATAGTTTGCGATAGAATTCCCTAAAGATCCTGGCAATGTCAGCGGGACCAGAGAGCAGACGACCCTCCCCCCCCCCCAGTATCTGTGGGATGAAGTTGCTCGCCCTCTGCTCCCTGAGCGCCCGGGCCAGCGTACGTCCGCACTTGTTCCCGTACTCATAGAAGGTGCGTCTGGTCCTCAGCAATGCGGCCTTAGCCTTCACCATCAGTATATCTCACAGCCTCTCCCTCGCCACCGCCAGCTCCCCGCTGACCCTCATCGCCGCCGCCCTCTTGTGCTCTGATTGCAGTTTTATTTTCTCTAGTAATTCCTGGGTGGTCTTCTCTCTCTCCCTCCTCCTTATAGAGGCAATCTTCAGTATGATGCCCCGGATATAGCATTTATGTGCCGCCCACAGGTTAAGAGGGGTCGTCTCGGGTTTAGCATTTAGGTCGAAGTAAGTTTTCAATTCCCCCCTAACTTCCTCCTTTAGTGCCTGATCCTGCAATAATGATTCATTGAGAATCCACGTACTAGGTTTGGGCATCAGCTCAGGTACTCTCAGGGAAAGAGAGAGCAAGGCATGGTCCGAGATCGTGATTGGTCAATCTCTGCTTTCTGGACATACTGCAGATGTCTGTGCTCTATAAAGAGTAAGTCGATCCTTGAATATGAATTGTGGGGAGGGGAGTAGAATGTGTAGTCACGGCCTCGCGGATTTTGTATACGCCACGGGTCTACAAGTTGAGATAGGCGTAAGGCTGCCTTTAGTTTTTTGAGAGTGGAAAACGACAGGTGAGAAGCCCCTTTTGAGACATCCAACAGCGGGTCAAGAGCCACATTGAGATCCCCTCCAAAAATCACCACCCCCTCCGCAAAGGTTTGCAATGTATCCAATATCAGTTCTATGAAGCGTACCTGTTCTGAGTTGGGGGCGTATATATTTGCAAACGTAAATGTTTGACTACCAATTTTCCCTTTAAGGAAAAGATATCGCCCTTCTTCGTCTGCCATGCTACCCGACAGAGTCCAAGGGAGTGAGGAAGCGAATAAGATACTCACCCCCCTGGATCTGGAGTCCGGAGAGTAAGAATGCCATCCCACTGGGAATCGTCTGAGAATTTAGGGGCTCTCTCTTTCTGGAAGTGTGTCTCCTGGACAAACACCACCTGCGCTCTACGCTTCCAGAAATGGTTCAGGCATATTCTCCGTTTCTCGGGGGTATTGAGGCCCTTAGTGTTCAATGACACTACCTGGAGTTCCATCACGTACTCTGTACCCGACCCGGGCAGCACGCGGAGGCCAATACCAGGGAGCCGGGAACCGGCGGCCGGGGGATGGGTAGATCAGGGAGTGGGGAGATGTGCGGCAAACGGCCAGGGATGTGGTGGCCAAGCCGGAGGAGGAGTCAGGGAAAGGAGAAGTGGTGAAGTAAAGAGGGAAAGATATCAGGAATAGTATCAAAGAAGAAGAATTAAAAAAAAAATGAAACGCTCGCCTTATACGGCCTTAGGGGCCTAGGTGAGCGGGCCTATGTGGGGGAAAGAAACTGTGGCGCTACATGGCTGCGGAGGTCTCCCGTCCCCCCAGCCCAGAAGCAGCCCCTTCTCCAAGGGACGGTCCAAGACTTAGTCTCCCCGTAGGGAAACTCAAAATAAAAAAACACCGAACATCGTAAACCATTAACCTGTAACACAATTAACCTGAGTACATGCACATAGCACGTGTTGCACTCCTCCCCCCTCTGTCCCGCGACCCGGCCGACCCCGACCCGACCCATCCCACCTCGGGCAATGAAAGAGATCTTGGATTCCCACATTCATATTTGGATCTTGAAAACACATGGGAGGAAATTTAGAGGCATCTCTGATGGATTCCCATGGCTCTGGGGCTTCTAGGTCTGCAAATCTTAATGGACCAACCGGAAGCTTTGCAAAGGGGATTCCAAAAAAGGCATCTACGGTTTCCGGGGACTCACCCACCCAGGCACCCCACAGTCACCTCGCGCCCCACCCCCCGGCCGTCCACAGGCACCCGCCGGAACGGGGAACATACCGGCCCCCCGGAGGGTGCCGCAACCAACACAACTCACCGCGTCCGGCCAGACCCGCCCGTCGCCAGGCCCGAAATGGCTCATGCCCGTATGCACTCCGGGGCAGGGCCGGCCAGCCCAGCGGCCGCCCCCTCGATCATAGTCAAGCATATCCCGGCCGCACCCTCCGGGCCCCCGGGTCCCCTCGCCGGTGGACGCAGGAAGGGACCAGCACCTCGAAGATCGACCCACGGTTAACACAGGAACCACCATCAGCGACAAGCGGAGAGACTAAGCGGCAATAAAAGTGTCCCCCAGATCGTCATAAGGCGTATCTCAATCGCGTATCCGCCTCGGCGCCCACCGCGACCCCGCCACCGCCCGAGGCGCCGAAGCACATAAAACCACCCAGGGCAGACAACAGGGGCAGAAAGCGCCCCGGCCCCCTAGACAATCAACAGGTGGGGCACCTCGCCGCACGTCCCGACGATCCCCCCAGCTCGCCACCGGGCATCCCTCTCGGTGTGCCACTCCGCCCCCCCGGTCACCGCCGGCCGCGTGCACGAGCCGCCCAGTATCACGGCATCGGATGAGCCACCATGTGGTAACCAATATGGGCGGGAGAGGGGCCGGGAACACCGGGAGCCACATAAAATTAACAACATCATAACATGCAGCAATAGTACACCAGGAGAGTAATAAGTAAGAGAAAAGCAGAAAAACAGATGGCGGGATGGGGGCGCGACCCCGCAGGTCCGGGGGGGCGCATCCCCCATGACGCCACCCCGATCACACAGGCGCCGAGACGCCCAGGCACCGGAGCGCACGAATACAACCGGGGGGGGGGGGGGTCAGCCCCCACATGTCCCCCCCATCCCCCCAGAGGGTGCGCTCACTGCGCGCCACCCCGCCCGATCACCCCCACGGGTCGGTAGCGAGCCCGGGCTACCCAGACGGTCCACAGCGGCAACATCCCGGGCGGCCGACAAGAGGGCCGACAAACCCAGAAACAACGTGTAGTCATCAAGGCCCGGGCGTGTAACATTGAGTCACAGAAAGAGCAATTGGCGGAAAAAGGGGGGGGGGGGGCAGCCAACCGAGGAAGGGGTAAGGCAGACAAGGGCCATCGATTCCATCCGTCCCGTGACAGAGGGGAGCGTCCAATTAAGAGTCCCTTATTTCTGCGACCGCCAAGTGGCTTCATGGTGTACTACTCATCCATAGGTGGGGGTATATCCCCGCCTCGTAGCAGACCCCGTCCGATCGGAGCCCTTCGTCGTCGAATCCTTTGCGGCAGTGGCTGGTATGCGGGGAAGTCCAACCAGTTCGGGTCCTCGAGCGGGGCAATGCCCAAGAACACAAATAGGTTATCAAGGTCCCCTGGAGCACGTAGGGTGAAAGAGTCCCCATTTTTCCTAATAATCAGGTGGAACGGGTATCCCCATCTGTAGACTGCTCCACTGTCTCTTATTTTCTGAAGGAGAGGTTTCAGCTGTCTCCGCATCCAGAGGGTGGAGCGAGCCAAGTCCGGGAGAATCGTTATTGGTTTAGATTCGTGGATAATTTGTCTTGCTTCCCATGCCTTCTTCAGGATCTCCTCCTTGATTCTAAAGTGGTGTACCCTACATAGCACATCCCGAGGACCATCCGGAACGCCCGGCCAGCCACTCTGTGGATCCTGTCCAATTTAATGACGGTTCCTGGCGGGTTTCCCAGGAGCGAGTTGAAGATGGAGGTGGCAACAGACTCCAAGTCCACAAACTGGGGTGTCTCAGGGATCCAGCGGGGACGAAGATTGTTCCGCCTGTTCCTGTTTTCTAGGTCATCGTAATGTAACTTCAGGTTAGAGATTTGGGCCGCTTGTGTATCATTCGTCTGTTCCAGGCGGGTGAGGTGTTCTTCTGTCGCGCCTCTTGCGTTCTCCAGGGCAGCGACCCGATCCTCCACTGCTGACACATTGTGTTGGACGGCTTCTAGATCCTTCCGGAAGGATTTCTCAATCCTCAAGAACATGGCGTCCATGTCTGCTTTAGTAGGGATTGCCTCTAGGTCCGCTTTAGTGGGGAGTGAAAGGAGGACCGAGCGTAGGTCTAAGTCAGTGCCCTGCTGAGGGGCATGCACCATTGCCCTGTGGGTCAACTCCCTTCTCTTCAGCCCTATGGAGTCAGGGCCGCTGCTGGCCCGAGGCTTAGGAGTGTCAGGAGGGGTCCGAGGACCAGAGCACCCGCTTAGACTGCTGGAGGGCGAGGCCAGTCGTTTCCTCCGGGGCGGGGGAGAAGGGGGGCAGACGGCCATCTCCCCCATGGAGACCATCCAGTCCCACTGGTCATGCGCACCCGGGGAGGGTGAACTCCCAAATCCGCTGCTTTGGACCGAGTCCTGAGGCATCCAGGGGTTTGGGATGCCCCTCCGCTGCGCCTGCGTGGCCCAATCCTTCCCCTCCCTGTCGCCCGGGGGGACTTCTGCTGCTGGGGCCCAGTCCGTGTGGTAAGGGGAATGTTGCTGCAGCTGGGGCAGGTTATTCTCTGTCCCTGGTCTTTCAGTTTGTGCCCAACTTCTGCACTCCTCCCTGATGCAGCTGAGGGGAGCTGGGGACTCCCCCTCCCGGTCAAACAATCATGCAACAGGGGGAGCTGGGGACTCCCCCTCCCGGTCAAACAATCATGTAACAGGGGGACATCATGCCACGGCTCCCTGGGCTGTGGGGGGGGGGCTCGATCTCCGCGGAGCTGTGGGGGGGGCACGGTCCCCGGTCCCCTGAGTGTGGCCCGAGTCCTCCACCCCTCCCATCTCGGGTGCCTCCCGGCCGCTGGTAGGGGAGCGCCCACCCGCCTCCCGCTGTACCCCGCTCCATCCGCCTCCTCCGCCGGCCGCATCTCCCGGCACTTGCGGCTCTGCTGCTGTCCCGCCGCCATCTTGAATCGGCCGGCGTCTCTCGCCTCCTCACTCCCCGCCGGCCGCTGATGCTGCTGCTGCGGGGGCGGGCTGGGCACATCCACCGGCCTCGCTCGATCACTGTCCCGCCGCTGCCTCTGCCCCTCCGCGGCTCCTCTTCCTTCACTCACCGGGGGGTCAGCCGCCATCTTGTCCCGGCGTGTGCTCTGCTGGTCGCCCGCCTTTAGAAATCGGGCAATATCCTGCCCCTCGCCGCCTCTGGAGTTTTTCAAAGGGGTCTTGCGCTTCCCCATTATTACAGGGGGGTCAGATGTGGGGTTTTTGACTCGTAGATCACGCGTCCAGGCTGGGGATGAACAGGAGTCCCCAAACGTGCGACCTCACACCACCATGCCGCGGCCACGCCCCCGGTCCTTCAGTTTTTTGTTGGAGAGAGTACATGCTGAAGCTATGTGATGTAACATGATTTCTTTGGTTCTGTCTCTTTTCTTAATGCTTTTTGACCACTGGGGATTCTTGTGAGACACCTCATTTTATAGGGGGTCGGAAGGAGCTACAGCTTTTGATCTTGCAGTAGACTGCGCCACCTGGTGGCGGAATACCCACATGTAAGTATTGTGGGACGACCTGGACTGGATATATTCAAAAACAATTCTACAGGTGAGTTTCACAGAATTGTATTTTTCTCGTCGTCTTCCATTCTGGGGCACCACCATCAGAAACGGCGAGAAAATACATTTAGCGGTGGGTACACAAATTAGCCTTTTCACGTCCCTTCCACGCGGGATGTCCCAACTCTGTAAAACTTGGTGGAGGTGTGGAAAGAGGACCAGTTTACCACCTTGCAAACTGCTCCACAGACGCCTGGTGTTGGAAAGCCCAAGACGCAGCAATCGCCCGGGTAGAGTGAGCAGTGACTCGGAAGGGCGCCTCCTTGCCATTGCAGGCGTAAGCTTGTATGACCGCCTGCCTGATCCATCTGCTGAGAGCATACCTGGCAGCCGCCAGGCCCCTCAGTGGTGCTTCCAGGATCACGAACAAGACATCCATCCGCCATGTAATACTTTAATGCCCTGACGACAACCAGGTCCCGCTCCTTATGATGAGTGGGGCATGGACCCAAAGATGGCATCTCCTGATTTAGATAGAGGGGAGAGACCAACTTGGGCAAAAATCTTGTTTAACATGGAAATACCGTTTTGTGAGTACTCACCTTTAAAACGTATATTATGAGTGTGACATAAACTCTTCATGACATTTGGGTTATTCTCCAGTAGAGGGCGAACTTCTGCAGAGATGAATGCAAAAAAAGGAGCTCCTCCCAGTCCATAAATACCCGGGACCTCCCACCAACTCCCCAGTGTAAGAAAGCAGTAAGGGGACCAGGAAGAACCAAATATAACAAAACTAACAACCAAGAAACAATGGTTCACCATATAAAGGATCCAAAATACCAAAAGGGTGGGGTGAAGCGGAGTGTATGTCACACTCATAATATCCGTTTTAAAGGTGAGTACTCACAAAACGGTATTATTCCAAGTGTGAAATACACTCCGCTTCAACTCTTCATGACATTTGGGACATCCAATAGCAGTGTCCGTCATGGGTGGGAACCATAAACAGTAAAGAATGCACCAACTTAAACCACTGCAGCTTACAGAACCTTGCGGCCAAAAACGGCATCCGCTGAAGCCCGCACATCAACCTTGTAAAACTTGGAAAAAGTATGAACAGAAGACCAAGTAGCAGCCTTACAAACTTGTTCAACAGAAGCCTGGTGCTGAAAAGCCCAGGATGCACCCACAGCACGAGTAGAGTGCGCAGTGACCCTAAAAGGGGGAGTCCTCCCCTTAGCAGAATAGGCCCCAACAATGGCCTGACGAATCCATTTGCTAATGGTAGACTTGGCAGGCGCCAAACCTTTCCTGGGCCCGCAGGGCACCACGAAAAAGGCATCCGTCTTGCGGAAAGAAGAAGTAGTCACCAAATAGTACTTAACACAGCGAACCACATCCAAATTGTGCAAAACCCTCTCCTTGTCATTGCTAGGCTTAGGACACAAGGAAGGGAGAACAATATCCTGATTGAGATGGAAAGCAGAAACCACCTTAGGAAGGAAATCTGGCTTAAAGCGAAAGACCACCTTGTCCTGGTGTCTTTCAAAGTAAGGGGCCTGAATCGACAGAGCCGCCAACTCAGAGACACGCCGAACAGAGGTAATAGCCACCAAAAAGGCAACCTTTTGAGTGAAAACAGAAAGAGCAATATCCTGTAACGGCTCAAAAGGAGGACCCTGGAGAGCCGAAAGAACCAAATTCAAATCCCAAACAGGAACCATAGCCTTCCGAGGGGGTCGAAAATGAGTGACCCCCTGGAAAAAAGTCTTAACCAGCGGGTGTAAGGCAAAAGATCTTTGGAAGAAAACAGACAGAGCAGAGACCTGCCCTTTCAAGGTACTAAGCTGGAACCCAAGATCCAGACCGTGCTGAAGAAACTCCAAAATCCTAGGGATCGAAAACACCCTGCAAGGCAAGGCCAGTCAATATAGGACTGCCAAGTCCTATAGTAAATGCCAGAAGAGGACCACTTCCTAGCTCTAATCAAGGTCTGAACAACAGCCTCAGACAAACCTTCCTCCTTCAGAATGAAGGTTTCAGCAGCCAAGCCGTCAAAGCCAGCGTTGGTAAATATAAAGTAGTTGACCCTGAGATAACAGATCCGGAAACATGGGAAGCCGGTACTGATCTACCGCCAGCCTTACAACGTCTGCGTACCAAACCCTTCTTGGCCACCTTGGAGCCACCAGAATTGCTGGTGCCCCTTCCAGAGCCAGTTTGCAAACTACCTTGCCCAGCATGGAGAAGGGAGGAAACAGATACAGAAACCCCAGATCCTTCCAAGCAAGGGACAAGGCATCCACTGCCAGAGCTAGAGGATCCTGAGATAGAGATACAAAGGCCGGGAGTTTGTGATTGTGCCGTGAGGCAAAGAGATCCACCTCCGGAGTCCCCCATTTGCGACAAAGAGACCGAAAAACCCCGGGGTTGAGAGACACTCTCCTTGGCGAGAGGACACCCTGCTCAGGGGGTCCGCCTCCGTGTTCTCCACTCCCGGAATGTAGATTGCCGAAATGCAAGGAACATTGCTCTCCGCCCAATGCAGGATCAGAGAGACTTCCCTGAGGGCACTCCTGCTGCAAGTCCCTCCTTGGTGATTGATGTAGGCTATCGCCGTCCGATTGTCCGATCGAATATGAACCGGAAGACCCTGTAAGTGCGACGTCAGCCGTGACAGGACAAGCCGGATGGCTCTGAGCTCTAAGACATTGATGGGGTTGTGAGCCTCCTGAGGACCCCACACCCCGCTGAACTGATGATGACTTTTCCAGAAACCTCCCCAGCCCGACAGGCTGGCATCCGTGGTAACCGTCTCCCAGCGAGGAACCAGAAAGGAACTGCCCCTCAACAGGTTGCTCGACTCCAGCCACCACCGAAGGGACTGCCGAACCCTGGGAGACATCCTGAATGGTTTATCCAATGACAGCGGACACCTGTCCCAATGCGTCAAATAGATGAAGTTGAAGAGAGCTCATGTGAAATTGTGCAAAACGGGACCGCCTCGAAGGAGGCCACCATCAATCCCACCAGTTTCATCGCCTGTCGGATAGAGGGGCAAGGATTGGCCAGAAGAAGGCGGATCAGATCCTGAATCCCCTGCACCTTGGTCTGGGGTAGAAACACTCTGGCCTGAATGGTATCCAGATTCATGCCCAGGAATGAAATCACCCGTGATGGCGAGAGAGAGGACTTGGGGCGGTTGTTCTCCCACCCGAACCTCTCCAGGGTCGACACCACCTGGTGGGTGTCCAGCTCCGCCTGACGGAGGGAAGAAACTGAAATCAATAGGTCATCCAGATACGGCACAATGCGAATTCCCTGAGCTCTGAATAGGGCCATTATGCCCGCCAGAACCTTGGTGAAGACCCTCGGCGCTGAGATCAACCCGAAGGGAAGGGCTACAAACTGAAAATGTTGATCGTCCACCAAGAACCTGAGGAATCTCTGATGCGCTGGAAAAATTGGAACATGCAAATACGCATCCTTGATGTCTATGGATGTCATGAAATCCCCTTGACGAAGGGAATTGATGGCCGAGCGCAGAGTCTCCATGCGGAACTTCTTGGTTCTGATGAATCTGTTGAGGACCTTGAGGTCCAGAATGGGTCTTACAGAACCTTCTTTTTTGGGGACCGTGAAAAGATTGGAGTAGAAACCCCTGCCTCTCTCCGACAGAGGCACCGGGCATACAACTCCCATGTCCAGAAGGTTTTTCACTGCTAACAGGAGCCCCTGTGCAGCCTGAGGGTCCAAGGGCACCCGAGACCTTAAAAATCTTGGAGGAGGCTAGTACTCGAACTCCAGTTTGTACCCAGAGGAGACCACTTCCAAGATCCAATTGTCTGTGACCTCCCGGGCCCAGACCTGGAAGAAGAGCCGCAGCCGTCCCCCCACCCGTGCGGGTGAGGGCGCCCCTTCATTGCTGAGCTGGTCTACCCGCAGGCTTGGGCTTGGAACCCCAGGCAGAAGCGGGACGGGCCCGCCCTCTGCCCCTGTTCCAGGAAGAGCCTCTGACACCCGAGAAGGCCAAACCTCTGCCAGCTCTGGCACCTCGAAAGGAAGGATTGAAAGAGCCTGCCCTCCGAAAGGGACGGCGCTGTTTCTTCCGCTGAGGTAACTTACCTCCCTTTGCCTCAGCATCCAACTTATCTCCAAACAGCCGCATACCCAAGAAGGGAAGAGCTGTGAGCGATTTCTTGGCCACAAAGTCCGCCGTCCACTGACGGAGCCATACCGAGCGGTGCATGGCCACCAATTAGGCTGAAGTCCTACTACACATAACAATAGTGTCTTCCATAGCAGCCAAGACAAAATCCATGAACAATTCAAATCTTTTAAGTGTAGTGAACTCAGCGCTGGCCGGATCAAGGTGAGCATCATTTAACCAGTCCCTAATCAGAGACCTAGCAGCCACCGACACCAGCGCAGATGCACAAACAGGCCGCAAGGCCGAGCCAACACTGGCAAAGGCATGGCATGCCATCTGATCAAGGCGCCTATCCTCACCATCCTTTAGGGAAGTGGCGTCTGGGGTGTGAAGCACGGAGGAGTTGGTCAACCCCAAAACTGGCGCATCGACCTCGGGAGGAGAAGCCCAGCGCTTAACCACTTCCACCGGGAAAGGATACTTCTTATCCCATCCCTGAGGAACACCCGGAAGCCGACTAGGTTTCTCCCATTCCCTAAGGATCAGTGCATCAAAATGACCATGGGTAGGGAACTCCAAACGAGGCTTGTGGGCCCCAAAAAATTCCCCCTTCTTGAGAGGGGGCGCCTCAGGCGGCGCAATATCCAAAACCTCCAAGAGATGTGACAAAACTGTGGCCGTGTCAATAGCATCCCCCAGCGCCTGCCCAACATCAGCCTCTGACTCCTCATACAATTCCCCCTCCTCTAACGGGGAATAATCCGACATATCAAATGAATCATCATCAATATCCCAAGTCGCCTGGACCGACGACAAATCACGTCTTTTTAGCCTGGGCCTTCTTGCCCACCGCGCTAACCATAAATTTCTCGATGCTGGCCAACCTAGCACAAACATCGAAATGCGACTCCCCGCTGGCACCAATGTCACTTGGGGTATGGATAAGGCGGGGAGGGGAAGGCGATGAAGCGGGGGGCGCCGGCCCAGAAGGCTGGGCACCCGACTGCCGCGATATGGCCTTTTGTGCACATGGTATACAAATAAGCACATTCTCACCCGTAAGGAATGCCCCACAACCCACACATGGCCGGGATTGTCCCAGAGGGAGCCCCCTACAGGAGTAGCACTTCGGCTTACACCAAGGCTTAAAGGCCCTCCAGGTTCTGTAGAAAATTACTGTTTCCATGCCCGAATCAAGGTCCGAATAACCCTCTCCTCCAAGATGTTGGTCTTCACAGCAAGCGCTAAGCCAGCGCTTGAGAATAGGGGTGTCGCAGAGATCCGGGTGGTTGGGGAGTTGCCACGGGGGTTCAGCTGCCAGGCTTACCAGATCCGCAAAACACACCCTCTGGGCCAGTGTGGGGCGATCAGGATGATGGTAATCTGTTGATCTTTATATATGCGGCCCAGTAGCGACAGTGGTGGAAACGTGTACAGCAGGTTGTACCATGACCAGGGGATGGCTAGCAAAACGACCACTACAGTCAAGGGGTATTGCACCCTGGACACAAACCTCCGTACCTTCTAGCTGTGCCGAAAGATGTCCACCTCCCCATCGGTCGCAGCAGGCTTGAATCATATCCTGGTGGAGGAACCCTTTGCCCTGGTCCAATGTCTCTCTGCTCAAATAAGCAGCCTGCAGATTCTCCACCCCTGAAATGTGGATCGGTGAGATGCACGGAATATGAAGCTTCGCCCACCTTATGACGCAACTCACCTCCCAGAACGCCCGCCAGATCCTGGTACCCCCTGATGCTTTATGTAGACAACAGCCGTGGCCGTATCTAAATGTACCACCAGTGGAAGGTCGCGGACCTGTTCCATTGTGACAGGAGCAGCATCTGTAACAGCCTGGCGTGAAACTGGGCATATAGACCTGCCTCAATGGTGAATACCAGTAGGCCCAGTAGACGCTTGCCCTGTCGGCTCGTGGGATGTCGTCCATCAACCGAGGCCGTGCACCCTCCTTTAAGTTGCCACCCTAGAGGGGACCACTTGGGATTTGGGGAGGTTGATGATCCCCCTGACGAGCTGCTGTGTGGACAGTACCGTCTTGACGTCCTGCAGTGTCTCCGGCAGTGATGGCGCTCTGATTAGCTAATCGTCAAGGTAAGTGGTGATGCTCACCCCTTGATGTCATCGGAGTGCCATCACCACCCCAAATCCTTTGCAGGGCCGTGGACAGACCAAACGGCAGCCCCACTAATTGGAAATGATGGGTACCCACCGCCAATCGCAGATACTGCTGGTGACCAGGGAAAAATCAGGACATACAGATAAGCATCCTTTATGTCCACCGTGGCCAAAAAAATCCCCCTGTTCCTGCGACATCATCACTGAGCACAGAGCTTCCATGCAGAACTTCCACACCAGAATGAAACTGTTCAGATCGACCCGAAGAGATCCGTCCTTCTTGACGATGACGAAGAGTATTGAGTATAAACTGCTCTGATGGGGGCAAAAATACAATTCTGTGATTACTCACCTGTAGAATTGGTATTATATGTATACAGCACATCCTGTTCCAGAAGATATTCCTTACTCTTGGTAATACATCCAGTAGATGGCGCTGGACTGCAGAGACAGAAAAGTGGCTCCTCCCGGCCCCATATATACCAGGGACCTCCCACAAATTCCCCAGTATTGAAAAGCAGTTAAAATGAAACCGGGAGAACTATAACCATTATAAAAAATTGAACAATCACCATAAAGAGGTAACTAAAAATACAATTCTGTGATTACTCACCTGTAGAATTGGTATTATGAGTATACAGTACGTCCTGCTCCAGATAGAATACTTACATTTGGGTACCTCTCCGCCAGATGGCGCTGGACAGCAGAGACATCGAAAACAGGCTCCTCCCGGCCCCCTCAAATACCCAGGGACCTCCCACAATCCCCAGCATTAAAAAGCAGCTAACGAGAAGCCGGGAGAATTAAAACAACCCAAACTGGTAACTATAACAATGATAACAATCACCATACAGGGGATCCAAGATATCCAAGATAATGCAAAAACCAAGGGTGGGGTGGAGCAGGACGTACTGTATACTCATAATACCAATTCTACAGGTGAGTAATCACAGAATTGTATTATTCTTAGTATACAGTACGTCCTGCTCCAGATAGAATACTTATATTCGGGACATCCAATAGCAGTGTCCATAAAGTAGGGTGGGATCCCCAAAGGTAACAGCAGACAGTTTAAACCACTGCCGCCTGCAGAACCTTGAGGCCTTGCAAACTTGTTCAACAGAAGCCTGGTGCTGAAAAGCCCAAGAGGCACCAATAGCACGAGTAGAATGAGCAGTAAGGCGGAAGGGAGGATTCTTCCCCTTAGCAGAGTAGGCCTGAATCACAGCCTGATGGATCCATTTGCTGATAGTAGATTTGGCAGGAGACAAACCCTTCCTAGGACCAGAAGGGACCACAAAAAGAGCATCAGTTTTTCTGAAAGGTGCAGTAGCCACCAGATAGTACTTCAGACACCTAACCACATCCAAAGAATGCAAAACCCTCTCCTTAGCATTACTAGGATTAGGGCCCAATGAAGGAAGAACAATGTCCTGATTCAAATGAAAGGCAGACACTACCTTAGGCAGAAAATCTGGCATGAAGCAAAACACCACCTTGTCCTGGTGTCTCTCATAGTAGGGGGGCTGAATGGAAAGCGCCGCCAACTCAGACACACGCCTGACAGAGGTGATAGCCACCAAAAAGACAACTTTGAGAGAATGGCCAGGGCAGCATCCTGCACAGGTTCAAAGGGAGCACCCTGCAAGGCTGACAAAACCAAGTTCAAATCCCAAACAGGCACCATAGGCTTACGTGGGGGACCCACATGAGTAACCCCCTGGAAAAAGTCCTGATCAGAGAATGCTGAGCAAAGGACTTCTGGAAGAAAACAGCCAGGGCAGAAACCTGACCCTTCAGAGTACTGAGTTGGAGCCCCATCTCCAACCCATGATGCAGGAACTCCAGAATCCTGGGAATAGAGAACACACGACAGGGAAGAGACTTAGACTCACACCAGTCAATGTAGGCACGCCAAACCCTGTAATAAATGGAAGAAGAAGACTTCTTTCTAGCCCTTATCATGGTGTCAACAACCGAGGTAGACAGCCCCTTCTCCATCAAGATGGAGGTTTCAGCAGCCAGCCCATCAAAGCCCAAATTGGGATGTCGTAAGGGACCCTGAGTGGGCAGGTCTGGCACCCTGGGCAGAATGTACTGATCTACTGCCAGCTGCACCACGTCTGCGCACCACACTCTTCTTGGCCACCTGGGGGCAACCAGAATTGCTGGCACCCCCTCCAGAGCAATCTTGCGCAGAACCCTGCCCAGCAGGGGAAATGGAGGAAAGACATACAGGAACTGAAAGTCCTGCCATGACATTGCTATAGCATCTGTAGTCAAGGCCAGAGGATCCTGGGACAGGGAGACAAAGGCCGGGAGCTTGTGATTGTGACGGGACGCAAACAGATCCACATCTGGTTGGCCCCAACGATGACACAGAGATTGGAACACCCTGTTGCAGAGGGACCATTCTCCCTGGTGAGAGGTCCCCCTGCTCACAGAGTCTGCCAGCAGATTTTCCACCCCCGGAATGTACACCGCTGAAATGCAGGGAACATTGGCCTCCGCCCAGGTCAGGATCAGAGACACTTCCTGGAGGGCCCTCTTGCTCCGGGTCCCTCCCTGATGACTGATGTAGGCAACTGCCGTCTGGTTGTCCGAGCGCACCTGAACAGTCAGGCCCCGAAGCTGAGTAGTCAAGCGAGCCAGAACTAACCTGATCGCCCGCAGCTCCAAGATTGATAGGTGTGTGGGCCTCCTGCGGGCCCCACCTCCCCTGGAACCGCAGGGACTTCCAGAAACCCCCCAACCTGACAGACTGGCATCCATGGTGACCGTCTCCCAGGAAGGGGCAAGAAAGGATCTGCCCCCCAACAGGTTCCTTGAGTCCATCCACCACAAGAGGGACCTCCTGACCCGAGGGGAGAGCACACAGACCCCATCCAGGGACGCTGGGTCCTTGTCCCATACTGACAATAGGTAAAGTTGCAGAGGCCTCAAGTAGAACTGAGCATAAGGGACCGCTTCGAAGCACGCCACCATCAGGCCCACCAGCTTCATCCCCTGCCTGATGGAGGTTTGGGGACAAGCTAGGAGGGACTGAGCCTGTGCAATCAGACTGTCCACCTTCTGCTGAGGAAGGAAGATATTTGCCTGAACTGTATCCAGATTCATTCCTAGGAATGGAGTTACCAAGGAAGGGGACAGTGAGGACTTGGGGTGGTTGATCACCCATCCAAATGACTCCAGAGTGGACACCATCAGTTGAGTATCCAACTCTGCCTGATGTAGAGACTGGGAGGTGATGAGGATGTCGTCCAGATAGGGAAGCACGCGGACGCCCTGACATCTGAGCAGAGACATCACGACAGCCAGCACCTTGGTGAACACCGTGGGAGCTGAAGTGAGGCCGAAGGGCAAGGCCACAAACTGGTAGTGTTGATCCTCCAGAGCGAATCTGAGGAACCTTTGATGACCTGGGAACACAGGAATATGAAGATAAGCATCCTTGATGTACACACAAGTCATGAAATCCCCTTGGAGCAGGGAGCTGATGGCAGAGCGCAGAGTTTCCATGCGAAAGCGCCTGCCCCTGACAAACTTGTTGAGGATCTTTAAGTCCAGGATGGGCCTGACAGAACCATCCTTTTTGGGTACTGTGAATAGGTTGGAATAGAAGCCCTTGCCTTTTTCTCTTAAAGGGACCTGGCAGATGACCCCCAGCTCCAGGAGGCCTTGCACTGCTTGCACTAGCTCCTGAGCTGACACAGGGTCCTGAGGAATCCGGGATCTGATGAATCTTGAAGGGGGATCGGCAGCAAACTCCAACTTGAAACCGGAGGACACTACCTCCTGAATCCACCGGTCTGAGACATGAAGCCTCCAGACATGAGCAAAGTGCTGCAGCTGTCCCCCCACCCGGATGGGTGAGGGCGCCCCATCATGCCTGAGGGGGCTTGGGAGAGGATTTAGCTTTGGGACCCCAGGAGGAGCCAGGACGTCCACGTCCTCTGCCTCTACCCCAGAAATCTCCCCGGGTCCCAGGGAAAGAAACCCCCCTTCCCTGTCTTGCACCACGGAAAGGGGAGGAGAAGGAACCCTGACCCCAAAAGGGCCGAGATTGCCGCCTGCGCTGGGGCAACCTGTTTCCCTTAGCAAAAAGGTCCAAGCGGTCCCCAAACAGGCGCAGTCCTTTAAAGGGAAACCCAGTGAGGGCTTTCTTGGCAGCGTTGTCAGCAGCCCACTGGCGCAGCCAAACCGAGCGGCGTACAGCCACCACGAGGGCAGAAGTTCTGGCACACATTCTGATAGGACAAAATTTACAAAAACCTCACAACTGGAGAGTGCATTAAACACCTCACAAGGCAAATCATCAGGGGCACTATCAAGCATATTCCAGATAAGGGTTCTAGTGGCCACAGCAGTAATGGCAGAGGCACAGACCGGGCGCAGCACCGTCCCCGCACGTGCAAAGGCGTGGGATGCCAGCTGATCAATACGCCGGTCTTCAGCATCCCGCAGGGTAGTAGAATCAGGGGAATGCATGACAGAGGTGTAAGATAGCCCTAGGATCGGGGCATCAACCTCGGGGGGGGGGGGGGATGACCAACATTTAACCACCTCAGCAGGAAAGGGATACTTCCTATCCCAACTTTTTGGAACCCCGGGAAGTTTACTGGGACGCTCCCATTCCTTGAGCACAAGGTTATGGAAATATGCCTGCTCTGGAAATTCCAGACGTGATTTTGCTGTATGAAAAAGCTCCCCTCTTTGCCTGGGAGCCTCAACAGGGAGAGAGATAGACAGAACCTCAAAAATCTGGGTCAATAATCTGTCAGTGTCATCCGGGGTCCAGGGGTCAGAGCCAGAATCGTCATGACCCCTTGGTCTCTCATCAGATGAGCCTGAATCAGAAAAGAGCTCCCCTTCATCAGACGGGGTATAGCCACACAGATTCCAAAACTCCTCAGTTCCCATAGGGAAAACAGTAACATTAGGCGTCAAATGCAGCTTCTTAGCAGGGGCCTTACGCGCTAAGGACTTCGCAATAATCTGTTCAACAGTAGCCAGTCTAGAAGACACATCAGGCTGAGAATCCCCACAAGTATGCAACTCAACAGGAGTGAGGTTTAAGCGAAGTGAAAGGAGGTGCAGCCACAGATTGCAATGCAAGCACCTGCTCAGCACAGGGTACACAGACCCGTGCCTTGTCAGCGTCAGCATGAGGCTGCCCACACGCTACACACAGCCGGTCTTGTCCCAAAGGGACCCCGGTCACATTATCCTGGGATGCCTCCATATGGTGATTATAGCGGCGCTATACGCCGATAGGGAATAACGCTATATAGCAACCCTGGATGCCCCAATAACCCGCTAGGGAAGTGGGAGTATAATTTTTACAAGGCCTATAAGTAATATATATTAAAACAGGGCCGGGAGAAGCCAGGAAGGGTTCGTCCCGCCTGAAAGACATAAGCAGACAAGACCTTAAGTACATCGTAACCAAAGTGAAGGAAATAAAGCCGACCGCGAGGGCACTTACGGACCGCGGTAGGTAGGAGTCCGTCGCGCATAGGCAACCAAGCAGGAAAGATGGCGGCGGTATACCTCGAGGGGCGGGCCAGTAACAGCGATGACGCGGAATGCGCCAAAGACGGGCGACCCCCCCCCCCAAGAGCGCGAAGCCAGAACGGCAAGCAGCCAATGATGGCGCACCAGCGCCTGAGGTAATGCCGCAGCCAAGCGCGGAGCCAAGTCAGCGCGCGGCGGCAAATTTAAAATGCAGTAAAGACAAGTCAGCGCGGCGGCTGACACAAGAATAAAGGCATGTGAAAAGACAGTGTAAAAAACACAGAATGCATAACATACCTATCTATACACATACACCCCCCCTTTCCCCCCGAAGACTACAAGGAGGATGAGGGAGGACGGCGGCAACTTAAATAGGGCCCACCGATAGGTAGGGGCAAGGGGCAATAGTGCGGGAGGGGCATCCCATAGAGGCTCACCATAAGCCTGAACCGCCTACCCTTTGGTGGGCGATTGCGGTGGAGCAGCGCTCCTAAGCACCTAACAGCGGTGCTGCCTACCCTCACCCGAC
This sequence comes from Gastrophryne carolinensis, assembly GCA_027917425.1. NCBI lineage: Eukaryota > Metazoa > Chordata > Amphibia > Anura > Microhylidae > Gastrophryne > Gastrophryne carolinensis. Next base: position 421,728,629 of record CM051234.1, on the reverse strand, counting down.
CAGCGCAGCCAAGGCTGGGAGGCATATTACTAGTGGAAGGGGTGGGAATAGTCCTACAGGGCCGAAGGCTAATGGCCCCGCTCACCTGCGAGTAGAGAGCCAATTTCTCGTCGCAGCCAGACTGCAGAGAAATTCAGGGGGATTTGTGGGAGGTCCCCGGGTAATTGAGGGGCCGGGAGGAGCCTATTTTCGATGTCTCTGCAGTCCAGCACCATCTGGCGGAGTATATCCCACTTGTAAGTATTATATTTGGAGCAGGACGTACTGAATACTAAGAATAGTATGAACAGAAGACCAAGTGGCAGCCTTGCAAACTTGTTCAACAGAAGCTTGGTGCTGAAAAGCCCAAGAGGCACCAATAGCACGAGTAGAATGAGCAGTAAGGCGGAAGGGAGGCTCCTTCCCCTTAGCAGAGTAGGCCTGTATCACAGTCTGATAGATCTACTTGCTGATAGTGGACTTAGCCGGAGCCAGACCCTTCTTAGGTCCAGACGGGAGCACAAAAAGAGCATCAGTCTTCCTGAAGGATTCAGTAGCCACCAAATAGACTAACTACAGAGTACTGACCACATCCAAAGAGTGTAAAACCCTCTCCTTAGAGTTACTAGGATTAGGACACAAAGAAGGCAAAACAATGTCCTGATTGAGATGAAAGGCAGAAACAACCTTAGGCAGAAAATCTGGCTTAAAACGAAACACCACCTTGTCCTGGTGTCTCTCAAAATAAAGAGGTTTGATGGAAAGCGCCACCAACTCAGAAACACACCTAACAGAAGTGATAGCCACCAAAAAGACTACCTTAAGCGTAAGAATGGACAAAGGGGCCCCCTGCGAGGGCTCGAAGGGAGACCCCTGCAGTGCAGATAAGACCAAGTTCAAGTCCCAGACTGGTAACATAGGCTTACGTGGGGGACGCACATGAGTAACCCCTTGAAAGAAGGTCTTGACCAGGGGATGGATGGACAAAGGATCTTTGGAAAAAAATGGCCAAGGCAGAAACATGACCTTTCAGAGTACTGAGCTGAAGACCCAGATCCAAACCATGTTGCAGAAACTCCAGAATCCTAGGAATAGAAAACACACGACAGGGAAGCGAGTTAGACTCGCACCAGTCAATGTAAGTACGCCTTACGGCAATAATCAAAACCAGTGCAACCAAGGCAAAACATGATACACATAGTAAATACATACACCCCCCCCCGCCCTTCCCGAGATCTACACAAGGGGGAGCGAAGGGGAAGCAGCGGACGACCTAAGAGGAGCCTAACTGAGGGGACAGGGGCGAAGGGCAAACGGCCGTGGGAGGGGCATCCCATAAGGCTCACCACGGGCCTGTACCACCTACCCTTTGGTGGGGGACTGCGGTAGGAGCATCACCCGACTAGCGCAGCCTAAGCTGGGAGGCAGTGAAAAGGAACGGATGGGAATAGTCCTACAGGGCCGCAGGCTAATAAGCCCCGCTCACCTGCGAGTAGAAAGAGCCATCTTCTAGTCATCGCAGCCCAGACTGCAGAAAAGAACTGGGGAATTTGTGGGAGGTTCCTGGTATATATGGGGCCGGGAGGAGCCACTTTTCTGTCTCTGCAGTCCAGCGCCATCTACTGGATGTATTACCAAGAGTAAGGAATATCTTCTGGAACAGGACGTGCTGTATACTTAGAATAGTACTACAAGTCCCCTGCCCTGTAAGAGATATTGCACTTTAGCAAGCCGCCACCCTTCCTGGCACGCGGGAAGGCTTGGACAAACCTCTGTGGAGGCCTTGTCCAGAATTCAATCTTGTATCTGGAAGAGACAACTTTCCAAACCCAGCAGACATTCAATCCGTCCACACCGGTGCAGAAACCACCCCCGACCAGATTGGGTGAGGGGCACCATCAACCTTAGGAAGGTTTGGCTGGGGACTTGGGCCTGCTGAGCCATGGGAAGAAGCAGTAAAACCAGCACTCCAAGTGATAATCCAAAAAGAATGCATTCAAGTCAGTTGCACAAAATCCAACGTTTCGGGGGTTACAGCAGGCCCCCTTCATCAGGTATAACTAACAACAAGTGCACAGGCATAGCAAGTGTTAAATAGACACAATTGACCAATGATAGGCAAGGGAATTCCCGCCTGACGTCACTAATGACGTCACAGTATGTCTATATATCATATACAATGTGCAAACATTCCATCCGAAATCAGAGGTAAAGAACATAAATGGTAGTAAATAAAGATAAAAGTATACTTACCTAAAGGTCCCCTCAGAGCCCTCCCGCACGTCTGCAGCTCTGGCAGTTGGCTGCAGCAGCGGGGAACGCCGCTGTGAGCGAGGCCGGTTGCATAGCAATCGGCCTGTCAGCTCTCCTCCAATCGGAGGAAGGCGGAAGTGACGTCACAAGCAGGGCAGTGATGCCCTGCTGTAGTGATGTCCGCCCTTCCCCTGCCGTGATTGGCCAGGGAGGGTGCAGCTCCCTGTCACAGCTGTCACTGCTCTGACAGGGGCTGAAAATCCGCCTGAAAGCGGAATTTGGCCCAGGAGGAGGTTAGGTAAGTATTGAGAATAGGAGGGATTTTACTGCTTCTTCTGGATTCGCGGCATCACCGCTAACCGTGCACCCCCATTGCAACATACAGGTAGGAGTGTGGCGGCATACGAGATTTGCTGAGCCATGGGGACTTGGGTTTCCCTGTGGCTTTGCTTCCCTGAATTGTCTTTGCGCAGCCTGGATTCTGTCGGACCACTGAACCTCCGGCAGGGACGAAATTGGGTGACTTCCTAAACAAGGTCTGTTGCTCCCGCTTATGACCAGGTCATACAGAGGTTCACTGAAAAGGTGACCCTCAGAGAATGGGAAAACAGTAAGAGTCTTTATGGAGGCAGCGTCAACCGACCCCTGCTCCAGCCAGACATCGCAAGGTGACCAACAGGGCCAGACCACCAGACACACTAGGCCATCCATTGCCGGCACAATGTGCCTGCCAAGGAGTTCAATTGGAGCATGGAAGAACGAGAATCACCATTCCACATATGCCTCATCTGCTGTTTCATCTAGGCCTTACCCACCATGGCCGCCATGGATGTGGCACAAGCCCACCATGGAGAACGCATGATGAACAAGCTGGTCTAACCTCTTGTCGATATGATCTCTCAAGCAGAACTTTCCAACGTAGACTCTGTCTGAACATGCTTACACTTGGCAGTAGCCTCACCGCCTGGTTGGACGGGGACTAACCTGGGATGCCCTTGGTGACGAAGGCTACTGACCATGCCCTCTACGCCACACTGCCAGCCACATAAGGTAACCCATCCGGAGGCAAAGTCTGGAAAAATACCATTTTGTGATTACTCACCTATAAAATGGGTATTATAAGTATGTCACACACCCCGCTTCCAATATTAATGACATATGGGTTATGTCCAGTAGAGGGCGAACTTTTGCAGAGATGACTAGAAAAAAAGGAAGCCCCTCCCGGTCCATAAATACCTGGGACCTCCCACACAATCCCCAGTATAGGAAAGCAGTAAGGGGACCAGGAAGAGCCAATAAAAACCTATTAACCAAAACAAGGTTCACCCGCTTCCAATATTAATGACATATGGGACATCCAATAGCAGTGTCCGTCATGGGTGGGGATCCCAAAAGGCAACAATGCACAAATTTAAACCACTGCAGCTTGCAGAACCTTGCGGCCAAAAACAGCATCCGCTGAGGCCCGCACATCAACCTTATAAAACTTGGAAAAATGATGAACAGAAGACCAAGTAGCAGTCTTACAAACTTGTTCAACAGAGGCCTGGAGCTGAAAAGCCCAGGAAGCACCAATAGCACGAGTAGAATGAGCAGTGATCTGAAAAGGAGGAACCCTCCCCTTGGCAGTATAGGCCCCAACAATGGCCTGACGTATCCATTACTAATGGTAGACCTGGCGGGCGCCAAACCCTTCCTGGGCCCGGAGGGCACCACAAACAAGGCGTCCGTCCTACGAAAGGGAGAAATAGCCACCAAATAGTACTTCACACAACGAAACACATCCAAAGAGTGCAAGACCCTCTCCTTGTCATTGCTAGGCTTAGGACACAAGGAAAGGAGAACCACCTCCTAATTAAGATGAAAGGCAGAAACCACCTTAGGAAGGAAATCTGACTTAAAGCGAAAGACCACCTTGTCCTGGTGTCTTTCAAAGTAAAGGGCTAGAATGGACAGATCCGCCAACCAGAGACACGTCCCAAAAAGGCAACCCTTTGTGTGAGCATTGAAAGTGCAACATCCTGCACCGACTCAAAAGGAGGCCCGACAGAACCAAATTCGAATAACAGGCAACAAAGGCTTTCGAGTGGGTCGCACATGAGTGACCGCCTGGCAGAAAGTCTTAACCAAAAGATGAAGAGCAAAGGACCTTTGAAAGAATATCTAAGTACACTAACCCACACGGTTACTTAAGGGCACTGGCTTGATACATCCAAGTAGAAATTTAAGCTACAAAGCAGTATATGGTTCAAAAATCGTTTATTGAAAAATATTGCACTCACAAGCACAGCACACACAGAAAAAAATTTTTTTTTTTGGATGTACTAAAAAAAATCACAACGTTGTGATGTTAAAAATAGGGGGCCCCCCCATGCCCATGCATGAACACCTCACGAATGCATCCACAAACACACCACCACTATCCACCTAAAGCCAAGCACCTAATGTATTCACATAAACTTGCTGAAGCTTCAACGTTGGGCGCCAAGACTAGAAGTAATGCTCCTCAAATGGTATACAGTGTTCAGCATACAGACCCGCAGGTCATAGGATGGACGGCCTGAGACATTATCCAAGGGCATTCAGGGGTTAACGCTTTTGCATACAGGCAGATGTTTCCAATATCAACCGTATCAACTGATGCACTGCCCCTGTCATGAATGCATCACTTATTAGTCCCTCTGATTATACATCATAGCATCACCGGCCATTTATCTCCTCCTGGTATACATTCCATAGGCATGTCCTTCATTTACTTTCCACAGGCATAGGGCAGGCAAGACAACACTAAGTATGTATACTGCAGGTTATACAGACACCACGCAGATGCGCATCATATTCGTATGCCACAGAGGAAATTTTTTTCTGTGTGTGCTGTGCTTGTGAGTGCAATATTTTTCAATAAACGATTTTTGAACCATATACTGCTTTGTAGCTTAAATTTCTACTTGGATGTATCAAGCCAGTGCCCTTAAGTAACCGTGTGGGTTAGTGTACTTAAATATTGGTCAAGTTGGTTAAAGGGACGCCATACATTTGTAATGGCAGTGCTTGTGAAGAATTAACTTGGAGTCTCCATGTTTTTATTTCTGTTTGTGGACCTTTGAAAGAAGACCGCCAGAGCAGAGACCTGCCCCTTTCAAGGTACTAAGCTGGAACCCCAGGTCCAGGCCGTGCTGAAGAAAAAAACAAGATCTTAGGAATCGAAAAACACCCTGCAAGGCAAGGCCCTAGCCTCACACCAATCAATGTAGTAGATGTTACTCTCTTCCTAGCTCTAACAAGTGTCTAAATCACCGCATCAGACAAACCTTCCTCCTTTAGAATAGAGGTTTCAGCAGCCACGCCGTCAAAGCCAGCATTTGTAAATTGGGGCAACGAAGTTGACCTTGAGTGATCAGATCCGGAAACGGGCAACATGAACTAATCTACCGCCAGCCGTCCGACGTCTGCGAACCACACCTGTCTTGGCCACCTTGAGGCCACCAGAATTGCTGGCGCACCCTCTGGGACAGCTTGCGCAGCACCTTGCCTACCGTGGAGAAGGAGGTAAACAGGTACAGAAACCCCAGATCCCTCCAGGCAAGAGACATGGCGTCCACTGCCAGGGCCAGAGGATCCTGAGACAGAGACACAAATGCAGGAAGCTTGTGATTGTGACGTGAGGCAAAGAGACCCACCTCCGGAATCCCCCACTTGAGACAGAGGGACCGGGATACCTTATGGTTGAGCGACCATTCCCCTTGGCGAGACGATCCCCTGCTCAGGGAGTCCGCCTCCATGTTTTCCAATCCCGGAATGTACACTGCTGAGATGCATGGGACATTGCTCTCCGCCCATGCAAGAATCAGAGAAACTTCCCTGAGGGCACTCCTGCTGCGAGTCCCTCCTTGGTGATTTATGTAAGAGACCGCAGTCAGTTGCCTGATCGAACCTGAACCGGTAAACCCTGGAGGATATGTGTTAAGCGTGACAGTTCCAACCGAATGGCTCACAGCTCCAAGACATTGATGGGGGGGTGTGCCTCCAGAGGACCCCACAGCCCCTGGAACTGATGTTCCTTCCAGAAACCCCCCCAGCCCGACAGGCTGGCAGCCGTGGTGACCGTCTCCCAACAAGGGGTCAGTAAAGACCTGCCCCTCAGAAGATTCCTTGGTTCCAGCCACCACTGAAGAGACTGCCGAACCAGAGGAGACATCAGAAACGACTGAACCAATGACAGCAGGTATCTATCCCAAGCCAACAGAAGATGGAGCTGGAGCGATCTCATGTGAAAATGAGCAAAGGGAACTGCCTTGAATGAAGCCACCATCAATCCCACCAGCCTCATCCCTAGCCGGATAGACGGCCGTGGGTTTGGACAAAAGAAGACGGATCAGGTCCAGAACCATCTGCACCCTTGACAAAGGCAAGAACACCCTGGTATGAATGGTATCCAGATTCATGCCCTTGAAGGGGAGAGAGAGGACTTGGGGTGGTTGATCACCCATCCAGACCTCTCCAGCGTAGTCACCACCGTCCTGGTGTCTATCGCCGCCTATCTGAGAGAGATGCCGTAATGAGAAGGTCGTCCAGAAACGGCACAATGCGAATGCCCTGGGCTCCGATAAGGGCCATTATACCCGCCAGCACCTTGGTGAACACCCTAGGTGCCGAGGTCAGCCCGAACGGGAGGGCCACAAACTGAAAAATGCCAATCTCCCATCACCAACATAAGAAATCTAAAACATGGCTTCCCACACGCATGTGCGTGTCCTCCTTGCGCAGCGAGACTGCTAATCTTGTCCTGTTCCACTCAGGACTCTGGTGTGCTGGAAAGATCGGCACATAAAGGTAAGCATTCTTGATGTCTATGGACATCATGAAGTCCCCCTGACGAAGAGAATTGATGAGCACAAAGTCTCCATGCGGAACTTCTTGGTTCTGATGAACCTGTTGAGAAGCTTCAAATCCAGAATGTGTCTTATGGATCCATCCTTTTTGGACACAGCGAAAAGGTTGGAATAATAGCCCCGGCCTCCCCCAGAGAGAGGCACCGGGCATATGACTTCCATGTCCAGAATATTTTGCACTGCCAACCGGAGCCCCTGCGCAGCCCGGGGCTCCAAGGGGACCTGAGATCTGAGGGATCTAGGAGGAGGCTGGTACTCGAACTCCAGTTTGTACCCGGAAGAGACCACTTCCAAGGCCCAGTTGTCTGTGACCTCCCAGATCAGGGTGAAGTGCCGCAGCCGTCCCCCCACCCGCAAGGGTGAGGGCGCCCCCTCATTGCTGAGCTGGCTTGGCCGCGGGCTTGGAACCCCAGGCAGGTCCAGGACGGGCGCGTCCTCTGCCTCTGCCCCAAGAGTCAGATGCCGGTGGTGATCGGAGCAGGGCGGGTGTCAGGTTAAGAGCCTCCTCTCCTCTCATCCGCCCTGCGCCGATCACTATCGGCATCTGACAGATGCCGGAGCTGAGAGAGCGGCGCGGGACAGCGACGTGGGACCCAGGATCGGAGGGGAGTATAGTAAAAAAAAATATAAATAAATGTCTTTTTTTTTTAACATCTGTGTCCGTTTTATTTTTTACTTTTAACCCCTTGTGAACTGGTAAGGGGTCCATGACCCCTATACCAGTTCACAAGGCTGGGGGGATGGCAAGTCACCTGCGCTAGCAGGGGGAACGGGCGCATAGACTTCAGGAAGGGATGACCAGCGCTTCACCGCGTCCACCGGAAAGGGATACTTTCTATCCCATCCCTGAGGAACACCAGGAAGCCGGGTAGGCCTTTCCCATTCTATAAGAATCAGATTGTCAAAGTGCTTCCGATTTGGGAACTCCAATCGAGGCTTAGAGGTCCCAAAAAATTCCCCCATCTGCGGAAGGGACTCCGCCGGAGGAGAAATAGCCAGCACCTCAAATAAATGGGCCAGAGACCTGGGGGTAGCCACGGCATCCCCCCTCCTCAAGTGGAGAATAATCAGACCAGTCAAGAGAATAATAATCCTCAAAACCCAGAACCGGCGCGGCCGGTGGCAAATGTCTCCTCTTAGCTGGGGCCTCTCTGGCCGCAGAGCTAGAAATCAATTCTCTATGTTGGCCAATCTAGCGCATACATCAGATTGCGACTCCCCGCTAATGACAGTGTCACTTGGGGTACGGATCAGGCGGGGTGGAGTAGGTGATGAGACCGGCGGCACTGACCCAGACGCCTGGGACCCAGACTGCCGCATTATGGCCTGCTGAGCACATGGTATGCAAATCAGTACATTATCCCCCGTAAGGGACACCCCACAACCCACACACTGCCGGGCTTGCCCCAAAAGGAGCCCGAGCCCGGTATCCTGGGAAGCCTCCATATGGTGTTTTTTATGGTAGTCGCAATGACCAAAGGGAATTACGCTGTTAAGCTACCCGGGATGCCCCTTAAGTCCACTAGTGGGAGGATTTGTAAAAAAAAAAAACAATTTATGCAAGGGACCTAGGACTGGGAGAACCCCCCCCCCCCCTTTTTTTTTTGTTTTTTTTTTTTTTAATGGGAACAGGGAGTCCTCCTGAAAGACACAAAGATCACACACACACAAGCTAATAAGACTTGCTATATAAAAAATTATATATATATCCAATGTGGCCAACGCCGCATCCTGGGCAGCCTCCGCAGTACAAGCACACACACACACTAATAAAGTAAAAGACAGAGACAACCAAAAACGGGACCAGCCGGCCCCGACCCCCGCCTGAGGGGAACAGGGAGACACGGAAAAAAGGGGGGGGATCCCATACTAACCAGAAGTGAAGGGAGAACGGGACGAGGCATCCCAAACCAGGGTCACCAACCTGGTAAACCGCCTACCCCTTGATATGGGGTCTCACGGTGGAGCATGGCTCCTAAATTACACCTGCTCGGGTGCAGCCTACCCTCATCCGGACCTGCAGCCAAGGCTGGGAGGCATAGGAGTTTAAATTGAATCCGGTCTGGGCAGAAATAGGGCAATAAATTGGCGGGTGTGACCCCGGCTTACCTGTAAGGAAGGAGATTGTTCTGACTTGCAGAGATTGTTCTGTCTGCAGAGACGATTACTGGGGATTGTGTGGGAGGTCCCAGGTATTTATGGAACGGGAGGGGCTTCCATTTTTTCTAGTCATCTCTGCAAAAGTTCGCCCTCTACTGGACATAACCCATATGTCATTAATATTGGAAGCGGGGTGTGTGACATACTTGGAATAAGAAGTGACCTGGCAGGCCCCCGGGGGTGTTATCATGCTCAAGGTACGAATCAGAAGCCTCGGGAGACAGCAGGCGGCTGGCAGTGGCACAGAAATGGCCAAATGCATGAGATGCCACAGGAAAGAGGTGCACCCCACACAGGGGCCCCTCGTCTGAAGCCAGCCGTGCCTGGCACATGGGACAAACGGCACCACCCTCCGGTATGTACGAACTCCCGTGCCTCTGACATGGTGAAGATGGCTGCTTTTGCAGCTAGCCAATGCGCTGGCCCCTACTCCTGCACTGAAAACAAACCCCTATCTGACAGCTCAGATCAACCCACGCAAGGATGTAGCAGCTTCCGGACCCCCATCCTGAAGCAGACAAACAACCTCAGACTCAGCGACAAGCAGCCTCAAGGAGAAAGTGTCGCCCCCCAAAGAGGCCCTACTTGACTAGGTGCTGATAACCGTGGGGCGGCAGCCGAGTTGGAAGGAGCAGAGCAGAACAAGATCACTGCAGGGCCCCGAAGGGACAAGCAGGGACCCACACTTGGCAGCAGGAGCCTTGGGGCACTGCTCCAAGATGGCGATGCCTTGTGACCCTGAGGGAGGAGAAGGAGGACCACGCAAATGCGGCCGGCCCTCCCCAGGTCCTCCACGCCTAGGCCAGAAATGATCCGAAACAAGACCCTCCACCGTTGCAGGCGGCTGGTGGCCTGCCCCCTCCCCCCCCAAGCCACCACTGGCCATAAAGGCCGCAAGCCACGCGCTTTGTGCCATTGCCCCCCCCAGGGCAGCATCCGAATACAAGATGAATGCTGCCAGCCTGTCGGTAGAAAGTAAAAAGCCCCAGAGCCCGAACAGTAAGCTCGGGCCACCGGAGCAGCGACTAGGGAGGCAGACTGTGGGTAGGATGGGTAGATTACCTGGGGGGGAAGGGAGCCAAGGAAAAGGAGACCCAGGGGAAGGGGACCTCAAGGAAGGGACACACAGCAGGGCCACCATGAAACCCTGAGGTCAGGCACCCCACTGGAGCAGGGCCCTGACCCTCGAAGCACAGACCCGTAACCAATCGAGCCCCAGCGCGCTCTCCCCTCCTGAGCTATCGGCTCAGGACCAACTTCAGGCATCTCCATGGGGTCTTCAGGAAAATGCAGACAGTGAGGGGTTGGGAGCCAGATGTAGTCAAAGCCCCTGCTCCTGGTCAGCCATGTCATTCAAATTAAAAGAAAGCAAAAAAATTAATCTTCTGAACCTCTTCACAGTTCCATCGACTGCAAGAAAAGAACTGAGGAGATCCTGCCACAGCCTTCCCCAAATAGGCTGGGAGGAGCTTAGTTTGTTTCTTGCAGTTTGGGCTTTAATGTGAGATGTCTTGTTTGTAATTTTTTTCTGTGCTTTCTCATTGGGTGAAATATGTAAATATGCAAAGAATATATTTATATTTTGACACGTTTTTAAAAAATAAAATGTAAGTTTTTAATAAAAAAATCATATTGCTTGTAAAAGCTCCACTCCTCCCAACTACAAAGGTATCAAATATGTATCGGTAGACACCCGTTCATTCCCAAGGGGACATAGCAAACTGAAGAAAAAGCTTTAATAGTCTTTCTAATAAAATACAACTACTATGTGTACTATCAAGGGTTAAACCCTTAAAAACTAATACAAATTTTGGCATGGGGTACTGACAGCAGCAGGAAGTGATCCTCAGAAGCTGGGTGGGAGAATCCACCCTGGGGAAGAGACCCTTAGTGCTGGATCCCGCGGGAGGTGGGTTTTTTTGGCCACAAAAGGGGGAAAACTCTAGGCCCGTAAAGTCTATGGGCTTGGTGCATCATAGATTATTTGTGCTTGGAGTTTGGCTTGACTCATTGCTGTGGATGTAAAAAAATAAGCTACATACATGCACACTTACGACTGGTATCAATGCATCCATAAAAGTGTATATATTTATGTGGGCTATCACAGCTAACCTTCTAAAATGCTAAAGTCCTGGTCTTTCTTCTGATTATTCTGGTAGTTATACGATGCCAGCTACAGAACACATATACCGCCAGAGGCAGTATGCATGAGGGAATGCAGACATAAAACACCTTGTGTGCAACTACAATACACAATCTCCATAATTTGTTTTATTAATGTTAGGAAAATACATTTCAAACATCCATATCCTAAAACTTCTATACATTTACAAAGGTAAATAACTGAAATAGTGAAGATGGTCAAAGTTTAAGGCTTGACTTAGACAGGCAGAGTCTTTTAACAGACTGATAACACAGCTGTGGTGTTAAATACCGTTTTGTGAGTAGTTTAAAACGGATATTATGAGTGTGACATACACTCCGCTTCAACTCTTCATGACATTTGGGTTATTCTCCAGTAGAGGGCGAACTTCTGCAGAGATGAATGCAAAAAATACTGCAGACATGTAGAAAACAGGCTCCTCCCGGCCCTTCATATACCAAGGGACCTCCCACAAATCCCCAGCATTGAAAAGCAGTGAGAAAAAGAAGCCGGGAGAAACCAACCACCCAACTGGTAATAATAACAAATGATAACAATCACCATACAGGGGATCCAGAACAAAGTGAAACCAGGGTGGGTTGGAGCAGGACGTGCTGTATGCATATAATACCAATTCTACAGGTGAGTACTTCACAGAATTGTATTATTCTAAGCATACAGCACGTCCTGCTCCAGATGTAGTAATTACATGTGGGACATCCAATAGCAGTGTCCGTAAAGTAGGGTGGGATCCCCAACAAAAAAGGCACAGCAGACAGCAAAGGCGCTGTCACCTGCAAACCATGCTACCAAGCACGACATGAGCAAAGGCTATAACGTCAATTCCATAACAAAACCTTTGAAAAGGTATGAACAGAACAAGCAGCCGTCTAGCAAACCTGCTTAACATAAACCTGGTGCTGAAGGGCCAAAGGTACCCAAGCACAAGAGGAACAGAACAGAAAGAGAGGGAAGTTCTTCCCCCTTAAAGGAATAGGCCAGAGTAACTGCCTAACCAACTCCAATGCAACAGAAGCCTGGGTAAAACTCAGAACTCTCCCCAACGGGGAATAGAAACAGGGCTCCCGCAAGAAAGGCGGGGATACCGACCCCTTCACTAACAAAGATCAGCCAGAAGCCGAAACTCGTATCCAGGACCAGGAAGGCAAGGCATCCAAGTAAAAACAATCCAAAGGGCGCATAGGCCCTGGAAGCAAACAAAATCAGGCGCATACTTGTGGAGGCGCCCGTCGACCCCAAAGGGTATCGGTCCCCCAAAGGGACCAGAAACGACCAGGAAAAGTACCACACCTGTTGAGGGAATGTAGACCCCTTACTTCAACATTGCTAAGAATAAGGCCCATAGGCAGACTTAACAAGGACATAAAAACACCGCCTTGGACAAAAAAGGTCCATATAATGAATGAGGGCTAAGCGATCAGAGCCACCTTCTCAGGCACACGCCTGACTGAAGCAACAGCCCCCAGAGGGGCGACTGAGCCACAAAAAACAGCTCAGACAGCAACCAGAATCAGACCCAAGGGAAAATCCGCAGGGCAGACAGAATGAAAATTGATCCCAACAGGGACCATAGCACCACTTGAGAGATGCCCAGAGCAATCCCCAAGAGAACTCCTGACAAAAATACCATTTTGTGAGTACTCACCTGAAAAATGGATATTGTCAGTGTGTCACACACCCCGCTTCCGCTTTAATTCTTACGATCCACCAACAGGTGGCGACGTTGCAGAGAGAAGTCTTGAAAACGAGCCCCTTCCGGCCTATATATACCTGGGACCTCCCACTTAACACCCAGTGATTTTAAAAGCAGAAAGACAATGTACCAGGAAAACCAATGGTAACCTCAAAATAAAGAAAAGCTTCACCATATAAAGGATCCAGGATACCAAAAAGGGCGGGTGAAGCGGGGTGTGTGACACACTGACAATATCCATTTTTCAGGTGAGTACTCACAAAATGGTATTATTCTCAGTGTGTCACACACCCCGCTTCCCCTTTAATTCTTACGATCGGGACATCCAAAAGCAGTGTCCACAAGGGATGGGTATCCGAAGGCAAAATGAAGCATAACTTAAATGACTGCAGTCTGCAGAACTTTGCGGCCAAACACAGCATCCGCTGAGGCCCGCACATCAACCTTGTAAAACTTAGAAAAAGTATGAACAGAAGACCAAGTAGCAGCCTTACAAACTTGTTCAACAGAAGCTTGGTGCTGAAAAGCCCAAGACGCTCCAACGGCGCGAGTAGAATGAGCAGTGATACGAAAAGGGGGAACTTTCCCCTTAGCAGAATAGGCCGCAATAACGGCCTGACGTATCCATTTGCTAATGGAGGTTTTGGCCAGCGCTAAACCCTTCCTAGGCCCACAGGGCACAACAAAAAAGGCATCAGTTTTACGAAAAGGAGAAGTAATAATCAAATATTACTTAACACAGCGTACTACATCCAAACAATGCAAAACCCTCTCCTTGTCATTCTTAGGCTTAGGACACAAGGACACAAGAAGAACAATATCCTGATGAAAAGCAGAAACAACCTTAGGAAGAAAGTCCGGTTTGAACCGAAAGACCACCTTGTCCTGATGCCTCTCAAAGTAGGGCGCCTGAATAGACAAGGCCGCCAACTTTGAGACACGCCGAACCGAGGTGATAGCTACCAAGAAGACAATCTTCTGAGTCAAGGTAGACAAAGCAATATCTTGCAAAGGCTCAAAGGGAGGAGCCTGAAGAGCAGAAAGAACCAAATTCAAGTCCCAAACAGGGAGTAATGGTTTCCTGGAAAAAGGTTTTAACTAAAGGATGAAGCGCAAAACGCTTCTGAAAAAAGATAGATAAGGCAGAAACCTGCCCTTTCAAAGTACTCAGCTGAAGACCAGAGTCCAGCCCTGATTGCAAAAACTCCAGAATTCTGGAGACCGAAAAGACCCTACAAGGAAAAGATCTAACCTCACACCAAGCGATATAGGCTTTCCAAAGTCCTATAGTAGATGATAGAAGAAGACCTCTTCCGGGCACCGATCAGAGTCTTAACAACCGAGTCAGAAAGACCCTCCTCCTTCAAGATGGAGGTCTCAGCAGACAGCCGACCCTGAGTGAGCAGATCGGGCCGAAGAGACAGATTGAACTGATCCCCTGTCAGCCGAACGATGTCTGCGCACCATACTCGCCTTGGCCACCTTGGGGCCACAAGAATGGCGGATACCCTTCACAGAGCCGGCTTCCGTACCACCCAGCCTAGCCTGGGTATCGGAGGAAACGGGTACAGAAACCCCGGATCCCCCCAGCTCAGGGACATGGCGTCCGCTGCCAGAGCCAGAGGATCCTGGGAGAGAGACACAAAGTTTGGGAGCCTGCAATTGTGACGAGAGGCAAACAGGACCACCTCTGGTGCCCCCCACCGGAGCGGAATGCAGACTGCCGAGAGACAAGGAACATGTGCCTCCGCCCAGGTCAGGATCAGGGACACTTCTCTGAGGGCACTCAGACTGCAAGTCCCTCCCTGATGATTGATGTAAGCAACCACTGTTTGATTGTCCGAGCGAACCTGAACCCAAAGGCCCAGAACATGTTGAGACACAAGAGCAAGAACCAGACGGATGGCTCTTAGATCCAGAACAGACGGCCGAGGATTGGAAAGAAGGACCCGAGCCAACTCCTGAATCAGGCAAATTTTGGACTGAGGGAGAAACACCCTGTGTTGACCGGAATCCAACCGCATTCCCAGAAAGGACACCACCCTGGCCGGAGCGAAGGACGACTTGGGAAGGTTGCGAAATTTCAGATGCAGTACGGGGCGAGCCGACCCGTCCTTCTTGGGGACTGTGAAAAGATTGGAGTAAAAACCGAGGCCCACCTCTAAGCGCGGCACTGGCCGGATGACCGCCATTTCCAGGAAAAACCGTGAAGGAGGGCGAGACTCGAACTCCAGCTTGTAACCGGACAACACCACCTCCCGGATCTATGTGTCCGGAATCTCCCGGTCCCAAACCAGGGAGAAGTGTCGCAATTGTCCCCCCACCCGCACGGGTGAGGGCAGCCCCTCATTGCTGAGCGGGCTTACCAGTAGGTTTGGGCTTGGCGCCCCAGGACTGACCGGGACGGCCACGGCCCCTTCCCCGGGACCAACCTACACCCCCGGTAACGGGAAAGGAAGCACCTCTGCCCGCTCTGGCTCCTCGAAAGGAGGGACTAAAGGAACTCGCACCCCGAAGGGAGCGACGAGGCCTCTTGAGTTGAGGCAGCTTACCATCCTTGGTAACTGCATCCAATTTATTGCCAAAAAGGCGCAAACCTAAGAAAGGTAGCGCTGTAAGCGCCCTCTTAGAGTTAAGGTCCGCCGACCACTGGCGCAGCCATATTGACCGACGAATAGCAACCAGCAGAGCCGCTGTCCTGCTACTCGTCGCAAAAGCATCGTCCTGGGCGGTCAGGACAAAGGAAATAAACGACTCACACTGCTTGAGAGAACTAAACACATCACAAGCGGGATCAAGACCTGCGTACAGATCCCTAATAATGGACCTAACTGCCAACAGAAGAAGCGCCGAAGCACAAACTGGCCGCAGTGTCAATCCGGCACTGATAAAACCATGGCAAGCCAAATGATCAATCCGACGATCCTCACCATCCTTAATGGTAGTGGTGTCAGAGGAGTGCAACACAGCCGAGCCAGTCAGCCCTAACACAGGGGTATCGACGTCAGGGGGAACTGACCAAAGCTTCACCAGGTCCTCCGGAAAGGGATAACGTTTATCCCAATTAGGAGGAGTTCCAGCCAGGTGCGTGGGTTGTTCCCATTCCTTAAGGACAACCCTCTCAAAGTGCTGTTGCCTGGGAAACACCAAACGCGGCTGGGGCACATCAAACAACTCACCCTTTGGCGGAGGGACCACCGCGGGCGGATCCAAAGCCAAAACCTTAAACATTTGAGCCAAAATGGAAGGAGTGTCAAGGGACACCCCCACAGCCTGATCGCCAGCAGTGTCAACCAATAGCTGGTCTGCAGGCTCATCCAACTCCTCAAGGAGTTCCCCCTCCTCATCAGGGGGACAATCGGACCAATCCAAAAATTCAGGTACCTCACCCTCCGAAGCAGGCACTGCCGGAGAAAGGTGCTTCCGCTTTGCCGTAGCCTTCTGAGCTACCGTAGATGAAATTATCTTCTCGAGGTTGCCAACCGCGCATGCACCTCGGACTGCGAATCCCCATTCTTGACAATGTCACACGGGGACCGGAATAAGGGAGGGGGGGGTAGGAGATGACGGTAGTTGCGAGGAGCCAGAAGCCGGAGCGACGGACTGGCGCGCAATATTCTGCCTTGCACATGGAACGCATAATATGACATCATCGCCTGGGAGCGGAGCCCCACAACCCCCACACAGCCTGGATAGCCCCGAAGAGCCATTTACAGTAACATCGGAAGCCTCCATATGGTGAAATTATGGTATTCACAACAACCCAGGGTTTTACGCATTAAGCAACCCGGGATGCCCCTTTGTAATTAAAGTCCCGGAAGTGGGAGGATTTTTTAAGCCTAGGAAAATCCCAATTTAGAGGCTAAGACTAGCCAGGTATAACAGACCGGGAGAGCCACTGCAGTGAGGGGATCCCAGAATCTGTGGGGGAAAAGAGACCACAGTCAGTCCCCCAACCAGTATGCACCACACTCATATATAAACCAGACATGGCAATGAACAGTTTATACATCATGAATAAAATATATACATGACACATGCTGTTTAGGGCTAAAAAAAGCCAGAGAGTGCATCAATATATAATAAAAGTATATACATGCATAAATATATATATATATATTATATACACACAAACATATATATATATATATATATACACAAACATATATATACACATATATACACATACATACACATAACTCAAAAAAAAGTGCCTCCAGGGAAAAAACGCTAAACATGCCAGGCTAATACAGACGGCACAAAGACGGCCCCACGTGCGCGATGGTGGGGACCGTTTACCTGAACTGCTACAGCCGCACTGGACGCGTCCTCTTCCGCCAGCCAGCTCCAGCACACCTGTCTCATAATGAGACAGAGGAAGTGAGGCGGGCCCGGACACAGCGCGCCCCGGCCCCTGCTCACCGAGCGAGGCCGCAGAGAGCGCGGCCCCGCCCCTCCAGTGACACGGCTCGCCCAATGGCGAGACCGCAAGCAAAAAAGGGGGGAAATTCAAAAATGAAAAGAGAAAAGGCGCCAGCAGCTCAGGCCACGCGCCGAGCGGGAGAAGGTGGCCAAGGGGAACCTCGGGACAGGGGGATCCCACATCCGGATCACCATGCCGGATAGCCGCATTGCCCCAAGCGTGGGGTCGAGCGGAGGAGATAAGCTCCTAGGCACCTAAAGTGCCATCTACCTTTGCCCATCCAGCAGCCTAGGCTGGGAGGCTTCCGTTATCTAGGCATAAAACAACACTTGAGACTGGGCAGAAATAGACCAAAAGGGGGTGCCGGGTTTGACCCCGGCTACCTGCAAGCAGGAGACTTCTTTCTTCTGTCTTGTCGCCTCATGCAGAGAGAAAATACTGGGTGTTAAGTGGGAGGTCCCAGGTATATATAGGCCGGAAGGGGCTCGTTTTCAAGACTTCTCTCTGCAACGTCGCCACCTGCTGGTGGAGTAACCCGATCGTAAGAATTAAGGGGAAGCGGGGTGTGTGACACACTGAGAATAAGACTGAACCAGACTTTTACAGGAAGGCAGACAGGACAGAACCTGAACCTTGAAAGTACCTAGATGGGGAGCCAACCCCAACCTATGGTGGCACAACTCTAGACCCCCAGAAACCGAGAACGGCCAACAGGGGAGAGACCAAGACTCATGCCAATCCATATGGGTACACCCCAACCCATAACGCACGGAGGAAGAGGAAGCCAAGGAAGCTTGCTCCTAGCCCCCCACATACCAAGTCACCCAGAAGATAAGCCCGTCTCCAAGGGGTGAATGAATCAGCTGTCAAGCCCCAGACTAGAGTCTGTACATTGGGACGACCTAAGAAGGGGCCTGACAAGGACAGAACCGCACTCCTGAGAGAGCGTACAGGTCATCTGACCTTAGCAGAAGCATCTGCAAACCACAGTTCGCTAGGCCACCCAGGGGCCATCAAGCTCACGGGTCTCATTATCAGCACGACCGTGTGCAGAAAACCCCACAGCAGGGTGAATGAAGAGAAGACATATAAAATAGAAGTCTATTACTAAGACCCCATGACCAGAGTCAGAATATTCTGGGACAGTAAAAAACAAGGGCAGAGCCCCTGAGATATAGGCGAGACCCCACAGAGCCACCCTAGTTGGCTCTCAGAGAGACACCAGGATAGCACAACCTGCCACTGAAGGACATCCATTGGAGCGAATACCACTGAGGAGCAGGGGACGCAGACCCCCACCCAGATCAGGAACCTCCCAGGAGAATCATCCTGCTTCAAGCTCCAGACCAATAACAGAAACAGGCCATTGTCTTCCAACAGGCCAAGAGTCCCCAAAGAGACAGGCCCTGAAGAGGAGCAGTCCAGTAGTATAGAGACAACTGAGGGCTCATTGTTTTAACAAAGCCAGTAGGTAAGATGGACCCTCTAAGGGACCCTACCTAGGAACCACGGGGGTTGTGGAAGAAATTCCCCCCCCGCCAACCTGCGAGACTTGGTACCCAAGGTGACCATTCACAGGAAGATGCAAGCAAAGAAAGGGGTGCCCCCTGACAGGGTCCTTGCATATAACCAGCTCAATAGGAACCACCGTACCAAAGGGGAATGAGCACAGACCTAGCTCCCGGGGTGCTGGAAACCCCAGCCAGGATCAATAACCTACGGTGCCGAAGAGCCCAAAGGCTCTGTATATAAGGGACATCATCTGATACGCCACCAACGGGCCCACCAGCTGCAGCCCTGCCTGGTGAAGATAAGATGTCAGCAAAAAAAGGGGCAGAGCCCCCGTAACCAGGACTCCGCTTGTTGCCAAGGAAGAAGGCTCAAGCCTGAGTCAAATCCAAGGAATGGAGATAGCGGATAAGGGACCATGAGGGATTGAGGTGACTGAGCACCCATCCAGTAACTCCCAGGGGACACCGCCGGCCGACTAGCCCCCGCGGCCTGACGTAGAGAATGGGGAGTAAGGGAAGACGACCCGATAGGCCCTAGTGCGGACGCCCCATAGGCATGTCCGAGACAATACCCCCATTCGCACCAAGGCGAGTAGCCTGGGAGCAGAAGAGAGACTAAAAATAATGCCTCAATCCGCAGGATGATCCTGCAAAACTGACTAGCAAGGGGCTTGATGTCCAAGGACACCGGGAAAACAAACAAGATCCAGACATCACAGGAGACCGGAAGCCCCCCTTGCACAGGGCGCCTGTGTCCCAAGACAGATATCATATGGGGACTACCTGCGATAGTAGAACTGCTAGGCCTACCATAGGCCAGCATGGCCCCGACTGCCTCATCATTTTGAGGAAAGGGTGAGGGTTAATATAGAGGCCGTAGCCCCGTTCTGCTAAGGGCAACCTGTAAGTAAGCCCAACTCTGTAGGCCTAGTGCGGCCTGCACCAATTCCTGAGGGAAAACAGGGGCTAGAAGCACCCTGACAACATTAGAGCGGGACCGCCCAGCAAATGCCATCCTGTGTCCAGGGCAACTACCTCCTGGACCACCAGAAGGAGAAGACACATTCCTAGATAGGAGTAAGATGCTGTAGCCGACCCCTCGCCCAAAAGGGTGAGGGCGTCCCTTCATGCTTGGGAAGTCTTGGCAGATTTGGACCTAACCCTGCCAGAGGGCCCAGGGCGTTGCCTGACCCCCCCCCCCCCCCCCCGTGGTGGAAATCCACACCAAACAGCTGGAAGCACACGTGAGGGCACTAACGTAGGGAGGGGGTGGAGTGTCCCTGCCCCGAGGAGGCCTGGACGGCCTTCTGCGTAGGGGAGCCTTACCCTTTTTTCCAAAAAGATCCAAACGGGCCCCAAATAGACGCCGTCCTCTGAAGGGAAGGCCAGTGAGAGCCTTTTTCGTAGAATCGTCAGCACCCCACTGTCGCAGCCAGACCAGGCGGCGAATAGCTACCAAAAGAGCAGAGGTTCTAGCACACATCTTAATGGTGTCATTCAGCGCTGAGAGGATAAACCTCACAAACGCATCACAGTCTGAGAGCGCATCAAATACCCCCCAGGGGAGGTCCTCAGGACGGTGGTCAAGTAGTTTTCTAATGAGGGTCCTGGCGGCCACCGCCGTGATGGCCGCAGCACAGACTGGAGCAGAGCCGTCCCTGCACACGTAAAGGCGTGGGAAGCCAGTGTGTCAATGCGCCGGTCCTCAGCATCCCGAAGGGTACGGTAATAAGGAGCCTTCATGAAGGGGGGGTTAGTAACCCCTATAATCGGCGCATCCACCACAAGAGGTGCTGACCAAAAGTTAACCACATCAGGAGGGAAAGGGTACTTCCAATCCCAGACCCCCGGGACCCCCTTAAGTTTACAAGGCGATTCCCATTCTTGGGATATAAGATTCTGGTAATGCTCCTGTTCCAGAAATTCCAAGCGCGGCGGCGCTGTGTGGAAACTCTCCTTCCTAGGCTTGGAAGCCACTCCAGGAGGGGAGATAGACAAGACCTCAAAGATCTTAATAAGTAGTTCATCTGTGTCACACAGGCCCCAAGAACCGGGCCCCGAATCATCACTGCTCCCGGGCATCCCATCCGAGGAGCCCGAATCGGAGAACAGCTCACCTTCCTCGGAAGGATCAAGGTCCTGCATAGCAGCAGAGTCATCTGTATCATTGGGAACAGGAGAACCAGGAGGCGTCAGGGACCGCTTCTTTCCAGGGCCCAAACGATCCGCCAAACTAGACAGCACCTGCTCAGCCGTAGGTAGCCTGCGCGGCACTACTTGCTGGTCATCCCCGCTCGAGTGAGACTCATCAGGAGTGAGATTTAGGTCCGGGGAGACAGGTGTATTGAAGGGAGGTGCAGCCGCTAGTAAACCTGATTGCAGGGCCAGTGCCTGTTCAGCACATGGTCCGCAGACCCGTGCTCTGTCAGCATCAGCATGGGGCTGACCACACTCTGTACACAGCTGGTCATGTCCCCGAGGGACCCCGGACACATAGTTCTGAGATGCCTCCATATGGTGATTATCTGAGCAGTATGCCCGCAGGGAATTACGCAATAGGCAACCCTGGATGCCCCAAGACCCACTAGGAATGTGGGAGAATTTGTTAAGTGGACCCGCTATAATATATGTCAGGCCGGGAGAAGCCACCGAAGTCCTGGCGTCTGAAAGACATAATGGGATAAGAGGGGGGTGTCAGTGCCATGCGCAGCTCAAATAAAATCATAGGAACAAACACCGCCCCGGAGGGCACTTACATGACCAAGGGAGGAGGCGGTTATCGCAACCACGCGCGCGAAGACGGTCAAAATGGCGCCAAGCGAACCTCGAAGGGCGGGCCTGATCTGGCTGTGACGCGGGGCGCGTCATGCCAAGTCCCCACCTCCCCCAAAGAGCGCGAAGCTCTAACCAGCTCAACGTGAATGACCGAAGTGGATATACACACGTACCCAATGTAATTAAGGAGATTGCTCTCACACTAGAGAATGAAGTTGAAGCTCGGGCTGCACACTAAAGCAAAGAAAGGTTTATGGAGCAAGGAGCGTGGCACCGACACCCGAAATCAAATAAAGATAAACGGCCTTAAACGTGTCACATTACACTGGGACTGCCACACGTACCCCCCCCCCCCCTTTTCTTTTCCCCCGAGCTACGGGAGGAAGCGAGGGAGAACCGCACCTGCACCCAGGGATAACCGCTATGAGGGGCCAGGGCAACAATGCGGGAGGGGCATCTAATGGAGGCTCACCATCAGCCTAAACCGCCTACCCTATGGTGGGGGATTGCGGTGGGGCATGGCTCCGTTAAGCACACGAGGTGCTGCCTACCTTCACCCGACCAACGCAGCCCAGGCTGGGAGGCATATTCTTCACAAAGAGGACGGGTGGAAATAGTCCCACAGGGCCATGGGCTGTAAAGCCCTGCTCGCCTGCGAGAGTGTGATACTTCATGTCTTCGCAGTTCAGCACTGCAGAGAAATCTGGGGATTTGTGGGAGGTCCCTCGGTATATGAAGGGCCGGGAGGAGCCTGTTTTCTACATGTCTGCAGTGAACAGCGCCCTCAGGCGGAGGATTACCCACATGTAATTACTACATCTGGAGCAGGACGTGCTGTATGCTTAGAATAAAGGAGCTCCTCCCAGTCCATAAATACCTGGGACCTCCCACCAATTTCCCAGTGTAAGAAAGTAGTAAGGGGACCAGGAAGAACCAAATATAACAATACTAACAACCAAGAAACAATGGTTCACCATATAAAGGATCCAAAATATCAAAAGGGTGGGGTGAAGCGGAGTGTATGTCACACTCATAATATTCGTTTTAAAGGCGAGTACTCACAAAACGGTATTATTCCAAGTGTGACATACACTCCGCTTCAACTCTTCATGACATTTGGGACATCCAATAGCAGTGTCCGTCATGCGTGGGAACCATAAACCGTAAAGAATGCACCAACTTAAACCACTGCAGCTTGCAGAACCTTGCGGCCAAAAAGCCCGCACATCAACCTTGTAAAACTTGGAAAAAGTATGAACGGAAGACCAAGTAGCAGCCTTACAAACTTGTTCAACAGAAGCCTGGTGCTGAAAAGCCCAGGAAGCCTCAACAGCACGAGTAGAATGAGCAGTGATCTGAAAAGGGGGATCCCTCCCCTTGGCAGTATAGGCCCTAATAATGGTCTGACGAATCCATTTACTAATGGTAGACTTGACGGGCGCCAAACCCTTCTTGGGTCCGGAGGGCACCACAAAAAAGACGTCCGTCTTCCGGAATGGTGAAGTAGCCACCAGTACTTTACACATCTAACGACATCCAGAGAGTGCAAGGCCCTCTCCTTGTCGTTGCTAGGCTTAGGACACAAGGAAGGAAGCACAATGTCCTGACTGAGGTGAAAAGCAGAGACAACCTTTGGCAGAAAGTCTGGTTTAAAGCGGAAAACCACCTTGTCCTGGTGTCTCTCAAAGTAGGGGGCCAGAATGGACAGAGCCGCCAACTCAGAAACACGTCGAACAGAGGTTATGGCCACCAAAAAGGCAACCTTTAAGGTGAAAATGGATAGTGCAACATCCTGCACTGGTTCAAAAGGAGGACCCTGAAGGGCAGACAACACCAAATTTAAATCCCAAACCGGCAACATGGGTTTGTGAGGAGGACGCACATGAGTGACCCCCTGGAAAAAGGTCTTAACCAAAGGATGAAGAGCGAAAGACCTCTGAAAGAAAACCGCCAGAGCGGAAACCTGCCCCTTCAGAATGCTAAGCTGAAACCCCATGTCTAGTCCATGCTGAAGGAACTCCAGAATGCGAGGGATGGAAAAATACAATTCTGTGAAATACTCACCTGTAGAATTGATATTATAAGTATACAGTACGTCCTGCAGAATTGATATTATAAGTATACAGTACGTCCTGCTCCAAATAGATTACTTACACTTGGGTTATCCTCCGCCAGATGGCGCTGCACTGCAGAGACATGCAAAACAGGCTCCTCCCAGCCCCTCAAATACCCAGGGACCTCCCACAAATCCCCAGCATTGAAAAGCAGTGAACAAGAAGCCGGGAGAATTTAACCACCAAACTGGTAACTATAAGAATGATAATCACCAAACAGGGGATCCAAAATAATGCAAAAACCAGGGTGGGGTGCAGCAGGACGTACTGTATACTTATAATATCAATTCTACAGGTATTTCACAGAATTGTATTATTCTTAGTATACAGTACGTCCTGCTCCAAATAGATTACTTACACTTGGGACATCCAATAGCAGTGTCCATAAAGTAGGGTGGGATCCCCAACAAAAAGGTAACAGCAGACAGTTTAAACCACTGCCAATTGCAAAACCTTGCGGCCAAAAACAGCATCAGCTGAGGCTCTAACATCAACTTTGCAAAACTTGTAAAAGGTATGAACAGAAGACCAAGTAGCGGTCTTGCAAACTTGTTCAACAGAAGCCTGGTGCTGAAAGGCCCAAGAGGCACGAATAGCACGAGTAGAATGAGCAGTAAGGCGAAAGGGAAGATTCTTCCCCTTAGAGGGATAGGCCTGAGTCACAGCCTGACGAATCCCCTCGCTAATAATAGACTTGGCAAGAGCCAAAAACCTTTCCTAGGACCAGAAGGGACCATCCCATCAAAGTAAGGACCAGGCCCAACGCTGCTTAGCCCCCTAGATCAAACGAGATCAGGCGCATTCAGGATGGAGTGGCCGTAGGCCCAAAAAGGGCATCAGTTTTCCTAAAGGACCCAGTGACTACCAAGGAATACTGCCAACACCAGTCCAAGGAATGCAGAACCCTTTCCTCAGCGTTGCTAGGAATAGGGCACAAAGAAGGAAGAACAATATCTTAATCAATGAGCAGAAGACACCACCTTAGGCAGAAAGTCTGGCTTAAAGCGGAACACCACCTTATCCTGGTGTCTCTCAAAGAATGGGGGCTAGATAGACAGAGCCGCCAGCTCAGACATACATCTGACCGAAGTAACAGCCACCAGAAAGACAACCTTGAGGGCAAGTACAGCCAGAACAGCATCCTAAATAGGTCCAAAGGGAACACCCCGCAAGGCAGACAACACCAAGTTCAAATCCCAAACAGGGACCATAGGATTACGTGGGGGACGCACATGAGTACCCCCCTGAAAGAAGGCCTTAACCAAGGAAGGCCGAGCCAAAAGACTTCTGAAAGAAGACGGACAGGACAGAACCTGACCCTTCAGAGTACTGAGTTGGAGACCTGACTCCAACCCATGCTGTAATAACTCTAGAACCCTGGGGACAGAGAACACCCGACAGGGAAGAGACCTAGACTCACACCATACCTTATAATAGATGGAAGAAGAAGGTTGCTCCTAGTCTTCCCAAGTCTCAATCACTGAGGCAGATAAGCCTGTCTCCATCAAGATGGATGTTTCAGCAGCCAGGCGGTCAAAGCCAGAGTCTGTATATAGGGATGACGTAAGGGGCCCTGAGTGAGTAGATCTGGCACTCCTGGCAGAACGTACTGATCTACTGCCCTCTGTACCACGTCTGCGAACCACACTCTTCTTGGCCACCCGGGGGCCACCAGAACCACTGGCACCCCTTCCAGAGCAATCTTGCGCAGGACCCTGCCTAGCAGGGGAAATGGAGAAAAGACATACAGAACAGAATGCACCGCCATGACGTCACTAAGGCATCCGTGACCACGGCCAGAGGATCCCGGGACAGGGAAACAAGGGCAGAGAGCTTGTGATCGTGACGGGACACAAACAGATCCAACTGGTTGGTCCCCATAGAGACACAGGGATTGGCACACCCTGTTGCAGAGGGAGCCCCCCGGAGCGTATACCGCTGATATGCAGGGAACATTGTCCTCCACCCAGGTCAGGATCAGAGACACGTCCTGGAGGACCCTCCTGCTCCGGGCCCCTCCCTGATGATTAATGTAGGCCACTGCCGTCAGATAGACCTAGCGCCCCCTAACAGGCAGGCCCTGAAGAGGAGTAGTCAAGCGAGTTAGAACTAACCTGAACGCTCACTAATTCAAACATTGATAGGTGTATGGGCCTCCTAAGGGCCCCACCTCCCCTGGAACCGCAGGGACTTCCAGAAGAAGACCCCCCCCCCCCCCCAACCTTATAGATCGGCATCCATGGTGACCGTCTTCCAGGAAGGGGCAAGAAGGGAACTGCCCCCAGACAGGTTCCTTGAGTCCATCCACTACAAGAGGGACCTCCTCACCAGGGGGGAAGGCACACAGACCCTGCTCCAGGGATGCTGGGTCCTTGTCCCGTACAATAATAGGAGAAGTTGCAGAAGGCCCCCAAAGGGGGGCTGAGCATAAGGGGCCTCTACGTAGCACGCCACCAACGGGCCCACCAGCTGCATCCCCTGCCTGGTGGAGGGACGGGGACAGCTATGAGGGACTGAGCCCGGGCAACCAGATTGTCCACTTTATTGCTGAGGAAGGAAGATCCTTGCCTGAACTGTATCCAGATTCATTCCTAGGAATGGAGTTACAATGAAGGGGACAATGGGGACTTGGGGTGATTGATCACTCATCCAAATGACTTCCAAATGGACACCACCAGCCGAGTATCCAACTTATCCTGACGTAGAGACTGGAAAGTGATGAGGATGCCCAGGTAGGTCATCCCGTGGACGCCCCTTGGTCTCATCAGAGACATTACCCCCGTCAGCACCTTGGTGAGCACTCTGGGAGCTGAAGAGAGGCCAGAAGACAAGGCCACAAATTAGCAGTGTTAGACTTCCAACGCGAATCTGAAGACCTTCGGTGTCCTGAAGACACAGGGATATGAAAATAAGCATCTTTGATCTCCACAGACGGCAAGAAGCCCCCGAGGCGCAAGGAGCTAATGGCCGAGCGCAGAAACCGCCTGTAATTGACGAATTGCTGAAATTCTGTGAATCCAGAATGGGCCTGACTGACCCATCCTCTTGGGAAGCTGTGGAAAGGTTGGTGTAGCGGCCCCTGCCTCTGCCTGTTAAGGGCAATCTGCAAGAGACCCCCAGACCCTGCAGGCCTTGCATGGCCCGCACCAGCACCTGAACAGAGGCAGGGACCAGGAGTAACCTGATAATCTTGGGGGAGGCCGCACAGCAAACTCTATCTAGTAGCCGGAGGACACTACCTCCTGAATCCACCAGTCCGAGGCGTGATGCCTCCTGACATGAGCAAGGTGCCGCAGCCGTCCCCTCACCCATACGGGAGAGGGCGCCCCATCATGCTTGAGGGGACTTGGGGGAAGATTTGGGCTTAGCCCCCCCCCCCCCCGGAGGAGCCAGGGCATTGCCTGCTGCTCCTGGGACAGGAATCTGCGCGAGCCCCTGCGAAGGACACCCTTGGTTCCTGTTTAACACCATGGCAGGGGGTAGAAGGGGTGCCCTGGCCCCGAAGGGCCCGAGACAGCCGCCTGCGTTGGGGTAGCCTACCCTTCTTACCAAACAGATCTAGACGGGCCCCAAACAGGCGTCGCCCTTTAAAGGGCATCCCGGTAAGAGCCTTCTTTGCAGCATCGTCAGCACCCCACTGTCGCAGCCAGACCAAGCGACGTATAGCCACCACAAGGGCAGAAGTTCTTGCACACATTCTAATGGTGTCATCCAATGCTAATAGGATAAATTTTACAAACACCTCACAACTGGAGAGTGCATTAAACACATCCCAAGGGAGATCATCAGGGGGACGATCAAGCATTTTTCTGATGAGGGTTCTAGCGGCCACGGCAGTAATGGCAGAGGCACAGACCGGGCGCAGCGCCGTCCCCGCACATGCAAAAGCGTGGGAGGCCAGCAGGTCAATGCGCCGGTCCTCAGCATCCAGAAGGATAGTATAAGCAGGGACTGTAATAAAAGGGGGGTTAGGTAGCCCTATGATCGGGGCATCCACCTCGGGGGGGATGACCAACATTTAACCACCTCAGGGGGAAACGGATACTTCCCATCCCAATCCCCTGGGACCCCGGGCAGTTTACTGGGGCACTCCCATTCCTTGAGCACAAGGTTATGGAAATGTGCCTGCTCCAGAAATTCCAAACGTGATGTTGCTGTATGGAAACGCTCCCCTCTGTCTGGGAGCCTCACCAGGGGGAGAGATAGACAGAACCTCAAAGATCTGGATCAACAATCTGTCAGTGTCATCCTGGACCCAGGGGTCAGGGCCAGAGACTTCATGACCAGTCGGACTCTCATCAGATGAGCCTGAGTCAGAAAAGAGCTCACCTTCATCAGAAGGGGTATAGCCACACAGATTCATAAACTCCTCAGATCCCATAGGGAAAACAGTAACATTAGGCGTCAAGTGCCGCTTCTTACCAGGGCCCTTACACGCTAAAGACCTCGCAATGATCTGTTCAGCCGTAGGCAGTCTATGAGACAAATCAGGCTGAGAATCCCCACTTGTGTGCGACTCAGCAGGAGTGAGATTTACGCCTGGGGAAGTAGGTGAAGTAAAATGAGGTGCAGCCACTGGCAGGCCAGAATGCAAGGCCAGCGCCTGCTCAGCACAAGGTACGCAGACCCGTGCCCTGTCAGCGTCAGAATGGTGTTGTCCACACGCCATGCACAGGTGGTCTTGTCCCAAGGGGACCCCGGTCCCATTATTCTGAGATGCCTCCATATGGTGATTTTTAGGCACAATATGCCAGTAGGGATTGACGCTATAAAGCAACCCTGGATGCCCCAATGACCCGCTAGTGAAGTGGGAGAATTTTACAAGGCCCAACTATCAATTACACCGGGCCGGGAGAAGCCAATGGATTCGCCCGTCTGAAAGACACAATGAGAAGAAAAAGGGGTGTCAGAACCGAAACACTACAATGAGTATAAAAGCCGCCCACAAGGGCACTTATGGACTACGGCAGGCAAGAACGTCACACGCGCGCGCGAACTGACAAAATGGTGCCGAGTACCTCGAAGGGCGGGCCAGAGCGCGCCATGACGGGACCCCGCCCTCCCGATGGGCGTGCGATCCAACGAGCAGCCAATGAGGACGCAGAGGCGTCTGAGGTAACGCCGCCGCCCGGCGCGGAACATCCAAGGAAGGAAAAAACGAGCGCGCGGCGGCGGCAGTTACACGAGTTGGCCCTCATGCGCTATGATACTGCCTCTGCGCCAAGCAAAAAATACAAATCAGCGCGTCTGACACCACAAGTACAAGAAAGCCATATGCATGAAATCACAATACAGTGACACCAAAAACACCCCCCCCCCTTTCTTTCCCCACGAGCTACGGGGGGGAACGCGGGAGTATGGCGGCCCTTTGTACAGGGCCCACAGCTACACGGGGCAATAATGCGGGAGGGGCATCCCATAGAGGCTCACCATCAGCCTATACCGCCTACCCTTTGGTGGGGGACTGCGGTGGAGCAGCGCTCCGTAAGCACGCAAGGTGCTGCCTACCTTCAACCGACCAGCGCAGCCCAGGCTGGGAGGCACATCACAAAGAGGACGGGTGGGAATAGTCCAACAGGGCCGCAGGCTTTAATAGCCCCGCTCACCTGCGAGAGAGTGATACTTCATGTCTTCGCAGTCAGCACTGCAGAGAAATCTGGGGATTTGTGGGAGGTCCCTGGGTATTTGAGGGGCCGGGAGGAGCCTGTTTTGCATGTCTCTGCAGTGCAGCGCCATCTGGCGGAGGATAACCCAAGTGTAAGTAATCTATTTGGAGCAGGACGTACTGTATACTAAGAATAGACCCGACAAGGAAAGGCCCTAGCCACACACCGATCAATGTAGGTCCGCCAGGTCCAGTAGTAGATAATAGAGGAAGATTTCTTCCTAGCCTGACAAGCGTCTGGACAACCGCTTCAGACAAACCTTTTTCTCTTAGAATGGAGGTTTCAGCAGCCACGCCGTCAAAGCCAGCGTTTGTAAATTGGGGCAACAAAGCTGACCTTGCGTGATCAGATCCGGAACCAGAGGCAGCCTGTACTGATCGACCGCCAACCGCACGACGTCCGTGAACCACACCTGTCTTGGCCACCTTGGGGCCACCAGGATTGCTGGCACACCCTCGTCAACCAGTTGCGTACCACCTTGCCCACCATGGGAAAAGGAGTAAACAGATACAGGAGACCGAGCTCCCGCCAGGACAGAGACATGGCATCCACTGCCAGAGCCAGAGGGTCCTGGGACAGAGACACAAATGCAGGAAGCTTGTGATTATGACGAGAGGCAAACAGATCCACCTCCGGCATCCCCCACCTGCGACAGAGGGAAAGAAAGAAAGACCTAGTTGCTGAGGGACCATTTTCCCCCCCGGCGAGAGGCCCCCCTGCTCAGGGAGTCCGCTTCCAGGTTTTCCACACCTGGAATGTAAACTGCTGAGATGCACGGAACATTGCTCTCGGCCATGCAAGAATCAGAGACACCTCCCGGAGGGCACTCTGGCTGCGAGTCCCTCCTTGGTGATTGATGTAAGCGACCGCAGTCCGATTGTCGGAGCGAACCTGAACCGGTAGGCCCTGGAGGTGATGTGTCAGGTGCGCCAGCACCAACCGAACCGCCCTCAGCTCCAGAATATTGATGGGGGTGTGAGCCTCCCGAGGACCCCACAGCCCCTGGAACTGATGGTCTCTCCAGTAGCCCCCCCAGCCCGACATGCTGGCATCCGTGGTGACCATCTCCCAGCGGGACGCCAGAAGCATCTGCCCCCCAGAAGATTCCCTGGGTCCAGCCACCACTGAAAACTGAGCAAATAGCACTGCCTCGAAGCAGGCCACCATCAGCCCCACCAGCCTCATCCTTTGCCGGATGGACGGACGAGGATTGGATAGAAGACGAATCAGCGCTTGGAGAACATCCACCTTCGACTGAGGTAAGAAGATCCTGGCCTGAATGGTATCCAGGGTCATGCCCAGGAAGGAGGCCACCCGTGACGGGGAAAGTGGGGACTTGGGGTAATTGATTACCCACCCGAACTTCTCCAGCGTTGTTACCACCGTCCGGGTGTCCAGCTCCACCTGGTGGAATGTGTAAGCCGTAATGAGAAGGTCGTCCAGATAAGGCAAAATGCGAATGCCCTGGGCTCTGAGAAGGGCCATCACGCCCACCAGCACCTTGGTAAACACCCTGGGCGCCAAAGTCAGCCCGAAGGGAAGAGCCACAAACTGGAAGTGCTGTTTGCCTACCACAAACCTGAGGAACCACTGGTGTCCCGGGAAGACCGGCATATGTAGGAAAGCATCCCTGATGTCTATCGAAGTCATAAAGTCCCCAGGACGTAGGGAGTTGACAGCAGAGCGCAGAGTCTCCATGCGGAACTTTCTGGTTTTGATGAACCGGTTGAGAACCTTTAAGTCTAAAATGGGTCTAATGGAGCCGTCCTACTTGGGCACCGTAAAGAGGTTGGAATAGTAGCACCGACCTCTCTCTATGGGGGGGGGACCAGACAAAAGACCCCATATCCCAAAGACTTTGTACCGCCAGGAACAGTCCCTGCGCTGCCCGTGGGTCCGTAGGAACCCGGGACCTGAGGAATCTGTAAGTAGGCCGGTCTGTGAACTCCAGCTTGTACCCTGAGGAGTGATGGTCTCGCCACCACCTCCAGGATCTATTTGTCTCTAACATGTTGAGCCCAGACCTGAGCGAAGAGCCACAGCTGTCCCCCCACCCGCAAGGGTGAGGGCGCCCCCTCATTGCTGAGGGGGCTTAGCAGCGGATTTGGCACCCCAGGAGGACCCGGGTCGGGCACAACCTCTGCCCCTACCCCAGGAATTTCCTCTGGGTGCGGCGCCAGATACCCCCTTGCCCGTCCGAGGACCACGAAAGGCAGGGTTGAAGGAGCCTGAGCCCTGAAATGGCCAACGCTGCCATTTGCGCTGAGGTAACTTACCTCCCTTAGCCACAGAATCTAGGCGACCACCAAACAGGCGCCGTCCCGAGAAGGGAAGCCCTGCGAGCGCCTTCTTTGCAGCGTTGTCGGCCGCCCACTGGCGCAACCAGACCGAACGGCGTACAGCAACCACCAATGCCGAGGTCCTGCTATACATACGGATAGTATCATCTAGGGCTGATAACACAAAGGTGATGAACAATTCACATTGCGTAAGAGCACTAAACTCCTCGCAAGAGGGATTCAATTGGGATCCATCCAAGAGGCCTCCGATTAAAGTTCTAAAAGCCACGTCCGTGAATGCGGAAGCACAAACCGGATGAAGCCAGTTGGTCGAGACGACGGTCCTCACTATTTGTCAAGGTAGTGGAATCAGGGGAATGCACAACCGATGTATTGGACAACCCCAGAACGGGAGCGTCGACCTCTGGGGGTGTAGACCAACATTCAACCACATCAGCAGGGAAGGGATACTTCCTATCCCACCCTTGAGGAATACCAGCTAGGCTTTTCCTATTCCTTAAGGATCAGATTGTTAAAGTGCTTCTGATCCGGGAACCCCAAACGAGGTTTGGCGGTACCAAAAAAAAATAAAAATTCCCCCCGTTGCGGAGGGACCTCCGCAGGAGGGGAAATGGCAAATACCTCAAAAAACTGAGTAAGGAGCCTATGGGTATCAACAGTATCCCCACGCTCTGTACCAGCATCAGCGCCAAGGCACTGCTGATCATCGGATAAATCAGAGTCTTAAAACAATTCCCCTTCCTCAAGACCATTCAAAATGATCATAATCATCATAGTCAAGGGCGGGCGCCAAGTGCCGTCTCTTAGCTGGGGCCTTCCTGGCCGCAGAGCTAGCAATCATTTTCTCAATGTTGGCCAGTCTGGCACAGACATCGGATTGCGACTCCCCGCAAGTGACGTCACTTGGGGCCATGACCAGGCGTGGGGGTGTAGGTGATGAGGCCAGCGGGGCTGACCCAGCAGCACGGGGCCCGGATTGCCGCGCAATCGCCTGCTGTGCACATGGTACACAAATCTGTACATTTTCGCCCACAAGGGATACCCCACATAACACACACTGCCGGGGTTGCCCCGAAGGGATCCCGAGACCAGTATCCTGGGAAGCCTCCATATGGTGATTTTAAGGTAGTCGCAATGACCAATGGGAATTACGCTATAAGCTACGCGGGATGCCCCTTAATGTCCGTTAGTGGGAGGATTTTAGTAATAATAATAATAATAATAATAATAATAAGGGACCCCAATTTGAACCAGGGACCTAGGACCGGGAGAAAACCCCTAATTGCCTTGGTTGTCCCACCTGGAAAACACAAAAAAGGGGGGCCCCAGTAAACAACATGCATACAATGCAAATAAAAGGCATATACACTTCATCCCAGCATAAGAAACTATATATGTATATAAATATATAAACATATAAAGAGGTATACCTACATATACACTATGTATAGACACCCATAAATAATATATATCCCCAAGATGTATATCGCCCACGGGCACCAATAACGCCCGGCAGCATGAGATAACAAGTGTACAATATATAAACAAAATACACCCAGTATAAAGAAGCCCCGTATGGGGCACTCACGGGCCGCTGTGATGAAGATGGCGGCAGCTAGGCAGAAAGGATGAAGGAGGCGGGCCAACGCGGAGCGTGTCAGGCGCATGGCCCCGCCCCCTCCCGACGCGGGAAAAACACACCAAGCCGCGTTCCCAGGCGATAGGGCTGGAAGCCGGCCGACGAAGCCAAGGAGGGACGGGCAGATACCGGCGCGGAGAGCGCCAGGCCCCGCCCCCCTTCACTAAGACAAGCAAGAGGGTCGCGCTCCCCGGCCAATATGGCCGCGGAGGCGACCATGAAGAACCGGCCCGCCGCCGCACGAGAGCGTGCGTGCGGGCCAAAGTACAGCATCAACCACACGCACGCACACAAACACGCGCTGGCAGTAGCCAGTGCGCAATAAGTAAAAATCAGTCACACACACATAAGACCGAGTATAAAGGCCAGCCAGCCCCCCACCCCCCCCTAGAGGGAAGTAAGGGACCCGGAAGGGGGGAATCCCAGCCAGAATCTGGCCATAGGAATAAAAGGGACAGGGCATGCCACACCGGGATCACCAAACCCGGGCAACCGCCTACCCCTTGTAATGGGGTCTCACGGTGGAGCACAGCTCCTTGCACACCCATAAGGTGCTACCTAACCTCACCAGGACCCGCAGCCAAGGCTGGGAGGCTCAAATAGGGATAAATTAGGAAAGGTTCTGGCAGCAATAGGGGCAAGAAATGGCCGGGCGCGAACCCGGCTTACCTGCAAGTAAGAGAAGTCCTCATCTTCTGTCTTGCTCGCCTTCCTGCAGAGAAGAAACTGGGGAATTGGTGGGAGGTCCCAGGTATTTATGGACTGGGAGGAGCTCCTTTTTTTGCATTCATCTCTGCAGAAGTTCGCCCTCTACTGGAGAATAACCCAAATGTCATGAAGAGTTTAAGCGGAGTGTATTTCACACTTGGAATATATTGTCTTGCACTGTTGTATTTAGTAGCCATTGGTCTATGACTGGCACATTCTTGCGACAACACTACCAAGTAAAAGAGGGTGGAAAGAAGACCTTTCTTACTATGAAATAGGAGTTGCTGGACTTGAAAAAAAACTTTGGTAAATAAAAATAGATTCATGATTTTGCAGGAAACTAATATACTCAGTTTGTTTTATCCAAAAGCAGTCATAATTCTTCCAGGGAGAATTAGTCTTTATAAACGGGAGTGAGCACCTCCTCCCACCACTATAGTCTCTCCAGTTATATACGAGGCTTCAGGGGAACAGAGAAAAGACACTATTCCAGCGCACTCTTCTGGCTCTCCAAACCTGTATTTAAAGGAAAAAAATTATATCAAATGTAAAAATAAATGAGAAGAAGAAAACTGTACTATTAGGTAGATCCTATAACTCTGTGCCAGTGCATGAGAAGATCTGATTGTTCATTACTGGGGGTCAAATACTTGTAGAATGATATTAGAATGATGCAATGAGCTTAAAGTTGAAGAGAGGAATAAAAAAGGGTTTTCTTTTGAACCAGTAAGTAGTTGAGGTCTCGTTATTTCAGGAAAAAGATGGACTTGCATTTTGGCCTTACAACTATCCATCTGAAAAATCGTTTAACCCTTTCAGTGCCAAGCACGTAACACCTACATGCTCGCATGTCCGTGCCTTAAGTGCCAAGCACGTAGGTGTTACGTGCTTGACTTTCCCCCCCTGCTAGTTAAAAATAAAAGTAAAAATAAATAAAAATACTCACCGGACCCCTCGTTGGATCCGGCCGGGTCTCCTCTTTAATTTGGTGCCATCCGATCACCCGTGGGGGGTCGGATGGCTCCAGGAGAGCCCCTGGAATAGCCCCCCCCCCCCCCCGCTTCGGCAGCAGCAGCTGCTAACTGTAAAAAAAAAAAAAATAAAAAATAAAAAATGAAATTTGCTTACCTGAGGCCGCGCTGCCTCCCGATGGGTGTCCTCTTCACTGGGGGGCCTCCGATCGCCCCCACAGCCTCTTCCGTGGCGAGGAGAGGGCAGAAATTTCCCTCCCCCCCACTTCTTGGAACGGGTCTGCTGGCCCCGCCAGGTGACATCATTGTGATGTCACCAGCAGCCACCTCTTAAGTCCAGCACCCGAGACAGGAAATCAGTCTGCTCGAGTGGTTGGAGGAGAGAGGTGGGGAGGAGGAGAGGGCTGAGATCGCCCCCCCCTCCCCAGGGTCTCTCTTCCAAACACCCGAGCAGACTGTCATCGCAGATCGCCGGGGGACAGAGGATCGGAGGTGAGTAAAGTAAAAAAAAAAAAATAAAATAAAGATCTTTTTTTTTTTCTTATGTGTCTGTGTCTTTTTTATTTAACATTTAACCCCTTGTGAACTGGTAAGGGCTCCATGAGACCCCTTATACCAGTTAACAAGGCTGGGGGATGGCAAGTCACCCGCTAGCCGCAGCGGGTGACTTGCCATTAACCCCCGACACCCCCCTTACCTGCCTCCCCAAAGCCCGGGGGGGGGGCAGAAGAGCCCGGGCCCACACAGGCTATGTAGGCTCGTAGGCTGCAGGGTGGGGGGGGGGCCACAAAAGCTGGCCCCCCCACTGTGTTCCTACAAGCCCCCATAGCTGGTCCCGGGCTGGTAATGCTGGGTAAAGGGGACCCCCTTTTTTTTTTTTTTAATTAAGCCCTTATGTTCTGTCGCCCAGCAGCTAAAAAAGGCTTCGTGTTGCAGCAGGAGAGCAGAAGCCAGAATGATCAGCGTGGGACACAGGGATGGATGGGAGGTAAGTATTAAAAAAAAAAAAAATAATAAAATATTTTTTCTGCTTGTTTCTGTGTTTTTTTACACTTAACCCCATGTGAACTGGTCAGGGGTCCATGAGACCCCTTATACCAGTTCACAAGGCTGGGGGCTGGCAAGTCACCTGCCGCTAGCAGGTTTTCAATTTCAATTTTTGGGGGATTTTTAAGGGTGGGGGGACCCTATGTCATTTTTTTTTAAACTAACCCCTTATGTTTATAGTGTGGATAGTAGTAGTATTTTATTTGTAAATGTTATAAAGTGCTATTTTCAGTTTGGGGGGGTCTCCTGGGCAAGAATGGGGGGGCTACCGATACATATGTGGTACCGTTGTAATCGGGAGAAATTGGGCTTTCACATGCAATATGGATTTCTCTAATAAAGTAAATGTTTTATTTAAAATAAAGGAGACAATTGTCTAAAAAATATTTATTTATTTTTACACAAAAATATTTAAAAAAACAGTAGAAAAATTACAAACAAGACATTTCATGTTCAAGCCTAAACTCTGCTGCAAAAATACAATTTTGTGAATACTCACCTGTAAAATGGGTATTATAAGTATGTCACACACCCCGCTTCAAACATTAATAATTACACTTGGGTTACTCCACCAGCAGGTGGCGACGTTGCAGAGAAGTCTTGAAAAACGAGCCCCTCCTGATCTATAATACCTGGGACCTCCCACTTATCTCCCAGTTTTCAAACAGCAGTAAAGACAAGGTACCAGGAAAAACCATTGGTAACCCTCAAACTGTAAACAAAGCTTCACCCTACAAAGAATCCAGGATACCAAAAAGGGCGGGTGAAGCGGGGTGTGTGACATACTTATAATACCCATTTTACAGGTGAGTATTCACAAAATGGTATTATTCTAAGTATGTCACACACCCCGCTTCAAACATTAATAATTACACTTGGGACATCCAAAAGCAGTGTCCAGAAAGGGCGGGTATCCAACAAGGCCATAATGCAAAACTCAAACCACTGCAGCCTGCAGAACCTTGCGGCCAAACACAGCATCCGCTGAAGCCCGCACATCAACCTTGTAAAACTTGGAAAAAGTGTGAACAGAAGACCAAGTAGCAGCCTTACAAACTTGTTCAACAGAAACCTGGTGCTGAAAAGCCCAAGACGCTCCAACAGCACGAGTAGAATGAACAGTGATACGAAAAGGGGGAACCCTCCCCTTGGCAGAATAGGCCCCAACAACAGCCTGACGAATCCACTTGTTAATGGAAGACTTAGCCGAAGCCAAACCCTTCCTAGGCCCACAGGGCACCACGAAAAAGGGCATCAGTCTTACGAAAAGGAGATGTAGTAAGCAAATAGTACTTCACACAGCGTACCACGTCCAAACAATGCAAAACCCTACCTTGTCAGCCCTAGGCTTAGGACACAAGGAAGGAAGAACAATGTCCTGGTTAAGATGAAAAGCAGAGACCACCTTAGGAAGAAAGTCCGGTTTGAAGTGGAAAACCACTTTGTCCCGATGCCTCTCAAAGTAAGGAGCCTGAATCGACAAGGCCAACAACTCCGAAACGCGCCGAACAGAAGTGATGGCCACCAAAAAGGCAACCTTCTGAGTCAAGTAGAAAGAGCAATATCCTGCAAAGGCTCAAAAGGAGGAGCCTGAAGAGCAGAGAGAACCAAATTCAAATCCCAAACAGGGAGCAAAGGCTCCCTAGGAGGCCGCACATGTGAGACCCCCTGGAAAAAAGTCTTGACCAAAGGATGAAGCGCAAAGGACTTTTGAAAAAAAGAGACAAGGCAGAAACCTGCCCCTTCAAAGTACTCAGCTGAAGACCAGAGTCCAGCCCCGATTGAAGAAATTCCAAAATCCTGGAAACAGAAAAGACCCGACAGGGCAAAGATCTAGCCTCACACCAATCAATATAAGATCTCCAAGTCCTATAGTAGATGGTAGAAGAGGACCTCTTCCTGGCGCTAATAAGAGTCTGAATAACAGAATCCGAAAGACCTTCCTCCCTTAAGATGGAGGATTCAGCAGCCAGGCCGACAAAGCCAGCGTTGGTAAATTGGGGTAACGCAGTTGACCCTGTGTGAGAAGATCCGGCCGAAGAGGCAGATCGAACTGATCCACCGCCAGACGAACGATGTCTGCGAACCACACCCGCCTTGGCCACCTTAGAGCCACGAGAATGGCGGGAACCCCTTCCAGGGCCAGCTTTCGCAACACCTTGCCTAGCAGGGGAATCGGAGAAAACAGATAAAGGAACCCCAGGTCCCCCCAGCTCAGAGACATGGCATCCACCACCAGAGCCAGAGGATCCTGAGAGAGCGACACGAATATCGGAAGCTTGTAATTGTGACGAGAGGCAAACAGATCCACCTCCGGCGTCCCCCACCGGAGACAAAGAGACCGAAATATCTGGGGATGGAGAGACCATTCCCCCCGGCGGGAAGAGCACCTGCTCAAAAAGTCCGCCTCCGTATTTTCCACTCCCGGAATGTACACTGCCGAGATGCAAGGGACATGAGTCTCTGCCCAGACTAGGATCAGAGACACCTCTCTGAGAGCACTCAGACTGCGAGTCCCTCCCTGGTGATTGATGTAAGCAACCGCCGTCCGATTGTCCGACCGAACCTGAACCGGCAAGCCCTGTAAATGCTGAGTCAAATGAGACAGAACCATCCTGATGGCTCTCAGTTCCAGAACGTTGATGGGCAAGCGGGCCTCCAGAGGACCCCACCGCCCCCGGAACGGAAGATCCTTCCAGAAACCTCCCAATTTCCGACAAACTGGCATCCGTGGCGACAGTTTCCCAAAGAGGCGTCAGAAAAGACCTGCCCCTCAAGACATTGGCCGAGACCATCCACCACTGAAGAGACTGCTGAACCCGGGAGGACATCCGGAAGGGCCGATCCAACGACCGCGGTCGCCGGTCCCAAGACGCAAACAGATGAAGCTGAAGCGTCCTCGTGTGAAACTGAGCAAAGAGAACTTTGGCCCGAGACAGAAACACTCTGTGTTGACAAGAATCCAAGGACATTCCTAGGAAGGACACCACCCTGGCCGGAGCGAGAGAGGACTTGGGATAGTTATTCACCCAGCCGAAACTCTCCAAAGTGGATACCACCGTCCTGGTGTCCATTTCCGCTTGACTGAAGGAAGGAGCCATGATAAGAAGATCGTCCAGATAAGGCACAATGCGAATCCCCTGAGCTCTGAGAAGGGCCATCACGCCCGCCAACACCTTGGTGAACACTCTTGGAGCCGAGGTAAGGCCGAACGGAAGAGCCACAAATTGAAAATGCCGATCTTCCACCACGAAGCGAAGAAACCTTTGGTGAGCCGGAAATATAGGAATATGAAGGTAGGCATTCTTGATGTCTATGGACGTCATGAAATCCCCCTGCCGAAGAGAATTGATGGCAGAGCGCAGAGTTTCCATGCGAAACTTCCGGGGACGAATAAACACGTTGAGAAACTTCAGATCCAGGATGGGACGAACCGACCCGTCCTTCTTGGGCACTGTGAAGAGATTGGAATAATACCCGCGGCCCACCTCCGAGGGAGTGACCGGGACGGCGACGGCCTCTACCCCTGTTCCAGCTTGCACCCCTGGAGGCCGAAAAGATCGCACCTCTGCCAGCTCTGGCTCCCCGAAAGGAGGGATTAAAAGAGGCCGCCCCCCGAAAGGAACAACGTAGTTTCTTGCGCTGAGGTAACTTACCTCCCTTGGCAATCGAATCCAATTTCTCACCAAACAGGCGCAAACCCAAAAAGGGAAGAGCCGTAAGCGACTTCTTAGCATTAAAGTCAGCAGTCCATTGCCGCAACCACACCGACCGTCGGATAGCCACCAACAAAGCCGTGGTCCTGCCACACATCACCATGGCATCATCCTGAGCGGCTAGGACAAACGAAACAAAGGACTCACAACGTTTGAGAGCAACAAACTTATCACAAGTAGGATCAAGGTCCGCAAATAAATCCCCGACAATGGACCTAACCGCCAACAACCAAAGTGCCGAAGCACAAACAGGCCTCAAAGCCGAACCCGCACAGGCAAAACCCTGGCGAGCCAGCTGGTCAATCCGGCGATCTTCGCTATCCTTAAAAGGTAGTAGACTCAGGAGAATGCAACACAGCCATGTTAGATAGCCCCAAAAACCGGGGCATCAACCTCGGGAGGCAAAGACCAACGCTTCACCAAGTCCGCCGGAAAAGGATACTTCCTATCCCGACTGGGCGGAACACCAACGAGACACGTAGGCTGCTCCCATTCTTTAAGGACGACATTCTCAAAATGTCGTTGACTGGGAAACTCCAAACGCGGCTTGGCCACATCAAACAACTCACCCTTAGGCGGAGGAACCGCCACAGGAGGGTCTAAATCCAAAACTTCAAACATTAGAGACAATATTGAAAGGGTGTCAAATACCAACCCCGCCGCCTGGTCACCCTCAGCACCAAACAACCGCTGGACCTCAGGGTCGTCCAATTCCTCAAGAATCTCCCCCTCTTCAGCCGGGGGGGCAATCTGACCAATCCAATGCCTCAATAACATCCACATCTGAGTCCGGCAGAGGCGGGGACAAGTGTTTCCGCTTAGCCGGAGCCTTCTGAGCAACCACAGCGGAAAACATTTTCTCGAGGCTAGCCAACCGGGCGCATACCTCGGATTGCGAATCCCCACCCATGACAACGTCACACGGGGTCCGGAACAGGCGGGGAGGAGTAGGAGATGACACGGGCGGCGAGGGGCCAGAAACCGGAGAGCCGGACTGGCGCTCAATGTTCCGCTGCGCACATGGAATGCATATAATGACATCATCCGCCGGGAGCAGAGCTCCACAACCCCCACACAGCCTAGATTGCCCCGAAGGGCCGTTTCCGGTATCCTTGGAAGCCTCCATATGGTGAAATTGTGGTATTCGCAATAACCCAGGGATTTACGCAGTATGCAACCCGGGATGCCCCTTTTACATGTCCCAGGAGTGGGAGGATTTTAGCCCAATATAAGAAATAAGGCCAACAAGCCAGTTATGCTATGACCGGGAGACCCCTTTTAACACGGGTATCCCAGGATCTGCAAGGGAAAAGGACCACAGTCAATCCCAGTGTAAGGAAAAAAGAGCACCAACACAGTGACAAGGAGCATGAACCAACCAATCAGGCAAAACCAATCATGCACTCACATACTTCTTACACATGATGCATTAAAAGGTACCAAAACCTATATAGGTAAATATATATATATATATAAATATAAAAGGTATGTAATGCATACAATGCAAGCACAGACCCCAAGCCTGAGGACAACCAGCCCGTGGGACTGGTCCCTACATGAATAAGCACATAAACCTTAAGTGGCCCCAAGGTAGGTTACTCTAGTATATAACACATCATTGCATTTCAAAACTAAAGCAACATTATGAAGTTGCCACTACAGCCATCACTACTCCAGAAAGGAAGTAATCCTCCTTTCGTTATATAGGACTCAGGACAGCTAGCTTGCATCTCACAACAAACGCATGACAGAGAAATGCACCAATTATGGTGGCCTGCCAGCACCTCGAGACCGTAACCAGCGCGAGAGGGAGAAGAAGGGCGGGCCGGGCACAATGCGCGAAGCACTCCGGCCCCACCCCCCCTCCGGAGACCCGTACGGCGCGGGCTGCGAGCAAACGCGGCCCCGCCCACGACACCAAAAACCGTGGCCCGCAAAATGGCAGTGCCGCCAGCGCTATAGACGGGCGCCTGGTAGGCGCCCCCTGACCTAAACAGTTGCACAAGCACCACAGAGACAAAAAAACACTCATACAAGGACCCCCCAACAGAAAAGGACACGCACCCACACACAGCGGCGCGAAGCCCCGCCCTCCGCCAGAAGCCAGTAAAAGCAACCCACATAATGCCCCCCCCCCTCCCCCGCGCAGGGAGAAGGGACAGAGCGGGGATAAGGCAAGCTAAGGGGAGAACCGGGACGGGGCATCCCAAATCCGGATCACCGGGCCGGATCGTCGCATTGCCCCACGCATGGGGTCTAGCGGAGGAGATAAGCTCCTAGGCACCATGAGGTGCCATCTACCTTTGCCCAGCCAGCAGCCTAGGCTGGGAGGCTTCTGGAATGTAACACTAAGGGCATACAAAAAATGACTGGGCAGAAATAGACCATGGGGGGTGCCGGGGTTTTAACCCGGCTACCTGCAAGCAGGAGACTTCTTTCCTCTGTCTTGTCGCCATCTTGCAGAGAAGAATACTGGGAGATAAGTGGGAGGTCCCAGGTATTATAGATCAGGAGGGGCTCGTTTTTCAAGACTTCTCTGCAACGTCGCCACCTGCTGGTGGAGTAACCCAAGTGTAATTATTAATGTTTGAAGCGGGGTGTGTGACATACTTAGAATATATATATATATATAATTTTCCTGGAAATTCCGGAAAAAATCACGGTTAAAACTGGCGCAGAATGGGGAAAAATGATCTGTCAACAGAGGGTGACAAAACTTCAAGTAGGTTGGCAATTAAAAGGGTTAATAGTACCTATGCATGTTGGGTATTGTTCTGCTCGGGGGACCTTGCTCTTTCAGATTTAGCTTGTTTTTTCTTGTTTGCATATTTATATTTTAGGATAACATGTTATTTATTCAGTTTTTTTAATTCATTTTTTTAGGGAAACCCTGTGCAACCTAAGAATTCTTTGAGGGATTACTTCCAGAAAGGTGAGCCTACTACAACAAGCTGGGTACTCTTAGAAAGCTTAACGTGTAATTTCAGGGAATATATAGTTTATAGGGGATATTCCAAATGTAAAGGGTTGTTTTGGTTGAAAAATTGCAAGGTGCGCATTTTGTCTGCAGAGCTAAAATTTTCAAGTAAAATTACTGTTATGCACATGCTTTACTTTGGGGTGTTTGCCAACTCTTCCCTTGACAGTACCTATGCATGCTGGGTATCGTTCTGTTCAGGCATGTTGTTTTTTCTTGTTTGCATATAGTTTTTTTTAGGAAAATGTGGCTTGATTCTTCCTTTTTATTCTTTTTTAGGGAAACTTTGTGCAACCAAAGAATACATTGAGGGATTACATCCAGAAAACTAAGCCCACATAAACAAGCTTGGTACGCATAGAAAGCTTGAAGTGTGTACTTCCAGAGAATATATCGTTTGTGGGGGGTATTTTAAATGTAAATGGTTGTTTTTCTGGAAAAACTGCAAGGTGCGCTTAGCAAAAAAAAGATTTTTTTTTATTTTTTTTGCACATATTTCACCAAAAAGTATTGAGAATACACTAAAAAAAAGGCCAAACAAGAGATTTCATGTTGAAGCCCAGACTCTCTTGAAAAAAACAATATATAATTTTCCTGGGAAATCCCTGGAAAACCTTTCAAAAATCACAGTTGAACATGTGTAGCGCAAAATAGTGAAACATGGTCTGGCAACAGTGGGTGACAAAAGCTGCAGGTGGGCTGGCACTTAAAGGGTTAATGCTACACAGAAATTTAGCACATTGATTGAAAGTTTGTTTGTGCTGCGTTGTTGTGGAGCAAGACAATATAAATTGAAGAAACTAATTCAAAATGGGAATACTCTAGCAAGATAACAATTCACTTGAAATTTCAGAAAAGGTTAGGTTGATTTTTAGTGATTTTTAGATTTCCAGTGCTTACCTATTCACACCTACAGCAGCTGCAAGTTGATTTGCACCAGACTCATTCTGCCATAGCTGCGGTTAGCAGAAAAAAAAAAATAGCATTTAACCTCAAGCCATTCAAGGTACAGCTCATTTATGGGCTACATAACTAACCATAGTATATGAATCCACAAAACGTAAATGTACAACCAAATTGAAAAAAAAAAAAAAAAACTTTACTTACTCCAACTCAACCACCTTTTTTAAGGTGAAAGCATATTTATTGCAATGGATGGAGTGCCGTGCCAAGGCAGGGTCAAGCTGTTCCACCTCGGCATGTCCCCTCTATTGCAATGAATGGAGGGGCCATGCTGTGGGGTGGAAACTAGATTTGACCACGACCACTATCTTGGCCTGTAGAAGATAGATGGGGAGATCGGTCAAACACACCAGTGGGCATAGGCGGTGGGAGTTGTGCTGGCCAAAAAAGCAATTCTGTGAGTACTCACCTGTAGAATTGTTTTTGTTCTTGCATGGCACGGCCCGCTTCGGGATTCATAACAGTTGGGTTATTCCGCCACAAGGTGGCGCAGTGGTACTGCAGAAAGCTGTGGCATCCCCCCGCTCCCTATAAAAACGGGACTAACCATAGAGTTCCAAGCATAGACAAGCAGTGAGACAAGAAGCCGGGAGAGAATAAGGTAAAAAAATGTAAAAAAGGGTAAAAAAAACGCAATTAACTTGAAACAATCACCATAAAGAGGCAACCAAGAATAACGATAACAAGGTTGGGGCGAAGCGGGCCGTGCAAGAACAAAAACAATTCTACAGGTGAGTACTCACAGAATTGCGTTTTTCTTTATTGCATGGCACGGCCCGCTTCGGTATTCATAACATCCAAAAGCAGTGTCCAAAAGTAGGGTGGGATCCCCAAAGAGTAAC
Organism: Gastrophryne carolinensis; assembly: GCA_027917425.1. Lineage (NCBI taxonomy): Eukaryota > Metazoa > Chordata > Amphibia > Anura > Microhylidae > Gastrophryne > Gastrophryne carolinensis. Next base: position 421,683,836 of record CM051234.1, on the reverse strand, counting down.
GGCCAGTAGTTCAAGTCACTACCGCCTGAAGCACCTTGCGGCCAAAAGCAGCATCCGCTGAGGCCTTAACATCAACCTTGTAAAACTTGGAAAAGGTATGAACAGAAGACCAAGTAGCGGCCTTGCAAACTTGTTCAACAGAAGCTTGGTGCTGAAAAGCCCAAGAGGCACCAATAGCACGAGTGGAATGAGCAGTCACCCTAAAGGGAGGTTCCTTACCCTTGGCAGAATAGGCTTGAATCACCGCCTGACGGATCCACTTGCCAATAGTGGACTTAGCCGGAGGCAAACCCTTCCTAGGTCCAGAAGTGAGAACAAAAAGAGCATCAGACTTCCTGAAAGTCTCTGTAGCCACCAAATAAAACTTCAGAGCCCTGACCACATCCAGAGAATTCAGTGTCCGCTCCTTGGAATTAGCAGGATTAGGACACAACGAAGGCAAAACAATGTCCTGATTGAGATGAAAGGAAACCACCACCTTAGGCAAGAATTCCGGCTTAAGCCGGACCACCACCTTATCCTGATGCCGCTCGAAATAAGGAGGTTTGATGGAAAGCGCCACCAGCACAGAAACTCGCCTTACAGAAGTGATAGCCACCAAAAAGGCTACCTTAAGAGTCAGAATGGGCAAGGCAGCCTCACGGATAGGCTCAAAGGGAGGCCCTTGCAGAGCAGACAACACCAGATTCAAATCCCAGACTAGTAGCAAAGGCTTACGGGGTGGACGCACATGAGAAACACCCTGGAAAGGTTTTAACCAACCGGTGATTGGCAAAGGATCTTTGGAAAAAAATTGCCAGAGCTGAAACATGGCACTTTTTGGTACTAAGTTGAAGGCCTAGATCCAAACTATGTTGCAAGAATTCCAGAATCCTGGGAATAGAAAACACCCGACAGGGAAGAGACTTGGACTCACACCAGGCAATGTAAGCATGCCAGACCCTGTAATAAATAAAGGACGAGGACTTCTTCCTAAACCGAATCATGGTATCAACAACAGAAGCAGGCAACCCCTTTTCCATCAATATGGAGGTTTCAGCAGCCAAGCCGTTAAATCCAGAGTTTGTAAATTGGGATGGCGTAGCTGCCCCTGTGGGAGAAGATCTGGATCCTTGGGCAAGACGTACCTGTCTACTGCCTACTGCACGACGTCTACAAACCAAACTCTTCTTGGCCAACAAGGGGCCACCAGGATGGCTGGTACCCGCTCCTGGGCTATCTTGCGCATGACCCTGCCCAGGAGAGGAAACTGAGGGACCACATAGAGAAGCCGAAGCTCCGTCCAAGGTATTGCCAGGGCATCCGTGGCGAAGAGGATCCTGAGATAGAGAGACAAATCTGGGAAGTTTGTGATTGTGACGGGACGCAAACAGGTCCACGTCCGGCTGACCCCAGCAGTGACACAGGAAGAGAAACACCCGGTTGTTGAGGGACCATTCCCCCAGACGAGACATACCCCTACGCAGGGAGTCCGCCACCTGGTTTTCCACTCCCGGAATGTAGACTGCTGAGATGCAGAGAACATGCCGTTCCGCCCAAGACAGAATCAGGGACACTTCCTTGACGGCTCGCTTGCTCCGAGTACCCCCCAGATGATTGATGTAGGCAACCGCCGTCTGGTTGTCTGAGCGGATCTGAACAGCCCGACCCTGAAGGTGAGTGGTTAGTCGAGAAAGAACCAACTTGATCGCCCTCAGTTCCAGAACGTTGATGGAAGCACCGACCCTGGAACTTCAGGGACTTCCAGAAGCCTCCCCAACCGGTCAGACTGGCATCTGTGGTGACCGTCTCCCAGCACGGGGACAGGAAGGTCCTGCCCGCCAGAAGGTTCCTTGAGTCCGGCCACCACGAGAGGGACTGTCTGGCAGGAACAGAGCAAATTCCTGATCCAGGGACACAGGTTCCCGATCCCAAACTGACAAGAGGTGCAACTGAAGAGGTCTCATGTGAGACTGAGCAAAGGGGACTGCCTCGAAGCAGGACACCATCAGGCCCACCAACTGCATCCCCTGACGGATAGAGGGATGAGGACAGGATAGCAGAGCCCGAGCCTGCAGCTGAAGACCCCCCACCTTCTGCTGAGGAAGGAACACCTTGACCTGAGAGGTATCCAGAGTCATGCCCAGAAAGGACCTCACCAAGGGCGGGGACAGAGAAGACTTGGGATAGTTGATCACCCAGCCGAAGTACTCTAGAGTGGATGTCACCATTTGAGTGTCCTGCTCGGCCTGAGGAAAAGACTCTGCCACAATCAGGATGTCGTCCAGTTAAGGAATGATGCGTATGCCCTGGTTCCTTAGCAGAGCCATCACCCCCGCCAGTACCTTGGTGAACACTGGTGCTGATCCTGCAGCTCGAACCTTAGAAATCTCTGATGACCTGGGAAGATAGGCACATGAAGATAAGCATCCTTGATGTCCACAGTGGTCATGAAGTCGCCCGGGTGAAGGGTACTTACAGCAGAGCGCAGCGTCTCCATGCGAAAATGCTTGAATCTGACAAATTTGTTGAGGCCCTTCAGATCCAGAATGGGCCTCAGAGAGCCGTCCTTTTTGAGGACCGTGAAAAGATTGGAATAATACCCCTGACCTCTTTCTTGATGAGGCACCAAACAAATGACTCCGGGCTCTAACAGGCAATGAACAGGCAAAAGCAATCCCTGAGTAGACAGGGGATTTAAAGACATCCGAGATCTGATGAATCTTGGGGGGGCCAGGCTGCAAACTCTATCTTGTAACCGGAGGACACTACCTCCTGAATCCACCGGTCTGAAACATGAACACTCCAGATGTGAGCAAAGAGCCGAAGCCGTCCCCCCACCAGCATGGGTGAGGGCGCCCCTTCATGCCTGAGGGGGCTTGGAAGAGGGTTTGGGCTTAGGATTCCAGGAGAGACCGGGACGACCACGGGTTCTGCCACGGCCCCAAGAATCTCTGCGACCACTGGAGAGGAGGGAGCCACGGCCCCCTCTGGGAATGCGAAAGGAAGGGAGGGGGGCAGAGGACCCCCGGAGGGGGGCAGAGGACCCCCGAAAGGGTCGAGACTGCCTCCTACGCCGAGGCAGCCTCCCACCCTTGGCTAGTACATCAAGACGTTCTCCAAACAGCCGCAGCCCCACAAAGGGGAGGCAAGCGAGAGCTTACTTAGCCGCAGCATCAGCTGCCCACTGGGGCAACCAGACAGAGCGGCGCATAGCCACCAAGAGCGCAGAGGTCCTACCACACAGCCGCACAGCATCATCCATAGCAGTAAGGATAAAGGCCACAAAATCAGAGCAAAGTAAGAGAGTCCTATATTCCTCCCCCACACTACCAGCTGTTGCGCCATCAATGAGACGCTTGAGCAGCTTCTTAAGGGAAATAGCAGTAATGGCGGCAGCACATACGGGGCGCAAGCCAGCCCCCACACAGGTAAAAGCATGGCAGGCCACTTGATCCATGCGCCGGTCCTCACCGTCCCTCAGAGTGGTAGTGTCAGGGGAAGGCATGACTGAAGTATTGGACAAGCCTAGCACGGGAGCGTCCACTTTAGGGGGAAATGACCACCCTTTTAACAAGATCAACAGGAAAGGGATACCTTTTATCCAAACCCTTGGGCACTGCAGGCAACTTGTAAGGACGTTCCCATTCTTTAAGCACCAAGGTGGTAAAATGTTCCTGCTCAGGGAAATCTAGACGCTGTTTACCAGGGCGAAAAAGCTCCCCCTGCTTTCTTTTAGCTACCTCAGGGGCAGCAATGTGCAAAATTTCAAAAATATGTGACAGCAGATTATCAGTGTCCTCAGGGTACCATGATTCCTCTCCGGACGCAGACCCAGGGTCACTATCGCAACCCTCCTGCTGGTTCCCAGAGGAGTCAGAATCCTGGGAGAGCTCCCTCATCTCAAGGGGGTGAAAGCCACCAAGATCATCGATCCCCACATACATCTCAGTAAGGGGAGCAGGCCTGGGGTCCAGGTGTCTCTTCTTGCCAGAGGCCTTCCTAGGAACCATCCTGGCAAGCTGCTTTTCAATGTTAGCCACCCGCAGAGCCAAATCAGAATGTGACTCCCTGCCAACATTCCCCACACTGGGGCCCAATTGCAGGAGCGGGGGAATAGGTGAAGCCGAGTGAGGCGCAGAGCTGGGAAGCGAAGCAGGCAAACCAGCTTGAAGCGCAAGGACACTTTCAGCGCAAGGCACACACACCGTGACACTGTTACTCACAGGGGATACCCCACACATGGAACACAACTGGGCTTGCCCCGAAGGGCCCCCAAGCACGCTATCCCCAGAAGCCTCCATATGGTCATTAACACAGGCGCAATAGGCCAGCAGTGGGTACAGGCTTAAGACAGAATGGCACAGGATGCCCTCCCACGGGATGCCTCCAGAAGTCAATAAAGGGGGAATGAGGGGGAGGAAGGAGTGGAGCAGGGAGAAACCACAACCCAATTGTATCCCGCCTGAAAGACATAAGTAAAAACACACGAGCATCCCGCAGCAAATATACCCCAAATCGATCAAAAAAACCCCAAGGGGGACTCACGGACCAAAGATACCGCTGGGTCACACAGGCACAGACCGCTGAATTAAGGCGACCCGCCGGAGGAAGCAGCGCTGCAGCCAGGAAGGGAGAAAATCCAGACGCGCAGCTTGTCCAAAATGGCACCGGCAGAGGTACCTCGAGGGGCGGGCAGCGGGGTGAACGACGCGATACGCGTCATCACCCCCCCCCCCCCCCCCGAAGAGTGCGAAAAACGGCGCTCACGTGACCCGGCCGGCGCCACGACAAAGCAAAATCACCTCAGGTTATAGCGCCCACAGCCGCGGAACGCAGTATACAGCGGCGCAGCAGCTAAAAACACCAGAAAATACACCAAAAACACCACAAATATCACCACTCGCCGCTACCACCCACCCCCCCTTCCCCCCCCAACTAAGTCGGGGGGGGAGAAGAGAGAGAAACGAGAGGGCAGCGGCGAGCAGCCATGGCCAGGGAGGGGGGACCCAAAAGGAAAATAAGGGTACACAGTCCCCAAACTACTTACCCCCTTAGAAGCCAGGACAGAAATTCCGCATCCCTATTAGGCTCACCATAAAGCCTATGGCCGGCTACCCTTTGTGTTACAGGGTCTGCGGCTTGGAGCTGCGCTCCAGGAACACTTGACCTTAGTGCTCTTCTACCTTCACCCGATCTGTCAGCCGAGGCTGGGAGGCAGTGAGGGTCCAGAAACGGATGGAAATAGACATGCAGGGCCGCAGGCTTGGTTGCCCTGCTCACCTGCGCAAAAGAGAGAGCCATCTTCTAACTTCGCAGTTTCACTGCAGAGGAAACACTGGGGAACTCTATGGTTAAGCCTGTTTTTATAGGGAGCCGGGACATGCCACAGCTTTCTGCAGTACCACTGTACCACCTTGTGGCAGAATAACCCAACTGTTATGAATACCGAAGCGGCCGTGCCATGCAATAATACAATTCTGTGAAATACTCACCTGTAGAATTGGTATTATATGCATACAGCACGTCCTGCTCCATCTATAATACTTACACATGGGTAATCCTCCGCCTGAGGGCGCTGTTCACTGCAGACATGCAAAAACAGGCTCCTCCCGGCCCTACATATACCGAGGGACCTCCCACAAATCCCCAGCATTGAAAAGCAGTGAGAAGGAGAAGCCGGGAGAAACCAACCACCCAGAAACTGGCAATAATAACAATGATAACAATCACCATACAGGGGATCCAGAACAACGTGAAACCAGGGTGGGTTGGAGCAGGACGTGCTGTATGCATATAATACCAATTCTACAGGCGAGTATTTCACAGAATTGTATTATTCTAAGCATACAGCACGTCCTGCTCCATCTATAATACTTACACATGGGACATCCAATAGCAGTGTCCATAGAGTAGGGTGGGATCCCCAACAAAAAAGGCAACAGCTAGCAGTTTAAACTACTGCCGCCTGTAAAACCTTGCGGCCAAACACAGCATCAGCTGAGGCCCTAACATCAACCTTGTAAAACTTTGTAAAAGGTATGAACAGAAGACCAAGTAGCGGCCTTGCAAACTTGTTCAACAGAGGCCTGGTGCTGAAAAGCCCAAGAAGCCCCAACAGCCCGAGTAGAATGAGCAGTAAGACGGAAGGGGTGAGTCTTCCCCTTAGTAGAATAGGCCTGAACCACAGCCTGACGAATCCATTTACTGATGGTAGACTTGGCAGGAACCAAACCCTTCATAGACCCGTGAGGCACAACGAAGAGTGCATCAGTCTTCCTGAAAGCCTTAGTGATAACTAGGTAATACTTGACGCACCTAACCACATCCAAGGAATGCAAAACCCTCTCCTTGGGGTTACTAGGATTAGGGCACAAAGAAGGAAGCACAATATCTTGATTCAAATGAAATGCAGACACCACTTTAGGCAGAAAGTCTGGCTTGAAGCGGAACACCACCTTATCCTGGTGTCTCTCATAGTAGGGAGGCTGAATAGATAAGGCAGCCAACTCAGACACACGCCTAACAGAAGTGATAGCTACCAGAAAAATGACCTTGAGCGTAAGAACCGCGAGAGCAGCCTCCTGAATAGGCTCAAAGGGAGCACCCTGCAGGGCCGATAAAACCAAGTTTAAATCCCAAACAGGTACCATAGGTTTTCGAGGGGGACGCACGTGAGTGACCCCCTGAAAGAAGGTCTTGATCAGGGGATACTGGGCAAAGGTCTTCTGAAAGAAGATAGACAGGGCCGAAACCTGACCCTTCAGTACTAAGCTTAAGACCTAAGTCTAGACCATGTTGTAAAAACTCCAGCACCCTAGAGACTAAGAATTCCTGGCAGGGAAGAGACCTGGACTCACACCAGTCAATGTAAGAACGCCAAACTCTATAATAGATAGCAGAAGAAATCTTTTTTCTGGCTTGCACCATAGTAGCCACTACAGATGCAGACGAACCCTTTTCCATCAGGATGGAGGTTTCAATAGCCAGGCCGTCAAAGCCAGAGTTAGTAAATTGGGATGGCGTAGAGACCCCTGAGTTAGAAGATCTGGCAACCTTGGCAGATCGCACTGATCTACTGCCATTTGAACCACGTCCGCGAACCACACTCTTCTTGGCCACCTTGGGGCCACCAGAATCGCGGGTACCCCTTCCAGAGCAATCTTGCGCAGAACTCTGCTCAGAAGGGGAATTGGTGGAAACACATACAGGAGCCGAAACTCCCTCCAAGACATGGACAGGGCATCCGTGGCCAAAGCCAGAGGATCCTGAGACAGGGATACAAAGCTCTGGAGCTTGTGATTGTGACGTAAGGTCGAATGGCAAGGCCACGAATTGGTAATGCTGATCCAGCAGCGCAAATCTGAGAAACCTTTGGTGTCCTGGAAACACCGGAACGTGAAGGTAAGCATCCTTGATGTCCACGGATGTCATAAAGTCCCCTGGGCGCAGCGAGGCAATGGCCGAGCGCAAAGTTTACATACGAAAATGTTTGTTTCTGACAGATTTGTTGAGGATTTTTAAGTCCAGAATGGGTCTGACTGACCCGTCCTTTTTGGGCACCGTGAAAAGGTTGGAATAGAACCCCATGCCCCTGGCTCTTAAGGGGACCTTGCAAATGACCCCTAGATCCAGAAGGTCCTGCACAGCCAGCATCAAGACCCGAGCTGAGGCAGGGTCCTGTGGAATCCGGGACCCAACGAACCTGGTAGGGGGGCCGTACAGCAAATTCTATCTTGTAACCGGAGGACACTACCTCCTGAATTCACCGGTCTGAGACGTGGCGTCTCCAGACATGCTCGAAGTGCTGTAAACGTCCCCCCACCCTGATGGGTGAGGGCGCCCCTTCATGCCTGGGGGGTCTTGGGAGAGGCTTTGGGCTTGGGCCCCCAGGAGGAACCGGGACGGCGTCCTCTGTTCTTATTCCAGGAATCTGCGCCAGACCCAGCGAAGGACACTCCTCTGCCTTGTTTAGCCCCACGGTAGGGGGGTCGATTGGGAGCTTGGGCCACGAAAGGGCCGAGTCTGACGCTTGCGCAACTTGCCACCCTTGGCAAAGATGTCTAACCTTTCTCCAAACAGACGCAGTCCCATAAATGGAAGCCTCGTAAGGGCCTTCTTGGCGGCGTTATCAGCGGCCCACTGGCGCAACCAGACCGCTCGGCGTATGGCTACCGCCAGAGCAGAAGATCTAGCGCTCAGCTTAATAGCATCGTCCGATGCCGATAGGATAAAGTTAACAAAAGTTTCACAGGTGGACAGAGCATTGGAGCATCAGAGGGCAAGTCATCCGCCCCTTCAAGAGCATTCCTAACCACCGTCCTGAGCGCCACCGCCGTAATGGCTAAGGCGCAAACCGGGCGGAGCGACACTCCCCCAAATGCAAAGGCATGACATGCCAGTTGGTCAACACGCCGGTCCTCAGAATCCCGCAGCATAGTAGTGTCGGGGGAGTGCATAATAGAGGTGTTGGACAAACTTAGAATTGGGGCATCGACCTCGGGTGGCGATGTCCAGCACTTGACCAGGCCAGCAGGGAATGGATATTTCTTATCCACACTTTTAGGAACCCCATGAAGTTTGCTGGGGTGTTCCCATTCTTTCAGCACGAGGCTATTAAAATGGGTTTGTTCGGGAAATTCCAACTGCGCCCTAGCGGTGTGAAACAGATCACCCCTTTGCCGGGGAGCCGCGGCAGGGGGAGAGAGGGACAATACATCAAAGATCTGGGCCAACAGTCTATCAATGTCATCCGAGGACCAATGATCAGAACCAGACTCCTCCTGTCCCCTGGACTCGTCGTCGTATGACCCTGAGTCAGAGAACAGCTCCCCTTCGTCTGAGGGGGGATGTGCATAAGAAAGCAGTAAATCGTCAGATTCTATAGGAAATATAGTCGATTCAGGATTCAAATGCCGCCTCTTGGCAGTGGCCTTGAGCGCCAAGGAGCCAGCAATCAAGTTTTCAACACTAGCCAGTCTAGTGGCAAAATCAGTATGAGAATCCCCACTGGTATTGGGGGTAAGGCTCAGGCTTGGGGGAGTAGGTGAAGTGAGGCGAGGTGCAGGCCCAGCCTCAGAAGAGGCGGGAAGACCGGCTAGCGCCTGCTGTGCACAAGGAACGCAGACCCGTGCATTGTCACCGCTGCTAGGTAAGACCCCACAAGCTACACATAGACGGGCTTGTCCCAAAGGAACCCCGTTCACAATATCCTGAGATGCCTCCATATGGTGATTATTAGGTACAATATGCCAGTAGGGATTGACGCTATAAAGCAACCCTGGATGCCCCAATGACCCGCTGGGAAGTGGGAGTAATTTTTTAATGGTCATGACCGTGCGCTACACCGGGCCGGGAGAAGCCACCGAAGGTCACGGTCTGAAAGACAAGGGGAACAAGGATGTCAGAGCCAAGAGAGAAGGAGCAAAAGCTAAAGAAAGGTCGCCCATGAGGGCACTTACAGAAGAGCGAGGGGAGGACAGTCTTCACCACATGCGCGTGAGAAAGAAATGGCACCAAGCGAGCCTCGAAGGGTGGGCGAGAGCTGAAGGTGACGCGGAACGCGCCAAACCAGACCACCATATATAAAAAAAATATCATAGCTTCACAAGGCTATAAAGCTTACTAGTGTAATAGGGCAAGGTTAGGCCATCGTACACACAACCCCCCCCCCTCTTTTTTCCCCCCAATAAAGGGGGGAACTAGAGAGGAAGGTGACCCAATACATGGGGTTCACCGCTACACGGGGCGTGGGGCGCTGATGCGGGAGGGGCATCCTCTGAAGGCTCACCATTAGCCATGACCGCCTACCCTATGGTGGGGGATTGCGGTGGATCATAGCTCCGTAAGCACACATGGTGCTGCCTACCTTCACCCGACCAACGCAGCCCAGGCTGGGAGGCATTACTTCACAATGAGGACGGGTGGAAATAGTCCCACAGGGCCACGGGCTGTAAAGCCCCGCTCGCCTGCGAGAGCGTGATACTTCATGTCTTCGCAGTCAGCACTGCAGAGAAATCTGGGGATTTGTGGGAGGTCACTCGGTATATGTAGGGCCGGGAGGAGCCTGTTTTTGCATGTCTGCAGTGAACAGCGCCCTCAGGCGGAGGATTACCCATGTGTAAGTATTATAGATGGAGCAGGACGTGCTGTATGCTTAAAATAAAGAAAATTAACAGTGCCCCCTTGGCTGCCCTTTTAATTTTTTACCCACAGTAAATGTTCTCAAAATCTACAGCAACATTTATGGTATGGTCAAAAAGCCTTTAGGGTGGAGTAAACCTATATGATTCTACACATTTCATTTTTCTTGATTTCACATAATAAAAGGATCCTTCTTTTTTATTCAAAACAACTGTGGTGTCAAACACAAATAGCCACAAGATGGCAGTGTAACAATGTGTTTTAAAGAAAATGAACCATAACTAAGTATCTTTGAAGTTTAAATGTGTCTTATATTCTTTGCAATGCCAATGTGCTCCAACTCTTTATTTGCATGGACTAAAATAAATAATGTTGGACGAGCAGGCATCAAGGACACTGATGTGCCACTGTGCTTGCTGCTGTGAAGTTTGCATGCAACTGCTTGCCCATGGAAACATATATCATGACTCCCCTGGCATACAGCTTTTGTGCCAATGTTAATGGCAGAGAAGCTTCAGTTTTTGAAACAGCAGAGGGCTGGTAAGTTATGCCCTATGCGCTTGGCAAAGCCTGCTCTGTAAAGTTTTGCAATTCCAAAATTTTAACACTCATAGTCAACTGTGGAATATCATGGAGGGGAGACATTTCACTAGCTTACTGACTGACTTATTGTCTTGGTGAAAAGGTGGCATTTTCTTACAGTATCACACTTGGATTTGGTGAGCACCAGGCTTTCACAAATGGCAGGACACATTTGATTATTTTAGAGAAGGTACCAAAACCTTTTCCACATAGTGTATGAGGAGTCATTTAAAACCATTCTACAGACTCATCTGAATAAAATGGGGAGTGGGAGTTATATACGGTAGGTTAAAAGGTATCCCTAAGTGTAAATTTTGGTGAGCACAATACGGTGGCAGTGTCCTGTTCTAACACTGGAACGCTTACAGCTACAGTTGGTGTATCTTTGAACTCCGAGACCTTGTTAATGCCAATTCTTGCTCTGTAGAACTTTTATAATACAATTCTGTGAAGTACTCACCTGTAGAATTGGTATTATACGCATACAGCACGTCCTGCTCCATCTATAATACTTACACATGGGTTATCCTCCGCCAGGTGGCGCTGTGCACTGCAGACATGCAAAAACAGGCTCCTCCCGGCCCTTCATATACCGAGGGACCTCCCACAAATCCCCAGCATTGAAAAGCAGTGAGAAAAAGAAGCCGGGAGAACCAACCACCAAACTGGTAATAAAAACAATGATAACAATCACCATACAGAGGATCCAGAACAAAGTGAAACCAGGGTGGGGTGGAGCAGGAAGTGCTGTATGCGTATAATACCAATTCTATGGGTGAGTACTTCACAGAATTGTATTATTCTAAGCATACAGCACGTCCTGCTCCATCTATAATACTTACACATGGGACATCCAATAGCAGTGTCCATAGAGTAGGGTGGGATCCCCAACAAAAAAGGCAACAGAAAGCAGTTCAAACTACTGCCGCCTGCAAAACCTTGCGGCCAAACACAGCATCAGCTGAGGCCCTAACGTCAACCTTGTAAAACTTTGTAAAGGTATGAACAGAAGACCAAGTAGCGGCCTTGCAAACTTGTTCAACAGAGGCCTGGTGCTGAAAAGCCCAAGAAGCCCCAACAACCCGAGTAGAATGAGCAGTAAGACGGAAAGGGGGAGTCTTCCCCTTAGTAGAATAGGCCTGAACCACAGCCTGACGAATCCATTTACTGATGGTAGATTTGGCGGGAGCCAAACCCTTCCTAGGCCCAGAAGGCACAACGAAGAGAGCATCAGTCTTCCTGAAAGCCTTAGTGATAACTAGGTAATACTTAACGCACCTAACCACATCCAAGGAATGCAAAACCCTCTCCTTAGGGTTACTAGGATTGGGGCACAATGAAGGAAGGACAATATCCTGGTTCAAATGAAATTGCAGACACCACGGAGTGCGCATGCGTGCGGGGCGCGGATGACAGCCTAGATCCGCGCTCCGCTGTTACCTGGCTCCCCGGCCCCCCACAGCCCCCTGCAACCAGCGGTTTTGGGCTCCGCTGGCTGGGGCAGGCCCCAGGACCCCACACACCAACTTTGGGCTGGATCCGCGGTGGGTCCCAAAACGCTGCTGGCGGACAGGCAGAGAGGAGCGCCTGCCGCCATTTTCCACCTAGTTGCTGCCTGGCTCCCCCGGCCCCCCACAGCCTCCAAGGACTGGCGCTTTTGACCTCCGCCAACTGGGGCAGACCCCAGGACCTCACCTACCTACTTTCAGCTTGTTCTGAGGGGGGTCCCGAACTCGCGCAGGACGGCAGGCTGGAAGGTACGGCCGCTGCCATCTTGAATTAAGCTGCTGCTGCTGCTGCTGGGCTTCCTGGCTACCTACGGCTCCTAGTTAAAGGCGGCTTCGCCCCATGTCAACTGGGGTAGTCCCCAGGACCCCACATATTCTAGATCTGAGGGGGCCCCGAAATTAAGTGCGGCAGCAGGATTAGAAGAACAGCCCCTGTCATCTGTGTTCTGGACCCTGCCCCTATCCACATTGCCAGTGTTATCCTTGGAGCAGATACTACATTAAGGAGGCAGACACCTACTAACTAGGGGCTCCTGTGTGTGCTCCGGTGGCGTGCTTCACCAGTGTGGTCCACATTGCACCTCCTTATCCCTAGGAGATGCTACATTACCCTTATGAATGGCTTCATAATTCAGGTCAGATGCAAAAGTTAAGCGCACTGGATTACTGATCAACCTGCCAGTCCAGGCTATACATCTGAATCTACATCCCCGGCTGAATTTGCTACTCATATCAGCATAGAAGCGGTGACACTTCTTCGCAGACCGCAGCGCAGCAAGTACCATCAGTCTCTCCCCTGCGTATCCTTTGTTATCGTTACTTACAGAAGTGATTTTTAACTTGTGTCTGAGCCCTCTTTAAGGAGAAAAGTCTCATTTGTATCCTGATGATTGTGGGTCTTCCTTTGGCTCTCCTTTAAGGATGGAAACGTCCACGCCTTCCCAAGACAACCCTCAAGTCCCCTCCGACCTTCTGCCAGAGGATGAGTCCTGGATGGACGACTCGCTGCATGGTTCGCCTTCTAAACCGCAACCGCCGCCACTAGATAGGTATGAGGCCATGCTTGAGAAAGCCCTGGAACGTTGGGCCCTAAACATTACAACTCAGATCTCTACCAATCTTTCGGCGGAAATCAAAGAACTGGGCCAAAGAGTCGACGATCTTGAACAACAACAGTCAGCTTACAACTCTGAGCTGTCTTCCTTTGGGACAGAATTAGAGGCCCTGAAAAACGAAAACCTTATTCTTCATCATAAGATTGAAGACATGGAGAATCGCTCCCGCAGAGCTAACATTAGAATCAGAGGTATCCCAGAATCTGTCATTGATTTACAATCCACTGCTACGGCCCTTTTTCAGGAGCTTGTCCCGTCCATCCCAATTGAGAGATTGGAATTCGACAGGATACATCGGGCCTTGCAAAAGAAGAGAGCAGATGGTCTTCCGCGGGACGTTCTGGTAAAATTCCATTTTTTCCGTACAAAAGAATTGCTTATGACGGCTGCAAGAGATCAAGGCGCACTTAAATTCCAGAACTTTGACTACCAACTATTTGCTGATATCTCTCCACAAACTATCAGCAGGAGGCGGGCTATGAAACCATTCCTTGAAATTTTGCAGGCCAAGGGAATCCGATACAAATGGGGGTTTCCTTTCAAAATCTCATTTCTCTACTCCGACCAGAGGTACGAGGCATCCACGCCGCAAGAGTTGGAGAATATCCTGGCATCAACGGGTTTGAAAGCCCATACTGTCGTGCCAACCCCCCCTCCACAAAAGAAGAGAGCACTTTCCTTCTCACCAGCGCCAAAGGATAAACGCGGACCAAGGAGAAGTACTCCCTCTACGAGCAAGTCAGTGACTGCATTGTCCCATAAGTTCGCTAAGCCGGCCTCTGGTGAGGGGTGATGGGTGTGATTCCCGGTGTGTTTTGCTGGGGCTCTTACTTTTCACCTTGATCCTTTGGTGACGGTGCCTGGCGTTTATCCTGTTGTTCCTATTTAGGGTTGTTTGTATTTTATTCTAGCTGTGGTTTCAAGTTTAATTGGAAAATACCTCTACAAATGCATCCTTATCTTAAGCTTTATTATTCAGTTTTAAGAACAAAGGAGTCTCTTAATGTTTAAACGCTATACTCAGACGAGGGCCATTACCCTTGTCCTATAGAATGTTGATAATATAAATTGTTGCAGTTTAATTTTTTGCCAATTGTATTGCGGGCCTGGGGCCCAGGTTCTATGTCTTGTGCACTCCAAACTCCCCAACCCGTCGTTTTCCGCCGAGTTGGGAAGTTTTTGATACTGACCCCTGGTTGTGGGTCAGCCAATCCGCAAGTTCTGATTGTAACCTCCATTGGAGGTCCTTTGTTGTGTTGGCATTCCCCATTGGGGCTGAGGCCCTCTAGCCCCAGTGGGAAATTCTGTTTTCGCGTTGGGAGGCACTTCTTCCTCCCTCAGGTCTTCTATAATATGTCTCTTTCATGTTTTTCCCCTTTCTCCACTTTCTTAGCTTACCCTATTTCCCACCCCTGGGTGTCCATCCTCTACATAGTATCGGCCATTAAATAGCTTCAAAATGGCAGTTAAATTGATTTCACTTAATGTACAAGGTCTAAATGTTCCCCAGAAAAGAGTCAAGGCCTTTCGTCAGATGAGAGCACTTCATGCTGATATTGTTTGCTTTCAGGAGACCCATTTCACCAAGAACAATACCCCCAAATTCCTTAGTGCTGATTACCCCCTCTTTTTTACGGCCTCTGCCGACGCCAAAAAAAGAGGGGTTCTCATCGCCTTCAAGCGCTCACTCCCCTTCTCCTCGGAGCAGACAATACGAGACCCACAGGGTCGTTTTCTTATTATTGTGGGTACAGTTCAAGACCAACCAATTACGATAGCTACGTATTATGCTCCAAACCAAAACCAGAGCGCTTTTTTCGAGGAGTTCCTGAAAACCTTGGATCCCTTGGTAAAGGGGTTCTTAATAGTAGCCGGGGACTCTAACCAAATCTTGCATCCGACTCTAGATCGATTTGCGGTTGATCGCCCGGTGGTTGCGAGTAAGGATGGCTCCTCGGGAAAGGCGTTCTGTTCTCTTCTGAATAATTATCATTTAGCCGATGCGTGGAGGGAACTTCACCCCACTAAGAGAGACTATACCCACTACTCCAGTCCGCACAAGGTTTTCACTAGAATTGACCACATTTTCTTACAACTTCCTTCCTTGCCTCTCTTGTCCCACTCCTCTATCGTACCAATTGTCTGGTCTGATCATGATCTAGTCTTGGTCGAATTAAACTCTCTCATGCAGAGATCCCCACAAAAATCATGGAAGTTATACGATCCCATGTTATCGGATGAGATCCTGCTTGAACGTACACGAAAGGTCATTGAGGACTTCTACTCGGATAACACGGGGTCTGTTGGCTCAGATGCTCTGCTTTGGGAAGCCCATAAGGCCGTTCTCCGTGGTCACTTCATCCAAGAATCAGCCAGACGAAAAGCTGTGTACAAGAAGCAGCTCAATATATTACTAGATGCATACCACCTAGCTTCCTCTGACTATAAGACCCGCCCATCTAGGCGGAATAGGGTCGCCCTTAACCAGGCTAGCGATCAACTTAATATGTACCTCTCAAGTGAGGCCGAACGCCAAATTAATAGATCAAAGTTTAAGTGGTATCGTTTGAGTAATAAGCCCAATACCCCCCTGGCTAGAAGACTCAGAGGGGTTACACAGAGGGTTAAACCTCTCCGTATCAAAACCCTGGATGGCTCAATTTCAAGCAACCCTGCGAAGATAGTAGCGACATTTAGTAAACATCTTGAGGACCTTTACAAGCCTAAGGCAGCACTTGACGAGCGCCTTGCTGAGAAATTGTTAGGCCAACTACAACTACCCTCCCTCTCTGAAGAAGACAGGGCATCATTAGAGATGCCAGTTACGCTCCCTGAGGTCCAGGACGCCATTAACTCTTTAAAAAGTGGGAAACAACCGGGTCCAGATGGTTTTACCGCTCTCTATTATAAAAAATTTTCCCAGATACTTTCTCCACACCTGGTGCGTACATTCAATTCCCTTAGGGGAGGTGATTCGTGGAGTACGGATGCGCTCACCGCAGCCGTCTGTATGATACCCAAACCCAATGCTGACTCTGCCCTTTGGTCCAATCATAGACCCATTTCTCTATTGAACATTGATGTTAAGCTCCTAGCTAAAGTTCTAGCGACAAGACTCAACAAGTTCATAGGGATTCTAATCTCTAAGGAGCAGGCGGGTTTTATTCCCCACCGTCAGGTGGGGGATAACATCCGCAAAGCTATTAATCTAATTCACCACGCCAGGAAGGAAGGTAGTAGGGCCATGTTATTAACTCTGGATGTTCGGAAAGCATTCGATACTGTGGCGTGGGACTACCTACACTTTATATTGAAGAGGTGGGGTATGGGTCCCTCTTTTACGGCATGGATCGCCTCATTATATTCCAACCCGGGAGCTTTTATTAAATATTCGGGCTACTCCTCCAACAGGTTTACCCTTGGTAGAGGCACGAGACAAGGTTGCCCCCTTTCCCCTATACTATTTGCCCTCGCCATTGAGCCCCTATCAAAGCTGCTGCAGAACAATATCAATATTAAGGGGATAAAGATAGGAAGCTATGACCATAAGATTTCCTTATTTGCAGATGACATTTTAATGTTGGTATCTGATCCCATAACATCCCTCCCGAACCTACTCCACAACCTAGATGATTTTTCCAGAATATCCGGACTACAAATTAACGCCTCTAAATCTCAAGCGCTCAATTTATCTCTCCCCGAGGGTACAGTGGCCACGCTTAAATCATCTTTTAGTTTCTCCTGGCAAGACCGTCACATAAAGTATTTGGGTGTCCGCCTCACAGCAAATTATGATTCCCTTTATGCCGCTAACTACCCTGCGATGGCTAAGGATCTTCGCGCTCTTCTGGTCACATGGACCAGACTGAACCTGTCATGGTTGGGAAGGATAATGGCGGTCAAAATGACTTGGCTCCCTAAAATACTCTACTTGTTTCGGGTTCTCCCAATTCCAATCCCGACTTCATTTATTAGGGGTCTCCAGGCATCTCTGAACTCCTTTATTTGGGGGAAGCAAAAACCGCGGGTTAATCGTGGGACACTATACAAATCTAAGCATCAGGGGGGCCTTGGGGTTCCCAATTTAATACGTTATTATTCTGCCTGTCAGATAGCCCAATTATCTGCCCTCCACGCTGGTATAGAGAGGCCACTGTGGGTGGACATCGAACAGACCAGCTGCTCTCCGATAGGGATAGTGAACTTGTTATGGCTACCACCGTCGACTTATAAGGATATTGACAACCCTGTTTTGAAGCACTCCCTCAAAATATGGCAGACAAATAGGTTCAAAGCTAACCTCTCCTCCCCTCACACCCCCCTGCTCTCTATATTTGGTAATCCTGAATTTCTTCCTGCTCTCCAGGAGCCATCGGCTTTCTCCTGGTGGAAGGCACACAATTTAACGAAATTTAAAGATTTTCTATCGCTTAGGGGTATGATAACCTTTTCCGAACTTCATTCTCTTAGGGGTATATCGAGTGAAGAGTTTCTACGCTTTCTGCAGATTACTCACTATATAAGGGCTAAATCAGAGCTGGGGTCAGTGCTGAAACCTCCCTCGCCCTTTGAGTCGATCTGTGAGATGCAGCCTCTTGGTAAGGGGACGGTATCAACGCTGTATCAATCACTGGGCGAAGCAGATGGGAAATCCCTCCCGGCCTACACTTCTAGATGGACGGAGGACCTTGGTATAAATCTTTCGGGTGAGGACTGGAAGGCTATATGGAGGAACTCATTTACTAAATTCCTCCACACAGGTGCCCAGGAGACTAATACCAAAGTTCTACTTCGTTGGTACTTAGTTCCAGAGCGAGTTCATAAGTTTTGCCCTACGTACTCTGCAGAATGCTTTAGAAACTGCTGTGAACAAGGAACCTACATTCATGTTTGGTGGGAGTGTAGGATGGTGAAACAGTTCTGGGCTAAAGTGTTTTATCTTATATTTAAGGCGACAGGCCTGCGTTTGACCCCCACACCCCAATTAGCTCTTCTAAATCTAAGACCTCCTGACTGCCCTACAACACAGTTTGAGCTAGTGAGGCATATCCTAACAGCTGCTAAAATGACTATCGCTCGGTCATGGAAGAGTAGGTCCATTTCCAGTGGAAGTCTCATACCTCGTATTAACGAGGTAATGCTATTTGAAAAGATGGCTGCCTCAATGCAGGGGGATCTTACTCCCTTCCTAGCTACTTGGGAAGGCTGGATCACCCATTTCCAGCCCAAACATTTTGATCGCCACCTATTTGTTCCTTAGCTCCCACCTTCCGTAACCTAGTGTTACCTTTTGACTTAGTAGTAAAATGGACACCCACCCCATTCCTTTTTTCCCTCTCTTTCACCCCCCGACTTTGTTTTCTATTTTCTCATTATGTTAGTACTTAAACTCTCAGTCGTTGTTGGTTTCCAAAATGTGTTGAATGATCTGCATATCATTTCACTTGACCTCTAATGTATATGTTAATGATTTTAACTAGATGCGGTTTTTACAATTTGAAATGTAAGCTGTTTTTGGTTGTGACAATTACTTATCTTCAATAAAAATATTGTGGAAAAAAAAAAGAAATTGCAGACACCACTTTAGGCAAAAAGTCTGGTTTGAAGCGGAACACCACCTTATCCTGGTGTCTCTCATAGTAGGGAGGCTGAATAGATAAAGCAGCCAACTCAGACACACGCCTAACAGAAGTGATAGCTACCAGGAAGACAACCTTGAGCGTGAGAACAGCGAGAGCAGCCTCCTGAATAGGCTCAAAGGGAGCACCCTGCAGGGCAGACAAAACCAAATTTAAATCCCAGACAGGTACCATAGGTTTTCGAGGGGGACGCACGTGAGTGACGCCCTTGATCAGGGGATGCTGGGCAAAAGTCTTCTGAAAGAAGATAGACAGGGCCGAAACCTGACCCTTCAGAGTACTAAGCTTGAGACCTAAGTCTAGACCATGTTGAAAAAACTCTAGCACCCTAGAGATTAAGAATTCCCGGCAGGGAAGAGACCTGGATTCACACCAGTCAATGTAAGAACGCCATACTCTATAATAGATAGCAGAAGAAGTCTTTTTCCTGGCTTGCACCATAGTAGCCACCACAGAGGAGGACAAACCCTTCTCCATCAGGATGGAGGTCTCAACAGCCAAGCCGTCAAAGCCAGAGTTAGTAAATTGGGGTAGCGTAGAGACCCCTGAGTTAGAAGATCTGGAAACCTTGGCAGATTGTACTGGTCTACTGCCATTTGAACCACGTCTGCGAACCACACTCTTCTTGGCCACCTTGGGGCCACCAGAATCGCGGGTACCCCTTCCAGAGCAATCTTGCGCAGAACTCTGCCCAGAAGGGGAAAAGGTGGAAACACATACAGGAGCCGAAACTCCCTCCAAGACATGGACAGGGCATCCGTGGCCAGAGCCAGAGGATCCTGAGACAGGGATACAAAGCTCGGGAGCTTGTGATTGTGACGGGACGCAAACAGATCCACATCTGGTACACCCCAACGGTGACACAGGGACTGGAATACCCTGTTGCAGAGGGACCACTCCCCCTGACGGGACGACCCCCTACTCAGAGCATCTGCCAGCAGGTTCTCCGCCCCCGGAATGTAGACAGCCGAGATGCATTGGACATTGGCCTCCGCCCATGTTAGAATCAGAGATACTTCCTGGAGAGCCCCCTTGCTCCGGGTCCCTCCCTGATGGTTGATGTATGCAACTGCCGTTCTGTTGTCCGAGCGTACTTGAACCGCCAGACCCCTCAGGTGATGGGTCAGTTGCTGCCCTGTCAACTGCCCTGAGTTCCAAAACATTGATGGGTAGATGGGCCTCCTGAGGGCCCCACTGCCCCTGGAAACGCAGGGATTTCCAGAATCCCCCGCAGCCCGACAGACTGGCATCCGTTGTGACCGTCTCCCAGGAGGGGGCCAGGAAGATCTGCCCCCCTATCAAGTTCCTGTGGTCCAGCCACCACGCAAGGGATTGTCTGACCGAGGGGGGGAACACACAGACCTCGTCCAAGGACGCTGGGTTCTTGTCCCAAACTGACAGAAGGTGAAGCTGCAGAGTTCTCAAATGGAACTGGGCAAAGGGCACCGCCTCGAAGCTTGCCACCATCAAGCCCACCAACTGCATTCCCTGCCGGATGGAGGGATGAGGACCTCGCCTGCGTTGTCAGAGCTTCCACCTTCTGCTGAGGAAGGAATATCCTTGACTGAACTGTATCCAGAATCATCCCCAGGAACAGGGTCACCGAGGAGGGGGACAGAGAGGACTTGGGGTAATTGATCACCCAGCCGAAGGACTCCAGGGTGGACACTACCAACCCGAGTGTCCAATACTGCCTGCCGCAGAGACCGAGAGGTGATGAGTATATCGTCCAGGTAGGGCAGCACACGTATGCCCCTTAGCCTTAACAGGGACATCACCCCTGCCAGCACTTTGGTGAACACCCTGGGAGCCGACGTGAGGCCGAAAGGCAAGGCCACAAACTGGTAATGCTGATCCTTCAGCGCAAATCTGAGAAACCTTTGGTGTCCTGGAAACACCAGAACGTGCAGGTAAGCATCCTTGTCGTCTACGGATGTCATGAAGTCCCCTGGGCGCAGTGAGGCGATGGCCGAGCGCAGCGTTTCCATACGAAAATGTTTGTTTTTGACAAATTTGTTGAGGATCTTTAAGTCCAGAATGGGCCTGACTGACCCGTCCTTCTTGGGTACTGTGAAGAGGTTGGAATAGAACCCCATGCCCTGTCTCTTAAGGGGACCTTGCAAATGACCCCTAGATCCAGAAGGCCCTGCACGGCCAGCAACAAGACCTGAAGTGAGGCAGGATCCTGTGGGATCCGGGACCCAACGAATCTGGTGAGGGGCCGTACAGCAAATTCTATCTTGTAACCGGAGGACACTACCTCCTGAATCCACCGATCTGAGACGTGGCGTCTCCAGACATGCTCGAAGTGCTGTAAACGTCCCCCCACCCTGACGGGCGAGGGCGCCCCTTCACGCCTGGGGGGTCTTGGGAGGGGCTTTGGGCTTGGGACCCCAGGAGGAACCGGGACGGCGTCCTCTGTTCCTGTTCCAGGAATCTGCGCGAGACCCAGCGAAGGACACCCCTCTGCCAGGTTTAGCCCCACGGTAGGGGGTCGATAGGGAACTTGGGCCACGAAAGGGCCGAGTCTGTTGCCTGCGCTGGGGCAACTTGCCACCCTTGGTGAAGATGTCTAACCTATCCCAAACAGGCGCAGCCCCTTAAATGGAAGCTCCGTAAGGGCCTTCCTGGCGGCGTTGTCAGCGGCCCACTGGCGCAACTGACTGCACGGCGTATGGCTACCACCAGAGCAGAAGATCTAGCGCTCATCTTAATAGCATCGTCCGATGCCGATAGGATAAAGTTAACAAAAGTCTCACAGGTGGACAGAGCATTGGCAGCATCAGAGGGCAACTCATCCGCGCCTTCAAGAGCATTCCTAACCACCGTCCTGAGCGCCACTGCCGTAATGGCTAAGGTGCAAACCGGGCGCAGCGTCGCTCCCCCAAATGCAAAGGCATGACACGCCAATTGGTCAACACGCCGGTCCTCAGAATCCCGCAGCGTAGTAGCGTCGGGGGAGTGCATAATAGAGGTGTTGGACAAACTTAAAATTGGGGCATCGACCTCGGGTGGCGATGTCCAGCACTTGACCAGGTCAGCAGGGAAGGGATATTTCTTATCCACACTTTTAGGAACCCCATGAAGTTTGCTGGGGTGTTCCCATTCTTTCAGCACGAGGCTATTAAAATGGGTTTGTTCGGGAAATTCCAACCGCGCCCTAGCGGTGTGAAACAGATCACCCCTTTGCCGGGGAGCCGCGGCAGGGGGAGAGAGGGACAAGACATCAAAGATCTGGGCCAACAGTCTATCAATGTCATCCGAGGACCAATGTTCAGAACCAGACTCCTCCTGACCCCTGGACTCGTCGTCGTATGACCCTGAGTCAGAGAACAGTTCCCCTTCGTCTGAGGGGGGATGGGCATAAGAGAGCAGTAAATCGTCAGATTCTATAGGAAAGAGAGCCGATTCAGGATTCAAATGCCGCCTCTTGGCGGTGGCCTTACGTGCTAAGAAACCAGCAATCAAGTTTTCAACACTGGCCAGCCTAGTGGCCAAATCAGAATGAGAATCCCCACTGGTATTGGGGGTTAGACTCAGGCTTGGGGGAGTAGGTGAAGTGAGGCGGGGTGCAAGCCTAGCCTCAGAAGAGGTGGGAAGACCAGCTAGCGCCTGCTGTGCACAAGGAACGCAGACACCCGTGCATTGTCACCGCTGCTAGGTAAGACCCCACAAGCTACACACAGACGGGCTTGTCCCGAAGGAACCCCGTTCACAATATCCTGAGATGCCTCCATATGGTGATTATTATGCACAATATGCCAGTAGGGATTGACGCTGTAAAGCAACCCTGGATGCCCCAATGACCCGCGGGGAAGTGGGAGTAATTGTTTTAATGGTCAGGACCGGGCGCTACACCGGGCCGGGAGAAGACACCGAGATCCACGGTCTGAAAGACACAAGGGGAACAAGGATGTCAGAGCCAAGCGAGAAGGAGCCAAAGCTAAAGAAAAGGGTCGCCCGTGAGGGCACTTACAGACAGAGAGGGGAGGACGGTCTTCACCACGCGCGTGTGAAAAAGAAATGGCGCCAAGCGAACCTCGAAGGGTGGGCCAGAGCAGAAGACGACGCGGAACGCACCAAGCCAGAACCACCCCCCCACCCCCGGAGAGCGCGAAGCTCGAAGGCGCGAAGCCAATCAGGACAGCAAGCAGTAACGCCTGAAGACAGACCGAGGGGGTTACCTCAGAGACTAAAGTATGACAGAAAGAGAATACAAGAAGTCCGCGAACACCGCCGCCGTACGTGCCATGTAGAAAACAGTAAAGGTGCTGCGGCTATCATTACATTAAATAAAAGGCGCGCCTCTGACACCCGCTAACCGTTAAAGGCATACTAAGCTTAATCGTGTAATAGGGCAAGGTGAGGCCATTGTACACACAACCCCCCCCCCCTCTTTTCCCCCTATTAAGGGGGGGAACTAGGCTGGAAGGTGACCCGATACATGGGGTTCACCGCTAGACGGGGCGTGGGGCACTGATGCAGGAGGGGCATCCACTGAAGGCTCACCATTAGCCTTGACCGCCTACCCTATGGTGGGGGATTGCGGTGGAGCTTGGCTCCGTAAGCACACATGGTGCTGCCTACCTTCACCCGACCAGCGCAGCCCAGGCTGGGAGGCTTTACATCACAAGGACGACGGGTGGAAATAGTCCCACAGGCCCGCGGGCTGTAAAGCCCCGCTCACCTGCGAGAGAGTGATACTTCATATCTTCGCAGTCAGCACTGCAGAGAAATCTGGGGATTTGTTGGAGGTCCCTCTGTATATGAAGGGCCGGGAGGAGCCTGTTTTTGCATGTCTGCAGTGCACGGCGCCACCTGGCGGAGGATAACCCATGTGTAAGTATTATAGATGGAGCAGGACGTGCTGTATGCTTAGAATATGTAAATATAAAAAATAAAAAGAGACTTACCGCCGAACTAAACTTGGTGCGAATGATCCCAGGAGCAAGGCAATTCACTCGGATGTTGAGAGCTGACAGCTCTGGAGCTAGGGCCTTGTTGAGGCCAAGCAAAGCAGTCTTACTGACACTATATGGACCCAGACCCTAAAAGGACATTAATAATAACATTATAATAAATCAGAGCCCATAAACAACAGAAAAAGAATTCAAGCTTCAGAGTCACTCACAGGAAATGGTGTAAATCCAGCCACTGATGAGACAATTACAATACTACCTCCTCTGAATAGGAACAAAAAAAAAAGAAGATTACAACAGAAGTGTAGCTTAAACCGGACCTTCACCATGATTTATCGAAAAGCCCAAACCCTTAAAAAACGATTCCCCAGCATCTAAAATTAATATATTTTAAGTTTTTAGTCACTTATTATTCTTTCCCCCACTAGGCTGCAACTCTGTTCAGGACTTTAGGATATGGGCGCCGCCATCTTTACTCAGAAACATCACACTTACTGAGGAGAGGAGAGTGGGATAAAGTACAAGGGGGCAGGTTATAGCTGTGCTTTGCTCAGACAGAGCAGAGCTGGGGTCAGGAAAAGGTCAGCAGTCCCAGAATGCAGAGCAGCACAGTCAGAAGGCACTTCCTGTTTGCAGGATGCCTGACGTTCCATAAGCCGCCATCTTGGATGTTTAAAGGCTCATAACATGTAGTAGATGCAGGCAGGATACTTTTTAATGTGAGCAATCTGTATGTGCAGGGTGTGGGAAAAATATAAGATAGACTCTTATTAAGAGTGAAGGACCACTTTAAGAGTTCTAGACCTTTGTGAATCAATAAATAACAAATGTAATGACTAATTTAGAGGAGGGCAAAACACAAATAATCAATACTGCCTACTGGTGATTTGAGTCCTGGGTTCCACGTGCACCTTCATCTGCCTCACAAACTAGGAGTACTTAGTAAAGACTATGGTTGGAGTAGAAGAGACTCTAGGGTATGCTAGAGAATTCACAACATCTTTCTGCATGACCTATATGATGTGGTGTCCAAACTTTCAAAAGTTCATTTCGACTATCCTGGATTTTGATCCTTGCCCCAAGGCAACCTGATTCTGGATGCCCCACTGTGTGAAACCCCCCAGGTCACCCAATAAAACGTACCCTTCCCCGGTCCTACAGCGCATACGCAGGTTCGCGCTCAGTTGCGCTCATCAATATCACCTAAGGGAGTGAGTCTAGCCGAAAGGAGCAGAGTGTAGCCAAGCACTCGCAAATGCCTGGTGAGGCTAAAAGTATAGCTGACCGTGGCTGAGGCTCACGTGCGGGGGGGAGATCTGGTTCCCAGGGGGAAGGGAATCAGCTTTTAGTCCACTTTAGTATGCAATTACTTTATCAGCTTATATATTGTTAAAGTGGACCAATACCCACCGCTGATCGGCCCGGGAATCTATAAGATTCCCGGGCCGATCAGCTCCCTGCCTGCGGGGCACCCCGATCGGCGCATGCGCCGCCGCCTCTCGCGCATTCCTCTAGCAGGGCGCGCACCCATGCACAAACGGCCGGCGCGGGGGCGCTTCCTGTAAGAGGGACGCGCGAGAGGCGGCGGCGAGCGCACACACCTTGTCCGTCGGCGGTGATTGGTGGAGCGAGTCACGTGGGAGCGGGGTCAGGTGAGTTTTTGGGGTTTTCTGGGGGGTTTTACACAGCGGGGCACCCCCGATCGGGGTGCCCCGCGGAAGTGGACCAACACCCAGGATAGTGAAAATCCTGGGTGTTGGTCCACTTTAAATGTGTGGCATCACCTCCTAGTAAAACTGCACACAACCTTTTTCCTGTAAGACTAAGACTAGCCTTCTGCTTCCTTTCCAATAGGGCCTGCATGTTGTTCATACAATGAAGCCTCCTGAATTCAGATTCACATTCACATCAAGTGCTAGTTTCCAATAAACCTGAATCTCCCTAAGAGCTGTAGAAATTATACCATAATACTCTATATTTAAAAGGGAATGTGTTCAGACATTGACAAGAGGCCAGGCACATGTGTCTTTGACACATTTATTTAAAAAGACCACAGTCTGCTTTGCAAATCTATGACACGCAAGATTTCAAACTACTGCATTGAATAAAAACATCACAAAACATAAGACAGCAGTAGCTGAGCTCCTTTGCGGTCATATTTATTCTGAAGCATTTTGAGTAGTGACGTTAGTGGTCAACATATCAGCTAATAGTCATCTGCAGTGCAGGAGGAGGTTCCTGTCTACCGTAATTCCTGCAATTCTTATAATCAGTGTTACTTATAATCACTAAATGTACAACCACATCATATTCACAATAACCTTACCCTCTCTCTTGCATTTTGGGAACTATAAGCTTCACCAGGAGGAAGGCAGCTTTAACATTGAGGTCCAGAATCTAAGAATAAAAAAGTGTAGCATTAAAATGTATTATGCATTACAATTTATCAATGAATCCAGATCTTTGCACTGGTTATTATAAGACTACAGATATTGCAATATCAGGCAAAGAACAACAGGGCTGGAATTTGGTACTTTTACTAATTTTGGATGCCCTGGGAGGAAGGTCAGTGGCTTTTGGGTTTGGGTTTTGTTCCGCTTTAAAGATAATTTGGAGCCAAAAAATGCTATATTCACCACTACTGCCCCACATTTGGTTAAGGTTGTTTCAATATGGAACCCTTCCCAGCACAAGGTTGCCAGGTGAGGGTTTAATATTCATGCCAAGCACAATCCATTCTGAGGAAAGCCCAGCAGCGGATGTTCTTCCTAAGACACCTGAAGAAAGCTGACCTGTCCAAGAAAGCACTGGTGAAATTCTTCAATGCAATAATTAATTTGGACATTTGTTTTTCCTTAACTTCTTGGTTTGGAGAAGTAAAAAAGAAAGAAAGGCTGAAAAGAATAATCTGAACAGCAAAGAAGATCATATGGACCCCTACCAACCATTCAGGACTTATTTTAGAGGAGAACAATATGGCGAACAGAGAAAACCATCTTTGACCCCACTCACCCAGGTCATACAAACTTTGAACTGTTAAACTGTAACAAAACCAGACCTAACATCTATAAGACGCCAGGTCCGGGTTGCATTCCTCCCCTGGGGCATCCCGAATTTCCCACTGCGTGAAACCCCCCCAGTTCCCTGATATACTTACCTTGCCAACACGGCCAATGAGCGGTGGGCGACGGCATCACTCACATCCTTTTCTGGCTGTGCACTGCGATGCCTGCTGTAACTGAATGGCTGGCGTGGTCATGCACAGCCTAAGGGTGCAGGTCTGTGTCTTGGGCTCTTGGAAAGGTAAGAAAAGTGGGCAAATGGCAAGGTTGCACACATAGTGGCATCCCAAATCTGGATGCCCCAAGGGGACAGACCAAAACCTGGGATAGTGAAAATCCTAGGTTTTGTTTCAGTTTAAAGTCTAGGAAATGCTACAGGATGTCCCATTGTATACTCTCTATTTTTAAAAACATATTCTATCCTGCAGTAATAGGGTTACTGAACAGAATAAAGAATAGGTAAAATGCATAGAACTACCTGAGCATAAATGTAACTTTAACCCTTTCAGTGCCAAGCACGTAGATTCTACGTGCTCGCTTCTACTCCACTTAAGTGCCAAGCGCGTAGAATCTACGTGCCTGATTTTTCCCCCTGCTAGTTAAAAAAATAAAAAATACTCACCTGACCCCACATTGGATCCGGCCGGATCTCCTCTAATTTGGTGCCATCCGATCCCCCGTGGGGGCTCGGATGGCTCCAGGAGAGCCCCCGGAATAACCCCCCCCCCCCCCCCCCCGCTTTGGCAGCAGCAGCTGCTAACTGTAAAAAAAAATAAATAAAAGTGACACTTACTTACCTGCAGTCGCGCTGCCTCCCACCGGGTCTCCTCTTCACTGGGGGGCCCTCCTTGGGGGCGGGGCTTATGACGTCACTCCCAGGTGTCTTCCCGACTCTCCTCGGATCAGCTGTCAGATGCCCTGGTGATCGCTGGGCAGAGCAGTGGAGGGGCAGGGGATGCTCTGGTCCCCTCCCCCCCCCTCTGGCCAGCGATCACCAGGGCATCTGACATGAGACCCCTATACCAGTTCACAAGGCTGGGGGCTGGCAAGTCACCTGCGGCTAGCGGTGCCCAGGGGGGGGGGGGCAGAAGAGCCCAGCCCATGGAGCTTCTAGCCGACAGGGCAGGGGCCACCAAAACTGGCCCCTTCGCCCTGTTCCTACAAGCCTCCATATCTGGTCCTGGGCTGGTTATGATGGGTAAGGGGGGCCCCACGTAATTCTTTTGGGGATTTTGTAAAGGTTTTCAAATTTTTTTAATTAACCCCTTATGTTTATAGTGTGGATAGTAGTATTTTATTTGTAAATGTTATAAAGTGCTCTTTCATGTTAAAGCCTAAACTCTGCTGCAAAATATATACCCTGTTTCACCGAAAATAAGACACTGTCTTATATTAATTTTTCCCCGGAAAAAGGCACTTGGCCTTATTTTAGGGGGATGTCTTGACAGAAGACAGGCAGCGTGCGTCTCCTCCACCTCCCTGGAGCTCCCCCCTTACGTGCCCCGTCATTACGCCACCTAGTGGTTACAATACCAGGCTGCACAGAGCATCAGGCTGCTCAGCTGTGCTAGTTGAGTATGCCTGCTATAGCCTGTGAGAGTCTCACGGGACCCGCACGGCAGCCGCCTGGCGGCCTATGCGGGCCGTGTTTGCAGGCTGCTGGGCCTGGAGCGGCAGCTCCGTCCGCCCCTACGTTAATCCGGGCCTGCTTACCGGTACCGTATTGTCTCGTCCAGGTCTCGCTGGGGCACACTCGGCGGTGCGGTCACAGGGAGCAGGCGGCGGCAGCTTTTCCTCAGGTTCGCGCGGGCTCTCTGACATCCCCCTGTGCACCGTCCCTCAGCAAATACCCGGCCGAAGTCTTGCGTTGCTCCACAGCGCTGCAGCCAATCAGTGAGCTGCGAGGTGCCACCGCCCCAACGGTCTCTACGGTAGAAGCTCCGGATCCTTCTGCAACATTTCGTGGGTGGAACTGTACCAATGGTGAGGCCCTATTTTCGGGGGAGGATTTATTTTCGGGTAGGAATTATTTTCGGGGGATGACTTATATAACGATATCCTCCGAAAGCAGGCACTAGGCCTTATTTTCGGAGGATGTCTTATTTTCGGGGAAACAGGGTATATTTTTTCCTGAAAATTCCGGCAAAAATCATGGTTAAACATGGAGCAAAATGGGGAAAAATGACCTGTCAACAGAGGGTGACAAAACTTCAAGTAGGTTGGCAATTAAAAGGGTTAATAGTACCTATGCATGTTGGGTATTGTTCTGCCTGGGGGACCTTGCTCTTTCAGATTTAGCTTGTTTTTTCTTGTTTGCATATTTATATATTAGGAAAACATGTTATTTATTCAGTTTTTTTATTCATTTTTTTAGGGAAACCCTGTGCAACCTAAGAATTCTTCGAGGGATTACTTCAAGAAAGGTGAGCATACTACAACAAGTTGGGTACTCTTAGAAAGCTTAACGTGTACTTTCAGGGAATATATGGTTTAGCGGGGATATTCCAAATGTCAAGGGTTGTTTTGGTTGAAAAAATACAATTCTGTGAAATACTCACCTGTAGAATTGGTATTATACGCATACAGCACGTCCTGCTCCAGATTTAGTAATAACATGTGGGTAATCCTCCGCCGCCGTGCACTGCAGACATGTAGAAAACAAGCTCCTCCCGGCCCTACACACACCGAGGGACCTCCCACAAATCCCCAGCATTGAAAAGCAGTGAGAAAGAGAAGCCGGGAGAAACCAACCACCCAGAAAATGGCAATAATATCAATGATAACAATCACCATACAGGGGATCCAGAACAAGGTGAAACCAGGGTGGGGTGGAGCAGGACGTGCTGTATGCGTATAATACCTATTCTACAGGTGAGTATTTCACAGAATTGAATAATTCTAAGCATACAGCACATCCTGCTCCAGATATAGTAATAACATGTGGGACATCCAATAGCAGTGTCCATAAAGTAGGGTGGGATCCCAGTGAAAAAGGCACAGCCAACAGTAAAAGCGCTGTCACCCGCAACCATGCTACCAAGAGTAACGAGAGCAATGCTCTAACCTCAACCTTTGAAATCTTGTAAAGGAAGAACTGAACACAAACAGCGGACTAGCCAGCTTGCTCAACAGAACCTAGTGCTGAAAGGCCCAAGCCAAGCACAAGTAGAAAGAGAACAAAAACCCAAGAGAGAAGAAGAATCTTCCCCTAAACGAGTAAGCCAGAGTAACAGCCTAACCATGCTACTACAAACAAAGGGTAGCCATGGCAACCTTAGAACTCTCCCCATCGGGGAATAGGAACCCAGGTCTCAGGCGAGACCAGCAGGAATACTGAAAAACAACGCTAACAAGACTCAGCAAGAGCCGAAACGTTTACCTTAGGCTCAGAAGGACAAAACCAACTGAGCAAGACCAATCCAAAGGGAAGGGCACCTACTCCCGTGGTAGCAATCAGATCCGGTACATAAGGATGGAGACACCTATAAGCCCCAAGGGGCATAATCCCTACCAGGGACAAGAGACAGACCAGGAATCTCCAACACCTGTTGAGGGATACAGATCCCTTTAGCATATATATATATATATAATGACTAGGACCGCTAACAGAGCCATCCTTTATGGCACACTTCTGACTGAAGCAACCGCCCCAAAAGAGCGATATGAGGGAAGGAACAGTTCAGACAAGAACCTGAATAAGACCCAAGGGTTAGCAGGGCATCTGGATAAGTAACCCCCCCCCCCCCACAGGGGAGCATAGAATTCCCTGGGGAATGCACCTGAGCAACCCCTGAGGAATGCTCAACACAGAAGATTGAATTAGACTTCTGCAGTAGGCGAACAGGGCGAGCCCTGAAACCCTTCAGAGCACTGAGTTGGGGAGCCAACTTCAACCGTGCTATAATAACGCTAGGACCCAGGGATAGGGAACATCCCGCAGGAGAGAGAGAGCTAGTCCAAGCAAAGCAAACTAGAACAACATACTCCCACATAGCCGGCAGAAAAGGGAGAAGAAGAGGAGGGAGCTAGGCCTCGCCCTCCAATAGAGAAAAGACACCCAGAGATACCCATCTCCAATAGGGTGAAAAGCAAACTAAACAATCGCCTAAAAGGCCTGTAGGTAGGGGCTACGTAGTAAGGAGCCTGAATAGGCAGAACAGCCCTCTTGAGAGGGCATACAGTACGACTGTCTTCAGCAGAAAATCTGCGAACCACACCCCGCTGGGCCACCCAGGGCCCCCAGCATAATGGTTCTCCCTTTCTTCAGCAATCTTATGCAGAACCCCGCCAAGCAGGGTGAAAGAAGTTAAGACATATAGAATATAATGTCCTGACAGAAGCAATACTAGGCCCTCATGACCAAGGCCAGAGAGTTCTGGGACAATAACCCAGGACAGAGTCCCTGTAATAGCAAAGGGGCCCCACAGGGCCACACCAGTAGGGACTCAGTGAGACACTAGAATAGAACCTCCTGCCACGGTATGACAGCCAGCGAAGCTAATACCAATGAAGTGCAAGGAATGTAAACCCCCACTTAGATCAGAACCAGAACCTTCTTGAAGGGTCAACCTGTTTCGAGACCTTCACAGATAAAAAAGGACAAGCCACTGTCCTAAGACTGACCGAGAGTCCCCAAAAAGGACAAGTCCTGAAGAGGAGTAGTCCAGCAAATTAGAGCCCACCAAGGGTCAATGTGTCAACCGAAAAACCGTATGAAGATGGATCCCCTAAGGGGCCCCCCTTAGGAACCACGGGGGATTTCAGAAGAAATAAGACCCCCCAGTTAACCTGCAAGACTTGGTACCCATGGTGACCATCTACAGGGAAAAGCAAGAAGGAAAGGAATGGTCCCAGACATCTTCCTTGAATTTACAACCTCCAAAGGAACCCCCGTAACAAGGGGGAGCGTACTGACCTAGTTCCAGGGGTGCTGGAACCCTGTCCAGGATAAGTAACCTAAGGTGTCGCAGGGCCCAAGGGCTTCTGAAAATAAGGGACAGCATCTGGGCTGCCACCAACAGGCCCACCAGCAGCAAGGTAAAGGTAGTGTGACATCAAAGAGGGCAAGGCCCTTTCCATAATAAGTCCACATATAGCAGAAGGAAGGTTCTAACATGAACCAATCTAAATGCCACCCCGTAGGGAGATACCGAACCAGGGGACACTAAGTAAGTGATGTGCCTGAGCACCAATCCACAGGACTCCCAAAGGAGCCCCAAGTCAATAGCCAACACGGCCTGATGCAAAAAAAGGACAATCAAGTAGAACCTAGCGCGAATGCCACATGGGCACGTCCAAGACACCACTCCCATACTCGCCTTGGTGAGCCGTCTGGGAGCAGGAGAGGACCCAAAAACAATACCCCAATCCGCAGAGTTGGACCTTCAACACTGGCTGGAAATGGCCTAGGTGTCCTGAAGGCACAGGGGACTAAAAAGGGATTATAGATCCTCACAGGCATCAAGAGGTCCCTGGACAAGAGCGCCTGCGGCCCAACAGGTAGATACCATGTAGGAACTGCCTGTGAAGGTATAAATGCTAGGCCCAGAATGCCAACCCGGGTCAGACTGCTTCATCCCAGAGGGAAAAGGTAATGTGGATGCAATCACGAGTCAAGGGCCAACCTGTAAGAGAGCCCAGACCCTGCACGCCGAACTCGGCCTGCCTCAACTCCCGAAGGGAAAGCAGGGACTAGAAGAACCCTGACAACCTTAGAAAGGGACTGCCCAGCAAACTCCATGCTGCATCCAGGGGGACTACCTCCTGTAACAACCTGAAAGAAGCATGGCGCCCTGCGATAGGAGCCCAGTGCTGCGGCAGTCCCCTCGCCCAACATGGCGAGGGCGTCCCTTCATGCTTGTGCGGTTTAGGCAGATTTGGACTTCGCCCTGCCGGAGGTCCCAGGGCGTTGCCTGCCCCCCCTGGGGCGGGCCTCCACTCCAAAAATACCATTTTGTGAGTACTGGATATGGATATTGTCAGTGTGTCACACACCCCGCTTCACCTTTAATTCTTACGATCGGGTTACTCCACCAGCAGGTGGCGACGTTGCAGAGAGAAGTCTTGAAAACGAGCCCCCTTCCGGCCTATATATACCTGGGACCTCCCACTTAACACCCAGTGAATTCAAAAGCAGAAAGACAAGGTACCAGGAAATCCAATGGTAACCTCAAAATAAAGAAAAGCTTCACCATAAAGGATCCAGGATACCGAAAAGGGCGGATGAAGCGGGGTGTGTGACACACTGACAATATCCATTTTACAGGTGAGTGCTCACAAAATGGTATTATTTTCAGTGTGTCACACACCCCGCTTCCCCTTTTTTCCCGAATTCTTACGATCGGGACATCCAAAAGCAGTGTCCACAAGGGATGGGTATCCGAAAGCAAAATAAAGCATAACTTAAATGACTGCAGTCTGCAGAACTTTGCGGCCAAATACAGCATCCGCTGAGGCCCGCACATCAACCTTGTAAAACTTAGAAAAAGTATGAACAGAAGACCAAGTAGCAGCCTTACAAACTTGTTCAACAGAAGCTTGGTGCTGAAAAGCCCAAGACACTCCCACGGCACGAGTAGAATGAGCAGTGATACGAAAAGGGGGAACTTTCCCCTTAGCAGAATAGGCCCCAATAACGGCCTGACGTATCCATTTGCTAATGGAAGATTTGGCCGGCGCCAAACCCTTCCTAGGCCCACAGGGCACAACAAAAAAGGCATCAGTTTTACGAAAAGGAGAAGTAATAATCAAATAGTACTTAACACAGCGTACTACATCCAAACAATGCAAAACCCTCTCCTTGTCATTCTTAGGCTTAGGACACAAGGAGGGAAGAACAATATCTTGATTCAAATGAAAAGCAAAAACAACCTTAGGGAGAAAGTCCGGTTTGAACGGAAAGACCACCTTGTCCTGATGCCTCTCAAAAGTAGGGCGCCTGAATCGACAAGGCCGCCAACTCCGAGACACGCCGAACCAAAGAAGTGATAGCTACCAAGAAGGCAGTCTTCTGAGTCAAGGTAGACAAAGCAATATCCTGCAAAGGCTCAAAGGGAGGAGCCTGAAGAGCAGAGAGAACCAAGTTCAAGTCCCAACAGGGAGTATTGGTTTCCTGGGAGGCCACACATGCGTAACCCCCTGGAAAAAGGTTTTAACTAAAGGATGAAGCGCAAAACGCTTCTGAAAAAAGATAGACAAGGCAGAAACCTGCCCTTTCAAGGTACTCAGCTGAAGACCAGAGTTCAGCCCCGATTGCAAAAACTCCAGAATCCTGGAGACTGAAAAGACCCTACAAGGCAAAGATCTAATCTCACACCAAGCGATATAGGCTTTCCAAGTCCTATAGTAGATGATAGAAGAAGACCTCTTTCGGGCACCGATCAGAGTCTTAACAACCGAGTCAGAAAGACCCTCCTCCTTCAAGATGGAGGTCTCAGCAGCCAAGCCGTCAAACCCAGCGTTGGTAAATTGGGGTAACACGGCCGACCCTGAGTGAGCAGATCGGGCCGAAGAGGCAGAACAAACTGATCCACTGCCAGCCGAACGATGTCTGCGAACCATACTCGCCTTGGCCACCTTGGAGCCACGAGAATGGCGGACACCCTTTCCAGAGCCAGCTTCCGTACCACCCTGCCTAGCATGGGTATCGGAGGAAACAGGTACAGAAACCCCAGATCCCCCAAGCTCAGGGACATGGCGTCCACCGCCAGAGCCAGAGGATCCTGGGAGAGCGACACGAAGGTCGGGAGCCTGCAATTGTGACGAGAGGCAAACAGGTCCACCTCCGGTGTCCCCCACCGGAGACACAGCGACCGAAAAACTTGAGGATGGCAAGCCCATTCTCCCAGACGGGAAGAGCCCCTGCTCAACAGATCCGCTTCCCTGTTTTCCACACCTGGAATGTAAACTGCCGAGAGACAAGGAACATGGGCCTCCGCCCAGGTCAGGATCAGGGACACCTCTCTGAGGGCACCCAGACTGCGAGTCCCTCCCTGATGATTGATGTAAGCAACCGCTGTTCGATTGTCTGAGCGAACCTGAACCGGAAGGCCCAGAACACGTTGAGTCAAAAGAGCAAGAACCAGACGGATGGCTCTCAGTTCCAGAATATTGATGGGCAAGTGGGCCTCTCGAGGACCCCACTGCCCTCAGAACTGAAGATCCTTCCAGAATCCCCCCCATCCCGAAAGACTGGTGTCCGTGGTGACAATTTCCCAAAGAGGAGTCAGGAAAGACCTGCCCCTCAAGAGATTGGTTGAGACCAACCACCATTGAAGGGACTGCCGGACCCGGGAGGACAACTGGAAGGGCCGATCCAACGACCGTGGTCGCCGGTCCCAGGACGCCAACAGATGAAGCTGAAGCGTCCTCGTGTGAAACTGAGCGAAAGGACCTGCCTCGAACAAGGCAACCATCAACCCTACCAGCCTCATCCCCAGACGGATGGACGGCCGAGGATTGGAAATAAGGACCCGAGCCAACTCCTGAATCAGACAAATTTTGGACTGAGGCAGCGTGGAGACCACCGTCCTGGTGTCTGTCTCCGATTGATTGAGGGAAGGAGCCATGATGAGAAGGTCGTCCAGATAAGGTACGACATGAATGCCCCGAGATCTGAGAATGGCCATCACCCCTGCCAGCACCTTGGTGAACACTCTTGGAGCCGAGGTAAGGTCAAAGGGAAGCGCCACGACTTGAAAATGCCGATCCTTCATCACGAACCGAAGAAAGCGCTGATGAGCCCGGCAGATGGGAACATGAAGGTAAGCATCCTTGATGTCTATGGACGTCATGAAGTCCCCCTGCCGAAGAGAACCGATGGCCGAGCGCAGAGTTTCCATGCGAAACTTCCGAGTACGGATGAACCTGTTGAGGAACTTCAGATCCAGGACGGGGCGAACCGACCGTCCTTCTTGGGGACTGTAAAAAGATTGGAGTAAAAACCGAGGCCCACCTCTAAGCGCGGCACCGGCCGGATGACCGCCATTTCGAGAAGATTCTTTACCGACGCCAGGAGCCCCTGCGCAGCCAAAGGATCGGTGGGCAACCGAGACCGGAAAAACCGTGAAGGAGGGCGAGACTCGAACTCCAGCTTGTAACCGGACGACACCACCTCCCGGATCCATCTGTCCGGAACCTCCTGGTTCCAAACCAGGGAGAAGTGTCGCAAATGTCTCCCCACCCGCACGGGTGAGGGCAGCCCCTCATTGCTAAGCGGGCTTACCAGCAGGCTTGGGCTTGACGCCCCAGGACTGACCGGGACGGCCACAGCCCCTCCCCCGGGTCCAACCTGCACCCCTGGTAGCGGGAAAGGAAGCCCCTCTGCCTGCTCTGACTCCCCGAAAGGAGGAACTAAAGGAACTCGCACCTCGAAAGGAGCAACGAGGCCTCTTGCGTTGAGGCAATTTACCACCCTTGGTAACTGAATCCAATTTATCGCTAAACAGGCGCAAACCTAAAAAAGGGAGCGCTGTAAGCGCCTTCTTAAGAGATAAAGTCCGCCATCCACTGGCGCAGCCACACTGACCGACGAATAGCAACCAGCAGTGCCGCTGTCCTGCTACTCATCGCAAGTGCATCGTCCTGGGCGGCCAGGACAAAGGAAATAAACGACTCACACTGCTTGAGAGAACTAAACTCATCACAAGCGGGATCAAGACCTGCGTACAGATCCCTAATAATGGACCTAACTGCCAACAGAAGAAGTGCCGACGTACACACCGGCCGCAGTGTCGATCCGGCACTGCTAAAACCATGGCGAGCCAATTGATCAATCCGACGATCCTCACCATCTTTAATGGTAGTAGTGTCAGAGGAGTGCAACACAGCCGTGTTCGACAGCCCTAACACAGGGGTATCGACGTCAGGGGGAACTGACCAAAGCTTCACCAAATCCTCCGGAAAGGGATAACGTTTATCCCAACTAGGAGGAATTCCAGCCAGGCGCGTGGGTTGTTCCCATTCTTTAAGGACAACCCTCACAAAGTGTTGTTTCCTGGGAAACACCAAACGCGGCTGGGGAACATCAAACAACTCACCCTTTGGCGGAGGGACCACCGCGGGCGGATCCAAAGCCAAAATTTCAAACTTTTGAGCCAAAATGGAAGGAGTGTCAAGGGACACCCCCGCGGCCTGATCGCCAGCAGTGTCAATCCCTAGCTGGTCTGCAGGCTCATCCGACTCCTCAAGGAGTTCCTCCTCCTCATCAGGGGGACAATCGGACCAATCCAATATTTCAAACATCTCATCCTCCGAAACAGGCGCTGCCGGAGAAAGGTGTTTCCGCTTCGCCGTAGCCTTCTGAGCTACTGTGGCGGAAATTATTTTCTCGAGGTTGGCCAATCGTGCACACACCTCGGATTGCGAATCTCCACCTTTGACAATGTCACACGGGGTCCGGAATAAGGGAGGGGGGGTAGGAGATGACGGAAGTTGCGAGGAGCCAGAAGCCGGAGCGACGGACTGGCGCGCAATATTCTGCTTTGCACATGGAACGCATAATATGACATCATCGCCTGGGAGCGGAGCCCCACAACCCCCACACAGCCTGGATAGCCCCGAAGAGCAGTTTCCGGTAAAGTCGGAAGCCTCCATATGGTGAAATTATGGTATTCGCAACAACCCAGGGTTTTACGCATTAAGCAACCCGGGATGCCCCTTAATAATTAAAGTCCCGGGAGTAGGAGGATTTTTTTTTTTTTTTTTTTTAAACCTAGGAAAATCCCAATTTAGAGACTAAGACTAGCCAGGTATATCAGAACCGGGAGAGCCACTGCAGTGAGGGGACCCCAGGATCTGTAGGGGAAAAAGAGACCACAGTCAGTCCCCCAGGAAAAACAGCCAGCATGCATCACACTCATACACATTAAAAAAATACAACTTTGTGAAGTACTCACCTGTAGAGTTGATATTATATGCATACAGCACGTCCTGCTCCAGACATAGTCATAACGTGTGGGTATACCTCCGCCTTCAGCGCCGTGCACTGCAGAACACGAAGAAAACAAGCTCCTCCCGGCCCTACATATACCGGAGGACCTCCCACAAATCCCCAGTATTGAAAAGCAGTGAGAATGAGAGGCCAGGAGAAATAACCACCCAAAACTGGCAAAAATATCAAAGGTAACAATCACCAAACAGGGGATCCTGAACAAAGTGAAACCAGGGTGGGGTGGAGCAGGACGTGCTGTATGCTTATATAATATCAACTCTACAGGTGAGTACTTCACAGAGTTGTATTATTCTAAGCATACAGCACGTCCTGCTCCAGACATAGTCATAACGTGTGGGACATCCAATAGCAGTGTCCATAAAGTAGGGTGGGATCCCCAACAGAAGGCAACAGCAAGCAGTTTAAACTACAGCCGCCTGTAAAACCTTGCGGCCAAACACAGCGTCAGCTGAGGCCTTAACATCAACCTTGTAAAACTTTGTAAAGGTGTGAACAGAAGACCAAGTAGCGGCCTTACAAACCTGTTCCACAGAGGCCTGGTGCTGAAAAGCCCAAGAACCCCAACAGCTCTAGTAGAATGAGCAGTAAGACGAAAGGGGGGGGGGGGAGTCTTCCCCTTAGTAGTATAGGCTTGAACCACAGCCTGACAAATCCATTTACTGATGGTAGACTTGGCGGGAGCCAAACCCTTCCTGGGCCCGTGAGGCACAACAAAGAGAGCATCCGTCTTCCTAAAGGCCTGAGTGGTAACCAGGTAAGACTTGACACACCTAACCACATCCAAGGAATGCAAAACCCTCTCCTTAGGGTTACTAGGATTAGGGCACAAGGAAGGAAGTACAATATCCTGATTCAAATGAAATGCAGACATAACCTTAGGCAGAAAGCCTGGCTTGAAGCGAAACACCACCTTGTCCCGGTGTCTCTCAAAGTAGGGAGGCTGAATAGACAAGGCAGCCAACTCAGA
Source organism: Gastrophryne carolinensis (assembly GCA_027917425.1). Classification (NCBI taxonomy): domain Eukaryota; kingdom Metazoa; phylum Chordata; class Amphibia; order Anura; family Microhylidae; genus Gastrophryne; species Gastrophryne carolinensis. The sequence continues at coordinate 421,644,971 of CM051234.1, read as the reverse complement.
CACACGTCTAACCGAGGTAATAGCTACCAGGAAGACAACCTTGAGCGTGAGAACAGCAAGAGCTGCTTCATGAATGGGCTCAAAAGGAGGACCCTGCAGGGCCGACAAAACCAAGTTCAGATCCCAAACAGGAACCATAGGCTTCCGAGGGGGACGCACATGAGTGACCCCCTGAAAGAAAGCCTTGATAAGAAAGTGCTGGGCAAAGGTCTTCTGAAAGAAGATAGACAGGGCCGAAACCTGGCCCTTCAAAGTACTAAGCTTAAGACCTAAGCCTAGACTATGTTGTAAAAACTCCAGCACCCTGGAGACTAAGAATTCCCGGCAGGCAAGAGACCTGGATTCACACCAGTCAATGTAAGCACGCCATACCCTATAATATATAGCAGAAGAGGTCTTCTTCCTGGCTTGTACCAAGGTAGCCACTACAGAAGCGGACAAACCCTTTTCCATTAAGATGGTGGTTTCAATAGCCAAGCCATCAAAGCCAGAGTTAGTAAATTGGGATGGCGTAGAGAAACCCCCGAGTTAGAAGGTCTGGTAACCTTGGCAGATCGTACTGATCTACTGCCATTTGAACCACGTCTGCGAACCACACTCTTCTTGGCCACCTTGGGGGCACCAGAATCGTGGGTACCCCTTCCAGAGCAACCTTGCGTAGCACTCTGCCCAGAAGGGGAATTGGTGGAAACACATACAGGAGCCGAAACTCCCTCCAAGAGATTGACAGAGCATCCGAGGCCAGAGCCAGAGGATCCTGAGACAGGGATACAAAGCTCGGGAGCTTGTGATTGTGACGGGACGCAAACAGATCCACGTCTGGGACACCCCAACGGTGACACAGGGACTGAAATACCCTGTTGGAGGGACCACTCCCCCTGACGGGACGACCCCCTGCTCAGAGCATCAGCTAGATTTTCTGCCCCCGGAATGTAAACAGCCGAGATGCATTGAACATTGGTCTCTGCCCACATTAGAATCAGAGACACTTCCTGGAGAGCACCCTTGCTCCGGGTTCCTCCCTGATGATTGATGTAGGCCACCGCCGTCCTGCTGTCTGAGCGTACCTGAACCGCCAGACCCTTCAGGTGCTGGGTCAATTGTTCCAGCACCAATCTGACCGCCCTGAGTTCCAAGACATTGATGGGTAGATGGGCCTCCTGAGGGCCCCACCTTCCCTGGAAGCGCAGGGACTTCCAGAATCCCCCCCAACCTGACAGACTGGCATCCGTTGTGACCGTCTCCCAGGAGGGAGCCAGGAAGGATCTGCCCCTTGTCAAGTTCCTGTGGTCCAGCCACCACGCAAGGGATTGTCTGACCGAGGAGGGAAGCACCCAGATCTCGTCCAAGGACGCTGGGTCCTTGTTCCAAACTGACAGAAGGTGAAGCTGCAAAGTTCTCAAATGGAATTGTGCAAAGGGCACCGCCTCGAAGCTTGCCACCATCGAGCCCACCAACTGCATGCCCTGCCTGATGGAGGGATGAGGGCTCGAGAGCAGGGACCTCACCTGCGTTGTCAGAGCTTCCACCTTCTGTGGAGGAAGGAATATTTTTAACTGAACCGAATCCAGAATCATCCCCAGAAACAGGGTCACTGAAGAGGGGGACAGAGAGGACTTTGGGTAATTGATCAACCAGCCAAAGGACTCCAGAGTGGACACCACCAACCGCGTGTCCAATTCTGCCTGCCGCAGAGACCGAGAGGTGATGAGTATATCGTCCAGGTAGGGCAACACTCGTATGCCTTTTAGTCTCAACAGAGACATTACTCCTGCCAGCACCTTGGTGAACACCCTGGGGGCTGACGTAAGGCCGAATGGCAGGGCCACAAACTGGTAATGCTGATCCAGCAGCGCAAATCTGAGAAACCTTTGATGCCCTGGGAACACTGGGACGTGCAGGTAAGCGTCCTTGATGTCCACAGATGTCATAAAGTCCCCTGGGCGCAGTGAGGCGATGGCCAAGCGCAGAGATTCCATACGAAAATGTCTGTTTCTGACAAATCTGTTTAAGATTTTTAAATCCAGAATGGGTCTGACTGACCCGTCTCTTTTGGGCACCGTGAAAAGGTTGGAATAAAACCCCACGCCCCTGTCTTTTAAGGGGACCTTGCAAATGACCCCGAGGCCTAGAAGGTCCTGCAACGCTAGCATCAAGACTTGAGCTGAGGCAGGATCCTGTGGGATTCGGGACCCGACGAACCTGGTAGGGGGCAGTACAGCAAATTCTATCTTGTAACCGGAGGACACTACCTCCTGAATCCACCGGTCCGGGACGTGGCGTCTCCAGACATGCTGAAAGTGCTGCAGACGTCCCCCCACCCTGACGAGCAAGGGCGCCCCTTCACGCTTGGGGGGTCTTGGGAGGGGCTTTGGGCTTGGGCCCCCAGGAAGAACTGGGACGGCGTCCCCTGTTCTTGTTCCAGGAATCTGCGCGAGCCCTGGCGAAGGACACCCCTCTGCCCCGTTTAGCCCCACGATAGGGGGTCGAATGGGAGCTTGGACCACGAGAGGGCCGAATCTGACGCTTGCGCTGGGGCAACTTGTCCCCTTTTGCAAAGATATCTAATTTATCTCCAAACAGGCGCAGCCCTTTGAATGGAAGCCCCGTAAGGGCCTTCTTGGCGACATTGTCAGTGGCCCACAGGCATAACCAGACCGCACGGCGTACGGCTACTACCAGAGCAGAGGATCTAGCACTTAGCTTAATAGCATCGTCCGATGTGGATAGGATATAATTGATAAAAGTCTCACAGGTAACCAAAGCATTAGCGGCGTCAGATGGCAAATCATCCGCCCCTTCAAGAGCAGACTTAACCACAGTCCTGAGCGCCACTGCCGTGATGGCTAAGATGCAAACCGGGCGGAGCGATGCTCCTCCAAATGCAAAGGCATGACAAGCCAGTTGATCAACCCGCCGATCCTCCAGATCCCGCAGCGTAGTACTGTCAGGGGAGTGCATAATAGAGGTATTGGACAGACCAAGGATCGGGGCATCGACTTCGGGCGGCGAAGTCCAACACTTGATCAGGTCAGCAGGAAATGGATACTTCTTATCCACAGCTTTAGGGACCCCTGAAGTTTGCAGGGATGTTCCCACTCTTTTAAGACTAGATTATTAAAATGAGTTTGTTCAGGAAACTCCAACCGCACCCTAGCGGTATGAAACAGGTCACCTCTTTGCCGAGGAGCCGTGGGCAAAGATCTGGGCCAGCAATCTATCAACGTCATCCTGGGACCAATGATCAGAACCAGATTTGTCCTGACTCCTTGACTCGTCGTCATAGGACCCTGAATCAGAAAACAGTTCCCCTTCCTCTGAGGGGGAATGTGCATAGGATAGCTGTAATTCGTCAGATTCTACAGGAAGAATAGTAGCTTCAGGATTCAAATGGCGCTTTTTGGCAGTAGCCTTGCGCGCCAAGGAGCCAGCGATTAAATTTTCCACACTAGCCAGTCTAGTGGCCAAATCCGCATGAGAGTCCCCACTAGTATTGGGGGTTAGGCTCAGGCTTGGGGGAGTAAGGGAAGCAAGGCGAGGTGCGGGCCCAGCCTCGGAAGAGGTGGGGAGGCCAGCTAGCGCCTGCTGGGCACAAGGGACGCAGACCTGTGCATTGTCACTACTGCTAGGTGTGACCCCACAAGCTACACACAGACGGGCTTGTCCCGAGGGAACCCCGTTCACAATATCCTGAGATGCCTCCATATGGTGATTATTATATTCGATATGCCAGTAGGGATTGACGCTATAAAGCAACCCTGGATGCCCCAAACACCCGCTGGGAAGTGGGAGTGATTTGTTTAGTGGTCTGGACCGGGCACTACACCGGGCCGGGAGGAGCCGCCGAAATCCACGGTCTGAAATACACAAAGGGAACAGGGATGTCAGAGCCAAGCGCGAGGAATCAAAAGCTAGGGCACTTACAGAACAGCAAGGGGAGGAACGTCTTCACCACACGCATGTGAGAAGGAAATGGCGCCAAGCGAACCTCGACAGGCGGGCCAGAGCGGGCGATGACGCGGAACGCGCCAAACCGAACCACGCCCCCCCCCCCCCCCCCTGGAGAGCGCGAAGCTCGAAGGCGTGCAGCCAATCAGAAGCAACAGTTATTGTCAGAAAAAAATCATCTCAGAGAAATCTGACAGGGTGAATACCGTGATAGACACGTCAAGCATCTCCCGAACAGAGCCGCCGTACGCGCCGAGTGAATGCAATAAAGGCGCTGCGGATAACTAAAAACTGAAATGTAAAGCGCGGCTCTGACTCCGGTAACCATTAAAGGCAATAGGTGACTAGTGTAATTAGGGCAGGGTTTAGCCATCGTACACACAACCCCCCCCCCCCCCCGTCTTTTTTCCCCCACTAACCGGGGAATCTAGGAAGGAAGGTGACCCAAAATTCGGGGTTCACCGTTACACGGGGCGTGGGGCACTAGTGCGGGAGGGGCATCCAATTGAAGTCTCACCATACGCCTTAACCACCTACCCTCTGGTGGGGGATTGCGGTGGAGTCTAGCTCCGTAAGCACACTAGGTGCTGCCTACCTTTACCCGACCAACGCAGCCCAGGCTGGGAGGCATTAATTCACACTGAGGACGGGTGGAAATAGTCCCGCAGGGCCTCGGGCTGTCAAGCCCCGCTAGCCTGCGAGAGCGTGATACTTCATGTCTTCGCAGTTCAGCACTGCAGAGAAATCTGGGGATTTGTAGGGGGGTCCTCCGGTATATGTAGGGCCGGGAGGAACTTGTTTTCTTCGTGTTCTGCAGTGCACGGCGCTGAAGGCGGAGGTATACCCACACGTTATTACTATGTCTGGAGCAGGACGTGCTGTATGCTTAGAATATAATGGTAACCATATAAAGGCAGAATATACATCATGAATTCCACTATACATGTATACATATATACATAACAAAGTGATAAGTGCCTCCAGGAGAAAAGCTAGAGTGCCAGGGCAAACTCAAACATAAATAACACAGACACAAAAAGAAAACACTGCAGCTAAATGACGGCCCCACGAGCGTGAGGTGGGGACCGTTACCTGTTGCCGCTGCAGAGGACAGCCACACACTCCTGGACGTGCACTATTCCCCCAGCTCAGCAGCACCTGTCTCAGTAATGAGACAGAGGAAGAGGAAGTGAGGCGGGCCCGAGCTCAGCGACGCGCCCCGGCCACGCCCCCTGCCAGTGAGTCACAGGGCGAGGGCCGACAGAGGACTCGGCCCCGCCCCCCGGATACGAGTGACGCGGCCCGCCCAATGGCGGTGCCGCGTGCAAAAACGGAGGGAAATTCAAAAGTAAAAAAGTAAACAGTAAAAGGAAAGAACCCCAGCAGCCCAGGCCACGCGGCCGCACACCGCAGTGCTGGGCCTGCGTCTGCCAGCGCCCCCACACATACACACATACAACAGTAAAAGCACCCCATGCACCACCCCCCCCCTTCCCAAAGCGAAGGGAGGAGGGACCAAGCGGGAGAAGGTGGCCAAGGGGGACATCGGGACAGGGGCATCCCAAATCCAGATCACCATGCCGGATAGCCGCATTGCCCCACGCGTGGGGTCGAGCGGAGGAGATAAGCTCCTAGGCACCTAGTGCCATCTACGGTTGCCCAGCCAGCAGCCTGGGCTGGGAGGCTTCCATTAACCATCTAGGCATGTAAACAATAGAACTGGGCAGAAATAGACCAAAAGGGGGTGCCGGGGTTTGACCCCGGCTACCTGCAAGCAGGAGACTTCTTTCTTCTGTCTTGTCGCATCTTGCAGAGAGAAAACACTGGTGGGAGGTCCCAGGTATATATAGGCCGGAAGGGGGCTCGTTTTCAAGACTTCTCTCTGCAACGTCGCCACCTGCTGGTGGAGTAACCCGATCGTAAGAATTAAAAGGGAAGCGGGGTGTGTGACACACTGAGAATAAGTTGGAAGCACACTTCTGGTTCGCGCTTGACACTAACGTAGGGAGGGGTGTCCCTGCCCCTGGGAGGCCGAGACGGCCTTCTGCGCGAGGGTGCCTTATCCTTTTTTCCAAAAAGGTCCAACCGGGCCCCAAATCAGCGTCGTCCTCTAAAAGGAAGGCCAGTAAGAGCCTTTTTAGTATCATTGTCAGCCCCCCACTGTCGCAGCCAAAGCAGGCGGCGATTAGCCACCACAAGAACCGAGGTTCTAGCGCACATTTTAATAGTGTCATCCATCGCTGAGAGAATAAACCTCACAAAAACATCACAATCAGACAGTGCATTAAAGACCTCCCAAGGGAGATCCTCCGGCTGGTGGTCAAGTATCTTCCTAAGAAGGGTCCTGGCGGCCACCGCAGTGACGGCCGCGGCACAGACCAGGCGCAGAGCCGTCCCTGCACACGAAAAGGCGTGGGAAGCCAGTCTGTCAATGCGCCGGTCCTTAGCATCCAGAAGGGTACGATGAGTAGAGGCTGTCATGAAGGGAGGGTTAGCAACCCCAATAATAGGTGCATCCACCTCGGGAGGGACTGACCAACAGTCAACCACATCAGGCGGAAAAGGGTACTTCCAATCCCAGACCCCCGGAACGCCTGTAAGTTTACAAGGTGATTCCCATTCCTTAGATATAAGAGACAGGAAATGATCCTGTTCCAGAAATTCCAAGCGCGGCGTTGCCGTGTGGAAACTCTCCCTCTTGGGCTTGGGAGACTCTCCCGGAGGAGAGATGGATAGTACTTCAAAGATCTTAATGAGTAATTCATCAGTGTCACACAGGCCCCAGGAACCAGGGCCAGAATTGTCACGGCTCCAAGGTATCTCGTCTGAGGAACTGGAGCCTGAGAAAATTTCACCTTCATCAGAAGGATCAAGGTCCTGCATAGCAGCAGACTCTCCAGTTTCAGCGGGAAACATAGAACCAGGAGGTGTCAGGGACCGCTTATTTCCAGCGCCCAAGCGCTCCGCCAGACTAGACATCACCTGCTCAGTCGTAGGTAGCCTGCGCGGCACCACCTGCTGGTCATCCCCGCTCGAGTGCGACTCATCAGGAGTGAGATTTAAACACGGGGAGACAGGTGTATTGAAGCGAGGCGCAGCCACTGGTAAACCTGATTGCAGGGCCAGTGCTTGTCCAGCACACGGTCCGCAGACCCGTGCTCTGTCAGCATCAGCATGGGGTTGTCCACACGCAGTACACAGCCGGTCTTGTCCCCGCGGGACCCCGGAAACATAATTCTGAGATGCCTCCATATGGTTATTATCTAAGCAATATGCCAGCAGCGATTTATGCTGTAAGCAACCCTGGATGCCCCAAGACCCGCTAGGAATGTGGGAGAATTTAAATGTGAACCCGTTTAAGATATATATCAGGCCGGGAGATGCCACCGGACTCTTGGCGTCTGAAAGACATAAAGAGAAGAATGGGTGTCAGAGCCTTGCGCAGCTGGAAAAACATATAAAAGGGAGTCACCCGCGAGGGCACTTACAGACCAAGGGAGGAGGGGAACCGCCACCACGCGCGAAGATCAACAAAATGGCGCCAGCGAACCTCGAAGGGCGGGCTCGATGCTCGGCCGTGACGCGGAGCGCGCCAATTCAAGTCCCCGCCCACTCCGAAGAGCGCAAAGCTCTGAGGTAATGGCAAGGCAAGGCAAGGATACAATCACACGCTTAAGGATTCGTAGAAAAAACGTTACATCTAGTAAGGAAAAGGCGCCACAGCATCTAGACGACGCAGCAAACTATGTATAAGACATACGGCGGCAGCCGAAAACCGAATAACGAGCAAGCAGCGCGGCTCTGACATTTCAATGTTACTGAAGGGCAGAAATAAGGCCATAAGCGTGATATACTGGTACACTGGGACCGCCACACACATACCCCCCCCCTTTCTTTTCCCCCTAACTAGTTGGGGAAATGAGGGAGGATGGCGACCCTTTACACAGTGTCCAGCACTACCCGGGGTACGGGGCAGTAATGCGGGAGGGGCATCCACTAGAGGCTCACCATCAGCCTAAACCGCCTACCCTATGGTGGGGGATTGCGGTGGAGCATGGCTCCGTTAAGCATACACGGTGCTGCCTACCTTCACCCGACCAACGCAGCCCAGGCTGGGAGGCATATTCTTCTACAAAGAGGACGGGTGGAAATAGTCCCGCAGGGCCTCGGGCTGTAAAGCCCCGCTCGCCTGCGAGAGCGTGATACTTCATGTCTTCGCAGTTCAGCACTGCAGAAAAATCTGGGGATTTGTGGGAGCTCCCTCGGTGTGTGTAGGGCCGGGAGGAGCTTGTTTTCTACATGTCTGCAGTGCACGGCGCCGGAGGCGGAGGATTACCCACATGTTATTACTATATCTGGAGCAGGACGTGCTGTATGCTTAGAATATTGCAAGGTGCGCACTTTGTCTGCAGAGCTGAAATTTTCAAGTAAAATTACTGTTATGCGCATGCTTTACTTTGTGGTGTTTGGCAACTCTTCCCTTGACAGTACCTATGCATGTTGGGTATCGTTCTGTTCGGGGCATGTTGCTTTTTGAGATTTTACTTGTTTTTTCTTGTTTGCATATTGGAAAATGTGGCTTGATTCTTCCTTTTTATTCTTTTTTAGGGAAACTTTGTGCAACCAAAGAATACATTGAGGGATTACTTCCAGAAAACTAAGCCCACATAAACAAGCTTTACTTGTAACAGAGATAAGCTGGACACGCACAGCCAAATATTCTCATTACATGGGGGTGCAAAACCACACTGTGCCCATCCAAACTGAGACAATGTTGCTATGAGGGGGATTCTGGAAGCCCCACACAGGTCCCCAGTAGGTATGCACTCAACCCACAAAACAATATTTAACACCACAATGTTAAATACTAGAAAAAGTTTATTTACAATCTGAATTGGTTAATAAACAGGACTCCTAGAGGAGTTAATACACATAAAAACACAACAATTATCACATATTAAAAAACATGTACACAAAATACAAACAGGGGGGGGGGGGGGGGGGTGGAGAACAGAAAGGACCATAAGATTTGGTAATAATGTACAGCAATGATTATAATTCCTGACAATAAACGTATCACACTTACCCAGTTCTATCCATATCTACAGGCCCGTGTCCTAACATACATGTAATGTCTGAAAGACCATGGGCACTCACAATAAAGTTAATATGTCCAAAATAGGCATAAATATGCATTCATAAAATTGAGCCCACCGGAGAGTCTCTGCCCCAGCAGACTACAGAGAACTCGTAAATAAACTAATTATGTCCAGTCAGGAAAAAACCTGGGACCTGTGTGGGGCTTCCAGAATCCCCCTCATAGCAACACATAAACAAGCTTGTTACGCCTAGAAAGCTTGAGGCGTGTACTTCCAGAGAATATAGTTAGTTTGTGGGGGGGTATTTCAAATGTAAAGGGTTGTTTTTCTGGAAAAACTGCAAGGTGCGCATAGCGCAGTTGTATTTTATCTGAAAATCTCCTAAAGCTCTGTTTCAGTTTGGGGGAGTCTCCTGGGCAGGAAAGGGTGTCTACCAATACATATGTGGTACCGCTTTGACCGGGAGAAATTGGGGTTTTGCACGCAATAAAATGTTATTGAAAAACTTACATTTTTTATTACAAAAAAACACTACAAATTGCAAAAAATATTTTTTTTTTATTTTTTTTGCACACATTTCACCAAAAAGTATTGAGAATACACTAAAAAAAGGCCAAACAAGACATTTCATGTTGAAGCCCAGACTCTGTTGAAAAAAACAAATATATAATTTTCCTGGGAAATCCCTTCAAAAGTCACAGTTGAACATGTGTAGCGCAAGATAGTGAAACATGGTCTGGCAACAGAGGGTGACAAAAGCTGCAGGTAGGCTGGCAGCGAAAGGGTTAAGGGAATGTATTAAATTGTTAAGGTTGTGTGTAGGAGTACATGCTGCTGTATGTGAGTTGCAATTATGTCATTTAAGTGATGTGTAACCAGCCAAAAATGGATTTTATTCTATTCCTTCATTGTTCACAAACAGCAAAGCAAAAATACCATTTTGTGAATACTCACCTGTAAAATGGGTATTATAAGTATGTCACACACCCCGCTTCAAGATATCCATAACTTGTGGGTAATACCGACCTGTCTTGACCAAAGGACCAGAATTGCTGACGCGCCCTCCAGGGCCAGCTTGCGCACCACTCTGGCCACCATGGGAAACGGAGGGAACGGGTACAGAAACCCCAGATCCCTCCAGTTCAGGGACATGGCATCCACTGTAAGAGAGTGGATCCTTCGAGAGAGACACAAATACCGGAAGTTTGTGATTGTGACGAGAGGCAAAGAGGTCCACCACCGGAAACCCCCACCTGAGACAAATCAAGCGAAACACCTTGGGACTGAGAGACCACTCCCCCTGGCGAGATGAGGACCTGCTCAGAGAGTCCGCCTCCGTGTTCTCCACTCCCGGAATGTAAACTGCCGAGATGCACGGGACATGGCTCTCCGCCCAGTCCAGAATCAACGACACTTCCCTGAGGGCACTCCTGCTGCGAGTCCCTCCCTGGTGATTGATGTAGGCAACTGCCGTCCGATTGTCCGACCGAACCTGAACTGGCAAGCCCTGCAACTGATGAGTCAAGCGAAACAGAACCAACCTGATGGCTCTCAATTCCAGCACATTGATGGGCTCGTGAGCCTCCTGAGGTTCCCACAGACCCTGAAACTGAAGATCCTTCCAGACACCCCCCCCCCCATCCTGAAAGGAAGTGCCACAAACTGAAAATGCCGATCCTCCACCACGAACCTGAGAAACCTCTGGTGCGCTGGAAAAATCGGAACATGCAGGTAAGCGTCCTTGATGTCTATGGACGTCAGAAAGTCCCCCTGACGAAGAGAGTAGATAGCTGAACGCAGCGTTTCCATGCGGAATTTCCGCGGACTGACGAACCTGTTGAGGATCTTCAGATACAGGATGGGTCGGACCGAGCCGTCCTTCTTGGGTACCGTGAACAGATTGGAATAAAAGCCCCGGCCCTGGTCTGAGGGGGGCACTGGGCAAATGACAGCCATATCCAGAAGACTCTTTACTGCCGCCTGGAGCCCCTGCGCGGCCAGAGGGTCCGAAGGCACCAGAGACCTGAAGAATCTGGGAGGGGCCGGAGCTCGAACTCCAGCTTGTAGCCGGAAGTCACCACTTCCCGGATCCATCTGTCCGAGACCTCCCGATCCCAGACCTGGGAGAAGTGTTGCAGCCGCCCCCCCCACCCACCTGGGTGAGGGCGCCCCCTCATAGCTGAGCTGGCTTAGCAGCGGGTTTGGGCTTAGAGCCCCAACTGTATCCTGGACGGGCACGTCCTCTGCCCCTGTTCCCGGAATCTCCTCTGGATGAGGGGAAAGCAAATCCTCTGCCAGCTCTGGCCCCACGAAAGGAAGGAGCAAAGGAAACCGCCCCCCGAAAGGGACGCCGTTGTTTCTTGCGTTGAGGTAACTTACCGCCTTTGGCGACGGAATCCAATTTACCTCCAAAGAGCCGTAATCCTACAAAAAGGGAGAGCCGTCAGTGACTTTTTTGACACAAAATCGGCCGCCCACTGGCGCAACCAAACCGAACGCCGAATAGTCACTAGCAGAGCCGACGTCCTGCCACACATCATCAGAGTGTCATCCAAGGCGGCTAGTACAAATGACAAAAACAATTCACACCTTTTAAGGCCAAGGAACTCGTCACTACCCGGATCATGCCCGGAAGAAGTCAACAGGTCCCTGACCACCGACCTGGTAGCCACCACCATCAGCACCGAAGCACAAACGGGCCGCATGGCTGACCCAACACTGGCAAAACCATGACAAGCCATCTGGTCAATGCGTTTATCCTCACCATCTTTAAGAGTGGAACAATCAGGGGTATGTAAAACAGCAGTGTTGGACAACCCCAGAATCGGTGCATCCACCTCGGGAGGGGACGCCCAACGCTTAACCGTATCCGAAGGGAAGGGATATTTATTGTCCCAACCCTGAGGAATACCTGGGAGCCGAGCAGGCCTCTCCCATTCCTTAGCAATAATTCCATCAAAATGCTTTTGATTAGGAAATTCCAAGCGCGGCCTGGATTCCTCGAAAAACTCCCCCTTTTGCTGTAGAGCCGCTTCAGGAGGAGAATCTCCCCAAGTCCCGCTCGGTATCAGCGCCAACAAACTGCTGATCGTCTGGATTATCTGATTCCTCATATACCTCCCCTTCCTCCAGTGGGGAGTAATCGGACCAATCCAGGTTATCAACATCATCAAAGTCAACCACCGGCGAGGCCGGTGACAAGTGCTTTCTCTTAGCCAGAGCCTTTCGGGCCAACGCGCTGGAGAATAATTTTTCAAGGTTGGCCAATCTGGCGCACATGTCAGATTGCAGCTCCCCACCCATGACAACGTCACACGGGGTACATATCAAGCTGGGAGGGAGAGGAGAAGCGACCTGCGATGCTGACCCAGACGCCTGGGGTCCGGACTGCCGCGAAATAGTCTGCTGTGCACATGGTATACACAGAATTACATTATCCCCAGTAAGGGATGCCCCACACCCCATACACTTCCGGGACTGCCCCGAGGGGAGCCCGAGCCCAGTATCCGGGGATGCCTCCATACGGTGAACTTATAAGTAGTCGCTATGACCAAGGGAATTACGCATATAAGCAACCCGGGATGCCCCTTTAATGTCCCAAATGGGATGATTTGTAATCAGTAAATTTTAACCCAGGGACCCTAGGACCGGGAGAAACCCCCTAAAACCTAATGTAGGTCTACCTGGAAGACATAACAGAAACACAGTATAAGCATAAGGAAACTGACTCCACTCACTGTCTCACTGTGTCTTCCTGTCAGCAGGGGAAAAGGCGTCCACACCACACACAGCGCAGCAGCAGACGGAGGCAGAGGGGAGAAGGGGGCGTGGCCAGCGCAGAGCGCGCGATGTCAGTGCTCCGCCCCCCTCCAGGCCGGAGACCAGGCTCCGCCCCCTGTACCCGGCGCGTGAGGGGAGATCTCCCCTCACCACCCGCACTGCCGCCATGACAGAGACCGGCGCCATGGCGGTAGCGCCGGCCGGTCACAGCAAAGAAAAGACAGGGGAGCGGGCCGCGGCAACAAGCCAACGCCCGGCACCGCCCCCTGCTCACATAATCTGAGGGGAAAAGTTCCCCTCCGCCATACCGCCGGGAGAAGCCGGCGCCGCGCCGTTAAAATGACAGTAAGCACAATTAAGGAGACATGCACACACATACACAAACTGAAGAATAAAGAAAAAAGCCTACACATGAGTAAAGGCCCACGACCCCCCCCCCTCTGAGGAGAAGGGCATCCGGAGAGGGGAACATCACCTAGGGTGAAATGGCCGAGGGACAGGGCATCCCAAACCGGGGTCACCAGCCCGGACAACCGCCTACCCTCTGGTCTGGTACAGGGTCTCACGGTGGAGTTTAGCTCCTGAGCACCTAAGGTGCCATTCTATCCTCACCCGGACCGCAGCCTAGGCTGGGAGGCAGGGAATCATCAAGGGATCCGGGCGGAAATAGATAAAAAAAAGCGGGCCGGGGGTCATCCCGGCTACCTGAAATCCCCCTGTGCAAGGAGGAGGCATCATCTTCTGACTTGCTCGCCGTCTGCAGAGACGAAGGCTGGGGAATGAGTGGGAGTTCCTAGGTATTTATGGACTGGGAGGGGATTTCTTTTTCCTATCATCTCTGCAGATCGCCCTCTACAGGTCGGTATTACCCACAAGTTATGGATATCTTGAAGCGGGGTGTGTGACATACTTAGAATAGAATAATCCACAGTTCACACATACACATGAGTATTTAAAGTGGACCAACACCCACGGGTGATCGGCCCGGGAATCTATAAGATTCCCAGGCCGATCACCTCCCTCCCCGCGGGACATCCAAGATCGGGATGTCCCGCGGGGTGAAACCCCCCCCCCCCCCAAACTCCTTACCTCATCTTCTTCCTCCCTCCCTTGCGCCCCTCTAGACGTGCGCGCGCCCGCGCCGGCCGTCTGTCTGTCTGTCTGTGAATGGCCGGCGCGGGCACACGCGCGTCAAGAGGGACGCGCGGGAGGCGGCGGCGGCGGAGCTGCTTGTCCGCGGCTTGTCCGTCGGCGCGGGGAGAGGTGAGTTGTTCGGGGGGTTCGGGGGGGTTTCACACAGCGGGGCACCCCGATCGGGGGTGCCCCACCGAAGTGGACCAAGACCCAGGATAGTCAAAATCCTGGGTGTTGGTCCACTTTAATTAAGGCTACCCTGTGGGAGTTTTGTTATGTAGAAATTAAATCCTTCTAGAACAGTATATGGGAACATCACAGAGTACAGTAACAGGAAATCTCTGTGGCCCTCTAGCAAGGCATAGCAGCTGTAAATATAGAGCCCAGGTTTACTGTTTGAGCCCACCCAGTAAGATAGGGTGACTGGGGCAATAAGACTCAATATATTTACAGACTAAAATTATCTTTGGTTTTGAAAAGCCATTTGTTTTCCTTAAACCACTTTTAGTAGTGGGGTTTTCAGCACCTATTACTGGGTCTCGCAACAGATTTGCAATTGTGATGCTCTGCTCATTATTAAGCCCTAGGAAGTCTGAAAATTAGCTTTAAAGTCATTCAGCAGGTGGCAAAAAATTACAAAATTTGCTTGCTGATTGCCGGACTGGCACCAATGAGCTGCGTGAGACAAAAGGAGAGTACCTTTTTGGGTTCTTTGCTGCCTGCTGATTTACTTTAATACTCACCATTCAGCAATTCTCAGCACCAGCAACCATAGCCAGTGCCCTAAGTAATGATTGCCAGCAACCTTTCGGGTTCGTTCAGGTGCAGATGAATATTTAAACTTGTTTTTGGCCTGTCTAGGCTTTAAAAAGGAGATATACATGCCATACTGGGATAACTGAGAGGGGGTTAGATGGACCAAAAGTCTTTGACTTTAGGTCCGCTCTAATTAAGCATGATATAGATACATTCTATTTAAAAACCCTTTGCAGTCTTTCCTGGGACCCTTGGCCCATTTTCTCACCAAAGACATGCTGGGTCACTCCAAGGTGGATAAACTTAAACGAGACCAACACCTGTTTTTTTCTTTAACGGGTGCTGGTCCCGCAGACAGCTAATAAAAACAAGCTCAGGGGGGCTGGAACCTCCCCTCCTGCACATAACACCCCAGAACATCCGATATCCTTACCTTCATGAGCCAGCGCCAGGAAAGGAGTCCTCGGCGACAGCCACCAGAACGCACTGCTCACTTGACCGCCCGGCGGCCAATCGCAGGACTCGGCACTGGCTCGTAGCGAAGGTAAGGATATTAGGTGTGCCCGGGGGAATTATGTGCAAGGGGAGAGGCTCCCCCAAGCTTGTTTTTATTAGCTGCAGGACCAACACCCGTTAAATAAAAAGTGGGTGTTGGTCTGGTTTAAGCCTCAAACTATTTGCTCTTTAGAAATGATTATTAAAACCAATGTTTTTTGATATGGCATTTTACTTCTGTGACATATTGTATTAAATTGTATGTTAAAGTATTAAAGCCCCCAAGGTCTTTTACATTAAATAGTCTTACCTTATCCCACACTTCTTCAGTAGAGTCCAGGATGTTCCCAAAAAATGGATTAACTGCAGCATTAGAAACAAGGATATCTATTCCTCCAAACTTTTGGACAGCCTGAAAAAAAACATATGCTTGAAAAAAAATATCCATAAACCATAAGCAAATATTTAAATATATAAAGAGACTCTCTCTTTATTCTTAGGATGCTCGGAAGTGGGGAAAGCAGCAGGTTAACTTTAATGGACCCTCAATTCTTCAAAAATGATTATATGTTACCAAATCACTTTCTATGTTTTTGTCCACTAAGAACAGCCACAACCTAAAAAAAAATACAATTCTTTGAAACTCACCTGTGGAATTGTTTTTGAATATATCAAGTCCAGGTCGTCCCAGAAGTAATGACAGTTGGATAATCCACCGCCAGGTGGCGCCTGACTGCAGGATCAAAAGCGGTCGCTCCTCCCGGCCTTCTATAAAACAGGTGTCTCTCTATGATTCCAGAGTGGTTAAACAGCAGTAAGAAAAAAGACAGGCCGGGAGGCCAAGAAACCATGTTACTTCACATAGTTTGATGGAGAGAGTACATGCTGAAGCTAAGGACAACGGTCCAAAATAAAAATGGTAATCACCATAACAGGCAATCCAGATATAATGAATAAGGGCGGGGTGGGATGACCTGGACTGAATAACAATTCTACAGGTGAGTTTCACAGAATTGTATTTTTCACTATATCCAGTCCAGGTCGTCCCAGAAGTAATGACAGTTGGGGCATCCAAAAGCAGTGTCCATTAGGGTGGGATCCCCAGTGCGAAACAGCATGTAGTTCATTTCACTACCGCCTGAAGCACTTTTCGGCCAAAGACAGCATCAGCTGAGGCCCTAACATCAACCTTGTAAAAACTTTGTAAAAGGTATGAACTGAAGACCAAGTGGCGGCCTTACAAACTTGTTCAACAGAGACCTGGTGCTGAAAAGCCCAGGAAGCACCAATAGCTCTAGTAGAATGACCTGTAACACGAAAAAGGGGGTTCCGTTCCCTTGGCAGAATATGCTTGCATCACCGCCTGTCTGATCCACTTACTGAAAGTGGACTTGGCTAGAGGCAAGCCCTTCCTAGACCCCTCGGAGAGGACAAAAAAGCAATTCTGTGAGTACTCACCTGTAGAATTGTTTTTGTTCTTGCATGGCACGGCCCGCTTCGGTATTTATAACAGTTGGGTTATTCCGCCACAAGGTGGCGCAGTGGTGCTGCAGAAAAGCTGTGGCTTGTCCCCGCCCCCCAAAAAAAACGGGCTTAACCATAGAGTTCCCCAGCGTACACAAGCAGTGAGACAAGAAGCCGGGAGAGAATAAGTAAAACACTCAGCAGCCAAGCCGTTAAAGCCAGAGTTTGTAAATTGGGATGGCGTAGCTGCCCCTGGGTGAGAAGATCTGGATCCTTGGGCAAGACGTACCGGTCTACTGCCAACCGCACGACGTCTGCGAACCAAACTCTTCTTGGCCAACAAGGGGCCACCAGTATGGCTGGTACCCGCTCCTGGGCTATCTTGCGCATGACCCTGCCCAGGAGAGGAAACGGAGGGAACACATAGAGAAGCTGAAACTCCATCCAAGGTATTGCCAAGGCATCCATGGCGAAGGCCAGAGGATTTTGAGACAGAGACAAATCTGGGAAGTTTGTGATTGTGACGGGACGCAAACAGGTCCACATCGGGCTGACCCCAGCAGTGACAGAGGGAGAGAAACACCTGGTTGTTGAGAGACCACTCTTCCAGACGAGACGTCCCTCTGCTCAGGGAGTCTGCCACCTGGTTCTCCACCCCTGGAATGTAGACCACCGAGATGCAGGGAACATGCTGTTTCGCCCAAGACAGAATCAGGGACACTTCCTTGAAGGCTCGCTTGCTCCGAGTCCCTCCCTGATGGTTGATGTAGGCAACAGCTGTCTGGTTGTCTGAGCGAATCTGAACAGCCCGACCCCGGAGGTGAGTGGATAGGCGAGAAAGAACCAACCTGATCGCCCTCAGTTCCAGGATGTTGATGGAAGCATGGGCCTCTTGTGGGCCCCACCGACCCTGGAACCTCAGGGACTTCCAAAAGCCTCCCCAGCCGGTCAGACTGGCATCTGTGGTGACAGTTTCCCAGCACAGGGGCAGGAAGGACCTGCCCCCCAGAAGGTTCCTTGAGTCCAGCCACCACAAGAGAGACTGTCTGGCCAGGGGAGAGAGAACAAATTCCTGATCCAGGGACACAGGTTCCCGATCCCAAACTGACAAGAGGTGCAACTGAAGAGGTCTCATGTGAAACTGAGCAAAGGGGACTGCCACGAAGCAGGACACCATCAGGCCCACCAACTGCATCCCCTGACGGATGGAGGGATGAGGACACGACAGCAGAGCCCGAGCCTGCAGCTGAAGACCTTCCACCTTCTTCTGAGAAAGGAACATCTTGACCTGAGAGGTATCCAGCGTCATGCCCAGCAAGGTCCTCACCAATGACGGGGACAGAGAAGGACTTGGGATAGTTGATCACCCAGCCGAAAGACTCCAGAGTGGATGTCACCATTTGAGTGTCCCGCTCGGCCTGAGGAAAAGACTCGGCCACAATCAGGATGTCGTCCAGGTAAGGAATGATGCGGATGCCCTGGTTTCTTAGCAGAGCCATCACTCCCGCCAGCACCTTGGTGAACACCCGAGGTGATACCGAAGGGTAGAGCCACAAACTAGTAATGCTGACCTGCAGCTCGAACCTTAGAAATCTCTGATGACCTGGGAAGATAGGCACATAAAGATAAGCATCCTTGATGTCCACAGTGGTCATGAAGTCGCCCGGGCGAAGGGTACTGACAGCAGAGCGCAGCGTCTCCATGCGAAAATGCTTGAATCTGACAAATTTGTTAAGGCCCTTCAGATCCAGAATGGGCCTCAGAGAGCCGTCCTTTTTGGGGATCGTGAAAAGATTGTAATAGTACCCCTGACCTCTTTCTTAATGAGGCACCAAACAAATGACTCCGGACTCTAACAGACAATGAACAGCCAGAAACAATCCCTGAGCGCACAGGGGGTTTAAAGACATCCAGGATCTGATGAATCTTGGGGGGGGCCAGGCTGCAAACTCTATCTTGTAACCGGAGGACACTACCTCCTGAATCCACCGGTCCGAGACGTGAAGCCTCCAGACGTGAGCAAAGAACGGAAGCGGTCCCCCCACCCGGATGGGTGAGGGCGCCCCTTCATGCCAGAGGGGGCTTGGGAGAGGGTTTGGACTTAGGATTCCAGGAGAGACCGGGACGACCACGGGTTCTGCCACGGCCCCAAGAATCTCTGCGACCACTGGAGAGGAGGGAGCCATGGCCCCCTCTGGGATTGCGAAAGGAAGGGAGGGGGGCAGAGGACCCCCGAAAGGGCCCAGACTGCCTCCTACGCTGAGGCAGCCTTCCATCCTTGGCTAGAACATCAAGACGTGCTCCAAACAGCCGCAGCCCCAAGAAGGGGAGGCCAGTGAGAGCTTTCTCAGCCGCAGTGTCAGCTGCCCACTGGCGCAACCAGACAGAGCGACGCACAGCCACTAAGAGCGCAGAGGTCCTTCCACACAGCCGCACAGCATCATCCTTAGCGGTAAGGATAAAGGCCACAAAATCAGTGCAAAGTAAGAGAGTCCTATATTCCTCCCCCACACTACCAGCTGTTGTGCCATCAATGAGACGCTTAAGCAGTTTCTTAAGGGCAATAGCAGTAATGGCGGCAGCACATACAGGGCGCAAGCCAGCCCCAACACAGGTAAAAGCATGGCAGGGCAAATGATCCATGCGCCGGTGCTCTCCGTCCCTCAGAGTGGTAGTGTCAGGGGAAGGCATGACCAAAGTATTGCATAAGCCTAGCACGGGAGCGTCCACTTTAGGGGGAAATGACCACCTCTTAACAATATCAACGGGAAAGGGATACCTTTTATCCAAACCCTTGGGCACTGCAGGCAACTTGTAAGGACGTTCCCATTCTTTAAGCACCAAGGTGGTAAAATGTTTCTGCTCAGGGAAATCTAGACGCTGTTTATCAGGGCGAAAAAGTTCCCCCTGCTTTCTTTTAGCTACCTCAGGGGGAGCAATGTGCAAAATTTCAAAAATATGTGACAGCAGATTATCAGTATCCTCAGGGTACCATGATTCCTCTCCGGACACAGACCCAGGGTCACTATCACAACCCTTCTTCTGGTTCCCAGAGGAGTCAGAATCCTGGGAGAGCTCCCCCATCTCAATCTCATCAATCCCCACATACATCTCAGTAAGGGGAGCAGGCCTGGGGTCCAGGTGTCTCTTCTTGCCAGAGGCCTTCCTAGGAACCATCCTGGCAAGCTGCTTTTCAATGTTAGCCACCCGCAGAGCCAAATCAGAATGTGACTCCCTGCTAACATTCCCCTCACTGGGGCCCAATTGCAGGAGCGGGGGAGTAGGTGAAGCCAAGTGAGGTGCAGAGCTGGGAAGCGAAGCAGGCAAACCAGCTTGAAGCGCAGGGACACTTTCAGCGCACGGCACGCACACCGTGACACTGTCACTCACAGGGGATACCCCACACATGGAACACAGCCGGGCTTGCCCCGAAGGGCCCCCAAGCGCGCTATCCCCAGAAGCCTCCATATGGTGATTAGCACAGGCGCAATAGGCCACCAGTGGGTACAGGCCTTATACAGAAGCCACCCGGGATGCCCTCCCACGGGATGCCCCCAGAAGTTAATAAAGGGGGGATGAGGGGGAGAAAAGGAGTGGAGCCGGGAGAAACCACAACCCAATGGTATCCCGCCTGAAAGACATAAGTAAAATCACACATAAGCATCCCGCAGCAAAAAAAACCCCCAAGGGGGACTCACGGACCAAAGACACCGCAGGGTCACACAGGCACAGACCGCTAAATAAGACGACCCACCGGAGGAAGCAGCGCTGCAGCCAGGAAGGGAGAAATCCAGACGCGCATACGCATCATCACCCGGCCCCGCCCCCCGAAGAGCACGAAAAACTGCGCTCACGTGACCCGGCCGGCGCCATGACAAAGCAAAATCACCTCAGGTTACAGCACCCACAGCCGCGGAACGCAGTACAAAGCGGCACGGAAGCTAAAAACACCAGAAAACACACCAAAAAAACTTAACACCACAGATATGACTACTCGCCGCCACCCCCCCTTTTTTCCCCCGCAACCAAGTTAGAGGGGGGGGAGAGAGAGAGAAAAGCAGCGACGAGCAGCCATGGTCAGGGAGGGGGGGCCTACCCCCTCAGAAGCTAGGACAGAAACTCTGCATCCCTAATAGGCTCACCATAAAGCCTATGGCCGGCTACCCTTTGTGTTACAGGGTCTGCGGCTTGGAGCTGCGCTCCAGGAGCACTTGACCCTAGTGCTCTTCTACCTTCACCCGATCTGTCTGCTAAGGCTGGGAGGCAGTGAGGGTCCAGAAACGGATGGAAATAGACTTGCAGGCTTGGTTGCCCCGCTCACCTGTGCAAGAGAGAGTGCCATCTGCTAACTTCGCAGTCCACTGCAGAGAGAACACTGGGGAACTTTATGGTTAAGCCCGTTTTTATAGGGAGCCGGGACAAGCCACAGCTTTCTGCAGTACCACTGCGCCACCTTGTGGCGGAATAACCCAACTGTTATGAATACCGAAGCGGGCCGTGCCATGCAATAAAGAAAAGACAATCCGACTTCCTCAAGGACTCAGTCGCAACCAGGAGTACTTAATGGCTCTGACCACATCCAGGGAATGGAGGGTCATTTCCTTAGAGCTAGTCAGAGCTGGACACAAGGCAGGCAAAACAATTTCCTCATTAAGGTGAAAAGGAGACACGACCTTAAGCAAAAAAATCAGGTTTAAGCGAAACACCCTATGCCGTGCAAATTAAGGAGGCTTCACACCAATCGCGTCCAGCTCTGACACGTGGTGCACCGAGGTGATAGGTACCAAAAATACCACCTTTAGGGCAAAATAGACAATGCAGCATCGCACAAGGGCTCAAAGGGGGGACCCTGGAGAGCAGAAAGCACCAGATTCAAGTCCCACACTGGTAGCACAGGCTTACGCGGTGGGCGTACATGGGTAACCCCTTGGAAGAAGGTCTTGATCAGTCTATCATTGGCAATGGATCTCTGGAAGAATATGGCTAAGGCCGAGACCTGGCCCTTGAGGGTGCTCAGCTGGAGACCCAAGTCTAAGCCGTGTTGTAAAAAACTCCCAAATCCTAGAGATAGGGAAAGTGCGACAAGGAAGGCTCTTGGATTCACACCAAGCAATGTAGGCATGCCAAACTCTGTAATATATCATGGAAGAAAACTTATTCCGCGTCTGAATCATGGTCTGAAAAACCATGGCTGACAGCCCCTTGTCCGTCAGGATTGAGGTTTCAATAGCCAGGCCGTCAAGCCAGTGTCTGTAAATTGGGGTGCCACAGCGACCCCTGCGCGAGAAGCCCTGGATCGTCGGGCAAGACGTAGCGAACGACTGACATCTGAATTAGGTCTGCGAACCAACTCCGCCTCGGCCAGCGAGGAGCCACCAGGATGGTTGGTACCCCCTCCTGGGCTATCTTGCGCAGCACTCGGCACAGGAGTGGAAACGGAGGGAACGCATAAAGGAGCCTGAACTCCGTCCAAGGAATTGCCAGAGCGTCTGTGGCAAAGGCCAGAGGATCTCTCGACAGAGAGATGAATCTCGGGAGCTTATGATTGTGTCTGGACGCAAATAGTTCCACGCCCGGCTGACCCCAGCGGAGACAAGAGCGTGAAAAAAATCTTGTTGCTGAGAGACCATTCCCCCAGGCGCAAGGCGCTCAGGGAGTCTGCCTCCTGGGTCTCTATCCCAGGAATATAAACCGCCGAGATGCAGGGAACATTCTCCTCTGCCGAAGTCAGAATCTGGGTCACCTCCTTGAGGGCTCGCTTGCTCCGAGTCCCGCCTCAGTGATTTATGTAGGCGACAGCCGTCTGATTGTCCGAGCGAACCTGAATCGCACGACCCCTTAGATGGGGAGTCAAGTAAAGAAGCACCACCGGATCGCTCTCAACTCCAAGATATTTATAGGTAAGTGGGCCTCCTGTGGCCCCCACTGACCCTGGATCTTCTGAGTCAGCCAAAAGCCGCCCCAGCCGGTCAGGCTGGCGTCCGTGGTGACAATCTCCCACTGTGGAGGCAGAAATGACTTGCCTACCAGCAGATTTCTGGAGTCCAGTCACCACAAAAGGGACTGCCTGGCCGGGGGAGACAGTGAAAACTCCTTTTACAGTGACTCCTGCGTCCGATCTCAACTGGTCAACAGATTCAACTGAAGAGGTCTCAAGTGGAACTGAGCAAAGGGCACTGCCTCGAAGCATGACACCATCAGGCCCACAGTTTCATCCCCACCATCGAGGGAGTGATTGAAGACTTGGGATAATTGACTACCCAACCGAAATCCTCGAGAGTGGACAACGCGGTCCGGGTGTCGCTCTCGGCCTGAAGAAGAGACTGAGCTGCAATCAGTAAATCGTCCAGATAAGGCAGCACGTGAATGCCCTGGATACTCAGGATAGCCTGACGCCCGCCAGCACCTTGGTGAACACACGGGGGGCTGAGGATATTCCGAATGGCAACGCCACAAACTGGTAGTGCTGATCCTCCAGCGCAAACCTCAGGAACTTTTGATGCCCCTGGAATATAGGGATGAGCAGATAAGCATCCTTGATGTCCACCGTGGTCAAGAAGTCGCCAGGTCGAAGCGAGCTCACTGCAGACCGTAAGGTCTCCATGCGGAAATGTCTGACTCTAACAAACCTGTTGAGACCCTTCAGGTACAGGATGGGTCTCAGCCCTGACCCCGTTCCTGCCGAGGCATGGGACAAATCACACCTGACAGCAGAAGGTGTTGGACGGCCAACCGCAGGCCTTGTGCCGTCAATGGGTTCTGGGAAATCCGTGACTGAAGAAATCTTGAGGGCGGCCAGACTTCCAGCTCTATTTTGTAACCAGAGGAAACCACCTCCTGAATCCACCGATCTGAAACGCGCTGCCTCCAGACGTGATCAAATAGCAGAAGCCGTCCCCCCAACCAGATGGGTGAGGGCGCCCCCTCATGCCAGAGGGGCATGGGCCTGAATCCCCAGGAGGGATTGGGTCGGCCGCGGGACCTACCTCGTCACCAGGAATCTCTGCGAGCACCTGAAAATGAAGAGCCTCTTCCTCCTCGAAGGAGCGATAGGCAGATGAACCCCGAAAGGGCCGCACAGACTTTCGTCGCTGAGGGAGTTTTCCATTCTTGACCAGGA
The DNA here is from genome assembly GCA_027917425.1 of Gastrophryne carolinensis. NCBI lineage: Eukaryota > Metazoa > Chordata > Amphibia > Anura > Microhylidae > Gastrophryne > Gastrophryne carolinensis. Next base: position 421,621,175 of record CM051234.1, on the reverse strand, counting down.
GGTCCAGACGCTCCCCAAACCGTCTGTGACCCACAAAGGGAATACTAGTGAGTGCCTTCTTGGCCGGCAAGGTGAAGGCATGACAGACCAACTGATCCATGCGCTTGTCAGCTGGATCACGTAGGGAAGCAGTTGGGTGAAGGCATGACCGTAGTGTTGGACAGACCCGACACGGGGACATCCACCTCGGGAGGACGGGACCATAGCCGGACCAGCTCCTCGGGAAAGGAATACCACCTGTCCAGGCCCTTAGAAACCGACGGTAACTTTCCCATTCCTTGAAAATCATGTTAGAAAAAAAAAAAAAAAAGGGCTGCTCAGGAAAGACTCGTCTCTGTCTCTCAGTCCGAAACAATCCACCCTGCTTCCTCTTAGCCACTCTAAGAGAGACAATGTGCAGCATCTCAAGGATCGCAGTCAGCAACCGCTCCGTATCATCAGGGAGCCATGTATCCTCATCCGAGGAAGAACCGGGCCCACTATCAAGGCCAACACCTCCAAAGAGATTATCATCATCTCCATCATTATCAGAATAGACCGGCTCAATATGCCGCCTCTTACTTGTGGCCTTTCAGGAGCTGAGCGAGAGATCTATCTCTCAAGGCAGGCCACTCGACACGCCAAATCAGATTGGGACCCCCTACTGGCTTCCTCCTCGCTGGGGGCTGAGAGCAAGCGCGGGGGTTCTGGAGAGGCCGTAGGCAATAACGGGCTAGAGGCTGATACGCCCGCCCGATCATTCTCCGAGACAACACTTCTGGCACAAGTGACACAACCGTGCCGAGTCCGCCCAGAGGGCTAGCACGCACATGGGGCAGAGCTTCACCCGCCCAGATGGGGTCCCAAGCTCACTATCACCAGAAGCCTCCATTATGGTGATTTGAGTTATGTTAACAGGTACAAGGCACTAACGACCCAACCTGGCTAGCCCGCAAGAAATAATCCCTCTTAAGTGATCCCTCTTTACAGGGAGAGGGCGTGGAGAGAGAGGGGGGGTGGCCGGAGGCCAAGAGGAACCACAACCCTTAATATCAAGGGGCCCACCTGGAAGACACAATGTGAACAACATATAAGCAGCACATGCCCAGCACATAAAAGACAATGTGTCAATAGGGACTCAAGACACCGCTCAAAGGGCCGACAGAGACGACAGCAGAGTGCAGGAGGAGAAGAGGGCGTGGATCAGCCAGCAGCACACGTTCCTCGAGGGGCGGGCCGCTTGACCGTGACGCAAAAAGCGTCATCGTGCGACCCCCCCCGGACGGCGCGAAAATCCCCAATATGGCGGAGGGCCCCGCAACATCAGGCGGCCCAAGGAGGAGTCCAGCAGAATCGCGCAGCCAGCGGCGGGGCCCACAGCCCCAGACATACTCCGCCCGTTCAGCACCGACGCCCCCCCCCCTCTCACAGCGCGGCAGCATGAAGGAGAGGAGAGAGAGCGGAGCGACGAGGGAGCGAGGAGGGTGAGCATGTAGTTGCTGAGTATCCAGCTCTGCCTGTTGGAAGGACTTAGAAGCGATAAGCATGTCGTCCAAGTAGGGAAGAATGCGCATGCCCTGAGATCTCAGCAGAGCCATCGCTCCTGCCAGCACCTTGGTGAATACCCTGGGAGCCGAGGCGAGACCGAAGGGCAAGGCCACAAATTGGTAGTGCTGATCCTCCAGAGCAAACCTGAGGAATCTCGGATGACCTGGAAAAATAGGTATGTGAAGGTAAGCATCCTTGATGTCTACAGAGGTCATGAAGTCCCCTGGGCGTAGGGAATTCACAGCGGAGCGCAGAGTCTCCATGCGAAAGTGTCTGAATCTGACAAATTTGTTGATGCGCTTTAAATCCAGAATGGGTCTGATGGACCCATCCTTTTTGGGAACAACGAAAAGATTGGAATAATAGCCTTTGCCCCTTTCCGTCAAGGGTACCCAGCAGAAGACTCCCAATTCCAGAAGGCCTTGGACAGCAAGGGACAGACCCTGAGCGGACAGGGGGTTTTGAGCTAACCGGGGATTTGATGAATCTTGGGGGCGGCCAGGCTGCAAACTCTATCTTGTAACCGGAGGACACTACCTCCTGAATCCATCGGTCTGAGACATGACGCCTCCAGACGTGAGCCAAGAGCCGAAGCCGTCCCCCCACCTGGATGGGTGAGGGCGCCCCTTCATGCCTGAGGGGGCTTGGGGGAGGACTTAGGCTTGGGACCCCAGGAGGGGCCAGGGCGGCCACGTCCTCTGCCCCAAAAATCTCTGCGGGCTTCAGCAAAGGAAGCTCCCTGTCCAATTCTGGAGCCATGGAAGGAAGGAAGAAAGGCACCTGAACCCCGAAAGGACCGGGGCTGCCTTCTACACTGAGGTAACTTGCCTCCCTTAGCAAACAAGTCCAGACATTCCCCAAAGAGGCGCAGCCCCTTGAAGGGAAAACCAGTGAGAGCCTTCTTAGCAGCGTTGTCAGCCGCCCACTGGCACAGCCATACCGAGCGGCGTATCGCCACCAAGAAGGCAGATGCCCTGCCACACATTCTAATGGTATCATCCAAGGCAGAGAAAACATATGCAACAAATTCTTTACAACGCAGAAGAGCTCTATACTCTTCACTACCTGCATCACCACATCATCAGGGGCCCCATCTAAGAGACCCCTGTGCAGGCTTTTAATAGCAACCGCCGTAATGGCAGAGGCACAGAATGGACGCAGTGCGGTCCCCACACAGGTAAAGGCATGGCAAGCCAGCTGATCTATGCGCCTGTCCTCCCCATCCCTCAGTGTAGTAGAGACAGGGGAATGCATGATAGATGTGTTGGACAACCCCAGAACTGGTGCATCCACCTCGGGAGGACATGACCATCGTTTAACCATCTCAGTGGGAAAGGGATACCTCTTATCCCAACTCTTTGGCACCCCGGGAAGCCGGCTAGGCCGTTCCCACTCTTTGAGCACCAGATTATTAAAGTGAGTTTGCTCAGGAAACTCCAAGCGTGGTTTAACAGTATGAAACAGCTCCCCCTGCTGCCGCGGAGCCATGGCAGGAGGAGAGATACAGAGTACTTCAAAAATGTGAGCTAAAAGCCTGTCAGTATCATCTGAAGCCCAGGGGTCAGACCCAGAATCGGCACCATAAACCTTAGGCTGATCCTCAGGTGATTCTGAATCAGAAAATAATTCCCCCTCTTCCAGGAGGGTATAACCGGTAACGTCAAAAAATTCCTCAGCCTCCATAGGAAAGAGTAACACCAGGTGATAAATGCCGCTTCTTAGCAGAAGCCTTACGCAGGCCAGACCCAGCAATATGTCTTTCAATGCTGGCCACCCATGCAGCCAAATCAGGTTGAGACTCCCCACTGGTATGCACCTCACTAGGAGTCAGATGTAAACGTGAGGTGGGTAGGCGAAGCCAGAGGGAGTGCAGGCCCAGCCACCGGTAACCCAGACTGCAGTGCAAGCGTGTGCTGGGCGCAGGGTACACACACCCTGACATCATCACTTATAGGGGATACCCCACACACAGCCGGGCTTGTCCCGAAGGAACCCCAAGCACATTATCCTGAGAAGCCTCCATATGGTGATTATTGTGGCACAATCGGCTGATTGACGCTAATAAAGCTACCCGGGATGCCCCAATAGCCGCTAGGGAAGTGGGAGACAATGGATCACAAAAGCCCTCCAAGGAGTTAACGCTAATTAAGGGGATAGGACCAGGAGAAACCACAAAAAAAAGTTTGACCCGCCTGCAAGACATAAAACAAAGATCCCGTAAGCATAATACAATGAAGGTACAAGGAAAAGCCAGCCCGCAGGGGCACTTACGGACCGCGATAGGGAGATACCAGACACGCAGCACAGGAGCTCCAAAATGGCGCCAGCATATACCTCGAGGGGCGGGCCGCGGAGAAGTGATGCGGAAAACGTCATCCGCAAGGCCAGCCCCCCCGAAGAACACAAAAACGCGCCCCCGTGACAAGGCCAGCCGATGACAGCGCAGGAGCGGCGGCAATAATAAAAAACCCGAATCACAACATGGATATACAAAGTTAACACATACACCACCCCCCACCCCCGAGATCTACCCAGGGAGAGCGAAGGGGAAGCAGCGGCCGGCCTAAGAGAAGCCTGAGGGGACAGGGGGCGAAGGGCCAACGGCCGCGGGAGGGACATCCCATAAGGTTCACCACGGGCCTATACCGTCTACCCTTTGGTGGGGGACTGCGGTTGGAGCAGCGCTCCTTTGCACCTGACAGCGGTGCTGCCTACGATCACCCAACCAGCGCAGCCTAAGCTGGGAGGCAGTGAAAAGAAAACGGGTGGAAATAGTCCTACAGCTCCGCTCACCTGCGAGTAGAAAGAGCCATCTTCTAGTCATCGCAGCCCAGACTGCAGAGAAGAACTGGGGAATTATGGTATATATGGGGCCGGGAGGAGACACTTTTCTGTCTCTGCAGTCCAGCGCCATCTACTGGATGTATTACCCAAGAGTAAGGAATATCTTCTGGAACAGGACGTGCTGTATACTTAGAATAACGTTTTTGACTTAAAACTCTGGTAAACATGTTTTTCAACCTTATCTTCAGAAAGCACATCTTAAATTCACTTTTGAAAAACATGTTTTTGACTTAAAACTTTGGTAAACATGTTTTTTGCTATATCATAGTTGTTTTTCACATTCTGGACATGTCAGGGCATATTCCTGGCTTACAATTGCTATGCTATAACACTATGATCACAAAATGTCTGCCAGTGGCATCCATCTTAGAACACAAAATGGTGGATGGTAATAACATTTATACAAAATGACGGACAAGATCTAGACAAAATGGCGGACAAGATAGCGGCCAGGTTGCCATTTCACCTATTATTATCACAGGGCAGGGAGGGCATAAGCCACGTGGGCAATTAGTGGTTCCCCCCCCAAATAGGCTCACCATCAGCCTATGGCCGGCTACCCTTTAGGCAGGGTCTGCGGCCCAGAGCCTAGCTCTGCCAACGCCTGACCTCGGCGTTCACCCTACCTTCACCGTCCCGATCAGCCAAAGCTGGGAGGCAGTAGTGGGTCCAACGGGAACGGTGGCAATAAGGATGCAGCGGCCGACAGGCTAGGAGGCCCCGCTCAGCTGCAGTATTCCAGGAGAGAGTATCCATACGATCCTTATGCAGCAGACTGCAGGAAGAACACTGGGGAATCATAGAGAGACATCTGTTTTATAGGAGGCCGGGAGGAGCGACAGCTTTTGATCCTGCAGTCAGGCGCCACCTGGCGGTGGATTACCCAACTGTCATTACTTCTGGGATGACCTGGACTGGATATAGTGAAAAGATGGTTGAGTCACGTTTCAGTCACAAGATACCCCCACATGCCACTTCCACCACATCCCCTGGATCTTGGACGCCCCATCTTGAAACTAAACCACACTCGCATGGGATGGAGCGCGCACAGAGCTGGGGGATGCGGCTTTGTGTCATTCTCAGCAGCAGCTGCACAGAGACCGGAGCAGCACTGGCCAGAATATATGGAAAGGTTTTCTTTTTCTTTGTAACCCTGGGGGGTATAACCTTTTATCCCCTGACTTTTCTGTCCAGCTCTCGTGTTTTAAACTGACCAATCAGCAAGATTGAGCACACTAACGTGCAGTGGCGCCAGTCCCCTCCAAGATGGAATTGCACAACACCACGTGGCCATTGCCCACACGCTACATGAAGCCGGGGGGTTTGCATGTGCATGCGCAGGAAGAAGGAGCGGCAGCTGTGGTGCTGCTCCATCCTCTGGCCTTCCAAAGCCGAGGCAGCCTGGCCAGGAGTGCAGGATATGTGAGTATACTTTATTTTCAACCTATGGGGAATGGAAGGGGGGGAATGCCACACTGCTTATGGTATGGAGGGGGATGTCACGCTGCATATAGGAGGAGGGGGAGGGAATGCCACGCTGCCTATATGGGGGGAATGGGATGGTGGATGAATGCCACACTACCTATGGGGAATGGTTTTGGGGGTAATGCCATACTGCCTATGGGGAATGGGATTAAGGGAATGTCACACTGCCTATGGGGAATGGGATGGTGAGAATGCCACACTACCTATAGGGAAAGGGATGGTGGGAATGCCACACTGCCTATGGGGAATGGATGCCATACTGCCTATATGGTAATGGGAGGGGGATGAATGACACACTGCCTATATGGTAATGGAAGGGGGGATGAATGCCACACTTCCTATATGGGAATGGGAGGGAGGATCAACACCACACAGCCTATATGGGCAACTGGATGGGGGAATACCACACTACTATTTGGGGGATTCTGCACCTTGCCTATTATTTGGTTCTTGGGGGTGTGGAGTTTTAGCACAACATTTGGTTAAGAATATTTTTTTTCTTAGTTTCCTCCTCCCAATCCTAGGTGCATGTTACAGGTAGGTGCACATTTATGGCGAACAATTTGGTAAGTGTTTCCTTTTATTAATGTAGCATCAATTTCATTATTATGTCAAGTACTTTAAAGCATCTATCTTATTGTAGTAACCATAACAAGCAGCTGAGGTCCTGGTGCTCCCCACACAAGTTGAGATGACAGCTTACATTACCATAGTAAGCGCAGCAAGGACTTTGAACGATTTATATTTTGTCTTCCCAGAATCAAGGATCTCACCGTATTTACAAGTCTTTCTCGGTCATTACTGTTGCCCACATGACAGACTGTTCCCTCAACATTCAGCCCTTCTTCCTTCAGTTCCTTTACTGCTCTATCCACATTGCTTTGTTTCCGGCTACTTATAAGTACCCGAGCTCCATCCCGAGCCAGCTTACGAGCAATAGCCAAACCAATCCTGTGAAGGGGGAGACAGACAAAATGGTTTGGTTCATTTTCAAAATATTTTTTTATTTCTCGTAATTGCGTAATTCCCACCAGACAAGGATTACGCAATTACGAGAAATAATTGTCACAATAAATTAAACCTGTATGCTATAGTTGCACAAAATCTTTCCAAGAGGTGAGCCACAAAAGCTAGGCTTCAGGAAAACCATAAAAGCAAAGAGTGAGAAGCAACTAATGTCTGGACAAAAAAAGAAGGAAAACTAAATTAAAGCAGACCAAAACTCTTTTTAGCCAGCCCTGAGTTCTAAAAGACTCCAGGCTGATTCCTTCTCTCCAGAGCATGCTGATATGCAAGACCCAGCTGTGTGAAACCCCCTGGGATCACCGGTATACGTACCTTGCTGGTTATTCCACTGTGCTTCCTAGGGTTGCAATTGCATCACTGGTAGGACTGAGGCACACTCTGTAACTCAGCCATTCAGGTAGACTGGGGAGTGGGAGCGTGCCCTATACTGTTAGGAAACTGGGGATGTGGGTAAGGCATCCCTGTAAGCACCTTGCAAATCTGAGATAATATATGAGTTAATCAGCAATTTCTAAATTGCTAGGTGGGAGTGGCTAGCACAGGAAAATATGCGCAATTACTCTGAAACAAAGCAATGTTGTAGGAAGATGGATGCCTCCAGATGTGCCAGGTGGAGCATCCATGGGGGGGGGGGGCTAGGAAGGGGTTTGCTCCACTTTAAAGGCAAAGAAAAAAAGGTAAGAAATCTGAGTACAGGACAGAGGATAATAAGATGAAAAATGGACAGAGATCACAATGGGGTGAAGGAGGAGAACAAATATCATATCATGACGTGTGGGGAGCCAAAGAGCTCACAAATAGAAGCTTGGTCAAGGATCAATAGCACAAAAGTGTGGACAGTCATTAAAGTGGCTCAAAACCCAGCTCGATCAGGAATGGAATCTAAAAGATTCCAGGGCCAATCAATTCCCTCCCCCCCCAGGGTATCCAAATTTGGGATTCCCTGCTGTGTGAAACCGCCAGGTTGCCCCGTTCACTCACCTTTGTTACTGCTTCAATGGAGCATGCGCGGACCGCATCCCAGCTATTCCTCTAGCAGGGTGAATGGCAAGTGCGGGCACGCCCCCTTTTAGAGGGAAGCGGGGGATGCGGCCACCAGCGCACTCGGAGCCGCTGGACTTAGACACCGTCTTAGATGGCGTGACGTCAGCAGCTCCGAGCACGCTGATTGGACGAGCGGGTGCGCATGCGCCATAGGACCGGAAATAGGCGAGTTTCTTCGGGCGATCTGGGGGGTTTCACAAGACCAAACCCAGGATAGTCAAAATCCTGGGTTTTGGTCTACATTAAGGGGGCACATAGACAGAGATCAATGATTAGCCGAACACTGTGCATTTCAGCACAGGACAACTCTCAGCCTTATTATTATTAAAGGACCTTTATGTAAAGGCATATTTGGCTATGGATTGCTGTGTTATTGATTTGAAAAATGCCCAGCTGTCATACGACAATGGTTGCCATGTCTTAAAGTGTTACTGCTAAGTGTCTGGAACAAGCCTGGAAACATAGGAAGCTTATGACAGAAAAAAGACCACATGGTCCATCTGGTCTGAGCTGTAAATGTTCTCTTTACTTTAGGATACCTTAGGATAGATATATGCTTATCCCAGACATATTTACTGCTGATTCTCCAACTATCCTTGAAGGAAGTTTGCTCTAAATTTATTAAATTGCTCTGGATATTCCCCCAACTAGCTTTTTTACTCTAGGCCAGGGGATCCCTAACAGGTGGTACTAGTACCACTGGTGGTACTTGAGCTGCTCACAGGTGATATTGGACAAAGCTGTAGACTTGTCCTGCATCTGTACCCCAACCTGATCTGCTGCCATCTGCAACTCAAGCATGGTTTGCACCATAAATACAAACATTTTACAATATTTTTGTGTTATTCATTTACTGAATAAAAATAACATTTTGTGAATACTCACCTGTAAAATGGGTATTATAAGTATTTCACACACCCCGCTTCAAGACATTCATTACATGAGGGTAATACTGTCCTGTAGATGGCGATATTGCAGAGATGTAAGGAAAAAAAAAAAGAGAGCCCCTCCCGGTCCATAAATACCTGGGACCTCCCACTCATCACCCAGTATAAAGATAGCAGTAAGGTAAGGGACCAGGAAGAGCCAAAAATAAATCACAACAACGCAAAGTTCACCAAATAAAGGATCCAGAATACAAAAGGGCAGGTGAAGCAGGGTGTGTGACATACTTATAATACCCATTTTACAGGTGAGTATTCACAAAATGGTATTAATCTAAGTATGTCACACACCCCGCTTCAAGACATTCATTACATGTGGGACATCCAATAGCAGTGTCCATAAAGGGCGGGGATCCAAAACAAGGCAATAAAGCACGACTTAAACCACTGCAGCTTGCAGAACTTTGCGGCCAAAAACAGCATCCGCTGAGGCCCGCACATCAACCTTATAAAACTTAGAAAAAGTGTGAACAGAAGACCAAGTAGCGGCCTTACAAACTTGCTCAACAGAGGCCTGGTGCTGAAAAGCCCAGGACGCCCCAACAGCACGAGTAGAATGAGCAGTAACACGAAAAGGGGGAACCTTTCCCTTAGCAGAATAGGCCCCAACAACGGCCTGAAGAATCCATTTACTAATGGAAGACTTGGCGGGCGCCAAACCTTTCCTGGGCCCGGAGGGCACCACAAAAAAGGCATCCGTCTTACGAAAAGAAGACGTTACCACCAAATAGTACTTCACACAGCGAACCACATCCAAGGAATGCAAGGCCCTCTCCTTATTGCTGGGCATAGGACACAAGGAGGGCAAAACAATGTCCTGATTTAGATGAAAGGCAGAAACCACCTTAGGAAGGAAATCCGGCTTGAAACGGAAAACCACCTTGTCCTGATGCCTCTCAAAATACGGAGCCTGAATGGACAAAGCCGCCAACTCAGAGGCACGCCGAACAGAAGTGATAGCAACCAAAAATGCCACCTTCTGCATAAGCGAAGACAAGGCAATATCATGCAAAGGCTCAAAAGGAGGACCCTGAAGAGCAGAAAGAACCAAATTCAAATCCCAAACTGGGAGCAAAGGCTTCCTAGGAGGCCGCACATGCGTAACCCCCTGGAAAAAGGTCTTAACCAGAGGATGGAGAGCAAAAGACCTTTGAAAGAAAACCGCCAGGGCAGCTCTGCCCCTTCAGAGTACTAAGCTGGAGCCCCAGGTCCAGACCATGTTGAAGAAACTCCAGAATTCTGGAAATAGAAAACTCCCTACAAGGCAACGCCCCGACCTCACACCAATCAATATAAGACCTCCAAGTCCTATAGTAGATGGTAGAGGAAGACCGCTTCCTAGCGCTAACAAGAGTCCGAATCACAGCATCGGAAAGACCTTCCTCCTTCAAGAGGTTTCAGCAGCCACGCCGTCAAAGCCAGCGTTTGTAAATTGGGGTAAAGTAGTTGACCCTGAGTGAGCAGATCCGGCAGCAGGGGCAGAGCGAACTGATCCTCTGCCAACCTTACCACATCTGCGAACCAAACCTGTCTTGGCCACCTTGGAGCCACCAGAATTGCTGACGCGCCCTCCAGGGCCAGCTTGCGCACCACTCTGGCCACCATGGGAAACGGAGGGAACAGGTACAGAAACCCCAGATCCCTCCAGTTCAGAGACATGGCATCCACTGGCAGAGCCCGCGAGAGAGACACAAATGCCGGAAGTTTGTGATTGTGACGAGAGGCAAAGAGGTCCACCACCGGAGACCCCCACCTGAGGCAAATCAAGCGAAACACCTTGGGGCTGAGAGACCATTCCCCCCCGGCGAGATGAGAACCTGCTCAGAGAGTCCGCCTCCGTGTTCTCCACTCCCGAAATGTAAACTGAAATGCACGGGACATGGCTCTCCGCCCAGGCCAGAATCAAAGACACTTCCCTGAGGGCACTCCTGCTGCGAGTCCCTCCCTGGTAATTGATGTAGGCGACCGCCGTCGGATTGTCCGACCGAACCTGAACCGGCAAGCCCTGCAACTGATGAGTTAAGCGAAACAGAACCAACCTGATGGCTCTCAATTCCAGCACATTGATGGGCTTGTGAGCCTCCTGAGGCCCCCACAGACCCTGAAACTGACGATCCTTCCAGAAACCCCCCCATCCTGACAGGCTGGCATCCGTGGTGACCGTCTCCCAACAAGGAGTCAGAAAAGATCTGCCCCTCAACAGATTGATTGGATCCAGCCACCAATGAAGGGAACGCCAAACCCGGGGGGTCATCAGGAAAGACTGATCCAACGACAGTGGAGACCTGTCCCAGGCCGCCAACAGATGGAGCTGGAGCGTCCTTGTGTGAAACTGAGCAAAAGGAACCGCCTCGAAGGAAGCCACCATCAATCCCACAGCCTCATCCCCAGCCTGATGGCCGGACGAGGGATGGACAGGAGAAGCCGAGCCAACTCCTGAATCAAGAGAACCTTGGACTGAGGAAGAAACACCCTGGCCTGGGAAGTATCCAGAGACAATCCCAGAAAAGACACTACCCTGGACAGAGAAAGGGAGGACTTGGGGTAGTTGATCACCCAACCGAATCTCTCCAGAGTGGATACCACAGACCTGGTGTCCAACTCCGCTTGGCTGAAGGAAGACGCCATAATGAGAAGATCGTCCAGATATGGCACGATGCGGATACCCTGGTCTCTGAGGAGAGCCATCACCCCAGCCAGCACCTTGGTGAACACCCTTGGAGCCGAGGTAAGACCGAAAGGAAGAGCCACAAACTGAAAATGCCGATCCTCCACCACGAACCTGAGAAATCGCTGGTGCGCCGGAAAGATTGGAACATGCAGGTAAGCCTCCTTGATGTCTATGGACGTCATAAAGTCCCCCTGACGAAGAGAGTAGATAGCTGAACGCAGTGTTTCCATGCGGAATTTCCACGGACGGACGAACCTGTTGAGGATCTTCAGATCCAGGATGGGCCGAACAGAGCCGTCTTTCTTGGGCACCGTGAACAGATTGGAATAAAAGCAATAAAAGGCTTATTAAACACTTAACACGGGAGAAGGGCCACCGCCCTCTAAGGAGAAGGGCATCCGGAGAGGGGAAAACCACCCAGGGTGTAATGGCCAAGGGACAGGGCATCCCAAACCGGGGTCACCGCCTACCCTCTAGTATAGGGTCTCACGGTGGAGCATAAGCTCCTAAGCACCTAGGGTGCCATCCACCCTCACCCGGAGCAGCAGCCTAGGCTGGGAGGCAGGGTAAATCAACAAGGGATCCGGGCGGAAATAGAGAAATAGCGGGCCGGGAGTCATCCCGGCTACCTGAAATCCCCCTGTGCAAGGAGGAGACATCATCTTCTGACTTGCTCGCCGTCTGCAGAGATGAAAGACTGGGTGATGAGTGGGAGGTCCCATGTATTTATGGACCGGGAGGGGCTCTCTTTTTTCCTTACATCTCTGCAATATCGCCATCTACAGGTCAGTATTACCCACATGTAATGAATGTCTTGAAGCGGGGTGTGTGACATACTTAGAATATGGTGTTTTATATGTTTTATTAAAGTGTTTGGCAAGTCAAAACCTAAAAATACCCTTTTGTGAATACTCACCTGTAAAATGGGTATTATAAGTATGTCACACACCCCACTTCAATCATTCATTATTACACTTGGGTTTACTCGCCGCTAGGTGGCAGTGTTGCAGAGATCTCCAAAAAAGCAAGCAAGCCCCTCCCGGTCTATACATACCTGGTACCTCCCAACAATTCCCCAGTGTTCAAACAGCAGTAAGACAAGGTACCAGGAACAAACAATTGTAACCCTCAACTGTAAATAACAAAACTGCACCATATAAAGAACCAGGATACCAAAAAGGGCGGGTGAAGTGGGGTGTGTGACATACTTATAATACCCATTTTACAGGTGAGTATTCACAAAATGGTATTATTCTAAGTATGTCACACACCCCACTTCAATCATTCATTATTACACTTGGGACATCCAACAGCAGTATCCAGAAAAGGGCGGGTATCCAACCAGGCAATAACGCAGAAAAAACTTAAACCACTGCAGCCTGCAGAACCTTGCGGCCAAAAACAGCATCCACTGAGGCCCGCACATCAACCTTATAAAACTTAGAAAAAGCGTGAACCGAAGACCAGGTAGCAGCCTTACAAACTTGTTCAACAGAAGCCTGGTGCTGAAAAGCCCAGGACGCTCCAACCGCACGAGTAGAATGAGCTGTAACACGAAAATGGAATTAGCCGGAGCCAAGCCCTTCTTAGGCCCACAGGGCACCACGAAAAAGGCATCAGTCTTACGAAAAGAAGACGTAGTACGCAGATAGTACCTGACACAACGTACAACATCCAAACAGTGCAACGCACTCTCCTTGTCATTCCTAGGCATAGGACACAAGGAAGGAAGAACAATGTCCTGGTTAAAATGAAAAGCAGAGACCACTTTAGGAAGAAAGTCCGGCTTAAAACGAAAAACCACTTTGTCCTGATGCTTCTCAAAATAAGGAACCTGAATCGACAAAGCTGCCAACTCTGAAACACGCCGAACCGAAGTGATGGCCACCAGAAAGGCAACCTTCTGAGTCAGAGTGGACAGAGCAATATCCTGCAGAGGCTCAAAAGGAAGAGCCTGAAAAGCAGAGAGCACCAAATTCAAATCCCAAACTGGGAGCAAAGGCTTCCTAGGAGGCCGCAGATGCGAAACCCCCTGGAAAAAGGTCTTGACCAAAAAATGGCTTGCAAAAGACCTCTGAAAAAAGACAGACAAGGCAGAAACCTGCCCCTTCAAGGTACTCAGCTGAAGACCAGAGTCCAGCCCCGATTGAAGAAATTCCAAAATCCTAGAAATAGAAAAGACCCTGCAGGGCAAAGATCTGGCCTTACACCAATCAATATAAGATCTCCAAGCCCTATAATAGATGGAAGAGGACGACCTCTTCCTAGCACTAACAAGAGTCCGAATGACCGAATCCGAAAGACCCTCCTCCTTCAAGATGGAGGTTTCAGCAGCCAAGCCGTCAAATCCAGCGTTGGTAAACTGGGGTAACACAGATGACCCGGAGTGAGAAGAACTGGCCGAAGAGGCAGATCGAACTGATCGACTGCCAGACGAACGATGTCTGCAAACCACACCCGCCTTGGCCACCTTGGAGCCACGAGAATGGCGGGAACTCCTTCCTGAACCAGCTTTCGCAGCACCCTGCCTAGCATGGGAATCGGAGGAAACAGATAAAGAAACCCCAGGTCCCTCCAGCTCAGGGCCATGGCATCCGCCGCCAGAGCCAGAGGATCCCGAGACAGTGACACGAATGTCGAAAGCTTGTGATTGTGACGAGAGGCAAACAGATCCACCTCCGGCGTCCCCCACCGAAGACACATAGACCGAAACACTTGGGAATGGAGAGACCATTCCCCCCGGCGGGACGAACACCGGCTCAGGCAGTCTGCCTCCGTGTTCTCCACTCCTGGAATGTAAACTGCCGAGATGCAAGGGACATAAGTCTCTGCCCAAACTAGAATCAGAGACACTTCTCTGTGGGCTCCCAGACTGCGAGTCCCTCCTTGGTGATTGATGTAAGCAACCGCCGTCTGATTGTCCGATCGACCCTGAACCGGCAGGTCCTGTAAATGATGCGTCAAGTGGGACAGAACCAACCTGATGGCTCGTAACTCCAGAACATTGATGGGCAAGTGAGCTTCCTGAGGGTCCCACTGCCCCTGAAACTGAAGATCCTTCCAGAAACCTCCCCATCCTGGCAAACTGGCATCCGTAGGGACAGTTTCCCAAAGCGGGGTCAGAAACGACCTGCCCTTCAGAAGATTGTCCGGGACCAACCACCACCGAAGGGACTGCCGGACCCGAGGGGACATCCGGAAGGACCGATCCAACGACCGCGGTCGCCGGTCCCAAGACGCCAAAAGATGAAGCTGCAGCGTCCACGTGTGAAACTGTGCGAAGGGAACTGCCTCGAACGAGGCCACCATCAACCCCACCAGTCTCATCCCCAGCCGGATGGACGGGCGAGGATTGGAAAGAAGAAGCTGAGCCAATTCCTGAATCAAAAGAACCTTGGCCTGAGGGAGAAAAACTCCGTGCTGGCAAGAGTCCAAGGACATCCCCAGAAAGGTCACCACCCTGGCCGGAACCAGAGAGGACTTGGGGTAACTGATCACCCAACCGAAACTCTCCAGCATAGACACCACCATGCCAGTGTCCCCTTCGGCTTGACAGAGGGAAGGTGCCATGATGAAAAGATCGTCCAGATAAGGTACAATGCGAATCCCTTGAGCTCTGAGCAGGGCCATCACCCCTGCCAACACCTTGGTGAACACTCTCGGAGCCGAGGTGAGACCGAATGGAAGAGCTACGAACTGAAAATGCCGATCCTCCACCACAAAGCGAAGAAACCTCTGATGAGCCGGAAAAATCGGAATGTGAAGGTACGCGTCCTTGATGACTATGGACGTCATAAAGTCCCCCTGTCGAAGCGAGCCGATCGCAGACCGCAGGGTCTCCATGCGAAACTTCCGGGGACGAATAAACCGATTGAGAAACTTCAAATCCAGTATCGGACGGAACGACCCGTCCTTCTTGGATACAGTGAATAGATTGGAATAATACCCTCGCCCCACCTCCGAAGAAGAGACCGGGCAGAAGACTGCCAATTCCTGGAGATTCAGTACCGCCGCCAGGAGCCCCTGCGTAGCCAAAGGGTCTGAAGGTACCCGAGACCTGAAAAACCTTGGGGGAGGGCGAGACACGAACTCCAGCTTGTAACCGGCCGACACCACCTCCCGGATCCACCTGTCCAAGACCTCCTGGTCCCATACCCGGGAGAAGAATCGCAACCGTCCCCCCACCCGTACGGGTGAGGGCGCCCCCTCATTGCTGAGCGGGCTTGGCAGCTGACTTGGGCTTGGCGCCCCAGGCGTGAGCGGAACGGCCACGGCCTCTACCCCTGTTCCAACCTGCACCCCTGGAAGCCGAGAAGCCCGCACCCCTGCCGGCTCTGGCTCCCCGAAAGGACAGATTGAAAGGGGGGCCGCCCCCCGAAAGGAACGGCAACATTTTTTGAGCTGAGGCAAACTACCACCTTTGGCAACAGAATCCAGCTTTTCGCCAAAAAGCCTCAAACCCACAAAGGGAAGAGCCGTGAGCGATCTCTTAGAATCAAAGTCAACCGTCCACTGTCTCAACCACACAGAACGACGAATAGCCACCAACAGAGCAGAAGCCCTGCCACACATTAACATGGCATCATCCTGAGCGGCCAGGATAAACGACAAGAAGGAGCCACAACGCATAAGCGCAAGAAACTCCTCCCCAGAAGGATCCAAATCCACACCTAAATCCCTGACAATAGACCTAACCGCCAAGGCCAAAAGAGCCGAAGCACAAACAGGCCTCAAAACCGAACCCGCACAGACAAACCATGACGGGCCAGCTACTCAATCCGGCGATCCTCGCCGTCCTTGAGAGAAGTAGTGTCAGGAAGATGAACAGTCGCCGTATTAGACAGTCCCAACACCGGAGCATCCACCTCAGGAGGGACAGACCAACGCTTCAACAAGTCCGCCGGAAAGGGACATTTCTTATCCCAGCTAGGCGGTACCCCGACGAGCCGTGTAGGTTGCTCCCATTGCCTAAGGACAACGTCCTCAAAATGCTGTTGACTGGGGAACTCCAAACGCTGCTTGGATCCCCCAAAAAGCTGGCCCCTAGGCCGAGGAGCAGCCTCGGGAGGGTCCAAATCCAAAACCTCAAACATCCGAGTCAAAATGTAAGGAGCCCCCCTCAGCGCCCAGCAACTGCTGGCCCTCTGAATCATCTAATTCCTCGACCAGCTCGCCCTCTTCAAGGGGACGATTCGACCAATCCAAATCCTCAACAACCTCCTCATCGGAGTCCGGCGGAGGTGGAGATAAGTGTTTTCGCTCAGCCGACACCTTCTGAGCGGCCATGGCGGAGAACTTCTTCTCGAGGCTGGCCAAGCGGGCGCAGACCTCAGATTGCGAATCCCCACTCGTGACAGCGTCACACGGGGTCCGGAACAGCCGTGGAGGAGAGGGAGATGGCTCAGCCGATGAAGTACCAGGCACCGGGGTGCCGGACTGGCGCTCAATGTTCCGCTGTGCACATGGAATGCATAAAATGACATCATCCCCCGGGAGCGGAGTCCCACACCCCCCACATAGCCTGGATTGTCCCGAAGGACCGTTTCCGGAATCTCTGGCAGCCTCCATATGGTGAAATTTATGGTATTCGCAGAACCCAGGGATTTACGCAGTAAGCGACCCGGGATGCCCCTTTATCTACTATATATGTAAATAATATGTATATATATAAAAGGATATGTGTAATCATGTATCCCTGATGCTGGGAAAATTTGGCGGGAAGATATCCTAATAAGAATGTAACGCCACCAGCCCCCAGCTAGCCAGGTATATAAGACCGGGAGAGCCCTGCGGAAAGGGGTCCCAGGATCTGAAAAAGACACAAAAATCAATACAGGCACAGAAGACGCGGGAGCCAAGGTAGCCCCGTCCCCTCCAACCGGCCAACCAACACACGGGCCGCACCAGGCGCAGTCCCGCCTCCCCTACGCCGCCGCCAGCGACAATGGCGCCCGCATACACCGCCGCTCGGCCATCCTGAAAAGTCACACCACACATACACAAGACGGCAAGGCAGGGTGAAAAGGCCCCCAGTGAAACTACACGCCGCGAGCGCCGGGAGCCTAGCGCTCCCCCGCCAGGCTGGCCGGCGGCGCCGCTCGCACCGCCCGGCCCCGCCCACCGCCATTTCTCACAGGGACCCCAGAGAGCACGGGCGCCATTGTCGCAGCGCCAACCACTGAGCCAACCTAAATCAGCGGGTCGGCGGAACCCCGCCCGACCCGCCATCAGTGACGCCAGGCCGAGCCACACCGAGCCACCTGAAGAACGGGCAGTCCAGCGCGCACCAGCCACCCGTTCCCAGCACACCCTCCCACACACACACACACAGTGTAAAAACGCCTTCTGAGTTGGGAGGGAATAAAGCCTCTGTGCCTGATGTGTCAACTACCTAGATTAAGTGTAAGGGCATCCCACGTCCGGATCACCACTCCGGAATCCCACTATGCCCCACAGTATGGGGTCGAGCGGAGGAGCTAATCTCCTAGGCACCTAAGGTGGCAGGTACCTTTGCCCGGCCTCCAGCCTAAGCTTGGAGGCTACCATAAACAGGGGGAAAAACAAAAAAGAGCCAGGCAGAAATAGACCATGGGGGGGGGGGGGGGCCGGGGTAATACCAGGAGACTTCTTTCTTCTGTCTTGTCGCCACCTTGCAGAGAATAACACTGGGGAATTGTTGGGAGGTACCAGGTATGTATAGACCGGGAGGGGCTTGCTTGCTTTTTTGGAGATCTCTGCAACACTGCCACCTAGCGGCGAGTAAACCCAAGTGTAATAATGAATGATTGAAGTGGGGTGTGTGACATACTTAGAATATATAAATATCAGCAGCTTACTTTTTATTGAGTGGCTGCAGCACTATGCTTCCTCCTCTGTTTAACTACTTAATGAGGAAAATCCCTTCCTCCTTCAGCTTTCAGTCATCACCCTGCTGACCTGGTCCATCAATCAACCTTCAGTGGACCTAGAATGGAAACACCCCCCACTCCCTGCCCAGACGTCCTGATTGTCTGCCACTCTGCAGCTCTGAAACTCAGCCCTCCTCTCACCCTCATCACTGTGTTTCTCTTAATTTTTTATATCAATTGCCAATGCTCTAATACTTTTAAAGATAACCTAGGAACTAAAGGGTACTTTGTGAAAACTGATTGAAGTTTAGGACAGTGCAGTGTGTATCCTGAGACAATGGGACAACAATCAAGCTTGTCTTTAGTATAACTTTAATTATTTAGGTGACTAACAATGCCCACACACCACCCAAGTGGTACTTTATTTATTCAGAAAATGAAAAGTGGTACTTGATAAAACAAAGTGTTGGGAACCTCTAGGCTATACAAACTTGTTGCACGCTTTTTGACCAAGTCTATGTGATCAATGTCTTTTTGTAAGTGAGGTCTCCAGAATAGTATTCTAGCTCTATACAGCAGCATCACAACCTACTGTTGATGCCTCGAGCTATGCAGCCACACATCCTACTTGCTTTTCCCACTGCCTGGCTACACTATTTTTATGCTGTCTGACGACAATGCCCCAGCATACTCCCAGCATGAAATAAGAAGTCTAGACTACTGGTCCTGAGCAGGGCTTTTACCAAGAGGACAAACCTTGGCACAAGCATAATTAAGCATGTATCTGTTTAACGTATTCACAATAAAATATCCCAGTCCGAACAAATATAAATAACAATAACTAAAGTTCTGTTCAGCTGATTCGCCCAATACCGGTCGTTTAAAAATTTAGCAGTATTGGTGATCTTGCCCCCCCCCCCCCCCCCCAACCAGCATGGAGCAACCTCCATCCACTCCAGTTGATATGAATGGAGAGGGTGAGTCCAGCCACAGTGATTGATGCAAGGAAGCAGCAAGGCAACCATGAGTGAGTGAGGATGCCGTTGTCTGGATCCGTATTTTAAATTCCCAGATTATGCCTGATCAGTTATGCGGGGCTATTGGGGATTATAGATCTTTTATTATTTTTGCCCAGACATTTGCTTTAACTAGCTACAAATCAGCAAAGTGGGGAGCTTAGAAACCACTGGTGCTTCCTGAGCAAGGTATTACAATGTGACACCAGTTTACTAGAGATTAATTGGTGCACAAGTGGCCCACCACATGTAAGACAACAGTTATTATGATTCAAGCTTCTACATGCAAACAAAAGACATTCCCAGAGTGGACAAGAACAAAACTATGATACAAGGAGGGTCACTTGCAGGACATAAATTACCCATCAGTTGATGCCGTTACCAGAGCCACTTTGCCTTGGAGTTTTGGTAGGGTCTGTACTCCTCTGACACGCTGCATGATGTATGATCCTCTAACACCAGCCGATATGAGCCGTTGCAATGGCAAGCGAAGCATTGTGTACTCTGACCTGATACACACAAAAAAAATGGAGAGAGTAATGGGTTAAAAGTCCAAAGTGCAAATCACTTTACAGATCTGTGCTAAGGTTTATTATTAAATCATCAGCATTGCACAACAATAGTGCATCTACAATAATTGGGCAACAGCAGTCTATGACTTGCTCATGGTTAAGCCTGCTTCCACTTTTTGCAAACATCAGGTATACCATTCTCTTCCATCTGTCTAGTTCCCACCAGATCAGTTGCTTTGCAGTGTGTCTTAAAAAACCCTGCTGGATGCATATTGAAGCATGCTCCAATGGCTGGCTACGCCACCTACCGTACCAGGACTTGGAACGAACATCAGTGGTTGGCTGAGCAGCTGTGGGAATGAGGAAAAGGTGAGTTTTGGGTGATCCCGGGAATACCCACAGCGGGGCATCCCAAATCAGGATGTCCCCACCAGGAGCAACAAAACATAAGAAGTGAATATCTGGGGTTACGTTCCTCTTTAACAAAACCTTTTTTCTGAGCCCCTGCACGCCGCTCAACTGTCCTCCCAGCCCGAGTAGTGATCATAGTGACACCTCCAGTTTGGTAGTGGACTGGTTTTCAGAAAAAAAAATTTTTTTGCCGATCTCAAGAATGATGGCTGACATGTCAGCTTGCCTGTAGACTGGGACTGTAGACACAGGAACAAGGACCTATCACCAAAAAAGCAGAACAAAAGCCGGATTTACTTTCCCAGGTTTTGCTCCGTTGGGGCATCCCGAATCGAGATTCCCCGCTGTGGGAAACCCCCCTATTTGCCCGATCTGCTTACCTCCACCCCGGTGCAGGGGCTCCCGTTCAATAAAAGCCGCTTGCTGTGATGACATCTTTCAGCAAACGCCTCTAATTGGGATGAATAAGGAGCATGCCTCCCACATCCCACATGGGCGCACGCTCCTGTCCCAGCCCATCTCTCCATCGTCAACAATCAGAGCCGTTTGCCAAATCACTTCATTTGAACAGACGGCTCTGATGGACAGGAGCCCGCACATGCGATGTTGGACTGGGGAAAGGTAAGTGTTTTTCGGCACCCTGGGGGGTTTTCGCACAGCAGGGCATCTGGATTTGGAATGCCCCCAGGGAAAGCCAGCGGCCGAGCCTGGAATCTTTTAGAATCCAGGCTGGCCCCTGCTAGGTTTTGTTCCGCTTTAAAGAAGAAGCTTCTTGTTGATCCCATGGTGCATGTGTGCTCTTCTCCAATTAGTGGTCGGCATTCTATTCAGCTTTACTAAGCCATTCTGCGGTGCATGCATCAGCTGGAGGAAAGCAGGTTGTGAGATTGCCAGAGAGGTGACCATACTAAGTATCATATTGGGATGCCCCAGGGTTAGGGAATCCCTCTTGTGCCTCTTTAAATTTCCTGACAAGGCCCTTTTCTCATGTCATGAAGGAACAGGTGCCCACTGGATAGGAATCATTGTGTCTGAACAGCACAGGGAAGGAAATCATTTAGACGTGACTGTCCAGCCAAATAAGACTGAAGGGCTTTCGAAATTGGCAACAGTGGGTCATCAGAAAAAGGGATGCCCCACTCCATATACCAGCATAAGCCCAAACCCTGAAGCTTACCTACTTCCATAAGAAAGCCTCTTATTCGACTGGAAAGTTACTTTCCCCATCTGTCCACACACACTATTTTTTTTTTTGTAGCCTGCACTTGTTTCAGTCCTAAGAAATCAATAACACATGTGTCAGGTCTATTGTGCAATCAGTCGGCTAAATCGTGCTTTATTTATTCACCTGCATTGCAATCAGCTCAGTGGCATGACATTGGACTCGATTTAATAAAGGTAGAAAAAAATTCTCATGGTAGTAAAAGATTCAATTCATGAGAAAAAAGCCCTAGAATGTCACTGTTGTTGAATCACCAGCTAAGAAAACAATGAAAGTCAATGGCACTTTTTTACTACTAAGAAAAGTAGAGAACTGTTTACTCCTTTCTACACTGTAGTAAAAGCTGCCATTGACTTTCATTGTCTTTTTATCTAGTGATTCAGTAACAGTGACATTCTCAGGCTTTTTTCTCATGAATTGAATGTTTAACTACCATGAGAATGTTTAACCTTTATTGAATCGAGGCTACAGACGTAGCAAAGCTTAGCTTGGCACAGATAACTTGCTGCAACTCGAAGCCATTGAGAATGTGACAGGTTAACTGTCCAAGGACTTTTGGGCTCCATGAGGGTGTAACTGAATTCGCCCCCCACACACACACACACACACACACACACACACACACACACACACACACACACACACACACACACACACACACACACACACACACACACACACACACACACACACACACACACACACACACACACACACACACACACACACACACACACACACACACACACACACACACACACACACACACACTCTCTCTCTCTCTCTCTCTCTCTCTCTCTCTCTCTCTCTCTCTCTCTCTCTCTCTCTCTCTCTCTCTCTCTCTCTCTCTCTCTCTCTCTCTCTCTCTCTCTCTCTCTAATCAGTTACCTCACCGCGTCTCGCTGCGCCAGCTGTGGATAGAAAGCCGAGGAAGTTAGACAAGCCACAGCGTTGCGCGCATGTCTCCCTCTGCCGGTCATTATAGGCAATTGCAGCACTCCAATCACCAAGCTCTGCTGAGACAGCTGGAAGGGCCAGAAACGTTAGTGCGCATGTGCCGCCATTTCAGTAATCACAGAGAGGTGGCTTCCTTAGTTACAGAAATAGCGTCTCCCATAGACTCAAGGTGCGCTGCCCCTCATTCTCTTCAGCTTTTCAGTATGGAGTCTAAATCTCATTTTAGGAATACGCTTTATATCTGTCTACACCAGGGGAACTCTTTGATCAGCGCGGGTCACTTAAATGATTTGGAACCTTGTAGCGGGCCACAATAAATACAGTAGGTTCAGATTTTTAAAATTTGGAATAGCTTAATATAGATTTTCAACAACAATCAGGATTCTCCGTCTCCACGAAGTCCACTCATATGTCTTTACACCTAAACCTTACGTTTATATGTAACAATCCCC
Source organism: Gastrophryne carolinensis (assembly GCA_027917425.1). Taxonomy (NCBI): domain Eukaryota; kingdom Metazoa; phylum Chordata; class Amphibia; order Anura; family Microhylidae; genus Gastrophryne; species Gastrophryne carolinensis. The sequence goes on along the minus strand of CM051234.1, from coordinate 421,598,216 downwards.
ACATGCTAGTAATACACATGCTGATTGTTCTAGAGGGCCCTTACTTATAGCTCATTCTTCCATCAGTCCAACATCTTAAACAGGTCCTTCACCCTGAATAAGAGCCTATGTTATATGTTTCCCACACCCTGTACATACAGATTGCTCACATTAAAAATCATCCTACCTGCATCTACTGCATGTTATGAGCCTTTAAACATCCAAGATGGCGGCTTATGGGACATCAGGCAGCCTGCAAACAGGAAGTGTCTTCTGACTATGCCGCTCTGCATTTTGGGATTGCTGTCCTTTTCCTGACCCCAGCTCTGCTCTTTCTGTGCATGACACAGCTATAACTCGCCCCCCCTGTGCTTTTCACCTCTCTCCTCAGTATTTGATGCTACTGAGCCAATATGGCGGCCCCCGTACCCAAGAGTGCTGAACAGAGTTGCAGCCCAGTGGGGGCAAAATTAAAAAAGTGACTAAAGAGATAAAAGATATATCAATTTTTGATGCTGGGGAATAGTTTTTAAAGGTTTGGGCTTTTCATTAAATGATGCTGAAGGTCCAGTTTAACTATGTTTCCACTACTCAACCCATCCAAATTCCCACCAATGCTAAGAATACAATTATTATAGAAAAACTATGTTTTTCATCTGATTTTACCAAAGATTTCACCCAAAGGTGGTGGTGTACAATTGATGCCAGCGGGTTCCTCCAAGCCACCGCTGTCACCTCTGTTTGCCAATGTGCCCCTCCTATATCACTCTCCATGCAGTTGAATTCTTAACCTTTACACATCAGTTCTATTTACCTCTCCCTTTTTCCCCACAGTAGGTCAGAGGCTATACCACAGGGCTCTAAAGGCCACATCTGAGCCCCAGGCCACAGGTTGAGCACTCACTCACCCTTTCCCGGTCCTACAGTGCATGCGCAGCCCACTCGACCAGTCACCACGCTCGAAAAAGAAGGAGGAAAGAAGGTACGTTTCCGGGCAACCTGGGGAATTTCACACAGCGGGGTACCGCGGGGGTAGGGAATCCAATGGCCCTGGAATCTTATATATTTCAGGGCCGTTTGGGTGTAGCTTTGGTCCAACTTTAAGGCAGAAGTCTGGTCTCTCCCTCCCCCATTGCGCCCAGGCAGGTACAGGCAGGGTACAAAAAAATAAACGCTTTACCTCAGCGAGGATCCAGCGCTGTCCCCCAGCATCTTGGGTCCTGGGTGTAGCCATCATGGAAAGAATGCAATGAGTCTGTCGCCCAGTAGCGTGCAGCAGTTACTGTACTGGTCATTCACTCAAGTCCAACTGTCACTCAGGTCTATGGCTGCCATTCAGAGTCCCGACTCTGAATCAGGGGAGGATTGCAGTAATCAGTTGATTTTATTTTAATGCCCAAATTGGGCTTAGCACAGGGGAGAGCCAGGCCACAAAAAGCTTGGAGTTCCTCATCTGGCTTTCAGCTCTTCAAACATCTCTGCCAGCCATGCTCCAGCATTGCCAAGAAGCCCATCCTGGACCTTCCCCCTGCTTGTGACCACCAGCAGGTATGTTCTTTATCCTGTTCTCTGGATTTTATTTTGCTATTAGACTGCTGGACAATCCAAATCAGCATGTCGCCAAGGGAGGCACTTATCCCCGAAGTCATCTTTAACAGATGAGCTCATTTTTACACCTATGGTAAATCCAAATAAATTGTTATTGTGTTAAAATCATTCATTATCTGCAACACTTCCCCCAACCTGTCTTACACTGGGAGCCACATTCAGCACTGAAAGATGGCTGACAGAAGCCAAATAACTTGTGGAGGCTGATTCACTACTAGCACCGGGTATCGGCTTACAGCAACCGCTAGTAGACGCTGTAAGCGGATGTCGGGCATTGTAACCTAGCGTTGCGGTCACTGTAGTAACCTGGCCCCTATTGATGAATGTGATGTATGCTGGGTGCTCTAACACCAGTACAGCGCTGCAGTGAGTACCAGCTCAGTGCGACCATCTCTCAGTGCTTCGCACCATACTTATAAAAGAAGGACACACACACAGCGTTGGCGCTCTAAATCTGGTCGCTATAGCATAAAGCGCTAGACGCTGTGTGATTAAAGTCTGTTTCTGAACACATATCCACCAGTAACAAAGCGAAAACACATGGAATGACATTGTTTAAATACTGTGACATTGAAACTTTAGTGCCAGATGTGTAATGACAATTCTACATAAAAATATAAAAATTGTCAAACACGCTGTTCAAACACAAGCAAATGAACGGCCATTGAAATGTATGGGAGAGCGACAGTAAGCGAAAGGTAATACCTGGCGCTCTGGAAGCTAGAGTGCCGGCACTATACGCTGAGCCGCCTGTAATAATACATCGGATGCTACATGGCGCTGTTAGCGTCGCACACCAGATTCGCTTTCATAAATGTGGTTTTGCGTACAGCTCCCGGCATTCACCAGACACTACCTGCCGCTACGAGGCACTACCGGCCGCTATCCCTTCTTACATAACCCCTATAGTGATCCTATGCCCTGAAAGAAAGTTTATGTCATCACTTTCTATCCCCATCCCAGTGCCCCAAAACAGCATGTGTTTCTTTTTTTGCTTTTGCCCAATGTTCATAAAAACACAAGCTGGATGCAGTCTGCTTTTCAGCGATGATACATTCGGTTACAGCACACACAGCTCAGTATTGAGCCCTATCTGTTTTAATAACTGCAATACATCTACATGCACACCAATCTCAAATACTATTATATGACAATTTACCTTGGAATTGAATGAATTAGCATATGGCTGCAATTCATCATCATACTACTTCGTGTTAGTGTTTTTATGACTATTGGGCAAAAGCTTTAGTAAAAAAAAAATAAACACAGGCACTGGGCCGGAATAGATGGACATAAACTTCCTATCTGGTTATAGGTACACTTTAAAAAGCATGAATCAACTGCAAACCATACCAAATAACAGTGATATTCTTGAAAGCATCAAACTTGACATGTCAGTGAGCCTCAATCCCCTCATAAACCCTCATAAATGAATAAATATAGGCGGTCCATGGCCGGCCTTTGGGGTCACACCAGGCGCCAATCCCAAGCACTCTGTAAGGGGGCGCCAGGAGCTCTCAACTGCACCAGCAGGCCTCTTTTTTCCAAAATACCTCCATCTCTTTTTTTCTTTCATGCACATTTCTTTATAAATCTATTTTACCGTTTTCCTTCAATTTTATTTCATGATTCCTCAATTTTCCTCTCTTTCTGTACCCTCCCCTTTTCATGTCATTCACATATTCCCTCCATCTTTCACCTCCCGACAGCCTCTCTTTTAAGCTTCTTGACTTCTTCCTCCTTTTATACCTTCCCTCCTTCTCTTTTTTCCAGTTTCAACTTATTTCTTTATCTCTCCCTTTTTCTATTTCTTTCCTTTATTTCTCTCGTTCCTATTTCTCTCGCACACTCTTTCTCTGCATTACTATTTTATTCAACACTCTTTCTTCTTCTCATCTTGTTTTTTCTATATTCCTCTCATCTCAATATCATTCCCTCATTCATTCATTCTCTCTCCCGCTCTTTCGTATTCCCACATTCCTCTCATTTTGTCGCATTCTTTCAATTTCGATCTCTTGCTCTTACTTTCCATGTCATCCTACTTTTTTTTATCTTTTCTCCTCCTCCGCCATCCTAACATTCCTTTTTCCTTATCTCCATGTCTTTTCCACATTTCTTCTTCTCTCTCTCTCTTCTTCTCTAAACCGGTCCTTCTCTCTTGTCTATCTTCAGTTTTTTATTTTGCCATCCTGAAATCTTGCACAGGGCGACACTTACCCTAAAGCCAGCCCTGGTCAGGGCTGCCTTTATACCTTTCCCTCCTTCAAACCCTCTTATACTGATTGATCACTCTGGCTTCATAGACTTTTGAGTTGACTCTATGGCTCTGACTGCTGCCCATGAGATGCACAGAATAGCAACAGTATATGCAGGGCCGGCTTCAGGTTTGTCGGGCCCCGTGGGCAAGAGAGTCTTAATGGGCCTCAAAGTAGTGTGTCACATTTCAGCTCTGCTGCCACAACTGCTTATTGTCTTCCCTATAGCCACCAATCGTCCTCCAGTCCTTATGTCTTCCCTATAGCCACCAATCGTCCTCCAGTCCTTATGTCTTCCCTATAGCCACCAATCGTCCTCCAGTCCTTGTCTTCCCTATAGCCACCAATTGTCCTCCAGTCCTTATTGTCTTCCCTATAGCCACCAATCGTCCTCCAGTCCTTATTGCCTTCCCTATAGCCACCAATCGTCCTCCAGTCCTTATTGCCTTCCCTATAGCCACCAATCGTCCTCCAGTCCTTATTGCCTTCCCTATAGCCACCAATCGTCCTCCAGTCCTTATTGCCTTCCCTATAGCCACCAATCGTCCTCCAGTCCTTATGTCTTCCCTATAGCCACCAATCGTCCTCCAGTCCTTGTCTTCCCTATAGCCACCAATTGTCCTCCAGTCCTTATTGTCTTCCCTATAGCCACCAATCGTCCTCCAGTCCTTATTGCCTTCCCTATAGCCACCAATCGTCCTCCAGTCCTTATTGCCTTCCCTATAGCCACCAATCGTCCTCCAGTCCTTATTGTCTTCCCTATAGCCACCAATCGTCCTCCAGTCCTTATTGCCTTCCCTATAGCCACCAATCGTCCTCCAGTCCTTATTGCCTTCCCTATAGCCACCATCGTCCTCCAGTCCTTATTGCCTTCCCTATAGCCACCAATCGTCCTCCAGTCCTTATTGCCTTCCCTATAGCCACCAATCGTCCTCCAGTCCTTATTGCCTTCCCTATAGGCACCAATCGTCCTCCAGTCCTTATTGTCTTCCCTATAGCCACCAATTGTCCTCCAGTCCTTATTGCCTTCCCTATAGCCACCAATCGTCCTCCAGTCCTTATTGTCTTCCCTATAGCCACCAATTGTCCTCCAGTCCTTATTGCCTTCCCTATAGCCACCAATCGTCCTCCAGTCCTTATTGTCTTCCCTATAGCCACCAATTGTCCTCTAGTCCTAGTTGCATTCTCTACTGCCACCAAGCACCCTTCTGGCCGTACTGCTTGCTCCACTGCCACTAAATACTCCATCGTTACTGTCCATTGTCACCTGGCTCTCGCCACCTTCTGAGCTTCCATCAGTTGCCCTCCATTTCTTGCCACCATCTCCACTGTTGCTGATTATCCCCTGTTGCTGAGGCCAGTCCAAGTCCACACACAACACCCTGCATTCGGTGGTTCGGGTTCACAGTAAAATAATACCATGGCCAAGTTTAAGCCTGAGTGGGCCCCTAAAATGCCAGGAACCCTGGCAATTGCCCAGCCTGTCCTGTGCTGACGCCAGCCCTGGGTATATGGCACTATCTACAACTTAGTATATTGTGAGGAAGGCTGATGTTGGAGGCTTCGCCTTTTTTTCAATGTTTTTTCTATTCATTTCACCCTATTGTGTAGATCAGCAGTTCTCAACCTTTTTATACCAAGTACCCCCTAGCCACAAGAAGTTCCAAACAACTACCTCAAATGGAGTGATTAATCATAAATAGTACCAAAATAAGTAGGCCACAGGCCTTGTGGCACTTTTAAAGCAAGAAAGAATTAGGTTTCACTTGTAAAATAATATACCGGACCTGTCAGACACCCCTAAGACCCTTGCGGTACGTGTACCGCAGGTTGAAAAACAGTGGTGTAGATTGTACTACTGCCTCTGTATTGTACACATTTTCTTTTGACATTAGTAAAAAAGTAAAATTAGTAAAAAAGAAAAAAAAATTGAATGCACATCTGCCTAGAGGCCTCCACCACTTACTGAAGCCAAGGATTTGGGAAAGTGCTGCAACAACCGAATCGCAGGCACATGGTAAGAAGCAAAAGCCACTGTTCCGCAGAAGACTCTGGCATTAAAGTGGAACAAGAACCTGGTGATTCCCTACCTCTGGGGCATCCCCGCTGTGTTGAAACCCCCCAGGGGCTCACCATTAGACTTACATTTCTGTCTATCCCATGTTGCATGCATGGGCTGTAGGGGCATACCTAGCGCATGACAGCGCACATCAGGGAGATTGGGGATGCAGCTACTCTCCTTTCTCTATGCTAAAGCTCTCTTTCCAAAAAAAGCAGCATGCTCTGATTGGACGAGAACCCACACATGGCATGGGATCACCAGAAAGGTGAGTTTTTACTGCATTTGAGGGATTTTCACACAATGGGGCCCTCAAATCAGCCTTAAAGAAAAGGACCAAAACCTGGAATAAGTCAGATTACCCTGGGTTTTGGTCCACTTTAAGTAATCCACTGCAGAGAATCGGCATCCCTCCAGCAAGGCAGTGGGAAGAGCCGGAATGTTGCATCTTTGTGTATATTGGATAAAAGAAATGACTGTATTGGGTTTCTGCCCTGGGGCCTCCATTATGCTTTTTCCAGCCCTGAACACAGTGCACACTGTTCCCTCCCACCCATTATATACTTATCCCCCAATAGATGAAATGTCAGATTAGGCAGGTAGAGAAGCATGCTAGATTGCCACACGGGGAGGCCGATTCATTAATAGCGCCAGGTAGCGACAGATGAGCGACAGTAGCGTTATTTTCACAGCGCACGCTAGTATTCGCTGTGCTTGGCCGTTGTTCGGCTGTTGACAGCGACTCAGTCGGTGTGCGGTAATGTTGAATACGGGGTTAGGAGTCGCTGTTTGACAGGTTCCGCGCTGTATGGGAGCGCATGACAGCGAACGGCCATAGCGAACGGCTCCCAGCATATTCATTAACAAATCACGCTCCAAAAATTCTCGCGCTGTGAAATGCTTGTTTAAACCCCAGAGCGCTGGCAGCGATGGGTTAAAAGTAGTTTTTTAACCCCCAAACAACCATATTTTTAGGAAAAAAAAAAACATGTTTTTCAAAACATTTTGTAATATGAATACATTAATATCAGACCTGTAATATCAATTCTGCACAAATTTTTTTTTTTTTTTTTTTTACCTTAAAAAAAAAATCTAACATTGCAGAAGTGGTCACAGAATTTTTGACATTTAAAAAAAAAAAAAAATAATAGCAATTAATTATGAATATTTAAAGATTGTTCCATTGAAATGGAGAGCGCCAGGTAGCGAGAGGTCATACCTGTCGCTGTTCAAGGTCGCTCGCTGGCGCTGTGGGGTGAGGCTGGAATAATGATGAATGATTCGCTATCTGGCGCTCTGTCAGTCGCTAAGCAGGATCGGCTTGATAAATGTGTGATTGCGGAGGGGAGCCGGCGTTCTCATGGCGGTGAGCGTCATTACCGTTCGCTCGCCATTCGCTACCTGGCGCTATCCCTTGTTAAATAAGGGCCTCAGTGTCCCAGCTTCTCCGTGCTCCCAAGGAGTGTGGTACAAAAGTCTCATGATACTGACAGGGAGAGCGGGAACTGAGTCGCCACATTCTCCACCTGTCCAACCTTGCATTACCCCCATTCAGGACATTGACAATGCTCAGCCCTGGGCACCATGTACCTTCCCCATGTCCCATTGCTCTGGGCACCATGTATAATGTACCCCTCCATAGGGTTAGTAATGTACCTAGTACCTCTTGGCCTAACAGACAACCCGCAAGCCACACAACAGGGGTCTGCGAGCCATATGTGACTTTTGAGCTACAGGTTTGGGATCCCTGCTCTATAACATGATTTATGTGTGGTGAATGTAGTAAAGCGGGCTATGCTCATATGTTGCTGGTGCACATGGTCATTCCGGGGGTATAGTAATCTCAACGCTGCACTTTCCTGTCATTGACTTAAGGCCTGCATTTTAGCAAAAATGTTACATGCACTGTTTTGTAATAACACAACACGCAGATATATATATTTTTTTTTTCGGGGGTAATACTACACTGGAACAATACCTTGGAGCAGGGGTGTCAAACTAATTTTTATGGAGAGCCACCTCAGCATTCTGGTCCCCTTCAAAGGGCTGGTTAATAACTCACAAAACAAAATAAAAACCCAACCAATTATATGTTTCATTACAGACACAACATTATTTTTCCTAGGGCAGCTCTACAATAATTTTTTCCAGTCCACCTGCCAATAGCTAGCAATAACGCCTGCAGCAGCTGTAGCACCATTTGCTTTGGCAGCAAGTTGGATGGGTTAGGTGGACCTCCCTTGTGTGGTGAGAACTGTTTGCAGACTGTACTCGCTTATCCTCAAGAACATGCGTTCCACAGCGCACCAACCCATCACTTAGCAGCGCCACACACAGGTGCAAAGACGTGCTGCAGGTGTCAGCAGCCGCGTCAGCAGTGCTTGGCTGAGATGGACGGATCTGTGTTAGACGGGAATGGGCTGGACAGGGCTGGAATGGACTGGGCTGTGCTGTACAGGGCTGGGATGTCACAGGTTGTTGTGCACCTGTTGTATGTACAATGTTTGTGGGGTACAGCTCTGTGTGGGGGCATCTTGGTCTGCTGTAGGGGGGCCTTTCTATCCCCATAATAAAGAGGACAGAAATCCTGAAGATATGTGCTGGTGGGGATTTACTTTTCCTGGATTTTAAGGCTGGGAAGATCTGATATGGAGACTTCTTTTTTTGGAGAAATTTTTTTTAAAAATTAAAAAACAGCTACTCAACTAACCTTTGGGTTATGGTTTGGTCCATGAGGCTTTATAGTCGTTGGTCTTAGGGGCCGCGGGGCCAGCAACAAAGCTATCGGTGGCAGTGGGGGACCCCTGCACCTGTTTTTGCAAACCTGCAGTCAAAGCCACCACAGGGCAGGATGGAACAGCAAATCCTCTATCAGCAACGCTACTGGTGTTCCAGTAAGTAGGTGGGTGCCAGACAACCACCAATAAGTTACTTGGCTGGACTATTATTTTAAAGGAAAACCATACTTAATCCAGCCTTGCTTTAACTGGACCAACACATTTGGAAAAACAATTCCCCAAAACTCACTTGTCCCATCTGCATGCATAATACTGAATCATTGTCAGCACATATATTTGCTCATGCATCCACTCAGATCGGAAACGCTGCCTCACAGTTTTTCCCCTGGTAGTGGCCATTTTGGAGCTTCCTTTCCCATCAACCCAGCCGTGCTACTGCCAAAATGTAACTGACGTAACTCCATAATGCACTGCGGCAGGAAACTTTATGTGCAGCAATCTGAATTTCCCTGGGGAGGGATGCATATAAGCACTTGTAAGGGTGTTGGTCCAGTTTAATTAAGATGTGCTTTGAATGCATATTGGTATTTGAATACTTTGGGGTCGATTCAGTAAGAGCTGAAAAAAATTCTCCGGTAGTAGAAAATTGACTTTCGGTGAAACAAGCAAGAATTTTCACTGCTGCTGAATTACCAGCTAGGAAGACAATGAAAATGTACAGCTTTTTTTATTACAGTGTAAAAGGTTGTAAAAAGTGCCATTGACATTCATTGTCTTTTTAGCTGGTGATTCAGCAACAATAACATGTTCATGCTTTTTTCACCTAAAATTAATTTGCTTTAATACCAAGAGAATTTTTTTTTACTACCAAGAGAGTTTTCTTTTCAGCTCTTACTGTGTGGCAACCCCTTTGTGTTAGATTTATGCATCTACAAAACCTTATACAAAGCAACACCTGTAGCATTATTATGCTTCTTTATATTACTATGGAAGATGTATTTACTACATGAAAAGCAGGTTAACTCTGAAATACTACAGCACTACATATGTAGCATAAAGCCAAACTAAACTACTAAAATAAAACAAAAAGTGTGGAAGAAAATGTATGAGTAGATGGTGATGTGTCCTTTCTAGGGAAAGATGGCGAGGCTTTGTCAGGCCCTGACTCTGCAGTCACAAATCCTGCTCTGCAAGTCTCCTTCCCTGGAGGACAATGTGAGGGCTGAGCTGCGGGTTCAGGTGTCACACTATGTTTCAGGAAGTGGGAGGCTGGCAGAAAGTAAACCAGGTGAGAAGCCGGAAGGTAAGAAACACCGACTCAGTCATCACAGACAGGTACAGGTGCACAGATCGAGGGGGTAGGAAAGAAGCAAGGAACTTTAGAGATTGTAACTTGTACCTGTGTATGCCAGTGTGTCTGCTTGCTGTTCCAGCATTGTGTGATTCAAGCCGGTGTTCATAGAACGTGCTCTTTTCCACAGAATGGGGCCTCCTCTAAAGCTGCATGAGCTGATTCGAGCCATCCGCAGTGTCAAGACCCAAAATGAAGAAAGAGAGGTGATACAAAGGGAGTGTGCAGATATCCGGTCATCCTTCCGAGAAGAAGACTCGGTTTATCGGGGGCAGAGTGTGGCTAAACTGCTGTACATGCACATGCTGGGCTATCCAGCTCACTTTGGACAGGTATGAAGTTCTGGGTTATTAAGTGTAAATGAGGAAAATGTAGGATGTTGTTGCTAATGTCCTAAAATTGCTGGTTGGCTGTCATACTGTTTCTTCTTTTGAACTACCTCGCCAGTCAGCCAGAACGAATAGGCAGGTCAGAAGTTCAGACTTTGAGGCTCATACACTACTAACGCCAGGTATTGCCAGATGAGCATCTGTTTAGCGGCGCTTATAGCGACTGCTAGTAGACACTGTAAGCGGGTATCAGGTGATGTAACAGAGTGCCTCGGTCGCTGTAGTAACCTGGCCGGCATTGATGAATGTGATGTGTGAAGCCCTCTTGAAATGTATGGGAAAGCGCTACAGAGCGACAGGTACTACATGGCGCTCCTAAGCACCGGCGCTATAAGCTGAGCCACCTGGATTAATATGTGACGCTACTGAGGCACTCACCAGATTCGCTTTCTTAAATGTGGTTTTGCGTACAGCGCCCAGCATTCACCAGACGCTGCCTGCCGCTATGAAGCACTACCTGGCACTATCCCTTCTTAAATAACCCCCTTTGTTTTTTTAACTATAAGCATGCCTGGAGAACTTTAAAACACTAGAATCACTAGGTTAGCCAAGTGGATTTACGCATTAGAGTTCATCTGCAGGTTCCGTAAAAACCCAGTACGCTTTCATCTGAATGCCAGCCTAGAAGACATGAGTAACAAGCTAATGGATCCAGGTTGCTGGACAGGGAAGGGCAGCAGGCAATCCCAAATGGGGATGCCCCAGTGCTGTCAGAGCAATGGACTTTTTAACTATTTGTGCAAGCATTAAAATATATAATATATAGTTCATAACCCTTCTCCAACTCGCCACCCGTGGCGCATTGTACTGTATGTGCTTTGTATGTGGTTCAACTGAATGCTATTTTTTTTGCCGTATTTCAACAAACACACAAAACAGAAAATCTTTCTCTGCACCATTACACCACTATGATGGTCCAGCGCAGATGAGTAGCTAGGCTTTCTGGCACCAGGGGCAAACATTCGAAATGGTGGCACCCACCAGTGCTCAGACCCCCCTTTTGTGTCCCCATAACCTGCTGCACCTGGGACACTTGCCTCCCCTGCTACCCCCTAAATATGCCCCTGGCCCAGCGTATTGCATCAAGATCAACCAGCATATAGAAGGTTGGACATAGAATTCAGAAGAGAATCGTATCTTTATTTTTAGTAGTCAGATTAGTAAAATGGGTAAGGGAGTAGCACATTGCTATTTCGTTTATTGCACAGCTATGTCGAGTGCTACCACACCACTTATTATGGAGCACCATCATCTCCACTGATGGACCACACACATAACAACTAATGTGATCATACTTTGATCATATTATATACGTATATAGAGAGTAACCTGCACTGTTTTGTTCATAGTTGTAATAGCTGGGGTGGCTGCCACATGTTAGAAATTTTGAAGATCCAATACTGTACTATAATCGCAATTCATTGTGTATTTTTTTTTTTTTAGATGGAGTGTTTAAAACTGATAGCCTCGTCCCGATTTACTGACAAGCGCACAGGATACCTGGGTGCCATGATGTTGCTGGATGAAAGGCAAGATGCTCATCTACTGATAACCAACAGTATGAAGAGGTAAGTTCCTATGCAAGATCTTCAGTGCCCTGCATGATCATTATGATGCTCATACAAATGAAATTGTCTTGTGGTTAGTGAACAGAGATCACTCGGGGAGGCCGATTCATCAATAGCGCCAGGTAGCGACAGATGAGCGACTGTAGCGTGATTTTTTCAGCGCCAGCCAGTATTCGCTGTGCTTGGCCGGCATTAGCTTGATGACAGCGACTCAGTCGGTGTGCGGTAATGTTGAATACGGGCTGGGGGGTCGCTGTTTCACAGGTCCAGCGTTGTATGTGAGCGCCTGACAACGAATGGCCAGAGCGAACGGCTAGCTTCATATTCATCAAAAAATCACGCTCCGAATGTGCTGTCGCTGTCCATTTCTTGTTTAAACCCCAGAGCGCTGGCGGCGATCTGTATTAACTAGTTTTTAACCCCTAAACAACCATATTTTTTGAATGTAACATTATACATGTTTTTAGAATCATTTTGTTATATGAATACATTAATCTCAGACCTGTTAGATCAATTCTGCACATATTTTTTTTTTTTTGTTTTTTGACTTAAAAATAAATCCTAACATTGCAGAAGTGTTCTCCGATTTTTTGACATTAAAAAAATTTTAAAAAAAATTATTACCAATTAATCATGAATTATTATAGATTGCTCCATTGAAATGCATTGGACATCGCCAGGGAGCGACAGCTCATACCTGGCGCTGTGAGGGAATTTGCAGCGGCGCTGTTCGGTCCAGGCGGCTTCATGATGAATGCCGCGCTAGCCGTCGCTCTCGCCGGCGCTAGCCTCATTTTGCTTGATAAATGCGTCATTGTGACCGCCGCCGGGCGTACTTGAGTCGGTAGTCGCCGTTAGCTGCCGCTACCTGGCGCTCGTCGGACACTACCTGGCGCTATCGCTTGATGAATAAGGGCCAAAGTAACCGATGACCAAGGCCACTTTCATTGGGGGGAAGTAGCAGTGTGGCCTAATCAATTCAATTCAATTCAATTTATTGTTCGCAAAGTACATTGTGAGATAAACAAGGAATTCTTTTTGGCATAAACCAGAACTAATCTGGTTCCCCCTTAAAGTATCTTTTTTACCGAACCTCGGCCTCCAAAAAAACAATGTGTATAAAAACTTCCTAATGCATAGATAATACTTCTGCTTTTATTTTTCAAATCAGGTATAAATGTCCTTACTTTTTCCGAAAAAAGTCAGATCATCATTTTGATTCTATTACAGGGTTTCCTGGTGCTGCATGCAATGAGGCATCGTAAAGAGAATAAACCATCCCCCACTAGAGTCCATAAGACTATATGGGATGGTGGTTTCCCTCTTTATGAGCAATCCCAAATTGTGTTACCCAGCTGTGTGAAACCCCATGATGCATATCCGGGCCGCACCCGCATCCCCTATATACCATTAGCTGGAGCATATACCCACTCCAGGCATTTTTGAAAGCCTGATGCGGACACACTCACATCTAGAGGCGAGCGATGATGCAGCCAGCAGTGCACAAAGAGCTCAAAGTGAAAAAAGAGATCTAAAAGTGAGCCACAGATTGACATGAGCTGTGAGAACGAGTAAAGATGCGTTTTGGGGTGATCTACGATTATGAAAACAATGGGCAAACCGAATCAAAAGGTCCCCACCAGGTGGGACAAAACACAACCTCCACCCCAAAGCCCCGAAACAAAAGAGGTTTTGTTCTTCTTTTACATCCTTCTGAGCATTTCTAGTGTCCAATTAAATGTTAAACATCTAGGGTGCAAATAAAGACACAGGTTAGAATGTTAACAGATCACTGTGGGCACAAAAGAGGGGGTCAGTATTGCACATATTACTGTGAGGGGAGGGTATATTTTATTTGTTAAAAAGGGAAGAGTGATTTGATTATTAGATGGCATAGGCATGATAACGGGGTCAATTCAGAGCCTGGTGTGAAATCTCACTCCTTTTTTAGGAGAGAAAACTGACAATTGCTGATTCAGACCCATGTGGTAAACAATGAAAGTGAATGGCTGTTTTCTCTCCTAAAAAAGAAGTGAGTTTACGTACCAGGCACTGAATTGACCCCAATATGTTTGCCCTCAGTACTGGAAGATCTATCTAAAGACTGGTATACTCCTCGAATGTTTATATGAATGGAATATTGGCCTCCAGCAAATACAGTAAGATCATGCATGGTAATGCATATTGGTAAGTATGTCCAGAGTATGGATACTGAGTAAGCAAGATCTTCTAGCTGCTGTTGGGAGATTTACATAAAACACAGTCATAAAATGTAAACTCAGATAACAGACAATGCAATTTTGCATCGCAGTAATATTTGCATCTTATTCATGAACTGTCACCACTGTTACTCAGCATAATTATTTGTTTTCTACCTTAGGGATTTGGAGCACAGCTCCTCTGTGGTGCAAGGCCTGGCTCTGTGCACACTGGCCTGCATGGGATCCACAGAGATGTGCCGGGATCTGGCTGGAGAGGTGGAGCATCTTCTAAAAACATCCAATTCTCATGTAAAGAAAAAGGTATTGCATGCAGTTGTGAGGTAATAGGGAATGGAAATGGGATACATTTGGCAGAGAAAGTAGAGAGATTACAAAAATAGGGTACAGATACAGATGCACTATTTCTAAGAAAGCCTGACCCAGAGTCAGCATCCTCTAAAAACTCGCAGAAATAATAGCGCATCTGTATATTTAGTTATGATTACTCACTCTTCCTGAATCTGTCTCTAACATCAATGACCCCTTTAACTTCCTCCCTCAAATTAAATATTTTATTTCATCCAAATGTATTCTTCTCTCCTTCTATCACACCTTTCCCTCTGCTTACCACCAGTTCACACCCACAGGCTGTACTCTGTGCTGTGCACATCATCCGGAAGGTTCCTGAATTAGTGGAGATGTTCATTCCTGCTGCTGAGGAACTGCTGGCAGAAAGGAGGCATGGTGAGTGCTGGAGGTAGGGCATTGCTGGGTGGGACAGAGTAAAAATTCATGGAAAGGTGGTCAGTGAAGTATGACACCATGTGACATTGTGATGTGGTCTTATTGCAGGTGTACTCTATGGAGCGGTGTTGCTAGTCACAGAGATCTGCCAGAGGCACCCCGAAGCTTGTAAGCATTTTCGCAAGGTAAATTTTAATTGTTAATTTGGTGGTTTAACCCCCAAGCCTAACAAATCCACACATAACATAATGAAAAACTTATTTTCAGAAGACAGCTCTGTAATAGGCAAAATGTGACCTGTATGCATTTTAGAGAGGGGTGGGTAGGACTTCTATATTAACATAGGCCCTTATTTATGAAGGAATAGCGACAGGTAGCGACTGGTGAGCGGCCGGTAATGACGGGCCCCGCCACGAGAACGCCGGCTCCCCACCACAATCACACATTTATCAAGCCAATCCTGCTTAGCGACTGAGATAGCGCCATATAGCGACTCATTCATCATTATTCCAGCCTCAGCCCACAGCGCCAGCGTCCGACCTTGAACAGCGACAGGTATGACCTCAGGCTACCTGGCGCTCTCCAATGCATTTCAATGGAACAATCTTTAAATATTCATAATTAATTGTTATTAATTGTTTTTTTTTTTTTAATGTGAAAAATTCTGTGACCACTTCTGCCATTTTAGATCATTTTTTAAGGTAAAAAAAAAAATTGTACAGAATTGATATTACAGATCTGATATTAATGTATTCATATTACCAAATTATTTTAAAAACTTGTTTTTTTTTGTTTCCAAAAATATGGTTGTTTGGGGGTTAAAAAACTACTTTTAACCCATCGCCGCCAGCGCTCTGGGGTTTAAACATGCATTTTACAGCGCAAGAATTTTTTGAGCGTGATTTTTTAATGAATATGGTGGAAGCCGGTCGCTAGGGCCAGTCGCTATCATGCGCTCCCATACAGCGCGGAACCTGTCAAATAGCGACTCCTCACCCAATATTCAACATTACGGCAAACCGCTATCAACTACCGAACAACGGCCAAGCACAGCGACTACTAGCGGGCGCTCTGAAAATGCCGCTACAGTCGCTCAACTGTCGCTACCTGCCGCTATTAATGAATCGGCCTCCCCGACTTTTACTCTCTACTTTCAACAAGCATTATTATCTCATAGAGATCAGAGTCTAAAAGATTAAAACCCCCAAAATCAGGATGCCCTGCAAAACTCACAGTCTAGCAATCCCATAGCGATCAAATGCAGATTCCGCAGAGTGCTCTGCATTTCCACGGCATCCCCAATCCCTCTGCTGTGTGCACAATCAACAGAAGACATTCAGGTCTGCCTGGCGGGAGAAGGTTCATAGCGGGGTTGTCTGACTTGGTGTTGCGCTGCAGGGCATCCTCATTTAAGTTGCCCTTGAATGAAGGCTTTATGCCTGACCTAAATGTTTTTGGACTTTAGTTCTGGTGTTGGTCCTCATTAGCAACCCATGGCAGTCTAGGCATGATAGAGAGAGTTAAGCATGAGTAAATGGAAGTAAGGAATTAAAACATCCTAGTGAATGGCGGCGACTTGACTTGCTGAGCCGATGTTAAGATGTAAAAAGGTAATTGAAGTGGGTGGGAGGATTAGTCACGTGACTTCTGCTGGATAGGAGGAGCAGAACCATTGTACCAGTACCAGTGTATGGTTCTGCCAGACAAAGCCATTTGTATTTCGGAAAACTTTGCAAAGCATTGTAGTGAGATCTTAGTCCTATGTTTTATGATGTCCCTTTCACAAAGGTGTCTTTCAAAGTCAGTAAAAACAAGTAGCAGTGATATCTTGCTGGTGTTAGACGGGACGCCTGGGGCCCACCAGTAGAACGCCTACCTCACACTTAGATGCAAGTATTACCAACTTTCTTTCAGGGTCCATGTACAGAAAAATGTTGCCAGTCTGTATTGTCTCTGTGTGTGCACTTGGGATGCCACAGATAAGCTGTACATAGTTCAGGTTTTGGTGATGAAGACACTCGGTACTACTTGGTAACCCTATGGGCCATTCCAAGCCTGTATCTTACTGTCACAAGCTAGGTAAGTACTATGCTATATTTACATATACTGTATATATGTGAGAGTGTTTATTCTCTTTTCTCGCCATTCTAGATTCTTCCATTACTACTGCAAAAGCTTAGACAAGTCATGTCGGGTTATTCTCCAGATCATGCTGTGTCTGGTATTACCGACCCCTTTCTGCAGGTATTGTTTCCACATTTTATTGTACCTCTGTATAAGGCAACTACTTCTATTAATGTTTATTGACTCTGAATTGACCTTTTTAAAATAAGTTACACTAGAACACATAGGGGTCATATAGTCAACTAAAAATAGCACAGGCTCTTTGATACTTTCTGGCAATGAGATCATGCACCCTCAATTAAAGTACCTTCTCTGATGTTCCTCTCTAACCATCCCTCGTCCTTCACTGCCTTTTGGATGTTGGCGTTATCTAAAACGCAGACATCTGGCAGCACTCCTGGCCTCTTTGCACCCCCTCCCCCTTAGCCGTAGCTGAGTGAAGGCTGAAAGCCTTAGCCGTTCTTACCCACCCTGCTCTTCAAATCTTGTGGGATTTGCGCCGAGTGTCATTGCAGCTTATGCAGAGACACTTGTGAATGTGTGAGATCTGTGGGACGACGCAGTGCATGACGGGATGGCAAGATGGCACGGGACCGAAGGTATACCGGAGCACAATGCGACCTGAAAGGTAAATTAAAAGTTTTGAAATGTGAAACTGGAGGGGCAGGGGGGCAGAGCAAGAGCAAGTTTTCATGCTGAAGCCTCACCCCCCTTTCACTCCATCCCCCAATCAACTTGCCAGAGCGGGTCAGAACTGGATGGGTGTATCTCCATACCAGCGTTCCCCCCCCCCCTCCTCCTGTCCCGTCCTCTCCTCCTGTCCCATCCTCTCCTCCTATCCCGTCCTCTCCTCCTGTCCCGTCATCTCCTCCTCATTCCTGTGTGTGTAAAACAGCGCTGATTGCTGCTGGATCATGGAGCTCTTCATTGGAATGTGAGGATGCAAAGCTCATAACATAACTGCCTCTGTAAGTTGAATGTATATGTATTATATTTATGTTCTTTTTTTTATACCGTCTTAGAACCAATTTATCTATCTAACACAGGAAGCAGACCTTGGCAGGGGGCGCGATCACGCCTGCATACTACTGCTGACACTGGCTGGTTACACAGCTGTGATCTCATGATTGCACCTGTATTTTGCATAGGGCCGGTCTAACAGACCGATCCATGCATGTTCAATGACTGCAAGTCCTGCACCGACCACGCTCACCGGCTGGGAAAGGAGTCCAGTTATATGGCATAAATAAACAATTTATGAGGCTTTTTTTAAACATTTTTATGACTATTAAAGAACAACACACAGGAATTTCATTTTCCCATGTGTTGCTCCTCTGTGCAGGATTGCGATGCCCCACTGTGTGTACCCCTAGGTCGCCAGGTTTCACTCACCTTCCTTCCTCTCCCACGGCGCGCTCAGCCAATCAGCACACTCGCTGTCACTCGGCTCCCTTCACGACACCAGCCACATCCCCCGCCCACCTTGCAGCTATGGTGGGCGGAGCACACAGATGCAGTGAGGGCCCCAGGAGAAGGTGAGTGAAACTGGCGATGGGGCGGTTTCACACTGTTTGGTTTCAATTTGCGATGCCCCAAGGAGTGGAACTAAGATGGCCCTGGAGTCTTTTAGACTCCAGGTCCTCTGATGATTCTCCTCAACACCAGCAGAAGCTGGGCTTTACAAAAATAGGCAAGGATACCCTGCCTGCAGTACTTCTTTAAGCTTTAGCATGAAGATCTAGTATCACAAAGTGCCTGTGTAAGGGTGCCACACCCCCTCCACTCACTGCAATAGAGGGGGGCATGGTAACTCACCATGACTGATGGTGAGGGCGTTGACACTTCGGAGGGAAACAGGAAGAGAAGCCCGCAGAGCAGTGCTGTGCATGGAGGTGGCGAGGTATAATTGTCAAATTATTTGTTCTACAAGTTGAAGTGTAAAAAATAGTAAAAAAAAGTAGCAAAAAGTAATTTTTCACAAATAAGTAAATTACAAGGCCCCAGTATTTAATTAAGTGTCATTGATTGTTTTCTCAGATAAAACTGTGAAAAAGATAAGGTACCCTCCTATTATTTTGATAAAAGGGGGCTGGTTAGGAAGGAATGCTAAATAGAACTGTTAGGGCGAGCGCTGCGCGCCCATCTCGCAGCACTTCACTTACCTCCATGGCTGCATCCAGCCGTCATCCATCTCACAGCACTTCCCTCACCTCCGTGGCTGCTCCCAGCCGTCTCCCTTCCCCCCATGCTTCCTCCTCGCATGGTCAGGGGCGCACATGTCTCCGTCCACTAGAGGGAGCGCGCACCGGATTCCTGAGATTTAAAGGGCCTGTACACCACTGATTGGTGTCTGGTCATCCAATCCTGCATCCACTTCCCCTTTTTAAAGGGGCACTTCCTTTCCATCAGTGCCGGATCTTGGTCTTTCCATGCCAGTTGTAAATCAGTTGCTTTTGGATTGCTCACCCGTGTACCGACCTCTGCCTGTCCCCGACTCTGAACCTTTGCTGCCTGCCCCGACCTTGGCTACTCACTTTTACCATGAACCTGTGCTGCCAGCCCTGACCTCTGCCTGTACTCACTACATCTTTTGCCTGCCCCTGTGCACCACGCTGAACCTCGGCTAACTGTGGAACTGGGCCGCTGTTGGGGGGTAGCGACCTGGGGGTCACTCGCCGCTACAAGGCCAACCTGCCTTGCGGTGGGCTCTGGTGAATACTGGTGGCCTCTTAGACTCCGCTCCCCTGACACGGCACTCGCCATCAGTTCCACAGTCAAAGCGGATCCACATCCAAGTCCGCTTCACCTGGTCCGTGACAGTAAGATCCGGCCATGGATCCCGCTGAGGTGCCGTTGCCTGATGCCACTGAATTGCCTGCTATTGTGGCTATGCAGTCCTGCCAAATTAATTAGCTCTCGGCTATGATGCAACAGTTACTATCGATTCAGCAACAGCAAGTACCACCACCGGCCCCAGCTTTGCCACCACAGATTCCTGTAGCATCTACAGCTAGAATCCGTCTCTCCTTGCCGGCTAAATTTGACAGAGATGCCAAGTTATGCTGAGGCTTCCTTGCTCAGTGTTCCTTGCATTTGGAGATGTTGGCGGATCAATTCCCCACTGAACGAGCTAAGGTGGCCTTTGTCATTAGTTTGCTTTCTGGAAAGGCCTTGGCCTGGGCCACTCCCTTGTGGAAACGCAATGACCCAGTCTCTTCCAACATCCACACCTTTGTCTCGGAGTTTCGCCAGGTCTTTGAAGAACCAGCCCGGGTTTCATCTGCTGAATCGGCCCTTTTGAATTTGGTCCAGGGCGAGTCGTCTGTTGGGGAATACGCCATTCGGTTCCGTACTCTAGCATCCGAGCTGTCTTGGAATAATGAGGCCTTGTGTGCCTGCTTTAAGAAGGGACTTTCCAGCAAAATTAAAGACGCTCTAGCTGCACGCGATTTGCCTTCATCTCTTACCGACCTCATCCATTTGGCTACACGCATTGATGTGCGTTTTACTGAAAGGCGTGAGGAACTCCGCCAGGATAGAGACTCTCAGCGCCCTAGGAGGGCATTCCGTCTGGCTCCTGTGTTTCAACACGCTTTGTCCGCGCATGTGCCTTCCAGTGAAGAGGCCATGCAGGCCGATCTCGCTTGTCCCAGCTAGAGAGAACTCGTAGAAGGAACGAGAACCTTTGCTTGTATTGTGCCAGCTCTGAGCATTTTTTGAAAGACTGTCCTATTCGCCCCCCATGTCAGGGAAACGGGCGCACCTAGTGGATGTGGGAGAGGCGTCCCTGGGTGTATGTGCTTCCTCTCCATGTCTCACGGTTCCTGTGCAACTTACCGTCGCACCTAACACTTCTTTGAATTTGACTGCCTTCTTGGATTCGGGCTCTGCAGGAAACTTTATAGAGGCCTCCTTAATTAATAGATATAATATCTCCGTGAACCGCCTCGCCAAGCCCTTATTTATTGCCTTGGTCAATGGTGACAGGCTTGACTTACCGTGTAAGTTGAATGTATATGTATTATATTTATGTTCTTTTTTTTATACCGTCTTAGAACCAATTTATCTATCTAACACAGGAAGCAGACCTTGGCAGGGGGCGCGATCACGCCTGCATACTACTGCTGACACTGGCTGGTTACACAGCTGTGATCTCATGATTGCACCTGTATTTTGCATAGGGCCGGTCTAACAGACCGATCCATGCATGTTCAATGACTGCAAGTCCTGCACCGACCACGCTCACCGGCTGGGAAAGGAGTCCAGTTATATGGCATAAATAAACAATTTATGAGGCTTTTTTTAAACATTTTTATGACTATTAAAGAACAACACACAGGAATTTCATTTTCCCATGTGTTGCTCCTCTGTGCAGGATTGCGATGCCCCACTGTGTGTACCCCTAGGTCGCCAGGTTTCACTCACCTTCCTTCCTCTCCCACGGCGCGCTCAGCCAATCAGCACACTCGCTGTCACTCGGCTCCCTTCACGACACCAGCCACATCCCCCGCCCACCTTGCAGCTATGGTGGGCGGAGCACACAGATGCAGTGAGGGCCCCAGGAGAAGGTGAGTGAAACTGGCGATGGGGCGGTTTCACACTGTTTGGTTTCAATTTGCGATGCCCCAAGGAGTGGAACTAAGATGGCCCTGGAGTCTTTTAGACTCCAGGTCCTCTGATGATTCTCCTCAACACCAGCAGAAGCTGGGCTTTACAAAAATAGGCAAGGATACCCTGCCTGCAGTACTTCTTTAAGCTTTAGCATGAAGATCTAGTATCACAAAGTGCCTGTGTAAGGGTGCCACACCCCCTCCACTCACTGCAATAGAGGGGGGCATGGTAACTCACCATGACTGATGGTGAGGGCGTTGACACTTCGGAGGGAAACAGGAAGAGAAGCCCGCAGAGCAGTGCTGTGCATGGAGGTGGCGAGGTATAATTGTCAAATTATTTGTTCTACAAGTTGAAGTGTAAAAAATAGTAAAAAAAAGTAGCAAAAAGTAATTTTTCACAAATAAGTAAATTACAAGGCCCCAGTATTTAATTAAGTGTCATTGATTGTTTTCTCAGATAAAACTGTGAAAAAGATAAGGTACCCTCCTATTATTTTGATAAAAGGGGGCTGGTTAGGAAGGAATGCTAAATAGAACTGTTAGGGCGAGCGCTGCGCGCCCATCTCGCAGCACTTCACTTACCTCCATGGCTGCATCCAGCCGTCATCCATCTCACAGCACTTCCCTCACCTCCGTGGCTGCTCCCAGCCGTCTCCCTTCCCCCCATGCTTCCTCCTCGCATGGTCAGGGGCGCACATGTCTCCGTCCACTAGAGGGAGCGCGCACCGGATTCCTGAGATTTAAAGGGCCTGTACACCACTGATTGGTGTCTGGTCATCCAATCCTGCATCCACTTCCCCTTTTTAAAGGGGCACTTCCTTTCCATCAGTGCCGGATCTTGGTCTTTCCATGCCAGTTGTAAATCAGTTGCTTTTGGATTGCTCACCCGTGTACCGACCTCTGCCTGTCCCCGACTCTGAACCTTTGCTGCCTGCCCCGACCTTGGCTACTCACTTTTACCATGAACCTGTGCTGCCAGCCCTGACCTCTGCCTGTACTCACTACATCTTTTGCCTGCCCCTGTGCACCACGCTGAACCTCGGCTAACTGTGGAACTGGGCCGCTGTTGGGGGGTAGCGACCTGGGGGTCACTCGCCGCTACAAGGCCAACCTGCCTTGCGGTGGGCTCTGGTGAATACTGGTGGCCTCTTAGACTCCGCTCCCCTGACACGGCACTCGCCATCAGTTCCACAGTCAAAGCGGATCCACATCCAAGTCCGCTTCACCTGGTCCGTGACAGTAAGATCCGGCCATGGATCCCGCTGAGGTGCCGTTGCCTGATGCCACTGAATTGCCTGCTATTGTGGCTATGCAGTCCTGCCAAATTAATTAGCTCTCGGCTATGATGCAACAGTTACTATCGATTCAGCAACAGCAAGTACCACCACCGGCCCCAGCTTTGCCACCACAGATTCCTGTAGCATCTACAGCTAGAATCCGTCTCTCCTTGCCGGCTAAATTTGACAGAGATGCCAAGTTATGCTGAGGCTTCCTTGCTCAGTGTTCCTTGCATTTGGAGATGTTGGCGGATCAATTCCCCACTGAACGAGCTAAGGTGGCCTTTGTCATTAGTTTGCTTTCTGGAAAGGCCTTGGCCTGGGCCACTCCCTTGTGGAAACGCAATGACCCAGTCTCTTCCAACATCCACACCTTTGTCTCGGAGTTTCGCCAGGTCTTTGAAGAACCAGCCCGGGTTTCATCTGCTGAATCGGCCCTTTTGAATTTGGTCCAGGGCGAGTCGTCTGTTGGGGAATACGCCATTCGGTTCCGTACTCTAGCATCCGAGCCGTCTTGGAATAATGAGGCCTTGTGTGCCTGCTTTAAGAAGGGACTTTCCAGCAAAATTAAAGACGCTCTAGCTGCACGCGATTTGCCCTCATCTCTTACCGACCTCATCCATTTGGCTACACGCATTGATGTGCGTTTTACTGAAAGGCGTGAGGAACTCCGCCAGGATAGAGACTCTCAGCGCCCTAGGAGGGCATTCCGTCTGGCTCCTGTGTTTCAACACGCTTTGTCCGCGCATGTGCCTTCCAGTGAAGAGGCCATGCAGGCCGATCTCGCTTGTCCCAGCTAGAGAGAACTCGTAGAAGGAACGAGAACCTTTGCTTGTATTGTGCCAGCTCTGAGCATTTTTTGAAAGACTGTCCTATTCGCCCCCCATGTCAGGGAAACGGGCGCACCTAGTGGATGTGGGAGAGGCGTCCCTGGGTGTATGTGCTTCCTCTCCATGTCTCACGGTTCCTGTGCAACTTACCGTCGCACCTAACACTTCTTTGAATTTGACTGCCTTCTTGGATTCGGGCTCTGCAGGAAACTTTATAGAGGCCTCCTTAATTAATAGATATAATATCTCCGTGAACCGCCTCGCCAAGCCCTTATTTATTGCCTTGGTCAATGGTGACAGGCTTGACTTTACCGTGCGTTATCGCACTGTTCCCCTCCTTTTAAAGATTGGACTGTTCCATCAAGAGAGTCTTGAGTTTTACGTCCTCCCAAATTGCTCCTCTCAGATTTTACTCGGCCTACCCTGGCTTCAACGTCATGATCCCACTCTTGACTGGAACACCGTTGAAATCAAGACTTGGGGTACAGCTTGTTTTAAGAGGTGTTTGAAGTCCGTTCCTGTCTGACCTATTCCTGCTTCTATCTCTCTACCTGGCCTGCCTGCGATCTACCAGGTCTTTTCTGATGTGTTCTGCAAAAAACAAGCGGGGGTACTTCCGCCTCATCACCCTTACGTTTGCCCTATTGACCTCTTGCCGGGACCGCTCCACCTCGTGGCCGAATTTACCCCCTCTCGGCTCCGGAGACACTGGCCATGTCGGAGTATATCCAAGAAAACCTTCAAAGAGGGTTCATACGGAAGTCTTCCTCTCCAGCAGGTGCGGGTTTCTTCTTTGTGACCAAAAAAGACGGCTCTCTACGCCCTTGTATCGATTACCGTGGCCTCAACAAGATTACCATAAAGAATCGTTACCCCTTACCGTTGATTGCTGAATTATTTGACCGACTGCGTGGGGCTAAGGTCTTTACCAAACTTGACCTGAGAGGGGCCTATAATTTGATACGTATACGCGAGGGCGATGAATGGAAGACCGCCTTCATTACCCGCGATGGCCACTTCGAATACCTAGTGATGCCCTTTGGACTTTGCAATGCACCCGCTGTTTTCCAAGAATACGTGAATTACATTTTTCGGGACTTGCTCTACTCCTGTGTAGTCGTATATTTGGATGATATACTCATCTTTTCGTCCAGTTTGAAGGACCATCACCGTCACGTCCGGCAAGTCCTGTCTCGCCTTCGCCAACACCGCCTGTACGCCAAGCTGGAGAAGTGCATTTTTGACCATACCACCTTACCCTTTTTGGGGAACATAGTTTCTGCACGAGGTCTCCAGATGGACCCCAGCAAATTGAAAGCAGTTTTGGATTGGCCACGTCCTTCCGGCCTTCGGGCTATTCAGCGTTTCTTGGGATTCGCCAGTTACTATCGACAGTTTATTCCTCACTTTTCTACTGTGGTCGCACCCATTGTGGCTCTCCCGAAGAAGAACGCCAATTCTAAATCTTGGCCCCCTTAGGCAGAAGAGGCCTTTATTTCCCTAAAAATGGCCTTCTCCTCTGCTCCGGTGTTGTCTAGGCCTGATCCAGCCAGGCCCTTCGCCCTTGAAGTAGATGCCTTCTCCATTGGAGCGGGAACTGTGCTCACACAAAAATCTCCTACTGGCAGAATTCTCACCTGCGGATTATTTTCGAAGACATTTTCTCCGGCAGAGAGGAATTACTCCATTGGTGATCGGGAGCTACTCGCCATCAAGTTGGCCTTAGAGGAGTGGAGAGGGTTCTACTTAGAAACTGCCCAGCGACTGAACCCTCGACAAGCTCTTTGGTCATTGTTTTTCGCCCACTTCAACTTCCAAATCTACTTCCGCTCAGCCGCCAAGAACATCAGGGCGGACGCCCTTTCTCGCTCGTCGGACATCTCTGATGCTGAATCCTTTCCACAACATATTATCCTGCCTGAATTCCTTGTCCACTCTGCTCCCGCTACACTAGTACAGGCTCCGCCTGGAAAGACCTTTGTGCCATCTCGCCAACGCCGCAAAATATTAAGATGGGGTCATTCTTCACATGTAGCCGGCCATGCTGGTATCAGAAAATCTTGTTCTCTAATTTCCAGGTATTATTGTTGGCCTACTCTCGAGAAGGACGTGACGGAATTCATTCAGGCCTGTACCATCTGTGCCTGTGACAAGACTCCTCGCCAAAGACCAGCTGGCCTACTCCTTCCTCTGCCTATTCCAGATATCCCATGGACACACATTGCTATGGACTTTATCACTGACCTCCCTTCTTCGTATGGCAATACTGTTATTTGGGTGGTAGTGGATAGGTTTTGTAAGTTGGCACATTTTGTACCCTTGCCTGGCCTCCCATCGGCTCCTCAGTTGGCGAAATACTTCCTGAGGCATATCTTTCGGCTTCATGGGCTTCCTACACACATTGTGTCTGACAGAGGTGTGCAGTTTGTTTCCAAGTTCTGGAGAGCCCTTTGTAAACAAATGAAAATTAAACTGGACTTTTCCTCCGCTTATCACCCCTAGTCAAACGGCCAGGTGGAAAGAGTTAACCAGATTCTCGGGCATTATCTTCGCCATTTTGTTTCTGCCCGTCAAGACAATTGGGTCGATCTTCTGCCCTGGGTGGAATTCTTGTATAATTTCAAGGATTCTGAGTCTACGAGGAAGTCCCTGTTCTTGGTGGTATACGTCGGCATCTTCTTCCGCCTCTGCCCTTGCCCACGTCCTCTGGAGTACCCGCCGTGGATGACATCACACAGGATTTCTCTACCATCTGGCAAGAGACCCAATGTGCCCTTTGTCAAGCTTCCGCCCGTATGAAAGTTAGTGCTGATAAGAGGAGAAGGGCTCCGCCTGTCTATTCTCCAGGAGATAAGTTGTGGCTGTCGGCAAAATACATCTGCTTCCGAATTCCTAGCTACAAACTGGGCCCCCGTTACCTGGGTCCTTATAAGATCAAACAACAGATCAATCCAGTTTGCTATAAGCTTCACCTACCCACATCGCTGCGAATCCCCAACTCCTTCCACGTCTCTCTGTTGAAGCCAGTAATTGTCAATCGGTTCTCTCCTAAAACCTTGGTGCCTGCTCCAATCTCTGGTACCGAGGATGCCTTTACGGTGAAAGAGATTCTGGCCTCTAAGCTCTCCAGAGGTAAAAGATATTTTTTAGTCGACTGGGAAGGCTGTGGACCTGAAGAAAGATCTTGTGAACCCGAAGAGAACATTCTGGACCGCAGTCTCAACTCGGATTTTCTTGGTCCCAAGAAGAGGGGGAGACCCAAGGGGGGGTACTGATAGGGAGAGCGCTGCGCGCCCATCTCGCAGCACTTCACTTACCTCCATGGCTGCATCCAGCCATCATCCATCTCACAGCACTTCCCTCACCTCCATGGCTGCTCCCAGCCGTCTCCCTTCCCCCCATGCTTCCTCCTTGCATGGTCAGGTGCGCGCACGTCCCCGTCCACTAGAGGGAGCGTGCACCGGATTCCTGAGATTTAAAGGGCCTGTACACCACTG
Source organism: Gastrophryne carolinensis (assembly GCA_027917425.1). Taxonomy (NCBI): domain Eukaryota; kingdom Metazoa; phylum Chordata; class Amphibia; order Anura; family Microhylidae; genus Gastrophryne; species Gastrophryne carolinensis. The sequence continues at coordinate 421,570,983 of CM051234.1, read as the reverse complement.
ATTGGTGTCTGGTCATCCAATCCTGCATCCACTTCCCCTATTTAAAGGGGCACTTCCTTTCCATCAGTGCCGGATCTTGGTCTTTCCATGCCAGTTGTAAATCAGTTGCTTTTGGATTGCTCACCCGTGTACCGACCTCTGCCTGTCCCCGACTCTGAGCCTTTGCTGCCTGCCCCGACCTTGGCTACTCACCTTTACCACGAACCTGTGCTGCCAGCCCTGACCTCTGCCTGTACTCACTACATCTTTTGCCTGCCCCTGTGCACCATGCTGAACCTCGGCTAACTGTGGAAGGGGGCCGCTGTTGGGGGGTAGCAACCTGGGGGTCACTCGCCGCTACAAAACCAACCTGCCTTGCGGTGGGCTCTGGTGAATACTGGTGGCCTCTTAGACTCCGCTCCCCTGACACGGCACTCGCCATCAGTTCCACAGTCAAAGCGGATGCACATCCAAGTCTGCTCCACCCCGTCCGTGACAAGAACGCAAGAAAAAGGGGAGGTTGACAACCCTTCACACTTTAAACCTCACCTACAAGGCTTTAAAACTATTTTAACAGTTTATTTGCAATATCACAGATTCACTCATTGTAATTCCATTAAAATTAGACCACAATCACTGTATTTAAAAGTTTCAAAAATGAATGAAAAGCACACAAGAAAACATTTAATTCCACTTGTTGCCATATCATAGTAGTGCTTGTTTGCTCCATTTATATAGAGTAGGGGTGAACATGTTTCACTTACACACTTTTTCAATACCCTTAGACCTGAAATTGTAATGTATGAAATAAATACGATGTAATAATATTCCTAATAAGTTACACAGATGTACCTTCAACTTAGCTGAAAAGATTACAGGATGTACTTTTAAATCCCCAGCGCCATCATTATGAATTTCATTCAAACAGTAATCTCTATAACAAAAATGGCAGGCAATAACTGCCTCAGTGATGATCATACATTACAGTTCCAAGGAATACTTTATAAAAGAACAGAGACTTACTCTTTTAAGGTGTGTAATTTGGGGTCCAAGTGAAACCAAATAGTCATGGCGTGGTGCTCGGAACTGCTCCCCCTGGTGATGCCGACTAAGTGCCTTAGCGTCAGATGAAAGTGCATGCTGATTGACAATGTCAGCCACGCCAAATATTAAAGGGCCCACCTCTCCCGGGGCTCCTTCTGAGATTGCATGCACATGCCAACCCTAACCCCCATACGACACAGGAAGTACAATATGACTTCAGTTCTTGGACTGCTTCTCTTCTCAATCTACAGCTATGGTCTTGGAAAACTCAAACTCATTTGGCTTCCAACACCAGTCAAATTTACCTTTCTGGCCCAGATCTCTCTTCTATCCATTGTTCCCATCATTTATTTTTTCATTTTTCATTCATCTCGCTCCCTCAAACTAAACATGAACAAGACTGAGTTTGTTGTCTTCCCATCATCAAACTCTCCTACTGCTTCCACACCAAGTATATCAGTCACTGACCTCACAATTACTGCAATTCCCCAAGCATGATGCCTTGCTGTTCTCCTGGACTCCTTTCTCTAATTCATGCCTCACATTCAATCATTAGCCACCTCCTGCCATCTCCAACTCAAAAACATCTCCCGCATCTGCTCCTTCCTCTCACCTGATACCACCAAAATCCTAGTGCATGCCCTGATCATCTCCTGACTAGATTACTGCAACACTCTCCTCTGTGATCTACCAACAAACACACGGGCACCACTCCAGTCTTTTCTCAACTCTGCTGCTCGAATCATTCATCTCTCCTCTCGCTTCTCTAGTGCTGCTCCTCAGTCAGTCAGTCCCCCCAGTGGCTCCCAATATCTGAGAGAATTCAATTTAAAATAATAACCTTAACATACAAAGCTTTCTACAATCAGGCTCTTGTCTACATTTCATCGCTTATCAGCAAATACCAACCCAGATGCAATCTCCACTCTGCCCAGGACCTCCTCCTGTCCTCTAACCACCTCCTCCCACTCCCCCATCCAGGACTTCACACGTTCCGCCCCATTACTCTGGCATGCCCTCCCCAATGCAATTTGCCACTTCACAAGCCTTCAAGCCTTTAAGTGTGCCCTCAAAACCCACCTATTCAGACGGGCATAAAATTTGGCCTAAAAAAAAGACAGCCCAAGCCACATCAGATCACTTGCCATCATACAAAGTGTATTCCACTTGTGACCTACCCTTTGTCTCCACCCTTATCCTTTAGATTGTAAGCCCACAAGGGCAGTGCCATCTCTCCCAGTGTATTTCAGTTTGACAACGTATTTGTGCTTTTCTACATTTCCAAAAGATTGCTGTGTCTTTTTAACTTGATAGCATCTCTCTATATGCTGTGGCCAGAAACGTTACACCCCTTTTGTTCTTCCTAGCCCCTGCCTATCGATTTCAGCTTCCTGACTGTGACATTATCTGAATTCTACCCCTTTCCAGCTATCAGCCTGACCAGCCAGAAAGGCATCTCACAGATGACCTGTAAAGGACTCTAATCCACCTCTTCCTTTGTATTACAGATAAACCTTAAATTGGACCAATCACTGACAACTAGGTGCCCCTGGTCCCACTGTGTGTACCCCCCCCCCCCACCATTCCACCAGTCCCTTGCTGCGACTACAGGCTGCCAACACATTACCAACATCCCTGTTGCTGTGCGCACTCTCACACCCAGTCATTCAGATTGGCCGGGCGTGCAGAAGTGCTCACTCCACAGTGCGTCCGCTAGCCTTCCCTATGCGATGCAGATTCCAAAACAACTGCCTTATGCGCCCGCACATGCACAGTGGAGGCGGCGGAAAGATGAGTTGACCCTAGGGCAAGGACCAATCACCAGGATAGTCAAAACTAAAGAATGTTTCTTACATGAAGACCTATTTGCATGTTATCCTATCAATTTTTTTTGTTAGGTCCGACTTCTGCAACTACTTAGAGTGTTAGGACAGAATGATGAGAGTGTTTGCGATACCATGAGTGACCTGCTTGCCCAGGTATGTGACACCTCTGCATAGGGCCGTGATGGATAGGCATTCTCTTTGGTGCATGTCTTATGAAATCAATGTCAGCTAATTTACTGTTTTTTTAGGTTTCCACATGCACTGAATCACAATCCAATGCTGGTAATGCTGTTTTATATGAAACCGTTCTCACAATTGTGGAAACAAAATCTGCAAGTGGCCTAAGGGTGAGTGTGCATTAATGGGATGTTTCTAGATTCAAAGATATAGGAGAAGAATATAGTTGTTTAGCTATATACACTTTATTGTCAAGTACAGACTATTTAAATCAGGGGTGTCATTTTCACTGAGTGCCACATCAGCATTAAGGTTGCCTTCAAGGACCAGTTAATAACAAGCACAAAACACCATTCAGAAGTATTCAAATGTATGGTTGGGCATCATAAGAACATACACATTTTTTTTCTCTCCATGGGAACGTTTTTCAAGTTTGTGTTTTGGTGACCCATGACTGCAGCAAATTCCTGTTCTTCAGTGGGATCTAAGGGTAACTGGAGCAGGATGGAAGCTAGCAATTTAATAGGAAAGGGGTAATCTATTACTCATGTTTTACTTCATGAAGATGGCAGGTTGAACATGCTTTATCCTACTAGCCCTGGTGTAGTATATTTCTATGCCGCTCCGTTAGGAAGAACATGTGCTGAAATCACGATATCTAGGTTTTTAGATACATAAAATAATATCTCACCTCATCTCATAAATCAAAAACTATTTCAAGTAAATATGCTTTGACTTTTTATATGTTTATTTATGTTTATCATGTTTACTTTCTCCTCAGGTTCTAGCTGTTAACATTCTCGGGCGCTTCCTACAAAGTAATGATAAGAATATCAGGTATAAAATGTGGATTGCCTTATTAGATTTTTGACCTAGCAGACTTATGTGCTCAGTCTTTTATACCAACACTCTAGATTAATCCTCAGAAACATGGTGAGAGCAAAGGCATACCAGCATTAGTCCCATGTTTTGGGAAAGGGGGTATAACAGGGAATACTGGTTGAGAAGGTTTCAAGCTGATGCTCATCACACCCTGATGCAACTACAGTTTGGAGATAATTGTATTTTAATGCCTTTATATTGCTTCAGACACGTGTCCATCTAAGCAGAACTGTTCTCACTTATTCATGAGCTTAGAATGGATTACCGTATCTAATGTGTGACTTGGAACTTGATAACAAATGTTAAAACAATTCAGAATTGTAGCATCACATTTTAGCCACTGTCCAGCCAAAGTAATAAATACAACAAATAACTGCTATTGCTTGCTATGGGGTCATGTAAAAAAATTGGCGAAGCCAGTGTTTAAACATATAAAAGTGCAAAATAAATGTTTTTACTACTTTTTTGCCCCCCAACATTACCTGTACATGTGATGGGGCAATTTTACAAGTTAGGCACATAATTTTTCCAATGAGGTAAGGATATTTGTTGTTGAGTTTGGAAACAAGAGAACTCTATGGGCTATGCAGAATAAAATGGTGAAATCTTTAGCATAGAGTGGTGCTGTTAATTCCGAACCTTAAAAAATATATCTTTACATTACTGGAAAAATAATGTACCTGAACTGTAAAAATGTGCTATTACATTACAGGCAATTTTTTGGATAAAAATGTAGGACGAATTTTTTTTGCACTTGTTGCTATGCTTTCACTAAAAAGCTCACCTGAATGCAGGTTGCAAGCCACAATACAATGGAAGTCACTCTGGCTTCATCCAATATTTAGCTGTCAATAACCATCACACACATCAATATTAGCTTGATAATAGAATCATGGTAGTGACTTCCTGAGCTTAGATACAAACTTATGACCACTGAGCTAGCAAAAACCAAGTACAAGGCTTCGATGATGCTTCTTTGTGTAGAAGCTGGGCTGTGAAAATATTAAAAAGGCTTGTCTTATGCCAGACCAAAATATTGAAAACGATGTATATCCCTGTTGCTATAAGAAAGCCCTAAAATACCCACAAAATTTAAAGTAATAAATCAAGCTAAGTAAAGTCATGGCCTGAACTTCAGATATAAACTAGAACTTGTGAAACAATACCTTTATATTTTCTTACATCCTATATCTGTATGCTGTTCATTATAGCTTGCTATGCGAGGTCTTGATGCACAACACTGTTCTGCCATTGCTTTCTTTTAACTAGATATGTTGCCCTCACGTCTCTCCAACGATTGGTGCAGTCTGATCATGCAGCGGTCCAGAGACATCGAAATACAATTGTGGAATTCCTTAGACAGACAGATACATCTGTAAACAAGTAAGAACCCTGAATTTGAGATAGCATAGAGCCATATCTGCTTAGCTTCCCTCCAAGAATTTGATAGCTAGGTGGGCTGTAACTTGTACTGACCTTAAAGATAAATGAATCACATACATTTCATTATTCAGCACCCCCCAAAAAATATAATTCGTTTTTACGTTCTCCAAGTTAAAATGAACCAAAACTATGACTAACCAATTCGTCATGCCCCACTGCGTGAAACCGCCCAGTAAAACTCACCTTTCATCAGTCCTCCGGCGCATGCACAGGCTCTCATCCAATCAGACCTTGGGTTTTGGTCCACTTTAGGAGTCCTTTCTTCAAACATGGCACATACAGAAGAATTTATCCATGATCCTTAGCAACAGGCATGAAACAGCCATCACTTCTAATTTGTGGACACGTGTTTCAGGCTAATGTCAGCACAAGTCTGAAAGTGATGGCTGTATGGTGGCAGGCTTTGACATGCGACTAAGAGCATATGCATTAAATTATTACTAATGTTTATTTTTAAAGGAGGGCTCTGGAGTTATGCTTTGCACTAGTGAATGAATCAAACATCCGAGTGATGATGAAGGAGCTTCAGAGGTTTCTGCGTCACTGCCCGCCAGAGCTGAAAGAACAATGTACTTCTGGAATATTTCTCAGTGCTGAAAAGTAAGCTAAAATGCTCAGTTACACGTTACAGTGTTTTATTCATGTTTTTGAAATGCATTAACACAGAAACAGAGACACTTTACTTTGGAAATATGGAAACATTTAAAATACTTTGTCTCTTACCAGATATTCCCCTTCCAAGCGCTGGCACATAGATACCATCATGGAGACCCTAATGACAGTGAGTGATAGCTTGACTCTTGGCACAAATTATACTTTGATATTATAGCTATATTGCAAATGTATTATGTGGAACTATAAATTAAACGAAACCAAAAGTCTAGTAACCCAGTTTGAGGGCCTAAATAATTCAGGACTGGGTGAGCCCGTCATTCGTTTCTTTTCACAGTACGCATGGTGGTGATTTCTGATTGGATGAAATGTTTGCCACACAGGGGCATTCCAAATCAGGGTGCCCCTGTCTAACAAACCAAAGGTGAGTGAAAATCATGGGGTTTGGTCTGCTTTAAGACCTAACATGGAACTTATGCACTTTTGTTTTGAATGCACTATTTAGCAAAAGGTCATGTGACTTTCTGACTGCTGTAACCAGAGAAAAAGAGAGAGAGAGAGAGAGAGAGAGAGAGAGAAAGAAAGAAAGAAAGAGAAAAATAGACTTTTTAAATACATGATCAACAGGAGAGCTGGTTAAATGAATGAGAATGGATGGAGTCTCATCTGCTCTACAGTGAGGCTACCACCTTGAAGAAAGGGTCAATACTAGTGATGATCTGGAGTGGGGAAAATCCAAATCGGAAGCCCTCTGGCCAGATAGTCCCCAGTATCCAGCTTTTGATACTCCTGAATTCCAGATGCTGTGGCCACCACACAATGTATAAACTGATATGGGGTCCCTTGGACTCCGTCCATGTTCACTGACAGTCAAAAAACAAAATGCATGCTTGAAATGAAAGAAATAACTTACCATCGCCGCTTTATCCAGCATTGTCGTCGATGTCTACTCTGCAGGTCCACCTCGTAGGAGGCTCCCTCCTTGCCTGCAAGTTAAAAGACTTACCTAATGTATCAGAATTCTCCTGCTGCCCAAGATGTATGTGCAGGGAAAAGCAGTGAGTGTGTTGATTGGCTGGAGGAGCCCAGACCTAGCAGAGGGTTCTAGTGGGCAGCTCTCTTTCTCAAACTTCCCATAACAATTTACTTACACAGTTTAAATAGCGGTAATTCAAGACAGTAGGTCAGGTCCGTTTATGCCCCCAATCTATTATTTATTTTGGATTGTTTTTTTTAAGAGGGCCTAGCTTGTGAAATGGCTTTTTAAGTCATTTGGCATTAAAGTGGACCAAAACCTACAACCGTTATGAGGGGTGATAAATTTAGCCCCATATTTGCATTTCCATCTTTTACCAAAGAAACCAAGGGAGTCTCCAAGATTGATAGATGGTGTCCAGTTTAAATGATGTGCTTCCAGTGCCAGTAACACCTCTCTGATTACCGTAACACCCATGACATTTCTGTTGAACTTCCCAGTTAGTCGCTGATAGGAACTATGGCTAAATCCCCTAAAATGTGACCAAAGACAGCAGAAAATGCAATGTATTGATTCTAACCCTGATGCAGTAAAACAAAACTGGCGTAGACATATTCCACAGAACTTTTCTGATTATATATCTTCCATCCCTACATAAAATATAAGCACATGTACACTTACTAAGGTATGGCCTGAGGGAGCAGACTTTATTTTAGCAAAGTGTCCTTGGATTAACCTGGCCATATCTTAGTTAATCAGAAAGTAAAATATCGGCCACGTTTGAAGTAGCGAAAATGTTTTCTATGTTTGATCACATTACACGGTTGGCTTCCCTTCATTTATTAATATTCATGATCCTTCTTATGCACATTAATATGCGTGCATTTGGTTTTTGTAATTGTCTGTAATAAATGAGGCATGCATTGGCTGTTTTCCAGGCTGGAGAGAGTGTCCGAGATGATGCCGTCTCACACCTTATTCAGCTGATTATTGGATCCTTAGAGCTTCATGGCTACATTGTTCAAAGGCTTTACAAGGCAGTGAGGGAAGACATTGTACAGGTATCCAACATATGATCAGCTCCTCTGCATAGTGCTCAGATCACCTTTTCACCAGAGAATCACTTATTAAAGTGCACCTGCATTCAGGAAGGAAGTGTGGTTACCTCCCTTCCGCAGCCCTGTGCCCCAAAACAGCCTGTGTTTCTTTTTTTACCTCATCCTTTGCGTGATATCCATAAAACACTAGGAAAAAACAACAGGAAGTAGTATTATGGTGAATGGCAGCCATATGTTAATTAATTCATTGCCATTATGTGACAGTTTGGTTGAAGTGCTGCCCATTGCTCCTGTGTGTATTGTAACTGACTGCATCATCACTGGGGGTGGGACTGCTCAGCCAGGGAGCAATAAAAGGCCGACTGCATCCAAAAAAGAAACACGGGCTGTTTTGGAGCACTGGGCTAGGGATTGAAGGTGACTACATATACTTCCCTCTGAGCATAGGTGCACTTTAATATCGAAGCCGTCATACCCTGTCTGTTTATGGCACTGTTATCTAGCAACCCAACCACTGTTTGCAAGCAGCACTGTGCAAAGAATTATTTTTTTATAATCCTGTGGAACCCTTCAGCACATCCCTTAACCCCACCCTCCAGAGCAGCAACTCTCATCTGTAGTCAATCTGAGTGTACACCGTGTTCCGCCGATTAGAAAGGACTCACGATCCCTTGTGACTGTGGGATGGAGCCTAGACTGAGACTAGTGCTGCTGAAGAAAAGAAGAAGAAAGAGGGAGAAGGAAGGCCTCACACAGTGCTGTGCTACACCAGATGTCTGACGGGTTTAGGTCTAAGGCCTACAAATATGCTTTAACTATTGTGGTCATTTAAATAACATACACACTCTTTCTTAATTTATAATGTTTTATACTCAGTTATACATTGTTTTAACTTATAATAGAAACAGATTACATACAACCCTCTCCATTTTGCTGGTGAACCCCTTACTAAAGATAGATTTAGGCTAAAGGGGGACACAGAAGCTTGTGTTCTTCAGTGGTCCTCACCTGTGAAACATTGATAGTCAAGTATTAGTTAATGTACAACATATGTAATAATTATTTGCGCCATTAGACTTCCTTGTAGTTGTCATCTCTGCAGTCACAAATAGTCACAATAGGGAGCACCATGAGTAGCTTTTTACTCTCACCATAGCATTTAGCACCATATTTAGCTGTATACATTTTTTACAAGAATTGTACAGAGGAATATTATGAGTAAAAAACCAACAGTGCTGAATCAACCCTAATGTGTCCAGTGTCGGACTGGGGTGACTTAGGCGTAGGGTTGCCAGGTTTGCTTTTTCTTAAATGTACTGGCTACTGGTCTTACATTGTCGGTATTAGTTTTTTTTTTTATTGGTAATTGTAATTGCAGGTATACCTTTCCCATCCTCAATTACCAGTAAAAAAACAAATACTGGCACCACCAGGCAAGTGGGCAGATAAAACAAATGTCGATCAGGTGGCAACCCTACTTGGGCTCACCATTAGAGCTGACTCTGGGGGCCCAAACTATGGGCAGAACACTAGGACTGCTAACAATGTACAAAGCAAGGTACAGGAGACTGTTTTGGAAATGGGGGTCAGGGGACCACGGGGATCCCCCTGTTCTCTTGTGGGCCAGTCTGAGCCTGAGTATGACCAAGGCTGCTCACTCCACCCAACACATTCCCTTTATTTAGTGCCCAATAGCACACGATGGACTAAAGCTGGGGACTGATGCAAGAGTGGAAAAGCAAACATTTTGAGAGTTGAAAAACAACTCTTGTGTAACTGGATTGTATAGCAAATGTTTAACAGGATATAAAAGGAGGAGAAGGAGAGAAAAGGGAACAATAGTTGCTGCTCCTAGCATTGTGCTGGCCTAGAAACAGGCCCTTAGGTGCCCAATGGGAAATATAATCCAAAAAGCTACAGTAACGTGAACTGATTTCCAGAAACAAATGGAAGGTGGTAACTGTTATTAATATTGAACTCTCTCCCCAGCAACCCTTAGTACAGGTGGCATCATGGTGCATTGGCGAGTATGGTGATCTTCTACTTATTGGAGCCTGTGATGAGGAGGAGCCTATACAAGTAAGACATTGAATAAAAAGAACTGATGTTTGGTATTGCAATCATATTTAGTACAAAACTGCGGACCAAAACCCACCGAACATGCAAAATACATTTGGCCGAAGCCCCTGCTGATAATTCCTTCTTAGGGTGTATATCTAGAAATGGATATTTTCGCTTTTCAAATTTTCCTGAAACTCTGTAAGGTGGCAGGCGATCAGTCATTTCATAGGAGGGGCAATTACATCATTGCCACACACAACAAAATGAATGGAGAAGGCGGAGCTTTACTGCTAAAACAGGCATGAGCAGTAGAAATAGGCAAAAGGTACTCATTGTGGGGGGAGCAATTCAGAGGATGCTAGTTAAAATTGTGGGTTTTGGTCTGCAAATCATTTGCATCAATTTTTCACTTCAAAGGGAGGCACACTCTCCAAATTAGATTGCAGGCTCCCCACATATGGCAACCATCTCTCCCACATGCTGTCACTTATTTTATTAAGTTTCTTTCTTCTTCTGGAGCTTTGAACATTTAAGTGTTAAAATAGATTTAAATTCCACATGTAACTAAACAAACTAGTCAACGATTCCTTTAAACATGTCTATTTTAAAAGGTATATTTATATTCTATGAACAGGTAACAGAAGATGATATTCTGGATGTTCTGGAGGGGGTATTACAGTCCCACATCTCGTTGCCGAGTACACGAGCATACACGCTGACTGCAATCATGAAGCTGAGTACACGTTTCAAGAATAGCATAAAGTAAATGCCTTCAAAAATGGCCTCCTTTGTTCTATAATGATGATAATATGCCCCCACCAAGCATTCTGTTAGGATCACTGTTACACTTACCCATCCAATCAACCAGTCAACCGGTGTCATGTAAGCAGCTTAGATGCGAAATTCAAATAGGATAGATTTTGGTCTTTGAGACATTGTCCATGAGCTGTTTTCTTGGTGAAGATGGGCTAGATTGAATATTTCTAGAACTGCTGAATTCCTGTGAGTTCATTATTCTCAGAATGGTATGAAACACAAAAGCATTTCATTGACCAGGAAAATGTTCAGAGAACTCAGTGCCTGGCTATTGTAAATAATACCAGTCTAAGAAATAAATTACTACTACATTGAATCAATGCAGATAATTATAGTAATTCAGACATGTAAATCTTGTCCTTTAGAGGACAGAACACTCCCCACCTGGCATTGTGTAATGCCACAATTAGAAACTGCATAGGTAGGAAGAAAAGTGGCCCAAGTAACCGTTTGCATCTGACCTGTGTACCTTACATTTACCAAGTGGTGCCAGCCATTATCTGAAAGATAATGCAAAGAAAAACACAATAAACATACTGATAAGAACAGGTTTAGTCTCTTGTAATGGCCCTTATTCGACTAATGAGTCAATCCAATGTACAACCCATACTTAGAACGTAGAAGCTGCACTAGGCCAAGGCTACTCCACCCCAATTTATAATCCAGTCGAGGGTTCAATTTTTAAGATCCAAGTTACAAGTCTGCTGGCAGAATTGTGGATAGAAATTCCTTGCAGGTTAAAGAGGTCAAAGAGCAATGATTAGACTGGTTTGAGCTAATATAATGGCTAATGTAGCTCAGGTAACCTCTTAGGGCGTTTGGGCTACAGCAGCAGAAGGCCTACCCAGTCTTAATAAGGTGTACCTAATAGTGTACTCAGTGAGAGGACATGGGAACAGTTAACTAGTAATCCAAGATTAAATCTAAATGCCTTTGAATTATATTTTCCTTCTCAATGTTAACTATACTTGTTTTTTTATTATTTCAGTCTTAATATGTAAATTTGTCTTTCCTTCTCCAGCCGCATACGCCGTGTCGTCTCTATTTATGGATGCTGTCATGATGTGGAGTTACAACAAAGAGCCGTGGAGTACAACGCCCTTTTCAAAAAATATGACCACCTGAGGTACCAGCAGTCATTTCTCAGTCAGAAACACTGTTATATACACACTAGTTTGCAATTCCCTTACTCTCTACATCAGGGAGTTGGCCAAGCTGTGTGAAACCAAATCATTGTTTCCTCACTCTCCATGAAATTCATCCAACAAGCTGTGCTGCTGAATAAGGCTGTTGGTACTGATTTACAGACCTAATTATATAGCCAAATATATATTTATAACCAAATATTTGGTGGGACAGTTTTCCCCATGTCAGCAAAGTGGGACAAGGGACCTCAAAGTGGGACTGTCCCACCAAAAGTAGGACATGTGGTCAGTTTAATTATGGAGTACCACTTGTTTTATTGTGCAACTATGCCCATTATGTTTATGCTAAACACTGACCTATTTTATCTTAAAGTAAGCTTAAAGTAAGCATACCCTCCATTTCCTGTAGCACAGGGTAGAAGGGCTCCAAAGTGTGCCCTCCTTTCAATTTCATTCCTCCAGGACAATGCAAAACAAGTGGTCTAACAGCCACTCTCTTGGAACTCTCAGCTTGAGTGAGTACCTCAAGTCACAGTGGTCACACAGCTGTGGCCATAGCAGAGCATGCTCATGAGTCATACAGCTGAACCATGACATCCTCCTCCCAGCTCGGTCATGACCCAGAAATCAAAGCAAAGAAAGTGGCTTTGTGCCGAATACATGAGCTACACTATTTACATCGAATCTGAGATTTAGAAATGCTTTGAGCTGTCTTACCTTGCACTGTTCCTGATGGGAATGAGGTGGGAGGAAGTTATAGTGTGCCTGGACGGGGACAGGATGTGTTATCTTCCAGCTACAGATAAATCTATTTCTATGTATGGTACAATTAAGAGACAATCCAGATCAGGGAAGTAACTATAGGGGGTGCAGAAGGTGTGACCACACTGGGGCCCAGAACGCCAGATTGGCCCCATCATTGTTCTCCACCATATTTATTAGATTCATGCTTATCGGGCATCATTTAGAGAAAATAAGCACATTTTGTCTCTGCTGTTTTTGTCTGTTATTTTGCATCCAATTTAATGAAGAAGACAGGAAAAAAGGTTACTGTATGAGAGTTGTCAGGGCCCTATTTAAAGAGGAACTATGGGCAAGTCACCACTTCCTTATTCATGGTGTATGGCACAAAATGGCCGTTAATCACATAACCAATGGAAACTCTTTAGGTTGGATGTGCAAGCCCACTAGGAAATTCAGATTAGCCACCAGTAGTCACATGATTAACTGCCATTTTGTGCCATACACCATGAATAAGGAAGTGGTGACTTGCCTATAGTTCCTATTTAATATTCGCACCAGGGCCCCATCACATTTAGTTACGCCACTGATCCAGACGCTAGATGACTTTGCTCTCTTGTCCTGACCAGGTCTGCTGTTTTGGAGAAGATGCCACTGCCAGAGAAATCTCCTGCAGGGGATGATGAAAATATAATTGTTGAAGTCAAAGAGAAAGTTAAAAGCCCTTCAAACAATAATGTGTCCACAAACATGCCAACAAGTCATGTGAGTAGACGTGGAGCAAGAACAATGAAAAGTTTAACACTTTTTATAAAAATCAAAACAACTTCTTATGCACCATGCAGGAAACCATTGTTCAGCCTGACACCAGACAAGTATGTAAATTATGGAACTGGCATGAAAAATTACGGTACACAGCCAAGTGAATGACAAAATGAAGTATCATTTGTAACGTGGATTTGTAAAGACCTGGGAAATGATAGGAATAGAGTTTAAAGAGAAACAACAAACATACCTTTTCTCCATTCCCACAGCACATGCATGGGCCCCTCAGCCAATCAGAGGCGCTTGTGCCATTCAGATACCATTTGCTGCACTGGATCTTGTGGCTTGTCCAGGCTGAAATTGGTGAAGATGGAGTACCAGTATGACTGAGGAAACTCTGTGGCATTATATACCGCTGCATGAAGTCAAGAATTTCACTCTCCTGGGTATTGTTCCTCTAAAGCGCGGCATCCTGATTTGGGATTCCCAGCTGTGTGTATCCCCCGGGTCGCCATAAAAAACTCACCTTTCTGTCGCTTCTATGGGGCAGGCACAGTCAAAACCAAGCACGCTGATTGCCTGAGCAGCCCCCTTAGCCAATCAGCGCACTCGATTTTTCTAGACTCCCTTCAGCTGAAGAAAGCCGAGCAGGGCCGGATCCCCCATTCAGTCTCTAGCAGTGCTGTGCCCAAGCTGATTCAGAAACGGCTATCGTGGATACGAACACAGCTAGAGGTAAGCGAGGATGTGGCTGTGGTGCCGAGATGCAGTGAGGTAAGTGAAATGGGGTTTCACACAGTGAGGCATCCCAATTCGGGATGCTCCAAGGAGTGGGACTGGAATGGCTTTTTAGACTCCAGAGCCTCTGTTGTTTCTCTTTAACTATAGCTAAAAAGAGTGAGTGTTCCTTCACGTACATTATCACGTACATTATAACATTATAATACATAGTACATTATAACATATATAATAATATAAAAAAAAAATTGTCACTTTTTCTGTTGTATGACATGTTACATGATGTATAACCCTTGAATATTGATAATACTTTAAGTAAATACTGTAGTTTTGTTTGTTTTTTTTATTTAAAAAAAAAATGCAATCTATCATTTTGCAGGTAACAGATCTTTTGGGTTTGCTAGACGATAGTACGGACAACCTTCTGACACCTATAATCTCAGGTGTATCAGAGGTAAAGCTGAATGAATCTATTGGGAGCAGCTTGCTGGATCTACTGGACGAAACCCCAACTCCAGGTATTGCTTGTCTTGATGATAATATTTGAGAACACATTTAACTGTTTAGACGTTTATGTATACTGGTTATGGTATATATGGTATACTGGTGTATAAAATGAGAAAACTTGTATCCTGCTTTGCAGGCAGAACTCAAAAGATTAGTGGCACTATAATCAAGTCACCACTTCCTCATTCAGGGGAATCATGCTAAATATTTGGTGAAGCTTGTGTGCATTGCGGTCAGGGCCGGATTATGAGGGGGGCGCAAAGGGCCAGAGCCCCGGGCCTCCACCACTTGCCCTAAGGGGCCTCCACCAACCTTTTTATGGTCTGGTCCAGGAGTTTTTTCAGTCTTTGGGCAGCAAAGCTGCTGCAAACAACGCTACAGTGATGGGTGCATGCAGAGCTGTTACTGCACATAAGCCACCAATCACAGCCGCTGACAGCTCAATGCAGAGAACTGTTTTCTACTGGACCAGCTGGGGGCGACTAAACTACCCCCCGCCCAGAATGGCAAAGCAGGAGTTCCCAAGTAGCACGCACACAAGGGACTTGATCTGTAAGTGGGTGGGTGCAAACCAACCACCATTCAGTTACTTGGCTGGACTATTATTTCAAATAAAATAAAAAAAACTGCATCTGGGGACTCCCTGTGCCCAGGGGCCTCCATCACACTTAATCCGGCCCTGATTGCGGTGTGGATTGCAACCTGCATACCAGCATTTTAGTGATAACACACAAAAAAGACTTTGTCTTACATTTCCCCCCAAAAATCATCTGTACATGTGAAGGCACATTTTCACAGTTTAGGTACAGGTTCAATGTAAGGATATATGTTTAAAGTTTGGAAATAACAGTTCCAATGGGTTATGCTAAGTATTTTATCAATTTTTCTGCATAGCCCCCAAGGTTCTGTTGTTTCCAAACTTAAAAACAAATACCTTTACCTCATTGTAAAAATAATGTGCCTAACCTGTAAAAATGCCCCATCAAAGCTACAGGCCATTTGGGGGAAAAGAAGGTAGAAAAAACACTTTGTTTTCTTGCACTTTTTTGTATCTAAAAGCTAAAAAGCTGGCCAAGATGCAGGTTGCAATCCACACCGCAACTACACACTGCAATTCACACTGGCTTCACCAAATATTTAGCATGACCCCCATGATATATGGCACCAAATGGCAGTTATTCAGATGACCAACAGAAACCATTCAGATTTGATGTGCAAGTCCACTCCATTCACATCAATGGAGAGGGGAGTGCCATAGATCTTGTGACGAGGGGGCGGGGCATGCCTGAGTCCCCCCTGCATAGCGTTCTCAATGTGACGATGCTACAGAGGTGCAGGCAGCGTCGCCCAGCGCAGGACTCAGATCGGGCGATCTGGTAATTGTCCTAGCTCCCAGATAGCAGTTATAGCCTGTGTGGGATGAAAGGTGAGAAAGGTGAGTATACTATTTTATGTTTGACTGAAGCATGGTTTTTAAAAATCTGGACTTTTTTTAATAAAAGGGAATGACCACCCAAATAAAAAAACAAACAAACTGGTACTTACTTTTTGTCCCCCGCAGCTGATCAGTCCTACTACTATGGGATCACATCTTGCATCGGCCATGTCAGGCTCCACCATCAGTCACAGAGCTGCTGCGATACCCTCGCCATTCATTCCAATTGTGGGGGTGTGCCGATGCCTGACATGCTCGCTCTATTGTGAATGGACGGCGAATGGCAGCATCCATGTGACTGAAGGGGCGTTGCTGAATGCCGGAGTAGGACTGATCAGCTGCAAGGTGGTCAGGCCCTTTTATTATTAGATTGCAAGTTATAAAAGAATCTAATTCCACTGAGTGTGCTTCCATTTCCCTTCAACTGGGGGTCAAGTCTAGACGTGAGGAGCAGAACATCCTCTTTTTAAATTGGCAGATTGATTCTCTTCCTCCAATTGTACACATACCATAATGGTTACTATCAATAGAAGCACACATACTACTACTACTAAGGCACCTTTGCCTTATATTTGCAAACACAATTCTAATAAAACTAGTGTATAAAACGTGGTTTTGGCAGCCTCAAACAAAGCTTACATGGATCTTGCCCTCGTCCAGATCCTATGCCTTTATCAGCTATATGGACAGTGCACAGAGCACGCTGTAACGGGACTTAAACCGGACCAACGGTCTGGGACAGTTAGAAAAGAAAGGTAGCGGCCTTTTTGGAGCTTCCTCTCCCAGCACCCCAGACATGCTGCTGCTTGGAACTGACATAACTGACAATGCACAGTAACAGGAAGCCCAGCAGCACTTCCTGTTTGCAGGTGGCCTGCAAATGCATGAGATGCCTTTTTTGTTTCTAAAATTTATTACAGTAGGAGTTAGAAAAACGGAAATTAATTTTTATGTGCAGCAATCTAAATTGCCCTGGGGAAGGATCCGTATGAGCACTTTGTTGTGTTGGTCTGATTTAAGTCATTTTTGACTGTTGGTCCACTTTAAACCATGACATTTGTTAGTGTTGTAGAGGCAGAATCTGCGTAATGAAAAGCCAAGCATTAAGGTAAGTGTAGCATAATCCCCAGAGGCCCTGCACATGGCTGGAATTCTCCTTTAAGGCTTATGAAAAGAACTTATTACCAGGGTAATAAAAATGCTAGTGATCACGTTAAAGCCGACCAAAACCCAACAGGGCTGGTCTTGGATCCGCGGGTTTCCCTTGGGGCATCCCAGGTTTTGTTCCCTGTCCCAGTGGCACCCTGATTTGGTATGCCCCGCAGTGTGAAGATAGGCAGGGGGTGGGAGAGCACCCGCGTCTGGGCATGCGGTCAGTCTCGCTCCTGATTGCCATAAACAGAGCAGTTTGCTGAGCATTAATATGCATGGCAAAAGGCTCTGATTAGATGAGAGCCTGAGCATGCACCACAGGACCGGAAAAGGGGAGTTTTCATGGGCGGGGGGTTTCACACAACGGGGCAACTGAAATTGGGATGCACAAAAACCTGGCATACACAAAATCCTAGGTTTTATTCTGCCTTAAAGTTGAACAAATCCCAGGAATTTGACTTTTCCAGGTTTTGTTCTGTTCCCTGGAGGCATCCTGATTTGGGATGCCCCACTGTGGGAAACCCTCTAGAAAGGCTCAGATAACTCACCTCTTCCGTGTTCCAAAGGCATACAGGGGTGCTCAGCCGATGAGAGCCATTTGCTATGTTTACCTCTTTTAGCAAAGGGCTCTCATTGACCTTAATGGGGAGCAAATTACATAGTCATAGGAGGTGGTTCACATTGGACGAGTGCCTGGGCATAAGTCGTTGGAGCGTGGAACAGTGAGGTTTCACACAGTGGGACATCCCGATTCGGACAGGCCTGTTAGATCTTTTAGATTCCAGGCCTGTCACTGGTGCGTTTTGTTCTGCTTTAGGGTGCTATCTTAAAGCTTCTTATAGTCTTCTTGAAACCTTTTGCAATTGAAATATTGCTGTGGGGCACGAATAGAAAAAGGAGGTTGAGTTCACTAATCTGTTTTAACCATGATTTGCAAAGCAGATTATTATATATTACATATATTTCATATACACTAAAAAACACTGAACACACAATAGTTTATAAAGATATATTTTTACTTGTTACACACAGAATCGCTCCCTTCAGTTGTGGTTTACAACAAAGGAGGCATCCAAGTGGAATTCTCATTCTTGCGACCACCATCCAGCCCTGATCTCTTAGTCATAAATTCCTGTGCGACCAATTCCTCTTCTACCAACGCCACCAACTTCCTGTTACAAGCAGCAGTTCCCAAGGTACTGGTATCATGAATGATCAAGGAATTTCTTCTTCTTTTTCTGTGTAAACCATAGGGATGAGCGAACTTGCCGCTAAAGTTCGACCCGAAGCCCATTGACGTCAATAGGGACCTGGGGGACCAAAAATGGCTGTAAAATGGGGGTAGCAAGGGCTTAGAGGGCTGCAAATTGAGTGGTGATTGCCCTGCACAAAATGGGCTGGGGAAAGTACTCAAAACAAAAACAGAAAACAAAGAAATTGAATAAATACATGCATAAATAGAAAAACGAATATGACTTTTTTAACGGGTGTCAGAGGGCAAATCATGGGGTAACACCAGGGAGATTGCCCTGCACAAAATGGAATAGGGAAAGTACTCATAAATAACATACAGAAATCAACATTAAAATAGTACATATAAAAAATTTAAAATATCATTAAAATATTTTTTTAAAGGTGTCAGACTCCACTTAAAGGTGTCAGAGGCCAATTTGGTGGTAGCACCGGAGCGATTGTCCCGCACAAAATTGGATAGAGAAAGTACTCACAATAATAACAGAAAACTAAAAAAATAAAGAATAGATATTTTATTGATCGGATGAGTAAGGGAAGGAGTCTATTTCCAAAGGTAACTATCCATTTCATTGCCCTTCCATGGACAGGTGGCTCACATACTGAGAGACAGCTAGGGACAAAGGAACCTCTGCTAATTGTCCTTTTCAGGCCACCTCCAACTACAGGCTGCTCACATACTGAGGGGGAGAGAAAAACATCTGCTGATTGTACTTTACAGACCACTTCCAGGGACAGGTGGCAGATATATGAGGGGGAACGGCCACTGTCAGTAACAGTGGGACACAGAATAATAATCTTTACCATTTCTATGCCCAGGAAACTTTAAAGCAAACAGAAAAACATTAATATTATTATATTTTTTTATCACTCCTCTCCCCTTTTTTTTTCTTCAACCCACTCCACTTCTGCAGAACGCTCCACCCCCCCTTCAAATCAGCAAGGCCATCTTAGCCGTAAGTCAAGGAGCAGTCTCGAATGTGCTATGATGACACTCCTAGCTGGGATTCGGTAGGCCATTCACCTGCCCCTGCCCCAGTTGCAGATATAGGGGTTCCCAGATGCCCAACATGGCAGATGAGGATGTGGACATTGGACCATCGCAGGACATCTACGATGAAATCCAAGTGCCGACTGCAGCGGCTTTCTGCATTGCGGAGGCTGAGAAGGAGGGTAACGGGTTGGAGTGGGTGGAAGACTAGCCGAGAGGACTGAAGGCAATCAGATTTCAGTGAAAGAGGTGGTGGCCACACAGCCCCAGCAGAGGGAGAAGGGTGCAAACCATCAGCAGTCAGCCCCTTGTTAGCATTATAGTTTGTTTATAGAGCGCTATCGTATTCTGTGGCGCTGTACAGGAACCTGCAAAGCAAACATAAAAACATTGTTAGTTTTAATTATAATTAATAATTGAGGCACATCCTTTGTCTGGCGCATGTGCTCAATAGTGGAGTTCCAGCACCAAAATTACCAGGTACCTTGAACTTCACTTCAGCACTTCACCACTAATGAGTGGGCTTCCATGAGGGACATTTATTCCGTGCTGCTGTGCTTCTAATACGCCACCAATGCGGTCAGTGCTGATGATGCCCCATTCTTCATCTACTAGAAAAAACACTTCAGGACATGACAAAGAATATAATATTGCCACAGGAGGAAGCAGAGAGGAAAGAGGAAGGCACGTTTAGACAGGTGTCAGGCAGTCCACACATGCCCTGTGTTGAGAAAATTTAGTGTGCACTGCACAATGCTATATGTTGACATTCAGACAACTAAGCATAGGCAGGGATGTTACAGCTCTTTACTTGGCCAATGGGTTAATGTAGTGTTGGTCGTTTTGGCGCATATACTTCCACCACCCAGGATTGCTGGACACCATTTTTTCCTCCTACTCCGCTTCATCCTCTCCTGCCTCCTGATCCAGTTAGCACCTGCATCACTATCTGAAAGCATCTGAAACTCATCTGACTGTGCGAAAGACCACACATAGCCCATGAGCTGTGGACAGGCATCCAGGAGCAGACAGACAGAGTGGTTGCTGCCGCTGAACTTAAATCCTGGCAAGGTGGTGCGTAACAGAACCTAGTAGCAGCCTTGGGACAAGCTGGGTTGAGGCACATCCGTTGGCTGGCGCATGTGCTTTACTTGGTGGTGCAAATCTTCTTAGCCCATCATGCTGGAGCTGCTGCATAAAGTGTGTTCCATGTGCGTGCCCTTTGGACACCCTGTTGCTGCTGGGCTATCTGCACCGCAGAGGAACTTTGGCCTTCCAACCCACCACCTCACAGGTGATTTTCCAACCAGATGGAATTCCACTTTACATACTGTATGTTGCAAAGTGTGTTTGAGCAGCCGCAGGCAATAGTGGAGTTCCAGCAACTCATCAAATTGGACACGTGACAAGAGCTTGCCCTCTATGCCCTGGAGGTGCTGGTCTGGCCTGCAGAAAGTGTCAGAACATGTGTTCTGGGGGTGTCATCACTGACAAGAGAATTCATCTATCCACAGCCAATGTGGACATCCTTACATTCGTGAAGATAAACTGGATGTGGATCCCACAGAACTTGGCTGTGCCAACACCTGAGTGAGCTGTTGAAGTCTTGGCTACCTCCATCTCTTCCACCTACCTGGTCAAAAACACATGGACTGGTGGAAGGTATAGAATATTTTTCATGCATAATGAAACATCAACAGGTTAAGGGTGATCTATTTTCTCTTTAGTGTGGCGTCCTTGCCTTCCTTTAATGTACAGAGGAATGAAGACTACTTTTGGAAAGGAGGCAACACAGCATTCGAGAGCTTAGGCGACACATGCGGGTGTTTCAGTAAATATGATGAAGAAAAAGACTTCTCATAATAAACACATACCAATTTCTCAGCCTAGGAGAAACATTGTTTCCTGCAGAATACAACATGGTTGGAAAGAAGGCAGTGGCCCAATGACCCAATGGAAAGGATCTGTTTTATATCAAGTACTAGTCAACCATTTTCTCTACCTTATTAAGTTTGATAGAGTTGACTGTTTATGGACTAGAATTCCACAAGGATGAAGGGTTGTCTGCTCTTGAAGTACTTCCAGACAGAGTTGCTTCATCCAGCAAAAGAGATGCCCATTTGGTTGACACAATGATTGATAAAACTGTGGAAAATATGGTTGAAGCAGAAGACAATTCTAAAGATAAATGGCAAGAGATGGTTTTAGCCAGAACACCATATACATGTATATATGCATCAGCTTTTAGATGATGATAAAGAAGGGGATATTCACATCATGTCTGACTCCTCCAGCAGAAAGAGAGCCAGGAGAGGTTGTGGACAGCTTAGTTGTGAAGCAAGTGGAATATGCCAAAGAAGATGGCTTAAAAAGGACTGGCACAGTAATTCATCAAGTGGAAGCCAAACCTTCAGTGTACTTTATCAAGTTTGATGACAATTTCCATATCTATGTATATGATTTGGTTAAGTGACGTTCTTGTACTTTGCCAAAGTTGTGGAGCTAATATAAGGAATCTTGTATTTCTGGGAACTCTTGCTTTTAATGGAGTAAAGAGAATACGAGAAGGAATTTTTATATTACATCAGTTTATTCTTCCTTACATAGGAGTAAGCCACTTCTGACAAATAAATGGCTTAGGGAAATAAGGAAAGAAACTGAACATAAAATGAAAACGGGAGTTGTAAAAGAGCATACGAGTCGTGTGACTGCTCATTATGAAAGTTATTCTTAAGCACTCATTCTTTACCTTCAAGGAACTGTTTTGGTATATATAATTTCCCTACATTAGGTGTATATTTTGGCTTCCAGCATCCATGTTGAAAGCATTATGGGTGAACAGTATGTTTATGTTGCCATCTACAGATAAAAATGCACCGTGAAGTCTTCATGTTTGCATGATGCAAGGTGTGCCAACAATTAAAAAGGGTCTAATGCCAGGTTTACCACAATGTAATAGTTTATCAATGCTCAAAAGAGCATA
Source organism: Gastrophryne carolinensis (assembly GCA_027917425.1). Lineage (NCBI taxonomy): Eukaryota > Metazoa > Chordata > Amphibia > Anura > Microhylidae > Gastrophryne > Gastrophryne carolinensis. The sequence continues at coordinate 421,548,401 of CM051234.1, read as the reverse complement.
ATGTCAGGTGTGCCCACAGTTAATCAGTTTAACAGAGCTTTATCAAATTGTTTTTTAAATCTCAAAAGAGTATAATGCAAGGTGTGCCAACAATTACCTAGTTTATCAAAGCTTAAAAGAGTATAATGACAGGTGTGCCCACAATTAAATAGTTTATTGTAGCCAAAAAGTCTAATGCCGGGTGTGCAACAATTTAATAGTTTATCAAAGCTGAAAAGAGTATAATGCCAGGAGTGCCCACAATTAAAAAAACTAAAATTAAATTAAACAGTACTGACACACAAGTGGCCCGACCCAGTGGAAACTCCACTACCAATTGATATAGTAGTGACCTCCAAGTGGCCTGAACAATTGGTATCAAGGAGTGGTGACACCCAAATGGTTTGTGCAAGTGGAATTGCACAGTACTGGCACACACGTGGCCTGAACCAGTGGATACTCCACTAACAATTGGTATTAAAGAGTAATGACCCCCCAAGTGGTTTGAACAATTGGTATTACAGAGCACTGATCCCCAAGTGGTTTAAACACATGGTATTAAAGAGCAGGGACTCCAAGTGCTATGAACAATTTGTAATAACAATTGTTCAAACCGCTTGGGGATCACTGCTCTGTAATACCGAGTGGTGACCACCAAGTGGTTTGAACAATTGGTTTTACAGAGTCGTGACCCCCAAGTGGTTTGAACATCCGGTATTAAAGAGCAGTGACACTCTAGTGGTTTGAACAATTAGTATTAAAGAGCATTGAGCTCCCAAGTGGTTTGAACAATTGGTATTAAAGTGCAGGGACCCCCAAGTGGCCTGAACAATTGGTATTACAGAGCAGTGATACCCAAGTGGTTTGAACAATTGTTTTTACAGAGAAGAGACCCCCAAGTGGTTTGAACAATTGGTATTCAAGAGCATTGAGCCCCAAGTGACCTGAACAATTGGCATTACAGAGCAGTGACCCCCAAGTAGTTTGAACAATTGGTATTACAGAGCAGTGACCCCAAATTGGTTTGAACAATTGGTATTACAGAGCAGTGACTGGCAAGTGGTTTGAACAATTGGTATTACAGAGCAGTGACTCCCAGGTGGTTTAAACCATTGCTATTAAAACGCAGGAATACCCAAGTGGTTTGAACAATTGTTTTTACAGAGCCAAGACCCCCCAAGTGATTTGAACAATTGTTTTTACAGAGCCAAGACCCCCCAAGTGATTTGAACAATTGCTATTACAGAGCAGTGACCCGCCATGTGGCCTGAACAATTGTTATCACAGAGCAGTGACCCCAAGTGGTTTGAACAATTGCTATTACAGAACATGTGCTATTAAAAAGCAGTGACACCCAAGGTGTTTGAACCAGTGGACACTACGCAAAAAATTGTTTTTTCAAGAGGACCTTAAGTTCCCTGATTGAGTTGGTTACTCCAATAACAATTGGTATTAAAGAGTACTGACATCCAAATGGTTGGAGCAGTTGCTATTAAAGAGCAGAGACACCAGGTGGTACAAAACCAGTGGACACTACACAAATATTTTTTATTTTTCAAGAGGGCTTTAAGTTCCCTGACCCAGTGAATACTCCAATAACAATCGGTATTAAAGAATATTGACACCCAAGTGGTTGGAGCAAGTGTTATTAAAGAGCAGTGACACCCAAGTGGTTTGAACCCATGGACACTACACAAAAATGTTTTTTTTTCAAGAGGTCCTTAAGTGCCCTGACCCAGTGGATACTCCAATGACAATTGGTATTTAAGAATACTGACACCCAAGTAGTTGGAACAAGTGCTATTAAGGAGTGATGACACCCAAGTGGTTTGAGCAAGTGCTATTGCACAGTACTGACACCCAACCTACCTAGCCCTCACTCCAGCAGCTTTCCCTGAATAAATGTCCTGAAAAGGACAATAACGTGATCAACAACCTATCTAGCCCTCACTCCAGCAGCTTTCCCTGAATAAATGTCCTGAAAAGGACAATAACGTGATTAGCAACCTATCTAGCCCTCACTCTAGCTACTCCCTATATAAATGTCCTTTCAAGGACAGTTTTAGTATAGAAATAAAGCCCTGTCTGTCCCTCAGCAGTAGCAGAAGCCAGCAGCACCTTTTCCTAACTAATGCAGAGCAAGCCCTAGCGTGATCAGTGTGACGCGGGCCCCGCATTTTATAAGGCGGGGTCACATGTCCCACTTGGCCAATGGTTAGTAGTGATGGAAGGCTGATTGGTTGCTGGGGACCTGAACTCGCAAGTTCGGTACTTTGCGGTTCGGGTTTGTTCATCCCTAATAGACAATCAGGGTGGCTTAATCAAAACAGTTGCATTTGTATTATTTTCATTTGATCTTAATCTACTGTCTAATTACTTGCTAGATAAACGGTGAAGAGAGCCCTTGTTCACTTAAGCAAGTTTAAAAAGATCAATGACTGTATAAATCATTACAAACCAAAGGATAAGTACTCCTAATTGCTATCAGAGCCATAGGCAGGTCATATACATCCTTAACTCTAAACATAGTGAGACTATCCAGACAAATGAATAAAAAAACAGGCTATGCTTACCCCTCAGCCTGCAGGCTCCATCCCTCATAGTCCTGTGGGCTGCAGGAGATGAAGGAGAGGCACATGGAGCAGGCATCAGGGGAGATGCTTGCTGCTCTATTATTTCTGTTGCCTGGACTGTCCCTTTAAATATTGGTACATTTAATTAGTATTTAAACATGAGGCAGAATTAGAATGTCAAAAACATCATATAGTGTTATTTTCCAGCTTTTTGTAATTCTGTTCAGCTGTTCCTAAGATTTAATCATCCTTGCCCCAATAGAACTTCAGGATTGTACCACATGACCACAGCAATGGCATTAGTTTATTTTTGTAAACCTAAATAAATTATTAAATCTATGTATTATTCTATTATAGATTACTGTCAATATGTGATATATTGGTTTATCTATGTTACAGAGCATTCAGCTACAGCTTCAGGCTCCTACTGGTACTTCACTCGCAGCTTCAGGCACAGGATCGATTATGCAGTCTATCCGTGTCCTGAACCCCCAAAAGGTAAAATATTTAAGCCATTTTCCTATGACATGACACATTAATCTAAGCAAATATTAAACTTCTGCCAGTCAGAGCAGACTTTCAGTATGTTTTCCTGCAGTGGCCCTCTGATGCATGCTCCCACCCCCAGTTATCCTGATTTAGGATGCCTTTCTCCTTGAAGCCCTGAAAATCCTATTCCTAGCTACATCACCCAAGTCCAACTACCAGAGGCCCATAGGGTTTTCCAGGTGGCATATGCACGCCTGGATGGCATGGCATATGCACGCCTGGATGATGAGCTCCCCTGGTAGCCAACAGCGACACAAGCGTGCTGGTACTGCAGCCGCACAGTTAGAAACACAACAGAGTGAGTATTAATTTAGATTTTCCTGCTTCCTGCAAGCTTCTTGCAGATTGGCATCCCAAATCTGGGAGTTCATGGGTGCAGGATAAAGATGCCCCTGATAACCAAAATACCTACCTTCCCCTTAATTTATGAGCTGCCTCTCCTGTTGTCTGGGCCACCACTTTCTTCAGGGGGCACTGTAGGACTTTTGTGTCCCTCTGTTATTTTTTAATTTTTTGGGTATAGGTAAACCCCAATTTATAAGACCTCAGAGTGTGACCACGCCAAATAAATTGATAATTGCTACATAATTGGAAAAATGTACAAAATTCTTAATTAAGTTATCAAAAAGATAAAATGGAGAGGAATAACATTATGAGGCCGATTCATTAATAGCGGCAGGTAGCGACAGTTGAGCGACTGTAGCAGTATTTTCACAGCGCCGCTAGTAGTCGCTGTGCTTGGCCGTTGTTCGGTTGTTGATAGCGACTCAGTCGGTGTGCAGTAATGTTGAATACGGGGTTAGGAGTCGCTGTTTGACAGGTTCCGCGATGTATGGGTGCGCATGATAGCGACTGGTCAGAGCGACCGGCTCCCACCATATTCATCAAAAAATCACGCTCTAAAAATTCAAGCGCTGTGAAATGCATGTTTAAACCCCAGAGCGCTGGAGGCGATGTGTTAAAAGTAGTTTTTTAACCCCCAAACCACCATATTTTTGGAAACAAAAAAGAATTTAGTAATATGAATACAATAATATAAATTCTGCACAAATTTATTTATTTATTTTTTTTTTACCTTAAAAAAATTATCTAACATGGCAGAATTTTTCACATTGAAAAAAAAAAAAACATTAATAACAATTAATTATGAATATTTAAAGATTGTTCCATTGAAATGCATTGGAGAGCGCCAGGTAGCGAGAGGTCATACCTGTCGCTGTTCAAGGTCGGACGCTGGTGCTGTGGGCTGAGGCTGGAATAATGATGAATGAGTCGCTATATGGCGCTATCTCAGTCGCTAAGCAGGATTGGCTTGATAAATGTGTGATTGTGGTGGGGAGCCGGCGTTCTCGTGGCGGGGCCCGTCATTACCGGTCGCTCACCAGTCGCTATTCCTTCATAAATAAGGGCCTATGTTTCTCTCCTCATCTGTTAAGGTGTAACAACACCTATCTAAACTCTTTTTACTTTGAGATATATATGATTGTTTGAAACATTTTAGCATTATATTTAGTTTCCTAAGTTCTTATAGTATAGTACAGGGGAAAATTACACAATTCATGGATGGTGTTAGACACAGTAGAATAAGCCCTGTTTGAGAATACAAGGTGAAAATTGGTGCAGAAGAAGACCTGAGGGGGGAAACTAGTCCACCTCCACCTATTTAAATTATTTCTACTGTGTCTAACACCATCCATGAATTGTGTAATTTTCCCCTGTACTATACTATATGAACTAAGGAAACTAAATGTAATGCTAAAATGTTTTCAAACAATCATGTATATCTCAAAGAAAAAAAAACATTTTTAGATAGGTGTTACACCTTAACCGATGAGGAGAGAAACATAATGTTATTCCGCTCCATTTTATCTTTTTGATAACTTAATAAAGAATTAAGTTACACTCTGAGGTCTTATAAATTGGGGTTTACCTACACCCCAAAAATTTGGAATTCTTACCTGCTATTGGAACAAGACCCGAGCATGTAGCAGCCTAACTAATTCTCTTAAATGGTGAGGGTCACAATTTCAGGGGGAGATGTTGATGTGCCCAAAGTGGACAATTACACCATCCCCCATTTTTTACTAAGCTCCCTCTGTTATGGTTTAAGCCAGCCACAAGGCTTTCTCTAGATTTAGCAGTGCAGTCGTGTGACTGAACAGTCTAGGGTAAGACAGCTAGTACAAAAAGGGCACCACACTGTCGTTGTAGTAAAAAGTGCCAGTTTTATTTGATTTTCTACCTAGAGGTAATTCAGCACCGAGCCTCGATTCAGTAAGAGTTCTCCCGGGAGTACAGAATTCACTTGTGCATTTATTAAAAAAAAACTGAGAATGTCACTTTTGCTGAATCACCAGCTAAGAGGACAATGAAAGCCCATTACTTTTCTCAGGAGTAAAAAAAGTACCATTGGCTTCTGCTGATCCAGCAACAGTGGAATTCTGTGGCTTTTCTCTCATAGTTTTTTTTTTACTACCATGAGAATTGTTTTCAACTCAACACAATTAGGGTGCTGAATGACCCTAATTGTTCCGGAATGGGGTTACATCTTAGTAATGACTGTAGAAGTAAAAATTATCTCTTGATAAAACAGTGGATGATTAAGTTCAGTAGTTTTATTGGTGATTCTCTGAATACAGGACAATTGTAGGCTAACATGAATTGCTCCCATTTAAATGATAGTAACAAGCTGCATGATATTGCACTAGAGAGAGGCCACATCCATTGGCTTGGAATTTAAAACATGATTGAAAACTTCCAATTATGTTTTCCCCGCCTTGGGGGGTTTGTTCTGAAAAAAGAAAAACGGAGAACGCTAGGAGCTCGAGGGCTATGTAATTATACGGTCTATGTAGTTGCCTGGACAATCCCTCCTCTGCAGCTATTCTATCTGGCTCCAGTGTTGTTTTATTTACAAATTTAATCGCTGAGATCTCACTCCCTAATGTCCTCACTCCCTGATGTCCAGCCCTGCTCTGAATTTTCCACCTTCTCCAAGATGGAACTACGCCCCTCACTTATGGATACCCAATGTATTCATTGCAGTGGTGGGGGCTGCCGAGGTGGTGGGGGACAACGCTTTGCTCGAATTTGTTGATCCATATGTTTTAAAGCACCAGAACTGGACAGAAAAGTTGCAGGGAAGTATAGATGTTTTTGGTTTCATGCCAGGACAGTCCCTTTAAAGAGGAGCAATACCCCCCTTGTGGTGGATCCACTCACCTCTTCCAATAACCTGAGTGGACTTCTACTTATTACATTTAGGCAGCACTGCATCAGATTCTGTGGTATGTGGGAGAGCGCTAGCCAAGATTATCAGAAACAAACAAACCTAAGGAAATGAAATTGCATTTTATAACTAGCATGGAGTGGAATGTTTAAAGGGAGTTATTAGAACTAAGGGATAATTATTTGACCTACAGTTTCCCTGTACAATTTTGATATTGGATGCAAATACATTTGCTAAAGGTAATCATTTCCACTAAGCAATCATCATTTATAACCCTCTTTTGCAGGTTCCTCTCCGAATGCGCCTACGTTTGTCTTTTACGCACAACGAAAATTCCGTTCAGGAAGTATGTGAAATCAACAACTTTCCAGCAGGGACGTGGCAGTAACCTGATGTACAGAAACAAGCAGGATACTTCTTAAAAGGGCTCTCCGGTCTAGTAATACTGAAGGGGCCCTGATCTAGGCAGCAAGGCATATCAAGGAGGGATGTTTCACTAAACATGCTGGCAACAGAAGCCCAAATCCCAGCCCCGATACCTATTCCATTGTGGTCAGCGGCAATCGTGGTGCTGGAACTTGTATGTAGATGCTGTGTGAAACATGGAAGTTTGGCCTGCCTCGTTGGGATGCAGACTGGAACATCCCTTCTCAGGATGCCTACTGCCTTGTTCAGGGACCATGCAGTGTATTTAACTGGAGGGTCCCTTTAATAGCCTAGAGAAAATGGCAACGTATGTTTGGCAAAAGGTGCAAATATGGTTGTTGCTTTGATCAGACATGAAACGTAAAAGTTTATATTTATTTTTGAGTATAGCACATTGATACATGCAAGTATAATAACTTATTCTAAGCAGTAAGTTCAGGCACTTGCAATAAATTTGTACTGTTTTCCAAACATCCAGTCTGAGTTAATTTTTTTTTTGTCGGCAGAGAGTAGAATTTAGTTGCTGATGCCAGGCCTAAAAATTCCTGTAGGTGGCAATGTTTTACCTCGACTTTTTCCCCAAATCACTGCTTGCTCCTTCCATGATTCTGTTTCATTTCCAGCCAATAATCCAGTACTAAGGCACCTTGTACATGCATAATATCTGCAATATGCAAATATGAGAAATCTCTGTAATATGGCGTACTAAATATTTATGCAGCCACGATTAACCATTCATTCGCTGTTATAAGATCTGCCAATTCCCCTTAGGCTGTTTGTGTTAATTAGGATTTGCGAGTATAATGAATCCTCCGGCTAATTAATGCTGTGTGGTGATGATGAGGAGGTTGCTAGAAATTGTGTATGTACGGAGGGGACCACAGAGCGGCGATGGGGGGGGGTTCATACGAGTGGCACCGAGCCAGCCTGTACCTGCCCCTTTCAAGATGACAGAATGCAAGAGACAACAGGGAGAGAGCGCGCAGTGACGAAGAAGAGAGAGTGCGCAGAGTAGCAGATTCATCCGCCATCGAAAAACAACATCTCCTCTACCCTCCCACCAATATCCAACTGTATATATTTCACCCCCACCAGCTCCCTGAGGTGTGAGCTGGCAGCTCTGGGCAATGACCATCTGTGTGCGTGTTCATGTATTCTCATTCGTGTGTCTGTGCCATGTATGCACATTTCTGGGCAGAGAGCTTGGCACAGAGAAAGAGTGTGTGGGGCAGAGATACGGAGACAGGGAGCAAGTCTGTACGAGAGATATGGATTGACAGAGTGAGATGGGCAGAAAGAGGCAGATAGCGGAGTTGGCAGAAATACAAATGCTGGCGGAGAAGCTGGCACAGACGCGACCCCCTCAGAGCTGGCACCTGGTACTTATTATTGTGCTGTACAGACTATGCATGAAATTCAGTGCCAAGAAGCGAGGAAGCCAGGATATGTAATGCGATTTGGCAGAAATAAGGGATAGAAGAGGATGGCACATGGGTACCGACTATTGATTTGATCAGTGTTAATCGCTTATGCTACCCAACTGTTTGTCTGTCGTGTACGTGCGATTCATTTGTCTATATATACTGGCTGCTAAGTGGCGAGCATTTGGAGTGTTGCCATATTGGCCCGTCTGCGACAACAGCAATGCCAAGGGGAAGTCTGCCCAATGTTCAAGGAGTCCTTTGTGAGATATTCAAGAATACCATCAATGAAAGATCAAAGCAAGGGTACCAGTGGCATCGAGAAGAAGGTGAGATACAACAAATTTACCTCAGACTCTCGTGAATATCTTCTTGATGATTCTTAGATATGTCCACATTAGACTTGAGGGAACGGACATCACACCCTTTTTAGGCGCGTTTGAGAATTAGAGAAAACACATACACAGTAACAACATTTTAAATTTAGTTTTATATTTTTTTTAACAGTTTATACATCACTCTGAGGAAATCCTCAAACTCTTTGCATGCGACAATCCAAGTTGGGTGAGCAGCTGGTCACCGGACAGACTAAAGATAATGAGAGATTGGGAACTATTTCTAGATAGCAACACGCTTTGGCACCACTTTGGGCACTGACGTTAGTTTACCTCTGTCTGAATTTTGCAGGTTATGTCTAATATATCCAAGGCCCAGTCTGTGTCTTACTCTGTAGTGTAGGGGCATGGGGCATGGGACACAGCTGAGAACAGGAAGACAAAGAACACATAATATAAGGATATGTCATTGGAAGGGACATATCCAAAAAACAAAAAGAAACTAAAATAAAAATAACGGGGTTTGGCAGACGTCTATATTGCAGTTGTGACAAAAACGTACTGTTTGCATGATGCAGAATTACCGTAATTTATTTTTTCACCGCCATACTCATTAATGATGTATAATCAGACATGTTAAAATCTGGAACATATGGGCAACGCCATCTGTACCTGGCTACACCATGAAATGCATGCAGAAAACAAATGTAGATTTGCGCCATGTTTGCTTTATGTCTATCCAAAACCAAACAAAGGACCATCCAAGAATCTCCTTTGGGTAAAATTGTTAGACCCTCCCACATCACTTCATTTTGTACACTGTCATTGTACAGGATCTTTTATTAAACATCTAGTCGGTCTAATCAGCTTTTGCCATTTTATACTGGAGCTTAGCTTATGGTTACGGTTATAACTTATGTTTTTTGTGAAAATCATTCTACACATGTTGGCATTTCTCCAATGACTCAGCAGATTCTGTATGCTTATACTATGTTTATGCTTACAGATAAGGTCTATACACTGCTGTATATAGGAATGAATCAAATTATTGAATAGATATGCTCTGTGCTGATTGTTCATGATTCCTGTTCAGGCTGCATGAACTATGAATTGTCAGAGCTTCTATGTTTCTCTGTGCTTTATTCGGCAGCTAGGCGGTTGTTAAGTCACAAAAAATGTTAAATGTACCAGTCCCTTTAAAATGCCATACTATTTAGCAAATTTGTAATTTACTTTACTGATCTGTTTATTGGGGAAAGCATCTAAAATGTTAACAGATATCTGTAGCAATAAATGAAAACAATAGGGTTTTCTGTAATTTTAAGACATTTTTTCTAATCATCTAACTGGATTTCCCCATTTAGAATTTGGAAAAGATCAGAAGAATGACAAAGGCCTGATATATCAAGCACAATCTAACAGAATTTGCCACATTGGTGCAAATTAGAGTGGTTATTTTTTTCTGCACATTGCTTAGCTTTACCAGAACGCTAATGTTTTTGTAAATGTGTTTCTTGCAATGGCTCAACATGCGCCAGTGTAAAAAGAAAATTCTAAATAATATTTTTCACCAAATTTTCACCAGTTTGTCATATTCTGGCTGATAGTACTTGAAAACTCAGGCCCAAAATGTCTTTAAGAAAAAGTCCAGTCACCTTGACATATTACTACAAATGCACCATGACCTGGATAAACTTTCACAAAGCTTAAGCATAAAACATTTTTGGTTTGATCTCTTGGATATAAATCACTATGGTACCAACACTTTCATTATTGGTAAAAACTGGAAATTTTTGTACTCACCGGTAAATTTCCTTTCTCATCCTCTTTCACCCGATGCACCACCAGTAGCAACACGTGGGTTTATCTCAGCCATAGGCAGGGACTGCAAGAAGGAAAAAATCTAGCTTGTCCGGGCCTATATAGGGAAGGCTGTGGCAGGATCTCCTCAGTTATTTAAAAAGCAGTTTAGCCACAGCCCCTTGAGGGGAGAATGCTTGTTTGCACATAATGCATGCAACTAGAAAACAGTGCAACAAAACCTTTTAGAAGGCATCAACTGCCACCGACACAGTAGTAACACAACAGAAGCCTGGGTGCTGTGCCCTGGGATGGAAGAGGATGAGAAAGGAAATTTACCGGTGAGTACACAAATTTTCCTTTTCGCATCTCTTCCATTCCGAGGCACCACCAGTAGCAACTCATTGGACGTCCCAAAGAAGTACCCTCAATAAGGGACCATGCAAGAACAGCCAACTGCGTCAACCTAACCATTGGCACCGACACCACAAGCTTGGCCCGCAAGAGGGGTTCACCACCATCTGCAAACCTTATGAACCAGGGCAGCATCGGCAGATGCCCTGACATCAAGTCTATAAAAACTTGGTGAAGGTGTGGAGAGATGACCAGGCCGCCACCTTGCAGACTAGTTCAGCCGACGCCTGGGGTTGGAAACCCAAGACATGGCAATTGTCAGCGGTGACCGGGTAGGATGCCTCCTTCCCCTTGCAGGCACAGGCTTGTATGACTACCTGCCTGATCCATCTGCTAAGAGTGGACCTGGCAGCTGCCCGGCCCATCCTTGGTACTTTTGGGATCACAAACAAGACAACCATCTTAGGTACCTCTCCAGTAGTGGCCGAGTAATACTTTAATGCCCTGACCTCATCGAGGGAATGTAGGAGTAACTCCTTATGGCGATAGGGGCGTGGGCACAAGGAGGGTAGCACTATCTTCTGATTAAGATGAAAGGGAGAGACCACCTTGGGCAAAAAATGATGCATCAGATGAAACACCGCTTTGTCTTCATGCAGCACCAAAAAGGGTCCAAACCTGCCAGATGGAAGAGTTTGCCACAAGAAAAGCCACCTTCAATGTGAGAGTCGACAGGGAAGCCTCGCCATGGGTTCAAAAGGGGCCCCTGAAGTGCTGATAGGACCAGATTGAGATCCCAGGGCAGGACTATCGACCGCTGAACATACACAGCACCCTGCATGAAACAGCGGATTAACCTATGCTCCACAAACGTCTGTTAGAAATAATGGACAAGGCCAAGACCTGGCACTTAAGGGTGCTGGGCTGCAGGTCAGTATGCAGGCCTTTTGTGTACCTCCTACAAGAGTGGCCCTTAGATTCGCAACAAGACACAAAGGTCCTCAAAGTCCTGTAGCAAATTCTAGAGGATGAATGTTTCCGTGCTCGAAATAAAGGTCCGAATTATTACAGCTGTGGACTAACCCCTCTCCTTCAATATGCTGGTCTCAACAGCCAAGCTGCGAATGCCAGCGCTGGATAATTGGGGTGCCGCAGAGGACCCTGTTGCAGAAAATCTGGGTAGTTGGGGAGTTGCCATGGGGGGGTGCATCGCTAGGCTGACCAGATCCACGAACCACACCCTTCTAGGCCAGTGTGGGGCAATCAGGAGGATAGGAATCTGCTCGCAGTTGACCTTCTTTAACACATGACCCAGAAGTGGCAGTGACGGGAATGCGTAGAGCAGGCTGTACCCTGTACCACAGCCATGGAACTGTCCAACTGTACCCTGACCAGAAACCCTCAGTTCCAACACATTGATTGGAAGACTGCACTCCCGCTGGTCCCAGAGACCCTGAACCGTCTGGTTGTCCAGAGCACCACCCCAAGCTGTCAGATGGCGCCTGTGGTCAGGAAATACAGACCCACTGCCAGCGACTGCTGGTTCAGCCACCAATTCAGGGATCACCAGGCATTGTCCGTCAATATGAATCGATGGTCCAACATATGCACAGTCCTGGCCCATTTCGATATCAGCAGCATTTGTAGAGGCCTGGAGTGGATTCCCACCCATGGCCTTCCAGACCCGGTCATCCAGAGGCTCACCAAGAAAGAGACTCCCGAAAAGGGCAGTAAGTATCTTCTTAGAAGCAATGTGGGCCAACCACTGTTTCAGCCAGGCGCACGTCGCAAGGTGACCAGCAAGGCCAGCTCTCTAGCCACCAGAGGCACCAAGTCGTCCAAAGCTGGCACCATGTATCTGAAGACCTCCATAGCGAAGGAGTTCAAACAAAGTGCAGAGGAGCGCGGCCCGCCATGTCGCAGATGCCTCCTCTGCTGCTTCATCCAGACCTTGCCTGCCATAGCCGCCATGGACATGGCGCAAGGCTGACCCCACCATGGAGAACACTTGCCTGGCCAGCTGGTCCAACCTCCTATATGCAGGTTTTATCAAGGCCACACTATCCGAAGTAGGAATAATGGTGTGCCAAGCCAGACCCAACAATGGTTTGTCTACCTCAGGTGGCAAAGACCAAACCCTGACTGCCTCATCCAGATAGGCGTACTTGGCGTCCAGGACCTTATGGAAGCTTATCCAGTTTCTTCCACTCCTTTGCCACCAGTCTGTCAAAATGAGCAAGCCTGGGAAAAACCTGCCTAACCTTCTGACACTTGTAGGGGTCACCCTTCTTCATCTGCTGCTTTATACGAGGAATAGAGAGGTGCAGAACTTCCTATATTGCCTCAATAAGCTCCTCAATCTGATCTCATGGGTGATCCGGAGGGTTCCTCTGCATATGCGTGGCATCTGATGCTGTAACTGCTAAGCAATACAGCTAGCGTGCTGGTCCCCACAACCTCCTGCCTGTCAACCACTGGTCAGACCTGCCTGCAGTACCGGAAAGCTGCAGCTGAGATTAACCCACGGCCAAGGATGCAGCAGCTTCTGAACTCCTACCCTGCAACAACGAGAGCAATGTCAAAGTCCTAAAGGAATCGGTACAAGTCAAAAGGCTTTACCCCAGTTGGAGCCTTACCTGACCAGGGAAAATTGTGCCGCGCTGAATCAGAAACTCAGCCCAGGACAATACGGATGCAGTGCAGGAGCTGGCAAACGAGGATCTGGGGTGCATAACAGATATCCAGGCACCACACAAGATGGCGCTGTCTTGTGCTGTTAGTGAGGAGGGCAGAGCCGTGGTCCTCGCAAATGCGGCATCCCACCCCCTCCACCCACCCTCCACTTTCACCCTCCACTTTCACCCTCCGCTGGCGTCACAGGTACAGCCAACCCGCCCCTTCCCAAGTTTGCCATTAGGCAGGCCGCATGGCCGTTGGCCACATCCCCTCGTGACGAGGCCGTCTGCCCCTCCAAACGCTAGCAGCTGAGCTATGAATGAGCTCTGAAAAGCAGTAGTAATCACAAACACACTGACACCAGGGAGCCCGGCCACCTAGCTCATACCCCACCCAGCAACCATGGGGAAGGCAGACTGCATCTCTTGCAGGATTTCATGGGGGTAGATGGTGCAGGGGGCAGAGGGACTGGGGCTCAGTGGGAGACACACAGCAGGGCCATCATGCAAGGCCCAGAGATCAGATACCCTGTTGCAGCGGGGTCCTGATACTCGGGGCTCAGACCCAGTCAGACAAGCCCTGGTGTGCTTACCTGGACCCATGCGCGCTCCCCTCACTCTGCACGATCCCATGCTATCGACTTAGGAACCGACATCTAACAGGCATCTGACAGGGGTTCCCAGGAACGCTGCAGCCGGTGAGGAGCTGGGAGACGGACGGAGTTGAAGCACCCAACTCCCGGTCAGCACTGTAACTAAATAAAAAACGTAGACATCTTCACTCTCCCTTTCGAATGCAAGAAAAGAACTGAGGAGATCCTGCAACAGCCTGCCCTATATAGGCCAGGAGGCTATATTGCTATCTTTCAGTCCCCGACTACGGCTGAGATTAACCTGCGCGTTGCTACTGCTGGTGCTCCGAGATGGAAGAGATGAGAAACATATGTAATAATACATTGTAAAGCTTTAAACCTATGCCTCTACCCTGTTATCCAGCCAACCATGTTTTAATTGAGAGACTGGTAAATAAGGGTTCTAAAGGACATGACACTGGCCACAGTTAACATCTTTGGAAATTACAATGTACAACAGATACAGGCAAAGACATCAAGATAATCAGGAAAGAACATTGTGGGGGTACAAAAAAGATGTGTCAAATATACAGCCTGTGATCCATAGTCCTGCAATTATTTTTGCTTTTTTTAGTTGGCTATGTACCTATCTTTGGAAGGTGGAAAAGTGGACAGTTCTAAAGCCTAAAATGGGGAGGCCCCCGCAGTGTGTCACCTAGTTATGGCTCTGCATTGCTCAGTAGCTGATTTGCGATACCCCCAGGAAAGTGTTTCTGACAGACCTAAATTCTTTTATCTTTTAGGTCTGATTTTGGTGAGCTATAAACTACTAACAAACACATTATAAATGATTTTCAGTGCTTGGCATGTAGGTTAAAGCTGGATCTAGTGGCATACAAAAAATGTAAATGCACACTGGCTGAGGGACCATAGTTTGCCTATGGGTTTTTTCATACCACAGTGCTTCAAATTATCGTAGCTGGAGAATCATGCTAAACTGGTTTGGGATATTTACCAATATTAGAGTTCTCATTGGGAACTGTCAAGCTTCATATATCAAATTAAGGGCAGACAAAATTCATTTTTCCATTTTAAGAGGTAAGTCATTCAAAGGGGGATAGATTTCTAGTTTATGTGGCACGTTCACCACCTTAGGTAGTAAGTATTCACACGTTTAATAAAGAGGATCAAAAGTCTACACTGCCTAAGATCCCCCTGGTTGCTCACCTTCTTCTGGGTTCTGACGGTGGTCAAATGTGGCAGTCAGCAGAATGTGCTGTAGAGCAGTGGCATCTTTTCCCTGAGAGAGCAGAAGTGGCGCTGCTCTACAGCATACTCTGCTGTTACTGCCATGGGAACCTGGAAAAAGTTAAGAAGGTAGCCAGCCATTACACACTGCTGGGCATTCCAAAGGGACCTTACGCAGTGGACAAAATATCTGTTTAGACTTTTGGCCCACTTTATAGTGGAACAAAATCTTAGATTCTGACTATCCCAGTTTTTTTCACTGCTCCGGGGGCATCCCAATTTGGAGTGCCCTGCTGTGTGAACCCCCCCCCCCCCTCTAATTGTCCATTAACACTCCCGTTTCCCTGGTCCTATGGCGCATGCGCGGGCTCTCGTGCAATCAGGGCCGTTCGCCGTGCATATGTAATGCTCGTCAAACAGCTTGGCTTGAGACAATCAGGAGCACGAGCAGCTGCAACCCCAGAAGCGGGTGCGCTCTTGCCCCAACCTGGAGAATGCGCACACAGCCCAAAGATGCTGGGGATGTGGCAGTCAGTGTTTACATCAATGAGGGAGGCAGGAAAAAGTTCACACAGCAGGGCATCCTAATTTGCAATGCCCAAGGGGAAGGCCAGCCCAAATTGGGTCTTTGGAGGTAGATAGATCGGTCCACCAGTTGAGCATAATTTCTCCGGCGAGGGAGACACATTTTAAAATACCTATCCTCTTCTGTGGAATTTTTTACCTGGGAATACAAGTTTTTCCACATAAGATTTCTTTTTTAGCATATTAGCCACTAATATGTGGAAGCCCCCCCCCCCCGATTTCGAACAGATAATCACTCTATGTGGCAAGCTTGCTGTGTGTTTATTACCTAATTTGTGGACATGTCTCATCAACATGCACTGCACATCTCAATCTAAAAACCAAATCAAATCACATAAGATCAAAAGTTTTGCCCTTTTGTTTCTTTCATTGTGTTTTGGGTCAAGCTTTACTGACTACTGTTGATGGCAAGCTTACCATAGAGGCTGGTAACCTTTACCCTATAGGCAGAATAGCTTGCCACATTTAAACAGGAATAACAACCAGGATTTTCACCCTCCCAGGATTCCTTCTCAACTGTGTGTACCCCCGGTGATCCCATGGCCCATTGTGAGGGCAGCCAACCGATGCCCTTCGCTCATTAAGCGTGAGCTAGCTGCTCTTCAGCAAGCTGAATGGAATGAGCACATTGCTGGCCACACCATCAGAAAGAGGTATAGCGGGGATGCACACAGTGGAGGAATTGCAAATTGGGGATCCCTAGGGATAGGGAATTAACCTGGCATTGGAGTCTTTTAGACTCCAGTCAATAAGAGCTCACTGCTTAGAATACTCTATTATTACCTGCCTAATGCCTAATACATACAAGCATTTTCTACATATTGAAACATGATAAAAGCATTGTTAGCCCAATGATGGCTAAATTTGGAGAACACAAACAAAAAGGTTGCCATACATGGTATGATTTAAAGCTGCTGGAAGAACAGGTATCAGATTTTAGCATAATATAAAGGGGCAGAAATTGTTTATAACATACAAAGTGTACATTAACTCCCCTTTTCTAAGGATATGCTATCTAAGTGTTTTGTTAGCTTTAATCAGCCACCTACATATATTTGTAAGACATATTTTAATTATTGAGACTTCTTTATCATAGCTGAATATCGGAAATGATCAGAATCTGGTCATATTGTCAGGAAACTTGTACGAGTACCATGTATAAGGAAGACATAATTAAAGCAAAGAAATGTAAGTGGTAAAAAGTGACAAAATTAGGAAAGCAAATGTGTTAGTAATGCTATCTTAACAGTTGAGAAACTAGAAAGTCCATATGAATCACATGCTTGTTGGCGTACAGATCCCTCGCTGCTCTGAGTGATGATTTATATGCAGTGACCCACCATTATCCTTAAAACCGTCATACAAATAATTGTCCATTCCATTATCGGTTGCTCATCTTCCCATTTTTTTTGGTGTCAATATTTTTATGCAACTTTGGATTCAAATATTTTAATTACTTTTTTCCATGTGTCTTTGTTTGGCGGTTGATCTCCCCCCCCCCCCCCCCCCCGCCCACAAATACCCCAAGCTTAAAACAATGACAGTGAGGTATAGGGGAAGCAAAATAGGAGCACGGGAGTGAAAATGCCCCTCCCCATAACCCTCCCATCAATAGATAAAGCCCTTCCCTTGTCCCCTCCAAATATGGTTAAAGCATCACAGCAAGAGTTCTTGGAGCACTGTCATTAGTTCCCAAGTATTACAAAGTTCAAGTCATTGGTGGAGAGTTGCTGCATCCCCATATGAAATAAAATTCCCCAGTTCTTGATACACACGTGTACATACATGTGTAACATAAGTGTGGGCATTAACTTTGTGTTTGGTTCCTTAGGTTTTGGAACTTTTGGTTATACATATATATTCAGTTTTTTTTTTTAACCTCCCCTGTTCATTGGTTAATGGTTCAGTCATTTCCTCTCCCACCAACAGGGATTTAGAGTACAATGTCCACAGACAGGGAGAGGTCACTCTTGTTTTGGCACCAGGATCAGGAAATGCAGAAAAGCTTTGGGTTCTCAGTATTTCTATGAAGAGGTTAAAGGGTTTTTTTTTGTTTTCTTTTTGGCCTGTGTTGTGATGTTATTCTTTGAGTATACTTTCCTGCTGGAGAGACACATATACAAAATAGAGAGACAGTCAGGTGAGCAGGGATAGTGTAACTCCAGCAGGTTAATGTTAAGGAAGCATTCTTGAGTGAGGGAATGCTTAGTCTGTAACAGACACACAGACATACACCCAGACACACATGCACGCATACACATAAAAAGAGAGAGACATTGAAAATGAGACGCTACACAGGGATCAAATACGAACACTCTAGGAGGCAAATGAAACAAACACTCAAAATGAAATAAGAGAAAGACAGCCCGAAAGCTTGTCTGTAGTGTGAGACAACCATAGAGTGTCTCTATAAAGCCATGAGCACGGAGGTAGCAGCACTCTTTGGCCTGAGTTGAGGTATTGCAGAGGATGCTCCATCACTGCATGCACTTTGTGCACGGTGCTGCTGTGACCTCAGGTGTTGGTTTCGAGCTTCAGGACCCTGCAATAGTACTTGGCAGGACAGGCAGTGATAGGTACAGACCCTCACTCTAAGTGGAGGGGGGTGGGGAGGAGGACCGTTGTAACAGCCTGAACGCTGATGAGCTTCTGCTTCCCCCTCTTCTTCATAGGAAGTCTTGCAGCGTTGACATTCATATCGAATTGCCACATCCACCATTGGGATATCTTCATCATCTAATTCCTCATCCCGCTCCCCACTTTCTGTTTCTTCCTCTTTAGATTCCTGCCCGACACTCTTTGCTTTAGTCTGTGATGGTTCTGTCTTGTGAGGTGATGGTGTTTCAGGGGCCAGTTTGAGGGGAGCTGGAAGCAGCCCTAGAAGTGTATGGGGAATGACAGGATTTATTGGAAATAGACGCTTCTTTAAACCGTAGAGCTGCTGAAAGTAGGGACCCTGTATCTGGGGGGTGAACAGGGGAGTGGCAGCTGGAGCAAGTGAAAAGGGCATAAATGGGGCCCCCATAATAGAAGCAGCTTTTAGAGCTGAGGGACCAGTGGTTTCTTGGGTCATTGTAGGTTGTGATGATTCCATAGTGGTTTCATTGGTTGCGTGTGTAGAAGAAGGAGCAGTTGGAGCTACGCGGGGTAGGAGAGCTGGAGGTACCGAAGACGTCATCCCAATGAGGCTGGGAGGAGGGCCTAAGAATAAACAAAATTGTAGTGGTAAAAAAGGAGAAGATAAAGGGGGACTGTCATAGAAACAGAAGCTATGTCTCTGATGCTTCATTTATTCTGGGCATGGTACATCTGTAGTGATAAGTCCAATGCCTTTCAGGCAAAAGGAAAATGGCTTTAGGCCAAGTTGTTTCTAAATTATCAGGGAAGAACCAGAAGGTGCATACAATGAAAGTGAATGATTTATAAAAATACATGAAAAATGTAAAGATGTTAAGAGCAAAAAATGGTTAAAATATAATGTACTTATACTGATGCCTTGTCAGATAATATTTGGCTGTGCAGATATTCTAATCATATTACATAACTTTATACATTTGTAGCCTAGGCAAGAATCCTATTAATGTGCATACATATTAGAGACTTGACTGTACTATAAAAATTGGCTTCCTATATATATATATATATATATATATATATATATATGTCATGCTCTATTTTCATTCTTTCATCCATGTTACACTATTACACTATAAAAAAAAAATTCATGTTTTGTTTTTTTCGTGTTTGTTCATCTTTCACCATTCTTCTAGTTCACCTTATTCTATTTGATCAATGTTTTTTTTTGTAGTTGAGGTCTGCAGTACTATACCCAGTATTTCAGGTGTGGTGTCACCAGAGATCTTTAAACAGCCACATCACAACCCCCTTCTCTCTACTGGTGATGCCTCAAGCTATACTAAACTGCTGCTTTTCTAATTACTATACTACACTGCCCAGTGGCCACTCATTTTGAAGCTTTCAAAAATGAAATGATTCACTTTTGAGGGGCGATTCCTCCTCACCAAGTTCATGATTTTACATTTATAAATATTGAAATGTTGTTTACATTGTTTTGACCATTTTACCAGTAAAATTAATGCAGCGTAAATATGCTAAATCAAATTAGCTGCATGTATGCATATATTACCTATTATACAAAAAAAATCACAAAATCCATTTCACTCTATTTTTTGAAGAAACAGCTTCTACCCTCTGTTTTTTATTAGTATGCACTGTTGTTCTTTATGCATATTTTTCCCATTCTATACTGCTTGTTACTATAGTTTTGCTAGATGAGGGAGTTAAACCTAGTGGATGGGTCTATGATTTTCCAAGGATTCTGATAACTGGGCATAAACCTTTGAGAAATTGTGAGAAATGATACTTTACGCTAGAGATGTCCCAAAGCAGATGCCAATTTAGGAAACTGCATATGCAAGGCCTCAAGGTACTTCCCAAGGTGCACTGTTGTATGCTGACAGCTGCATATTTATACATGTATGCCTTGCAGACCTGACCAACCTGATGTCTAGTAATGGAAAGCTCAAGAAGAAACTGCCCTTATGCATTGCACTGCCAAATATGAGGATCATAACCCTTGCATTAGTAAACCCATTCACTGACAGGTCCATTTGTTTATGCTATATTTAGATGCCACCAATCTTCAGGTGTAAAAGTCTCCAACTTCAGATAAGAAGAATAGACTCCTTTATAATGTTGGGACATAGAGACTTTCAGATGAACCCGTGGAGGTTCACTACTGCATTGTTTCACTACTTTATTCCAAGATGACATGTATGTCAGCCTTGGCAGGTGTCTCCTCAAAGCTCTGTTAGTTTCTTTAAAATTATTATTTATTTTGTTGTTTTGGTGGTGTTTTTTTTGTTCTGCTTACCAGTTGGTAGCAGGTAGTGTCAAGTTGAGCTGATACCCATGTCCATCAGAGTTCTGAGGGAATCAGAGGCAGGTGAGAGATGGCCCACTTACTTTCAGTCGGGTGGCGATAGCCTGCAGAGGTTCCTCACCCAGACTAAGAGATGGCCTCCTTGCTCTCCATGGACTCCTTCATTCCATTAGAACTTGCAAG
Organism: Gastrophryne carolinensis; assembly: GCA_027917425.1. NCBI lineage: Eukaryota > Metazoa > Chordata > Amphibia > Anura > Microhylidae > Gastrophryne > Gastrophryne carolinensis. Next base: position 421,527,569 of record CM051234.1, on the reverse strand, counting down.
CGGCAGCAGCCTGCAGGAGACTGAAGATCGGAGAGCGGCTCCAATGTGTCCTGCACTCCATTGAGTCCTGTATCTGTGTTGGCGATTGATGATCTAGGGGGGCCTCAACATACAAGAAAGTCCTCCTGGGATTACATTTTTCCAGGATTGATGAGGAGATGTGTGCAGTGATCTGCTGTTTAGAGCAACATGTCTACTGATTTCAGACAACCTAGCAGCTAGGAGCTGTGATCTCAGCTGATCTCAAGCCAAATGCGATAGTCAGATCTCTGTGGGTGGAATGGTAGCATCAGCTGGTGTGTCCCAGGTGTGAGTATGTGTGTCCCAGGATCACTCTGGCAACAAAAGACTCATGTGCTTCACCAGGATCTCTCCATAAATCTGAACCAATATCTTTCTTTGAACTACTCTCCTTTGCCCACTGCCTTTATTGTGTTGCATCATGCATCGGTATAGACTGCTAACAGATCCAGGATGTGTACTGTTCCAATTGTGTTGTGCAGTTAACCTGGTTTATCATGTGTCTTGTCTACTCCAGGGTGATGCTTTTATACATAAAACAAACAGGGCTCTAGGCCCTATAGGAAATAGGTTTCAATTCAAGAGGAAGGGTCTGTAGCCTGCGCTTTAATCTGTGTAACATTTTTTGTGTAACAGTTATACTAAGATTTCAAACTGCCTCATGAAGACCTGGCCTAATGACCACATTCCAGATACAGCCCTGGAGTTCCTGGATTTTAATATCCAGAAGAAAAAGTAGCCCACAAAGAAGGTAATCTACCTGAATATAAGAAACCCTGCAGCATGCAGGCTGCAGGAGAGATTCTCTTCAGCCGACACAAGAGTTTTATGCCATGGCTTAAGAGAGATAACACATTTTAAAGGATCCTCTCCATCCATCATTCCTAGTACCAGGCTTGGTGAAGAACCCCATGTGTTCTATAATCGATGTGACAAAGAGAACATTGGTGGCGAAAATTACATCTCTACCACTCTCTGGTGTATCTTCCCAGCCAGACTTTGGAGTGTCAGATGTCAAACTTCTCTTAATGAATCTTAACACCAGGAAGGTTTCTGGCCCAGGCAGCATTTCCACAACCTGCCTTAAAGTATGTGCTGAGCAGATTGCCCTAGTTCTAACAAACATCTATAGGAAATCACTTGAGATAGACACAGTCCCTGGCTGTCTGAAAAGTTCAGTAATTATTTCAGTACCAAAATTATCATCCGATTCTGACTTAACCAACTTAGACCCATTTCTTTGACTTCAGTTGTCATGAAGGTCTCAGCTCAGTGGACCTGCTACAGTTTGCATATAGAGCAAATAGATCAGAAGGGAACTTAGCTCCCGCTGACCAACCTAGGCCATATGCCAGAATGCTGTCATTTGCGTTCAGTAACATAGATCCACACATTTCCCATGACAAACTGCTAGTTATGGGTATACCACCAATGTTATCACTAATTTGATCAATATCTTTTTGACTGGCAGGTCCCTGAGAGTTAAACTGGGTTCTTTTATGTCTTCAGCTAGGGCCACAAACATTGGTGCCCCACAGGGCTGCGTTCTGTTACCCCTCCTTTTTTCACTTTACACTGATGACTTCATCTCCTCTGATCCATCAGTCAAGATGATCAAATTCACCAATGATACCACTGTAGTTGGCCTCAACTATTATACTGCCTATCGGACTCATGTAGGAACTCTTGGATCATGGTGTAAAGCAGTTAACCTAATTCTGAACATTCAGAAAACTGTTGAACTAGCAACTGACTTCAGAAGTTACCATCACAAACACCAACCAATTATAAATGATGACACGAATATTGTGAGAAACATGCATCTTGATCATGTAAATGGGTAATCTCACTTCACATTCCTTGTCTGTACCGTGTCCTTACTTGGCGGAATAAAGTGTTTGTGTCCTATAAGATCAGGCAAAGCAGCTTGGATGACAATGTCACAAATAAAATAAACCAGAACTGTTAATTTGGGTTGCAAAATTGGCCACCAGTGGAGTTGGTCTGGATGACCTAGCAGGAGAGACACTACCCCCTTAAACATTAGGTTTCCAGACATAATTCTCAGGGTTGTGGATCATGGTGAACTATGGGAATCAGAGGGACTAGATAGAAATTTCCTTTTGTAGCCAGAGGCTACCTTCCAAACAAGAGAGGATCTTCTAATAAAGAATTGTCTTTTCTATTCTGGGGAAGACCAGTACATCTACTACCTCGAATCCTTTTTAACAATTGTACCAAATTGCCAGGCAACCAGCCACCAAAAGGCAATCACCCACAAATGGCAGACTGTCACACAGTACGGCCCACTGCTACAACCAAAGAAGTGATAAGTGTGGTTACTCTGTCCACATTTAAAATGATCTGGCACATGATCTCAATGACCTGCCTCTGTGCTCTAGAACCATCTACCACAACCTCTGCTCTTGTAAAGAACCGTCAATTAAAATTCAGTTTATGGTAATTCAAATAATAGGGAAATTGACGTCTCGTCTTCTTGTGATTAGCCCTGCAGACCTTAGCCACCAGTCTGTTTTCTACTGGGTGATCTGAAATCTTCAGTATGTCTGTGAGAGTCTGTCAGGAGAGTTCTTCTAATGTGTGGCTGTCTTTATATTCCATAAGAAAACCACCAGCAGCTACTGTCAGCAATATGGCGGCAGAGCTGTAAGGCAGCAGGAAAGTGGCCTAGCCCTCCAGTGCATAGAAATCTTTAATTTATGTCCAATCCCCTAATGAATGTAAACACTAGCATACTGGCTGAAGTCCTAAAAAAAGGGAAAAAATCTGTTCACTTCATTCTATTATTTGACTAAACCTGGTAAAGTTAGAAGCCACATCATGTGTTGCATTTAGGGGGCTCCGTTTTTCTGTAGTTAAAGGGGTGCAGCACCCTCTTGAGATGCCTCTTGGGCATGATTGCTCTACCTCTTTATGGGGCATCCCCAACTGGGATCCTAAACAGGGATACAATTATTAGTTATTATGCTTATTATAATAAGCATTTATGATTGTTAAAATTGTATGCTTCATATTGAAAGAATTTTTGTATTGCATGATAGTATAGAATGGCATTGATGTAATATCCCTGTCCATAGTAAAGCATTACAGAAAATCTATTGGCTGTAGCCGTTTACCTTTATGAAATTCTGTATTTATTGGGTGAAAATGTATATACCGTATTTATTGCCCTTTATTCTCTTTGGGACCTGTGTCTAGTGTTACTATTCTTAATAATGCACTTTGACCTTGGGAGACATCAATATTCAGCCTGTCACCTCTGACTTTCTGCAGTTGTTTCTAGTCGCAAGTTAGGAATTACGGCGATCCCAGTTGTTGTTTTTGTTAAACAGCAGGTGGTGCTATGTAGCTTTAAAACAGAAAGATGTGTAGGAGACTTGCAAACTAAGAATGCTGTATACTTGTGAATGGTAGTGAACCTCTTACTGTACATACTGTGGTCTTTAAAGACATTCTTTACATAGCCAAATGGATGCTCATTGCATTTAGTATTTATCACCCCCTAGTATTTTATATGCATCGCTACACAAACCAATGAGCTGCACATAGTAAGTTGCTGAAGCAGGAAGCATTGAACCCAGGAACATCACCCTTCCCTTCAAATGCTGACCCCTTTCCGTCTATGAAGTTTTACAGTAGAGTTGTAGTAATTCCCTTGTGCTGTTTTTAATTTAAGGAAGAACACACAGCCACTTACGCCACACCTACTCTAAGTACAACCTTTTGTGCTGCATTAATAATGGCTGGCAATTGAACTATTGCAAAACATCTACATGCAATAAGGTTGAGCCAACAATTTGGCCAATGAATTCTGGTGGGAGCATTAGTACTTTAGCTCTGAAGAACGACTATGATGAATTATTTTATATTAACACTATTCTGGACTTTATTTCTCAGTAGGCACTCAAGGGTCTGTGTCTGGGATAGCACTATGCAGGGAGAGAGAAACCTTCTTGATGAAAATTTCAACTATAGGGTCGATTCAGCACCATGTGAGACAACTCTACTACTTTTTTGGGTGAGAAACTGGCATTCACTTTCATTGACTACCTTGGGAGTGATTCAGCAACTGGATGTCAATTTTCACTTGGGGTTGAATCAACCCCAAGGTAGACAATGAATGTAAATGCCAGTTTTCGCTCCTAAAAAGTAGCAAGCAGTTTTTTTTCACCTGGTGCTGAATCAACCCTTATGGCTCCTTTTTTTGAGGTCTTACTTGTCTTATTCTACTGAAAATTTACAATTATATACAAGTCAAAATGGGGTGGGGGGTGCAGTAGTATGGGGCCACCAGCTGATCTATTGTAAACCCTATCTCTCGAAGCAGTTTGCCTTTTTTAACAGAAATATAGAAGCCCTGCCTACTTTTCAGTTTTTTCATCAGTCTGTGGTGTTTTTTCAGTGCACTGATTTTTATTTTCTAGCAGAGGTCCTTAAGGGGTATGGTCAATGCTGGGTGTACTTTCAAATTAAGGGGCAACATGAATAAGGAGTCCCTTGAGTGGAATAAACCCTAAATATAGCCTTGGCTCTCTGAAATGCTGGTTGTCAGAGGAACCTGGCAGGAACCAGGAATCTAGCTGGAAAAGCTAGACTATTGTTTTTCTGTAGTCAACAACACTACAGTGAACTGAACATGCTATCTAAACCTAGGTACTTCTCAAAAGCCGGGGCTGGGGCTATATATTATTATTACCATGGACAAGTATTCCATTATTAACATTGATAATAGAAAGTTTAACTGAACATTAAAGTGATAACTGTAGGCAAAGGAAATTATTACAACATTGCATTGGGCTACATTTGGCACTGTCCTAAACGGTTTTCTTGTTTTAAATTGAACCAGAAATGGCCAAGATATCGGGGTTTACAGGCTCAGTCAATGACATTCTCTTTTTCATCCCGTCCCCCAATCAGCTCAGCAGAGTGGGACAGGATTGCTGGTCCCTTCCTCCTCCCTCCACAGCCTCCCCAATCTCCAGATTCATCACATTGCTGACTGTTCAGCATCACAGATCCAAGTTCCATGCCCACTTTTTTTCAGAAGAGAAATCATGAGGAGAAAGTGCAAACCTCGCTATATCAGCCATTTCTTTTAATAAAATTTAAAAACGGAAAACAGTTTAGGACATGGCCAAAAGGAGCCCGATGCAATGGTGTAACAATTGCCTGCAGTAGCACTTTAAGGCCATATTCACATCTAACTTTATACCTATACCTTATCATTGCAGAGGAAACACTGCCCATTATTTTTAATGAGCAGATTCACATATGCTATGTGTTGTAATGTACTGTGCTCTACCTATGTTGCAGTGCTAAAATCCATGACAAACCAACTGCCTTAATGCACCTGATAGGTGTGAACATAGCCTAGGAAATAATAAATACTTGGCAGTCCATTTCTATACACAGTATGTGTTAGTACAATACAACTATATTTTACCTAACTACAAGGTATTTACCTGTGTTGAAAGTTGCAATTCCACCTATAGGTGCAGGGATGCCCTGCCCTGGCATTAGCAAAGGTGTAATCCTCTGAATCTGAGGTGTTCCTGCAACAGGGGTTTGAAAGTTTAGCATCTGTGGGGTTGACTTGCTTTCTGAAACAGGTGGTGCTGCTGCGCTTGGATGTGTGTCACGGTAACGGCTTTCCTCCTTCAGTTGCTTTTGTATTGAAGCTCGAAGTCTTGTAATATGCTGTCTTGAAAATATGTGGGCACGGCATGGCATAGTAGGACCATATTTTACATTACAGTAAGTACACTCAGTAGGTTGAGGTCCTTCATTGGCAGTGGTTGTGCCAACCAATCCTTGGAGTTTGGCCTTCTTTTCTTTGGCTCTGGCGTTCTGAAACCAAACTTGAACAACCCTCTTCTGCAGTCCAATCTCACTGCCAAGGCAGTCACATTCCTGCATGCTTGGGGTACGATATTCATAATAACATGCTTTTAGTATTCTTAACTGCAGACTACTCATTTGAGTACGGTAGCGTCTAGCTCCTGAGGACCCAAAATTGCCCTCGGAGTTTAATGGTCCTTTTCCAGGACTAGAAGGACCAGGGTCAGAGCTGGATGAGTCACTCATGTCCCCCGCTTGTGGGCTGTGCATTAAAGATTCCATTGTTTTGTAGGTTACTTTCTCTTCTGACATTTTTAGGTTGCTACCCCCCTGGTTTTCATTAGCTTGGTTCTCAGTGGTCTGTTGTTCTGAATATGTGACTTTATAAGACTCCAGTGTCTCATTAGTTTGTAATTTGTCAGGTTCAGTATTTTGTCCTGCTGATAAATGGGAGGTTGCATGCTGGCTAAGAGATGAATGCACTTTAGCCTCTGGAGGAGAAGCCACTACAATAGGCTGTGGTTTAGTTTTAGCTGGGAAGGAAGCTAACAGTAATCCTTGTGATGGCTGTGAAGAACTCACAAGACTGGACAAAACATGAGCAGGATTAACAAGACCTGGAAAAGCCTGGTTTGGGTTTACTAAACCAGATAAAGTTTGCGGTGTATTTACAAGGCCAGATAAAGCTGGAGAGGAGGTTGCAATATTAGTGATAGCTTGAGGTGAATTAACTAAGCCAGGTATAACTTGTGTGGCACTAAGCAGGCCTGAGAGAGCCTGGGTTGGACTGACTAGAGACTTAGCAACCGAAGTTGTTGTAAGACTGGGAGACGTCTGCGGTTTAGATGATACAGAAATGGCCGGTATAGCTGATGAGCCTGATTTAAGCTGTGGCACAACTTGGCTCGGTGTTACATTATAAAAATAGTTTGAACCAGAGCCCTCTCTTTTTGCCCCTTCATTTGTTAATTCTTCCTGCTGCCTGGAAGTGGAAATGGTTCCGGATGGTACTCCTCGGTACTGACCTTTTCTCTCACGAGCCCTTGTGTTCTGAAACCAGACCTGAACTACTCTCTTTTTCAAACCTACTTCAAGAGATATACGTTCTAGTGTACTTCTTGTTGGGTTGGAGTCTTGTAAGTACCATCTATGTAGAATATCTAGTTGTTCAGGTAAGATAGTGGTCCTCAAGCGCTTGTCCCTGGGAGGCTCATCTCCTCCATCACTTCCTGCTGGAGAAAGACTTTCTTCTTCATGTTTTCTTTTTCGTTGGCATGCTCCCTCACCTGACCCTGAAGGTATAAGGAGAGAAAGGTCCACCAAAGGTGTTTGAACGTGAATACTGCTTGTAATTGCTTTGTTCTGTTTCTGGTTTTCTGAGCTGGTAATAGAAGAAAATTCATTCTTCTCCCCGAGATGATCACTTTGCTCAGGTATTTGTATATTCTCTTCCGTTTCTTTAGGTAAATCAGTATTCTCTTTTGTAACTGGAGCAGGGGCTTCTGGTTCATCCAGAGTTTCACTTTGATGTTTATCTGGCTTTTCTTGGTAACCTAATAGGGGTTCAGTATCATCAGTCTTCACTGACACCGACTCTTCGACCTGTTCAGATTTAGATGCCTCTTCTTCTTTTGTGTCCGTTTCCATTGCTTCATCATTGTGGTCATTATAACAAATTTTCAGGTGATGGATAAGTTGAAATATGCAAGGCAGGCTAATGCCACATTTGCGGCATGGTGGTATTTTACTATTGGCAGCAGGTCGTTCCCCTGGTTGAATAGGATGTAGAGGGGATGAAGGCGAGGCCCCAGATTCTGCAGCCTGTTTTCTTGCTTTCTGACGAGCATTTTGAAACCATACCACCACTACTCGCCCAGATAGACCCAACAATGATGACAACTGCTCTACTTCATTATCTCTAGGGTATGCACTGGACTCAAAGAAGCTGGTTAATGCTTGAGTCTGGAAGTCAGAGAACTTTGTTCGTGAAAATCGTCGATGGCCCATTCGGTCAGTCCTATAAGCCTCCTCTGTTTCTTCGTCTTGCATTTCTTGTACACTTTTTTCTCTGTGCTTGTACCAAAACCTAATGGCTGCATGGGATAATCCAGTTTTTTCTGATGCCCACAATATCTGCTCTTCTAGAAGATGGCCTGGGAAATCAAGGTGGTTGTATAGAAATTTTAGCTGTTCAGCTGTGAGGCCATGTTCAGGTATTGCTTCATGTTCTTCCACCTCTTTGGTGCACTGAGAGTGTTGGGATGCCAAAGAAAAGTCAAGTGGAGTAGCTGACTGACCCCCAGTTTCAGTGTTTGTTCCAGCAGGGTTGTGACTATCGTAGGTGCGTCGGTAACTGGCAGCGTATCGACTGAGAGCCTCAAAAGGTAGAAGGCGCTGATGCATGTGTTCTTCATGTGTTTTAAGGATCAATCTGTTGGAAAAATGCTTGCCACAGGTACCACACTGAAGATTATCTGTGGAGGAAGGTGGGGGCAATACATCAGGTGGGGGAGGAGGGGGCTGTGGTTGATGCTGAGCCTGGCTAGTAGATGGCTGCCTTCCCTCATTATACTGTGAAACCAGCTCAAATCCAAAATTCTCCAATAATGCCCGTGCGGCAGATCCAGTAGGGTCTGCTGAAGTATTGGTAGAAGATTCTGGGTTCTCAGAAACATCTGTTTCTCCAGTAGCTGCCTCACGCTCATCTGGAAGTTTCTCATCTTTTTCATTTGCTGGTCTGGGAGTTGCACTAGGTTGATTTCCACCATCTTTAAATGTTGCTGGCTGCTGTGCACCGCCAAAGGACATTATGGAAGCTGCTCCCCCATCTGCATTCACTTTGAGTTCTTGTAGGTAAAATGGAAGTAAAAGCTGCTGCTGTTGACGCTGTAGTTTCAATAGAGCTTCTGGGATTAGAGGAAATGAAGGAAGCAGTGATGATGTAAAGAGGGGAGAGGGTTGGACGAGTGGTTGGGGTCTAGACAAATCCACAGAGAGCTGCACTGGGGGAGGCGCAACAGTACCAGGCAAAATAGAGACTCCAACACAGGGGCCAAGCTGCTGCTGCCTTTTTTTGGTAACATCACTAAGTTGTACTTCTGAATTCTCTCCTCTGCAATCAGTGGTAGTTTCGCTCTTACATACAGGGTCCCTTTGAGGTTTTTCAGAGAGAATCTTGGAAGGATCCTGCTTCAGGCTCCTAGATCTGGTCTGGTGAAGTACAGAGCGCATGTGAATTTCTAGTGTTGAGCTTTGGTTGTAGGATACATGGCATATAGTGCATTTGTAGGGTTTGTCCTGTCCTGTCTGTACCCCATGTCCTGAAGTTCCCATTCCAGATTCATGCCGATTATTAAGTGAAGGATCAAGAGAGGCTTTACGAACCTTGTGCAAATGTGATACTGAATTATAATGTACAAGCAGGATGTTTTTCTGGGTAAAAGATTCTTTGCATACCACACATTTGTGAGGCCGAGAAGGATCCATAAACTTGTCCAGTGCAAAGTTGGTGGTCTTACGATATGTAGAATGTTGTGTATGTATAGATGGACTTTCTTGAGATCCCTTTTTATCATCTTGCTCTTCATTTTCTCGGCTATGCACTTCACATGCTTGCTGAATATCGGACTGACTGAGCTCAGGATGATGCTTTTCCAAGTGGGTTCTTAGTTCATGAGAATTTTCAGGCATTACAGGACACAGGGGGCATGATGTTTCTTCTGAGATCTTCTCTGGTTCAACAGAATCAGTTGCTTCAGTGGGGTTTGTGGCCATTTCATCAGGAGATCCTGGAGGGGATGGATCTGTGGCTTCGCCTTTAAAGCAAAACAAATATAAATTCATGTAAGAATAAATAACATTACACATTGTAGATAGACTGATATAATATATATATTTGTTTTTCTTGATCTTTGCATAACTGCATACTAAAGTAATACGTTCACTGAAATTAAGTGCGAAAAGCATAATCTTAAAAAATGAGGAGAATACTTACCGGAAGCTGGGACCTCTAAGGAAGGTTGTTCTGGTTCCTCTATGACCCGCACTGGAATAATTCTGGTCCTAAAAGTTATATTAACTTTTTGTGCCTGAAGAAAAAGAAATGTATCTAAAATTAAGGATGAAATAAATGCATATGTAGCACGAGGTCAATTGAATACATAATAAGTAGTGATTGGTAAACCCAAACCACAAAGTTCGTACCAAACTTTGTGAGTTCGGGTTCCCAAACCCTAATGAGGACTTCAGCCAGAAGTCTTTGTTTGCGTTCGGTGTCTAGTCCGAACACAGAAATGCTGGGTGATGGGCTGCTAAGCATTATTCCTTGCATTGTTGGATTTTAGCTCAATATACATATTTTTACAGCTTTTCACACCCCTTAATATTAAATGTAAATTTGATATTCTAAATATATTCAATTGTTATTGCTTACTAACTCAATTTGTGTTTGGTAGTGGTCAGTGCACTTGTTTGTATGGATAATCTTCAAGGTTTCTGTGACCAGGTCTGATTTAAGAGCATATCACTGTTCTAGAGGCCCAAAATGGAACTAGGTGCTATAACATATACATTTTACTATTACATTACTATTTACGATTACTGTACATTATACAATTAATGTATTCTATCTAAGCATAATCAAAAAATATAGATCTTTTGTCCACTTATGGATATGAAATACTCACCACCTGCAGTAATTTTTCCACACATTCTGACACCACGTTGTGTCCATGGCCAAGGTGTGCCTTTAAGCTGCTGGTTCCTGTCAGTTGTTCTTGGCACAGTGGGCACCTAAATGTTGGCTGTAGTGCATGCTGTGACACAGCATGGCTATGAACCTTTTCCTCAGATGGACTAACATAAGTACAGAAGGGGCAACAAAATACCTAAAGAAATGTCAACAAAAAACACAATTATAATTTGGTTCCTTATTTTATCTTGGCAATGCATCACGGGCAGTACAGTCCTAGAAAACAGGTAAAATAAAACAAATGTAATTGGTTGGAGTCAAATTACAAGCATAAATACAGTACCAGGCAAGATGAAGACAAGCGACAGGAAGCAGTATACTAAGAATAGTCTGTATTTCTAAGACGATATATCATTGAAGATACAATGGCCTCATTTCACAAGAGTTGAAAAATAATTAATGGTAGTAAAAAAAATTAATACACGAGTAGGGATGAGCAAACCCCAACTCTACTTGACGAGTTCAGCCAAACTTTGAATAAATGTTTGGGGACTCGAATCCATAAATTTTAATGCGGACCCGAACTTTGGGGGGTGGGGGTGGTGGGGGTGCAGAGTGTGCAGCAGAAGCGTGCTGCTGTGACTTACCTCTGCCCGCAACCCTCCATCTTCGGCAACGCTGACTCCCATGAATGAGGACACTCCTAGTGCCGGCACTAGGAGTGTCCTCACTCATGGGAGCCAATGGCTATCTTTTTGTAGCCTCGGCTAGGGCCAGATTCAAATGCTGCTGCTGCCACTGCCTGCCACCGATCCTCCGCTGCTGACAGAAGAGGATCGGGAAGATAGGAAAACAATGAAAGTCAACTGCACATTTTTACCCCTGAGAAAAGTAGTGAACTTTTTACTCTGTAGTACAAAGTGCATTGACTTTCATTGTCTTCCTGTCTGGTGATTCACTAAAAGTGGCATTCTCATGAACTGAATTTTTTACTGCCATGAGAATTTTTTTCAACTGCCTGTATGTCTTGGTTTAAACTATAGGTTTCTCATATACCACAATTCTCCATGGCATCAAGCAATAACCCCCCCCCCCCTTTCAAATGAGAACAGCATTGGGAGATGAAAGCTAGGCCTTAGTAGATGGCCAGCTTCAGTGCAACAGTTACATCTTACTCTTAATCATAATGATATGGGGAGGAGAGAGCAGCCAAACAGGAAGCTTATCAATATTTAACTTAACTATTGTGGCATTGTGCTCTCTGAATGTTTAATTACTTAGGTTAATGGTAGTTTGACATTCAATCTGTATAAAGGGATTGTCCAGAAACAAAACAAAAGCCTGTACCTTTTCTTTCTTGAAGCTCCTTCGTGCAGGTCCAGTGTGCCTGCTCAGCTCCTCTGTCCACTGCCAGCATCCTCATACTTACCTAGAGCAGGGATCCAGAACTCCCAGCACTAGCGGACTCACATAAGTGACCGTAATTATATCCCCAAACACCCGATTTATTAAAAATGGGGGTGCATTGGGTGTGACCACACTAAACCACACAGAAGGTCGGGGGGCATCATTTTTGCAATTCCAACTTATTCATCAGATTGGTGCTCACTTGACTCTTGACATCATTTAGAGAAGGAAACACCATTTGTTTTGACTGTTTCAGTCTTTAGTTTTCTAGTTTCATCCAATTGAGTGAGAAGACGAAGACAGAATGGGGCCTTCAGAGGGCCCCATTTTATGTTCACACCATTTTATGTTACACCACTTATGGCGACTCTGCAGGGGACAAAAAGCACGTATAGACTTAATTTTAATGCTTAGACAGGGACCAACAGTACCTATAGTATGTGCTATGATATAGTATTACCAACTGTAAATGTACCTACAAATAACACACCGAACAGCCAAGTAATAGGACCACTGCGAGTCATATAAGGCACCAGACTTCTACTATAAAGGGTATCCTGGCAGATGCGTTTTTCTAGGCATAAAGAGGAGCCTCTCCATCATCATCAGTAACAATAAAAATGGCAACTATCATTAAATATAGGCTTCTGTGCCAGTGACACACCATCTAGGAGACCAGTATCACACTATAATCATACTATGGCTCAGAAATGTTGAACTTTTTTAAAAGTTACTGAATTTGTTTTAAGAGAGTGTGCATGGAGTGTATCCCCATAAGATTTACTGTTTGCTGTAATCATTTTCCTGCCCCTTTGCATACAGAGCTCCATGTCTGATTTGGGATCTTTAAACAAAGAGAATCTCTGAATCGTGACAACCCAGGAGCAGTTGTTAAAGGGGACCTAAAGTAATGTTTTACTTTAGCTCTGCTTTAAATAAGAATCACACTGCAGACACACAGTATGGTTTCTATTTGTTGCGTCATTCCAATATATTTTTAGGCCCTGTGCTCACATGATATCACGATACAGAAAAAAGAGGCACTCTTTGATGTAGTCTTTGTCTGGTTGCATCCATATGAGTTAAAATGTAAGAAAAAGGTTACTGTATGAGTCATGATGGGGCCCCCGATGATCAACATAAGATGGCACTATACCTGTCACTATAAAGCTGGGAGGTCGAACTAAATTATAGTGTTAGGAATTAAATTATAGTGTGTTCAAAGTTTAGTATGTACAAGAAGGTTTTATCTCCTGTATCTCCTCTTATCCACATACCATGGGCCATCCACTTGGAAATACCTGGCAACGCCCCAAAATCAGGACAAGTAAGGTGTTATATTTTTATAACCCTTGGTCCTGCTGTGCCACGGAAGCGAGAACAGGGCAGGGGATGGACACAGGCTGGACCTCCACTTTGAAAGAGCTCTATCGTAGAAGGAGGAATCATTTATACACCTCAGATCAAGACAAATCACACCAAGCTTGTGGTTTTTCATCTCCTAGAAGGAACTAAATACAGGGGTGACAGGTTTATCAGTGTACTTTTTAAAGTCCCTGTCCAGGCACATACTTGGGGCTAAGAATTGGCTAAGGGACGAATCTACCAGAAAGCTAGCTAGCCTCTAACAGGGTGTGAGCCTGGCTAAAGGTATAGCTTATGGCAGCCGCGGCTCGCGCATGTGCAGTTGCATTTGGAACACAGTAGGTTACACAGGGAACTCGGGGGGGGGGGGGGGGGGTTCCACACAGTGGAGCAACCCAGAATCTGGATGCCCTGAGGGACGGGAATCAGAGGGCCGTGGAATCTATAAGGATTTTGGTCGACTTTAGTTAGTGTTAGACATCTATGAAGCTGGACTAGAGAAAAAATATGCTCTCCATTTTTAAAGAGGGTTTTGGTAAACTATTTTATTATTCACAATATTAACGTTCCTCTTTAAAATTCACTTATGGTCACAGGAGATAAAATGCCCCTGTTTTAAAAGCTGCATGTTTTTGAATTACAGGGGGTGCAGGGGTAGCAACTGTATTGCAGCCTATAAGGCTAGGAGGCACCACAATTGTTGCCCCCACCTTATTTTTCCGATGTGCGCTCACATGGCATAAAGTACAAAATGAAAACAGCATTTGTATTTCAATGTTCCAGTGTTTAGTAGTCTAATTGTATCTAATTTAGTTAAAAAATTGGCACCCTAGAGACTGCATGTGACAGGAAAATGGTTACTGTATGAGCAATGCTGGGGCCCTTATTCATTGTCTGCACAAGGGTTGACATTTAGTTATGCCTCTGATCCCTGGAAAGAGGATATTGCCTAATACTGTTGTTTTACAGTATAGTGCAATAATCCATATGCACAGCACACAGCAGGCCAGGCTGGAACCTCCCCACCTTCTATTCATTTCTGATTAAGTCCAGATAACACAAAATGTCCCTTCTATAAGGTATGCAGATGCAGGGCAGATTCTAGGGGTTTCAGGCTTGCTGAATGCTTTCTGTTTTCCGGATAAAATGTGTACTTGACATTGCGTTTGCGTGTGCAGCTGCGTATTTTCCTGGAATTAAAAAAAAAAATTGTGATCCTATAGGACAGTGGTCCCCAACCCCCGGGCTGCGGACCGCTACCAGTCCGTGGCTCAAATGATACCGGGCCTTGAGGTGGGATCCCCCCCATGACTAGCGGTCCCGCCCCTTTAAGAGATGTCCCGGCTGCCCCCGCTGTGGAGTGGTGTGCCCTGGGCCAGGGTAATAACGCGCTGTGCGGCGGCATCAGCAGAACTGGAGGAGGTGCTTTGTAGAGGCTGAGGGAGGCCCAATCACGACTGGGCCAATGATGGAGGAGTGGGCGGGGCACAATTGCGGTGGGGAAGATAAGTGTCATCAGTGTCCTGGAGGTGTCAGACTGGCAGGACACAACAGTAAAGGAGAGAAAAGGCAAGTCCCACCCATGATGTATTAGTTGTGGCCAGTCTCTTCTATTCTGTGTTTCCTTTCCATTCTCTGTCTGTTTCTCCCTCTCTCACTTTATCACTGCCCTTTTTTTCTCCCTTCCTTCCCCATCTCTCTCTCTTTCTCCCTGCTTTAATTTTTTTGCCCTCTCTTGCTTCTTTTATTTGTCCCTTCCTTCCCTTTTTCTCTTCCTCGGTCTCTCTCCCTGTGTCCTTCTCTTTTTCTTTTTTTTTCTCCCTTCTTCCCTGCCTCTCTTTCTCTCTCTCTCCACCACAGTTTATTCTATCTCTTTCTCAACTTTCCTTCTCTCTTTCTCTTGTTCTCTTTCCTTCATCCTTTCCCTCACTCCTTCCTTTCATCCTTCCCTCTCTCCCATCCTTTCTGCATTTCCTCTCTTTTTTCTTCTCCCACTCCTTCCTTCCATCCTCTCTCTTTCTCACCTTTTCTTTCTTCCTTAAATTCTTCCCTTTCTGCCTTTCACTCTCTTTCTCCCTCACTCCCATACTGCCTTCTTCCTTCCTTTTGCTCTTTCACTCCCCCTTCCACTTTCTTATTCTCTGTCCTTGCTCTTCTCTCTCCCTTTCTTCAGTTCTCACTTCCTTCTCTCCCTCCTTCCCTTCTTCCCTTCCCTCTCTTACTCCATTCCTCCTCTCCTCTTTCCATCCTGTCTTCTTCCCGTCTCTATACTCTCTCTCTTTTTTATTTATTTATTTCTCACTCCCCCTCTCCCTCCCCCTCTTTTTTCCTTTCTTCTTCCCTTTCTCTTTTCTTTCACTCACTATTGCTATACGTTCTCCCTGTTTTTCATTACCTCCCCCACTTCTGTTTTCCCTCTCTTCCTTGCTTCACTCACTTCCTTCTTTTTATTTTCCCTTCTCTCTATTTCTCACCTTTTTTCTCTCCTTTTCTTTCTTTACTCTTCTTCCCAACCTCCTAACTTTCTCCTTTTTTTCTCTTACTTTCTTTTTCTCTGTTCCCCACCCTATGTTCCTTCTCTTTTTTCTTCCTCCATTTTCTCCTTGCACCGCCCCCAGCCACACCCCAGCCCCGCCCCCAGCCAGCCCCCCCACCAGTGCCCCACCGGGCCGCGGTAAAATTACCAAATCCTGAACCGGTCCACGGTGAAAAAAAGGTTGGGGACCACTGATATAGGACACTGGCAAATCTATGACAAGCTTCTGCATGAGAAACACACATGCATTCATATTTGTGGATGCAACTGTGCCTCTATAGACTTCTATGTGGGTTGTTTGCAATGTGTTTTGGCTGGGTCACAGCAAGCAGGCATGACACAACACAAAGACGTGGAAGGACCCATAGAGGTTCCATTGCAGCCCTGATTTTGTAGCTCCTGTGTGTGCATACGCAGCTCATAAATGCACACTGATGGTGTGAACAAGGCCATAGGGAGACAGATCTGCATAGACGTAAATGAGGCCATAGGGTAGGTTTCCCAACCCTTTCCATGAGAGCCACCAACAGGTCAGGTTTTGAGGATATACAAATTGCTGTCTCTATAGGCCAAGGTCTGAGCACTAATTACTTCATCTATGTGTCTGTGTGGAGATCTACAAAACATAGCCTATTGGTGGCTCACAAGGAGAGGGTTGGGGAAGATGGATCTGAATAGGCGCAAACAAATCCATAGGGAGACTGCATAGGGGTGAACACGGCCAGAGGGAGATGGATCTGCATAGGCGTAAAAGAGGGTAAAGGAAGATGGCTCTGCATAGGCATGAACGTGGTCATAGGGAGACAGATCTGCATAGGTGTGAACGTAGCCATAGAGAGAAGAGTTTACACAGGCATGAACAAGGCCACAGGGACATGGATCTGCATAGGTGTGAACATGGCCAAAGGGAGAAGGATCTGCATAAGCATGAACATGGCCATAGGGAGACAGACCTGCATAGGTGTGAACGTGGCCATAGGGAGACAGATCTGCATAAGCATGAACATGGCCATAGGGAGACAGACCTGCATAGGTGTGAACGTGGCCATAGGGAGACAGATCTGCATAAGCATGAACATGGCCATAGGGAGACAGACCTGCATAGGTGTGAACGTGGCCATAGGGAGACAGATCTGCATAAGCATGAACATGGCCATAGGGAGACAGACCTGCATAGGTGTGAACGTGGCCATAGGGAGACAGATCTGCATAAGCATGAACATGGCCATAGGGAGACAGACCTGCATAGGTGTGAACATGGCCATAGGGAGACAGATCTGCATAGGTGTGAACAAGGCCACAGGGAGACGGATCTGCATAGGCATGAACGTGGCCATAAGGAGATGAAGCTGCATAGGCATGAACGTGGCCATAGGGAGACAGGTCTGCATAGGCATGAACAAGGCTATAGGGAGAAGGATCTGCATAGGTGTGAACAAGGCTACAGGGAGACAGATCTGCATAGGCGTAACCAAGGCCACAGGGAAATGGATCTGCATAGGCATGAATGAGGCTATAGGGAGACAGATCTGGATAGGCGTGACCAAGGAGAATCGCCAACTATCAATATTTGGCTATCCCTAAAGAGCTCCTTGTTAGTTCATTGTGTGAAAGAACAATTTTTTTCCATTTATACTACTCCTGATTTATCCTCTTATTTCTGCAAGTTAGCATGGCAAACAGAATAACTTAAAGGGGACAAAACCAATTTTTGACCAATAACTGCTCAACACACAGGCAGTACCTTTTGAATAGTTTTGCCACCCTGTCGTACCCACCTTCCTGGCAATAAGTTCCACAATTTCCCCAACGTTCCAGATCGTTGGGGGTTTGAATGGCAGGAGCAGTGATTACCCAGCATGTAAGATCTGAACATGCCGTTCGAGGCACTGGGTCCTCTCATTATATATGAAATTCTCTCCAACCCCCCCCCCCCCCCCCCCCCCCCAGGAACACTGGAGATGGAGCACTAAGAGCTCGGGAAAAGAATGCTAATTTCCCTACTCCCAGGGAAATCATCAGCAGGGTCATCACTGGTAGGTTTTGGTCTGCTTTAACTACCTCTGTCTGACCTTTCATCAGACCCAAGGATTGCAGGGTAATGATTCAATTACAGCACGACACATTTTGTACTAGGCACTTATGCCATCACTTCAATTTTAATTGCTTTTGTCATTGCAATGCAGATAAACTGTGTCACTTTGCAGCAGGCAGTAAACTGAGATAACTCTGCTGTTCCCAGTTAGGGGTTTTATCTGTCTGTGAGAATGACACATTTTTGTATTTGATTTTAATATCATACAACTGCTGAAGAAAGACATTGTTATGTTTATATCAGGTTTAAAAGATCCTCTGATGGTAGTGTATAGGATAATTGTAGGCAATGTTATTATTCCTTAGTCCTTATAAGGCACTTCAGACTCCAGTCAAGTTGTAAAATTGAGTCTTTTAGGCTCTAGGGCCAGGCCACACGGGTTTTTGGTCTGCTTTAAGAGAGCTTTCACTTAATCTCCAAGTGACCACTAGGCAACGCACTATCCTAAATTAATTTAGTAATAAATTGAAAATATATATTATTGACAGGCATACTTACCCTTCCTTCATTTGTGGCAGTTGCAGGATCAAGCTGAGTTTACGGGTGCACGGGGGGGGGGGGGGGGGGGGGTTGGGGGCGGCTTCACACTGCAGGACATCCCGAATTGGAATAAAGCCGGGATAAATTTATAGAGGGTCTACTCATTTAGATGAGTTTTAATACTTTTTCAAGTGGACCAAAACCGGACCTAGCATTTGCCCCTAACTGTTGTTTTCAGCATCTCCGTCATCCATCTAGTTTGCTACACCCACCGTAACTGGCGCAGCCCTGCACAGCCATAGAGAGATCCCAAATCAGGATGCCCCAGGGGTAAGGATTGTTTTTGGTCCACTATAAAGAAGAACTATGGTCAGAAATTAAAGGAGTCCCTCTTTAATATGAAGCAGCAGGGCAGCCCCATCCAGGCATCACCACTGCTAGATACTCACCTCTTGCACGTCCCATGTGACTGTGAGAAGCCTGTCAGCCAAACACATTACTGTGCCGCTGGTCCTGCAGGATGATAGGCTGCTCCCTGGCTCCCGACTCCAGTCATATCTGACAGTAGTTCCTCTTTAAACTACATTTATACCATTGGCAAACTACATTTACAAGGCAGTGGCTGTTCAGTATTGTTTTTTTTAAAGCTTTTTACAGATGGTAGCATTTCTTTGCATCTGCACTTGTTGGTGTACTTTCTATCTATGGCAACATGTAATTCAAAGCATATTCAAAGCATGGTAACTTAAGCTTAGCATAAGTTACCACAGACCTGCACTGCTGTGCATAGTGCCACACTACAACAACCCTGGTTTCAATTTGCCGTTTCATACATTCAGGCACCACAATATCCAGGGCCGGTGTCAGCACCCGGCAAGCCCGGTCAGCTGCCGAGGGCCCCACCCCCCAGGGGGGCCCACTGACTGCTGGCACAATGTGGTTAAAGAACTGCACACACTTCCTGTCTCTCTGCTCCATCCATCCCGGTCTCCTCAGCTCTGCCCCATTTTCACCTCTGCCTCATCAATCCCTATTCCTTGAACCCTGACCCATCTTTTCCTATACACTCAGCCCTGCCCCATCCATCCCTATTCCCAGAGTCCTGACCCATATATCCTTGTTCTCTTAGCTCTGCCCCATCTATCCATGTGCCCCCAGTTCTGCCCCATCCATCCCTGTCCCCTCAGCTCAGCCCCATTCATCAATATACCCTCAGCTCTGCCCCATCCAACCATTCCCCTCTAGTTCT
This sequence comes from Gastrophryne carolinensis, assembly GCA_027917425.1. Classification (NCBI taxonomy): domain Eukaryota; kingdom Metazoa; phylum Chordata; class Amphibia; order Anura; family Microhylidae; genus Gastrophryne; species Gastrophryne carolinensis. Next base: position 421,507,867 of record CM051234.1, on the reverse strand, counting down.
GCCCCACAACCCTGCCCCTAAATGCATTCCCATCCACCCATCTACCCTCAGCTCTGCCCCATCCCCACAACTCTACATCTCACCATCCCTGTCCTCCCAGCTTTGCCCATCTACCCCTCTTCCTTCCAGCTCTGCCAGTCTATCCATCTTACTTCCAGCTCTGCCCATCCACCCCCACCAGTTCTACCCAGCCATTCCTGTCCTTTTCATTTTGCCCATCCACCCCTCTTCCTCCCAGCTATCTCTCCATCTGTTTCTGCCCTTCCTGTTTTGTCCATCCCTCTTCCTCAATACTCTGCCCATTCATGTGGGGCCAAACCAAAATGCAGCTCCAATAGGGGGTTGGAGGGCAAGCAACCTTTCTTAGTTTTGGCCATGGAATTTATAGACCCCTGACCCATGACTCGCTGCCACAAAGGGGCCCACTGGGACCATGCCACCCGAGGGCCCACATAAACCTGCATCCAGCCCTGACAATATCAGTATGTCACTGTACAGAAGGTGACAGCATGGCAGTGCCTTTTGTGTTTGTATTATGATTTGATGTGAAAATCTAGGTGCTGAACCGCTTTTATTTTTATACTGTGTTGTACATGTGTAGAGCATTTTGTTATCTATCATGGGAGTTCCCAACATTTTTTGTAGGACCTACTTTCAAATTATGTTTGTATATGTAGTACCATCTGGGAGGTACGTATAGGTTGTCAAGTCAAATTAAAGCACATTAAGAACTCACAAAGTGCACATAAATACAGATAACAAGAGTCTTCATCAGATTTTGGAGCAGTTTGATACTTATGGGGAAAATCAGACTTCAGACAGTGGAGTATAGATCACACATGCTCAACCTGCGGCCCATGGCCCTTAGAGCTATCTGATGTGGCCCCTGACCTGCTATGGGGAAAGTGGGAGGGATAAATAGAACTGGTGTGTAAAGGTAATTAAATATGGATACAGTAAGGATGGGAAATGGCACTGAGAGTTATATAGGAGGGGTACATTGGCGGTGGCTTGGAGGAATGCAGTGACATTGATTGTACAACAGTACCCCTAGGTCATATCTTGGGTACATTGGTGGGAGTTTAGCTGGGTTGAGTATTGGGAACATGGTTAAGATGTGGGACTGGTGGGAGAGAGCTATAAATAATGGACCCATATATTCAAAGAGTAAGCCAATCAGCATGTGTAATGCTAGCATGCGGGTATTGTTACATATGAATGTAGCGGTGTGATGGAAGGACACATACATTTTTGGAGACTTTGTGTATCCTGATTATTGTAGAAAATGTTCATTATTCTACTCCATATGAAAAAAAATCTGAACCTATTCATTGTGGGCCGCATTGTGGGTTCCATGTGATTTAAGTGACCCACGCTTGTCAAAAGGTTGAGCACCTCTGGTATAGATAGCAGCAGATCAGTTGGGGAAACAGGCAAGTCTGTAGCCTGATAGTATCTCGTGTACCACCAGTGGTACTATATGGCTGGCAACCCCTGCTCTATGGCATATTGCATCATGCTTTACCTGCAATACCTTGAACTTCTGCTGTTATGACCTAAGCTTTAACCTTTGAAAAAGTTTAGCTGACCCCTCATCAGTGGTGGACTGCTGAGGTCCCCGACCATCATGCCAGGGCTAAAGCATTAGAGGCTGGGGTTCCCTGGCTTGTGGGTACAATTGGGCGTTGGGAAGGGTACAGGGAGCTTAAAGGATAACTAAGGGGGCAGGAATTGAATGAGGGTGTTAAAAGCAGCAGCCCAACTGGCCCTAAAGCAGCGCAGCTCACCTCCCTATGGCCAGTCCGCCCCTGCCCCTCATCTACCTCCCTTGCATCCCCTTATATTTGGTTTAATTTCATACCTATAGATGTTTATATGTAAGCTTTTAGGCGATGTTTACATATAGTGTTTATATAGCATGTTGCATAGCACTTTTTGCTAACAGGCTGATTAGATATTTATTGTGTATATTAAAGCAGAACAAAACCCACTGTGGCTGACCCTGGAATCGAAAATATTCCAGGGCCAGCCACTGGCCTACCCCTATGGCTGGGAACCCGCGATGTAAACATCTGATGGCTGAATCCCCGAATCTATGGACTGTGAGTGTGCTCCCACCTCCAGCCATTCAGAGCCGGGGGTAGGACTGATGCTACTGTGGATGAAGCTCTGGATATTAACAGAGCCGTATGCCAAGCATTACATATGCACAGAAAATGGCTCTGATTGGTCGAGACCCTCTGTATGCACTGTTTTACCGGGAAAAGGAAAGTTTGGCCATTCTGAGAGGATTCCCACAGCGGGGCATCCCAATTCGGGATGCCTTCAGAGCACGGAACAAAAGTCGGGATAGTCAAAATCCCATGTTTCATTCAGATTTAAGCTTGGTTACCTTTAAAAGGAACCGAAAACTTGCAAGTTCCACACAATCATGTCATCATTAGGAACTCCAAGTTTGAAACACAGCGGTAAGTTTCTGATCCTTTTATACTATGGACGATTGTATGGAGCTTGTTATGAATTCCTAATTAAAAGTGAAGTTTTACTTATACGTTGTATACGTTTTATACTTATACTTTGCTGGCCATTTGGAGTTTTCAAGCTGTTTATTGAGTTTATTGGATGTTGGTGAGTTTGGTGAGCTGAACTACTTGTTTTATATACTTTTGTAAAGGGGTCACTGTAGGCTGCATACATCTAGATTGTTTATACTATATATTACTATGGGATTATTAGGTAGGAAGAGGCCCTGTGTATGTGGTTAGTATGTGTGTGTAAATATTTATAGATCGATGTAAATATATATATATATATATATCTTTTTTGTAGCCATAATAGCCAATTTAGCTGTGCAATCTTCTTTTTTGGGTCTGTGTCTCCTGTTCAGGACACTGTGGCGTGTATATTTTTGGCCCTGGGCTTGGCACACATGTAGACTGGTAGCACTGGTCCACATTTTTGGAAACTTTTACATGCAGTGTTTTTAAATTTGAACTGACTCATAGAAAATAATGGGCTGCACATTTTCTGTGCTGACCGTGGTGTGGGCTCACACAGCACTTCAGAGCAGAAAAAAAGTATAGGATGTGCCTGGATCACTGCAATAAATTACTAATATAACAAGAAAATGACAGCAGCAGTATACAAGCGGTACAAGATTCTAGATGTAATTAAGGGCGGAACATAAAAAAGTTAAACTACTGTACACATGCAACTAGTGTATTAGTCAGCAAATTCTTCGTCTTTCTGACATGTTAGTGTTAGAGCATAATAATACATAGGTGTGACGTTTTTCTACTAAAAAGATTTTTGCCATATCTGTCTGTGTAAAGTCACTTACCGTTCTGAACATAAACAAAACATCTTCCATATCCATCCAGGTGGAGCTGAAACTAACCGCACACTATGACACTCTGTAAGTATGTCTCAGGCCTCCACTAATTATGTTTTTGCTTGTATCCACCAACTTTCCCGGTCTCGTTCCTTGGAACTTTTCCTCTGTAAATAGGCTTGTCTCTCTGCACACACTGTCCTGCAGCCTGCCTCAAAACTAATTCTCACTTTTCTCCTGCTTCCTCCCGTCTTACCCACTGGCCACTTCTCTCAAAACTATCCCTCGCTGTCCTCACTCCATTCCATGCCTAGTTTCTCAAATGGCTGAATAAAGCGTGCTGCTGACTTGCCTGAAACTACGACAAGTCCCCAGTCACTTTCGACACTCTCACATTATTTGCTGTCTGCCCACTTTTCTCCCTTTTTTTTTGAAATTCTCCCTGTTTCTTGTTCTTCCCTTCTTTCGGCCTAGCTGGTAAACAAATCCTCTCCCCCTTCTATCTCCTCCCCTGCTGGGTGTTACAGACACGGGCCTGTGTTTAACCCTCAGCTGTCCACCCCCCCCTCCCTGAGAAAGATCACTTCCTGCAGCGCCTAAGTAATGCAGAACACGAGAGAGTAAATACTGGGCAAGCCGGAACTAGTGCCTGTGTTTCACTAATCTAACTGCGCTTCAAACTAGTCACAGCTTTGTCGCTCTTCTGAATCTAATTGCGTGGTTTAAAAATGATTTTAATTGTTTCGCCGAAAGAAAAGGAAACCAGAAGAACCACCTTACTTGTGAATAAAAGTATTGCAGATTTTTATGTATAACTATGGCAACTGCATTAAAGAAAGCGAGAGTCATATTACATATTTTTTTAGCTCTGACATATTCCTCAGGGCTTTAAAGAGTATATATATAAAAGCACTCAAAGTGGCCTTGATGCATTTTGCAATTAGAGTCTACCGGCAATTGTTTCAGAGCCTAAATGAAAATGAAAACAGCCTGCCACTCTAGCTGTTATACAGTAAATCCCATTGCCACTTTGCAGAATGTTAGGTGTATTTTAGATATAAATAACCACCACTACGAGCTTTGAGTTTTTTAATGATTACAAAAGTTTGTAGTAGGTTCTGTGGAGAATACACCTTTGGCCCATCTTAATCACAAGCGTTTCTCCTGTAATTTGCCATTAACACCTTTATAATGAATGGAATACATACCGTTGTGCTTTCAGCTGACTTCTCACATTCGCCCTTTGATGTTTCATCCTGTACAGGGGCTGGATTGGAAGATAAGGAGTTAGAAAGAGACATAAAAGAATGTGGCGTTCAGTCTTCACAGGAAAAGGATTCTCCAGGTGCATTACGAGAACCAAATATATAACTATTTGTGTTTAAGGTACTACAAAGGGAGAGAGGGAGTACATAATGCAAAGGAGCCATCTTCTCTAAATGAAAGGCTTAGTAAAGGCACAATTAAAATACTTACCTGACAACCTGCAGGCATGATCCTACAAAGTCCTGCAGGCTGGAGATCCCTGGTATTGTGCTGTCAGCTCCAGTTACTGGGTGGCTTCAGTACATACCCTTGCTTTCAGTCATGAGGGAGCAGACTCCCTTGTTGAACGACAGTAGGGGGGCACCATGTGACACACTAGTGACACACTAGTGCACTCGGTACATACCCTTGCTTTCAGTAATGAGGGAGCAGACTCCCTTGTTTAACGACAGTAGGGGGGCACCATGTGACACACTAGTGACACACTAGTGCACTCAGTACATACCCTTGCTTTCAGTCATGAGGGAGCAGACTCCCATGTTGAACGACAGAAGGGGGGCACCATGTGACACCATAGAGTATGTTCGCTCTTAAATAGCTGATGTGGACAAAAAATACTTGCCAGGTAAGGCGAAAACAGTGTTTCTGGATTGCCCGAAGCAGCGTCAGACTGGTGGCTTGGGCTCACCAGTAGAACTCACTTTGGGGGCCTACCCCACAGCTACATGCAAATGTTACCTGTAGGGTCCATGCACATGGAAATAATGCCAAACTGACCAGTTGAACAACATTCAAACATTGTGAATGGCTTTCTATGGAGCCATTCATATAGGTGATTGTATCTGCAGGGTGATTAAAAAAAACACTGTATGCAGCGTTTTGGCAGTGGTAGCGATTGTTCTATAGCAAATAGCAATCACTATCGCTCCTAACACACTGGCAAATCACTGAACAGGGTGATCACGTTGCAATAGCCATTACCGCTGTCACAACATGATTGAAGCAGTGTGAACCCTGCCTGATGGCTGTTGCCACTTTGTGAACCAGCCCCCCACCCCGTTGGGGTCTGGCTTGAAGTACTCTGTGAGTTGCAGCAATCTCATTGCATTTCACTATATGATTACGAGTAGTCTTGCATTATCTATACACTTAGTCTGGTAGGCCCAAGGACCTCCAGTCTGCTACTAGCACCAGGAGCTGTTAACCGGAGTTGACAGCTCCAAAACAAGACTGCTTCAAACCAAAGGACTATGAGGAATTAAGTCCAGTGCACAACCATTCAGGTAGGCTAGGGATGGAGTATGCGGCCAGCAGCAGATTAAGATCAGCCAATCGGCAATCTCAATTCTACATGGTGGATGTAGCTACAAAGGCGATTAAAGCTGTTTTGTTGTCACTGCCAATCCAGCAGCATCACACCAGGGACTTGAGTTGGAGGTTTAGAGGGTTTTGGTCCGCTTTGAATATATATTTAATAGAGATATTATGCCTGCCACTGTCTCCTATGTTAGCTACTCAGCTCACTCTGGCATCTCTTCCAAGCTGTTTAGTTGTTTAGGCCAGTAGGTCACATCCCTCACTCCTAGAAGAACACAACCTCATAGCTAAAAAAGTGTGCAAAACAGGGATAGGATAAGGTGAAGAGAAAGATAGGGGTTCACTTCTAACTTGGGCTTTAAAGAGGACAAAAACTTGAGGTTTAAGTTCTTGTCCCCAGTGCATCCCAATATGTGATAAACTAACCTCAATCCGGCGATCCTTCTTGGAAGGGCTTTCACTTGGCCCTTGAGTCTTTAGGTTCTAGTACCGGGTGTGAAGGGGTTTGGTCCACTTATGTATTTGTATTTTATTAAAAATAGGCAATTCTAGAGCAATAATTAGTCCAGTAATAATAAGTTCAGAATAATAATTATGAAACAGATTTTTGAATGATTGAATTACGTTTAAATGTTGATACTTTAGCAATAATACAATTCTGTGATTACTCACCTGTAGAATTGGTATTATATGTATACAGCACGTCCGGTTCTAGAAGATATTCCTTACACTTGGGTTATACATCCAGTAGATGGCGCTGGACTGCAGGGACAGAAAAGTGGCTCCTCCCGGCCCCATATATACCAGGGACCTCCCACAAAATCCCCAGTATTGAAAAGCAGTTAAAATGAGACCGGGAGAACTATAACCATTATATAAAAATTTGAACATAAGAACAATCACCATAAAGAGGTAACTAAAGATAATGATAACAAGGGTGGGGTGGAACAGGACATGCTGTATATATATAATATCAATTCTACAGGTGAGTAATCACAGAATTGTATTATTCTAAGTATACAACACGTCCTGTTCCAGAAGATATTCCTTACACTTGGGACATCCAATAGCAGTGTCCGTAAGGTAGGGTGGGATCCCCAAAAGTAACAGCAGACAGTTTAAACCACTGCTGCCTGCAGAACCTTGCGGCCAAAAGCAGCATCAGCTGAGGCCCCAACATCAACCTTGTAAAACTTTGAAAAAGTATGAACAGAAGACCAAGTAGCGGCCTTGCAAACTTGTTCAACAGAAGCTTGGTGCTGAAAAGTCCAAGAGGCACCAATAGCACGAGTAGAATGAGCTAAGGCTCCTTCCCCTTAGCAGAGTAGGCCTGTATCACAGCCTGACGTATCCACTTGCTGATAGTGGACTTAGCCGGAGCCAGACCTTTCTTAGGTCCAGATGGAAGCACAAAAAGAGCATCAGTCTTCCTGAAGGATTCAGTATCCACCAAATAGAACTTCAGAGTTCTGACTACGTCCAAAGAATGTAAAACCCTCTCCGTATGGTTACTAGGATTAGGACACAGAGAAGGCAAAACAATGTCCTGATTGAGATGAAAGGCAGAAACAACCTTAGGCAGAAAATCTGGCTTAAAACGAAACACCACCTTGTCCTGGTGTCTCTCAAAATAAGGAGGCTTGATGGAAAGCGCCGTCAATTCAGAAACACGCCTAACAGAAGTGATAGCCACCAAAAAGACCACCTTAAGCGTGAGAATGGACAAAGGAGCCCTTGCAATGGCTCAAAGGGAGACCCCTGCAGGGCAGATAAGACCAAGTTCAAGTCCCAGACTGGTAACATAGACTTACGTGGGGGACGCACATGGGTAACCCCCTGGAAAAAGGTCTTGACCAGGGGATGCTGAGCAAAGGATCTTTGGAAAAAAATAGCCAAAGCAGAAACATGGCCTTTCAGAGTACTGAGCTGAAGACCCAGATCCAAACCATGTTGGAGAAACTCCAGAATCCTAGGAATAGAAAACACACGACAGGGAAGCGAGTTAGACTCGCACCAGTCAATGTAAGTACGCCAAACCCTGTAGTAGATGGAAGAAGAGGACCTCTTCCTAGCCCTGATCATGGTATTCACCACCGAGGCAGGCAACCCTTTTTCCATCAAGATGGAGGTTTCAACAGCTAGGCCGTCAAAGCCAGCGTTTGTAAATTGGGGTGGTGTAGGTGTCCCTGAGTGAGCAGATCTGGAACCCGGGGCAGAGCGTACTGAGCTACTGCCAACTGCACGATGTCTGCGAACCACACTCTTCTTGACCAACAGGGGGCCACCAGGATGGCTGACACCCCTTCCTGAACTATCTTGCGCAGCACCCTGCCCAGCAGTGGAAACAGGGGAAACACATACAGAAGCTGGAACCTCGTCCAAGACATTGCCAGGGCATCCGTGGCCAAGGCCAGAGGATCCTGGGACAGAGAGACAAAGACTGGAAGCTTGTGATTGTGAGGGGACGCAAACAGATCCAGCGGTGGCACAGGGAGCGAAACACCCTGCTGCTGAGGGAACATTCTCCCAGATGAGAGGTCGCCCTGCTCAGAGAGTCTGCCTCCAGATTCTCCATCCCCGGGATGTACACAGCTGAGATGCAGGGAACATTCTCCTCCGCCCAGGACAGTATCATGGGCACTTCCTTGGGGGCCCTCTTGCTCCGGGTCCCTCCCTGCTGATTGATGTAGGCAACCGACGTCTGGTTGTCCGAGTGAACCTGAACAGCCCGACCCCTCAGGTGTGGGGTAAAGTGAGCGAGAACCAACCTGATCACCCTCAATTCCAGAATGTTGATAGGGGCATGGGCCTCCTGAGGGCCCCACTGACCCTGGAACATCAGCAACTTCCAGAATCCCCCCCAACCTGTCAGACTGGCATCCGTGGTGACAGTCTCCCAGCGAAAGGACCTGCCCCCCAGCAGGTTCCTTGGGTTCAGCCATCACACAAGACAAACACCTGATCCAAGGACACAGGGTCCCGATCCCATACTGACAAGAGGTGAAGCTGAAGAGGCCTCATGTGGAACTGAGCATATGGAACTGCCTCGAAGCAGGACACCATCAGGCCCACCAGCTGCATTCCCTGCCTGATGGATGGATGAGGACAAGACAGCAGGAGCTGAGCTTTCTCTTGAAGGACCTCCACCTTCTGCTGAGGAAGAAAGGTCTTGACCTAAGCTGAATCCAGAATCATGCCCAGAAAAGACTTCACCATGGAAGGAGACAGGGAAGATTTGGGGTGATTGATCACCCAGCCGAATGACTCCAGTGTGGACACCACCCGCTGAGTGTCCAACTCTGCCTGATGGAAGGACTGAGAGGCGATAAGCATGTCGTCCAGGTAGGGAGGAATGTGAATGCCCTGAGATCTCAGCAGGGCCATCACTCCTGCCAGCACCTTGGTGAATCCTGAATCCACCGGTCTGAGACATGATGCCTCCAGACATGAGCCAAGAGCTGAAGCCGCCCCCCCACCCGGATGGGTGAAAACACCCCTTCATGCCTGAGGGGGATTGGGAGAGGACTTAAGCTTGGGACCCCAGGAGGAGCCAGGGCGGCCACATCCTCTGCCCCTGCCCCAAAAATCTCCATGGGCTACAGCAAAGGAAGCTCCCCGTCCAATTCTGGAGCCCCTGAAGGAAGGAGAAAAGGCACCTGAACCCCGAAAGGACCGGGGCTGCCTTCTACGCTGAGGCAACTTGCCTCCTTTAGCAAACAAGTCCAAACTTTTCCCAAAGAGCCTTTTTGGCAGCGTTGTCAGCTGCCCACTGGGGCAGCCAGACCGAGCGGCGTATCGCCACCAACAAGGCAAAAGCCCTGCCGCACATTCTGATGATCATCCAAGGCAGAGAGAACAAATGCAACAAATTCCTCACAACGCAGAAGAGCTCTATACTCTTCACTACCAGTATCATCAGGGACCCCATCTAAGAGACCCCTGAGCAGGCTTTTAATAGCAACAGCCGTAATAGCAGAGGCACAGACCGGCCGGAGCGCGGTCCCCACACAGGCAAAAGCATGGCAAGCCAGCTGATCAATGCGCCTGTCCTCCCCATCCCTTAGTGTAGTAGAGTCAGGGGAATGCATGACGGATGTGTTAGACAACCCCCGAACTGGAGCATCCACCTCGGGAGGACATGACCACCGTTTCACCATTTCAGCAGGAAAGGGATACCGCTTATCCCAACTCTTAGGCACCCCGGGAAGCCGACTAGGCCTTTCCCACTCCTTGAGCACCAGATTATTAAAATGAGCTTGTTTAGGAAACTCCAAGCGTGGTTTAACAGTATGAAACAGCTTCCCCTGCTGCCGCAGAGCCACGGCAGGAGAAATACAGAGTACATCAAAAATGTGAGCCAAAAGTCTGTCAGTATCATCTGAAGCCCATGGGTCATGCCCAGAATCGGCACCATGCGCTCTAGGATGTTCCTCAGATGATTCTGAATAAGAAAACAATTCCCCCTCCTCTAGGGGGGTATAACCGGTAACATCAACAAATTCCTCTGCCTCCATAGGAAAGAGGGAAACACCAGGTGATAAATGCCCCTTCTTGGCAGAAGCCTTACTTGGGCCAGAGCCAGCAATATGTCTCTCAATGCTGGCCACCCGAACAGCCAAATCAGATTGAGACTCCCCACTGGTATGCACCTCACTAGGAGTCAGATGTAAGCTTGGGGGGGTAGGCGAAGCGCGAGGGGGCGCAGGCCCAGCCACCGGTAACCCAGACTGCAGCGCAAGCATCTGCTTGGCACAGGGAACACACACCCTGACATCATCACTTATAGGGGATACCCCACACGCCACACACAGCCGGGCTTGTCCCGAAGGAACCCCAAGCACATTATCCTGAGAAGCCTCCATATGGTGATTATTGTGGCACAATAGGCCAATTAGGATTGACGCCAATAAGGCTACCCGGGATGCCCCAATAGCCCGCTAGGGAAGTGGGAGATATAAAATACAAGAGCCCTCCAATAAGGAGTTAACACTAAATAGAGGGGATAGGACCGGGAGAAACCACAAAAGTTTGACCCGCCTGCAAGACATAAGCAAGAGCCCTCCAATAAGGAGTTAACACTAAATAGAGGGGATAGGACCGGGAGAAACCACAAAAGTTTGACCCGCCTGCAAGACATAAGCAAAAGGATCCCGTAAGCAATGAGCAATACATAGAATAAAAAATAAATCAGCCCGCAGGGCGCCCGCATATACCTCGAGGGGCGGGCCGCGGAGACAGTGATGCAGAACGCGTCAGCCGCAAGGCCCGCCCTCCCTGAAGAGCGCGAAAACGCGCCCACATGACAAGACCAGCCAATGATGGCGCAGCTGCGCCTGAGGTGATGTCGCCGCCGACTGCGGAGCGGAGTACAAGCGTGCGGCGGCGGTAAAAGAAAACCAGTGCAACCAATTCAAAAAGGGATCATCCCATAAAAAATATGCTATGTAGATCTACCAGGGAGAACGAAAGGGAAACGAAGGCCAGCCTAAGGGAGCCAACTGCGGGGACAGGGGCGAGGGGCATAAGATGTGGGAGGGGCATCCCATAAGGCTGACCATGGGCCTGTACCGCCTACCCTTTGGTGGGGGACTGCGGTTGGAGCAGCGCTCCTTAGCACCTAGCGGCGGTGCTGCCTACCTTCACCCGAACCAGTGCAACCTAAGCTGGGAGGCAATAAAAGGAAACGGGTGGGAATAGCCCTACAGGGCCACAGGCTAATAAGCCCCGCTCACCTGCGAGCAGAAAGAGCCATCTTCTAATCATCGCAGCCCAGACTGCAGAGAAGAACTGGGGAATTTGTGGGAGGTCCCTGGTATATATGGGGCCGGGAGGAGCCACTTTTCTGTCTCTGCAGTCCAGCGCCATCTACTGGATGTATAACCCAAGTGTAAGGAATATCTTCTGGAACGGGACGTGCTGTATACTTAGAATATATGTATGCGTATAATATATATATATATATATATATATATATATATATATATATATATATATATATTTTTTTTTTTTTTTTTTAATATATTTATTTATTTATTTATTTTTAGAAACTGTCCTCACCTTGAGGTATGTCCGTGTTGTCTTCCCCTGTGTCAGGAGTTATTGTGGTATCTGGAGTCTTTGGGACTTTGCCTGAAATGACAAGAATAATTCTTTCAAATAAGCATAATGGCCACAAATGAACATAAAAGAGAACCTTAAGCCTATCTGACTGGTTGGTCTGTCAACAATTGAGAAACAAATAACATGTGGATATTGTGATGAGTCAACAGAGATTCTGAAACAAAGTTCAATGCATTCCTTATTTGTACAATTCAAAAATATTTAGCTAGTATATGTTTCTTTCAAGTTTAAAAGAATTAACGTTAATATTTATTTACATATTTACATTTACAATCTACCAGCATAGGAAAGCCCCCTTCTTTTTATTGTAACTGTTTCCTACATTTGGCCCTAAAATATCTGCAGGGTTTCCAGAAAGTCCAGGGTGCAAGGCTAGGGTCACCCCAGCGTGCAAGACTTTTGGTGCATTTCCTTGCATTTTTGTTGTGTTTTGACACTGAATGAAGTCAGATGTTTAAAATAAATTGCTACAGATCAGGTATGTAGATATATTCTTTGATTTCCCTGTTTTTCACTCCACAGAAAAATCCAGAGAAGTGGAAGAAAAGTGACTAATTAATCAAATAGCTTAATACATTGAACATATTTACCTAATTTACCTAGGAACATGATGATTAATGATTAAATAAATAAATGATAAATGATTAACATTTTGTTTGGCGAATTTGTTTTATAAGATCATGCTTTTCTTCTAAAAAAAATGAAAACTGTTAGGTCTTAAATACACTGCCTGGCCAATAAAAAAAGATCACTACTTGAATTTAACCCTAACTGAGGCCTCAGGCCTGAACAGGGGTTGGAATAATTGGCATGTTGGGCTTGTGACCTGCTAGGAGTTCTGCCCTCTCCATCCATATCAGAGGGGGTGGTTGTTCCTCTTTAGATTAATATGTTCAAGTGCCTAAGGTACTGCTACTGCTATCTTGACTTGATATTCTGAAGCAGATTGGGCATTAGATGCTAAAGTGCTAACTGATACCTCAGGCCTGAACAGGGGTTGGAATTATTGGCATGTTGGGCTTGTGACCTGCTATTAGTCACAGGAGCTCTGCCACGGTCCTCTTCATCCATATCAGAGGGGGCGTGCTGAAGCCTAACATGGTGGGATGTCCGAATCTGAAGCATCTGACACAGTGGGGCATCAGAATTCGGGATGTCCCATAAAGAGCTAGCCCACCGCCCCAAAAGTCTTATATACTCAAGGGGGTGGTTGTTCCTCTTTAGATTAATATGTTTAAGTGCCTAAGGTACTTTAATGTTTAATATTCTGAAGCAGATTGGGCATTAAATGCTAAAGACTGGGGTGAAGCTCACCCAAAATGTGGGCTAATCTACAAAATAATAGTATTTTAGGGATAATATATTAAAATCTATGTTTTATTTTGTGGAATGCCAGGAAATGCCATCTTAGATGTTAGAAGTGTCTTAGATGTTAGATCCTGATGATTGTTTGCAGAATTCAAGTATGGATTTTTTTGGGCTCATCAGCATTTTGAACTGGGTAAGGGGATTAAAGGGACAGTCCAGACTGTAGTTCATAGGAGCAGCCATGATGGAATTGCTGTGGCATTCCACCCCATTGACTTCTATTGAGAGGAGAAGAGAGAGGGGAGTGCTTTGTCTGATACAGCTCAATAGAAGACAATGGGGCATCATGCCACAGGTAATCCCATCATGGCTGCTCCCATGAACCACAACAGTTATTTAGACTGGACTTTCCCTTTAAAGTAAATTAACCCACTCTTCATCTCTCAGTGAGGAACAGGGTAAAAATATAAAGATTTTAGTTACACTTGTTATATATACAGTGGTGCTGGTAAGTTTGTGAACCCTCCAGAGTGTTCTATGTTCCTGCATACATTTGACCTTGGCCTACACAGATAACAGCCGTAATCATACAAATTGTGAGGATGTTGAAGAAGAATAAAGTTAAAGTTTTGGAGTGGCCAAGTCAAAGTCCTAATCTTAATCCAATAGAAAAGTCATTGGAAGGATCTGAAGCAAGCAGGCATCGGATGAAACTCACCAACATAACAGAGCTGGACCTCTATATATACGTATGACTGAGCTAAAATTCCTCCAAGCCAATGTGCAGGCCTTATCAGAATAACTAGTAATGTTAAGATACAGTTATAGCTGGACAAGGGGGCAATACCACTGTGATGTTGGATCATTTTCGTAAGTAAATAATATGCTTGGTCCTTGTAATGGTTCTCTTTATCTACTTTTTTGGACTTTAGTAAAGCAGAAATGTAGAATATTCGGTAGAGTTCACCAACTTTTAACCTCGGTATAATGTATGGTAGGTACATTCATCATTTGAGGCAGTAAGCTGTCATGGCCAGAGTGAGGTGGTCAGTCCTTGGTGGTGGTGATGGTTTTACATCTTGCAGATGTAGCGATGTAGTGGCAGCCTAATGAAAATACATGTTAAACCATAACTGCCTCTGCATCTGGAGTCCCGCGCATGTGACTGTCTACACATGGCTCAGCCAGGCAACGCTTTCAGTGAGATACAACTGGCTCCATGCCACAGAACAGTTTGGAGCTGCAGACAGCCATTAGCATTTGATGACATTTAGGAATAAGAATTGCCTTATGTGATGAGGTTGGGAAGGGTTACAGTAATAGGGATTAGTCCTGTTGGTGTGCTAAGTAGCCAAAGGAACATACAATGGAAAAAAGGCCCCTTCTACCTAATGATCGTGATTTCTTTCTGCCACTGGCAAAAACTCTGGGCAAGAGGTAAGAGAAGCCCAACTGAACCAGGCTAAACAAAATGTGAAGAAATGTATAAATTGTATTTAAGGCCAAAAAAATCCACCCAGTCTCAAGCCAGAAGTAGGGCACTAAGGTAAAAGACTTTGTGGCGGACATGCTTCAGGCGATCATGGGTGACTCGTTTATTATTCAATTCCTGTAGTAGCTGTGGCTGAGCAGCTGCAGTGATTTGGTGATGAACAAGTTACTCATGATCTCATGCTTTCATGATACTCATGGAAGTTGAGCATATGGTACTACAGGAGACAAACAAGAATGAACACAGGGGCAACATGTCTATTTATTTTTAAGTGTCAATGGGGACAGGGTTAGTTGGTGCTGATCTACAGACACTTAAACCCTGCTTTAACTTTTCATTTGCCTGGCAGCTTTCCTACTGCAGCGTCAGAGCCATACTGTCTCGTTGTTCTGGTCACAGAAAGGAAGGAGAATCTATTCTTCTTTATCTTCCTGCAGCGACTCCCCCCTGATCCATTAAATTAAATTATTAGGCTCGTGTCAAGTTGACAACCCCTGTGTTGATGGAGGCCTGTCACACTGTCAGTCAATCCCAGCTCACATCACAGAAGACAGCACAACAGCACAACTGGCAATATAGGCCCTAGACAATTAGGATAATTTTGAGTGTTCCTGGACAATTACCTTAAAGGAGCACTATCATGAAATTGTGTAATATAAAAAACCCATATAAACAAGTTGGCTAATGAGAGGAGGGGTTACTTATACACCCGAACTGAATAAAACTTCCGCCAAGCTTGTGGTTTTCTTCTCCTGGTAGTAATAAAATCCAGGGGTGACAGGTTTAGTGTATTAGGGGTGACAGAACCTGTCACCTGATTTCCTCTTTTAATAACCATTAATTCACCATTACTAAAAATAAAAAACATGCCTGGCTGGATATTTCTTGATGCCGGGTGCATAAGTGACCCCTCCACTATGGATTTTTATTATTGGGTCATTTTTTCACGATAGTGCTCCTTTAAAGACATTGTCCAGGCTAAAATACTAAAATGCTAAATACTCTCCTTTTGTCCCCCACAGATGATAGCTCCTAGTCTGGCACTGGCTGACTTGCCTGATCGGCTGATCCTCGTCCCGCACTGTGAAGCCCGATTGCCCGGTGCTACCTTCTCCTCAATGCAATCGCCCCCCCTGTTATCAGTCACAGTAATGTCAGGACGCCCCCTCCATTGACTGCAATAGAGGGGGCGTTCTGTGTCGGGAAGTAGGAATTGTATAGTATACAGCAGGTAAGGGTAAGGTAAGTATACAGCATTTTTTTATTTTAGCCTGGAAATAGACTTGATTCAGAGTAACAAAAAAAGACTTCAGTTTTTGTGCCGATCTGTTTTTTTTTTTTAAATGTTCCCGCTCTCGTATGAGTGTACGAGCGATTCTATGCATGCATTGCTATCCTTCTGTAAAGTTTTCGTCCGTTCGTACGGCAGAGTACGAGTACGAGGATGTCATTTTCCAGCGTGACTTTTCCGTTTCATTTTCTTATGTTACAACGTAGGCTTTACGGCCTTATTTATCAAGGGCTAGCGCCAGGTAGTGTCTGACGAGCGCCAGGTACCGCCAGCTAACGGCGGCTACCGAATCAAGTACGCCCGGCGGCGGTCACAATGACGCATTTATCACGCTAAATGAGGCTAGCGCCGGCGAGAGCGTCAGCTAGCGCGGGATTCATCATGTAGCCGACTGCAACGAACAGCGCCGCTGATAATCCCATCACATGGGTCATACCTGGCGCTCCCTGGCGTTGTCCAATGCATTTCAATGGAGCAATCTTTAAATAATCATAATTAATTGCTATTAATGTTTTTTTTTTTAATGTCAAAAATTCTGTGACCACTTCTGCAATGTTAGGATTTTTTTTTAAGTAAAAAAAATAAAAAAATAAAAATTGTGCAGAATTGATATTACAGGTCTGATATTCATGTATTCATATTACAAAATGTTTAGAAAAACTTGTATAATTTTTACATATAAAAAAAAAGGTTGTTTGGGGGTTAAAAACTACTTTACACACATCGCCGCCAGCGCTCTGGGGTTTAAACAAGGAATTCACAGCGCGAGAAATTTTTAAACGTGATTTGTTAATGAATCTGCAGCAAGCCGTTCGCTCTGGCCATTCGCTGTCAGGCGCACCCATACAACGCAGAACCTGTGAAACAGCGACTCCTAACCCCGTATTCAACATTACCGCACACCGACTGAGTCGCTGTCAACAAGCAAACCCCGGCCAAGCACAGCGAATACTAGCTGGCGCTGTGAAAATCACGCTACTGGCGCTCATCTGTCGCTACCTGGCGCTATTAATGAATCGGCCTCCCCGTTTTTGCCCTTTTTCCATCGTCTCCTCCCACGAATCCTTTACGTTTCCCGTTAGATTCTGTTTCCCTTTTTCAATAAATAATCGTCCGGACGTAAATCCTTGCGATCTTGCACCTGCGCACTACAAACTTAACTCATTAAAGTGCTCGCCTACATATTTGGGTCACTCACTTCTGCTAAATCACTTTGCGCTTTCCTACATCTTCTATGTTTCACCCCTAAAACTCACCCAAACCACTTTGCGGTCATGTGAATATTCATCTCTAAATATTTCTGGGCCCATTAGTTTTGTGTTAATGTATTTTGGAAATGAAATGACACTGAAACTTTTATTATTATTTTTTTTTAATACCAAATGCCATTTTTGTTTGGCCTTTTTTTGAAAATGTTTTTTTTTAAATGTAACATTTTTTTTCTTCATAAAATGTTAAAATATGTACAAAATGTAACATTTTTACAACTATAAAAAACTAAATACATAGCAATGGCAGGCCACAGAACATTATTCTTCATCTGTTGTCCCCAACGAGTCGCGCAGCTCCTGCATCTCGCCCACCAACTGAAGGACCCTGACACTCAGTTGTGCCACTCTGGCACTATTGGTATAACCTTGTTGGGGTCATACTGCAGTGCCCCCCCCCCCCCCTCGTATGGTCCAAACACCTAAATCTGGACTTCAAAAGCCCGAAGGCCCTCGCCACCACGGCCCGGGTTTTGCATAGGGCCCGATTATAGAACTCCTGGCCCGCATTTTGCAGGCAAAGAAAGGGCGTCAGGAGCAAGGGCAGGAGAGGATATCCAGAATTCCTTGAAAGAATTAAAAAATGCTAACATAAAATACACATTCTAAGCAACAATATTGTTTAACATGTCATCAAGGGCTAAAAACAGCCATAGGTTAAGACATGAGTCATCAACTATATTCATTGCCATACAGTGAAAATGGATTGATGGAATGTGAGCAAACTTACCCAGGAGCCATCCACCAGATAATTCTCCTGATTCAAACTGACGAAATAAGCCGGAGCTCTGCAATATATAAGCATCATGGGACGACCCTGGATGCCTTGCAAGAACACTGAGGAATCGCATATCCGGACCAAACACTGCTTGTATGTTGTGTGAGTGGCACATCTTGCGGTTCCTGCAACCAAATATAAAATAATTACACAAAGCAAAGGTAACCAACTAAAACAATAACTCCTACAACAAATTAAGATTCAAGTTCAACAATCCAAATATAATTCACAAAGGACATAAGTCTAAAAAAATATAGCAATTATATGGATGTGTGGGAAAATAAAGGTTTACATGCTAAGGACTAATTAAGGTCAGCATTAAAATGCTTCTATAAGGCATACATGAAATGTATTGATTCAGGTATGCATTGCTATACAATTTACTGCCTCGGCCATGCTGATACATGTAATGCCTTGGAGCTAAAGGTGCACAGACTCCTCCACATAGCCGCAACAATAGCAATCCGAGGCCTCAAAGGTCCGCTGTGCCACAGCAGACAGTGTCCTCTTCTTAGGACTGAGTCCAATATGGGAGGTGAGGGGCCTTTGTTATGGCATGCACCACTAAAGGCGGCCCTATGTCATCTGCAGAAAACAGGATGGGGATAAAAACACCCCCAATGGCCTTGGCGCGCTTCCTTAAAAACAGCCCATATCCTTATTTGTAGGTATGAGTTTGTTATTCTATAAGTATACTTGAAATGACAGCGTGAGTGGGATATCAGTACAGACATGGATGCTAATTGCTGCATGACTAACACTGGCTAAAAACAATATTACTGCATCGTGAATGCCAAGCTATATACTATATGTGAGAATAGATCAGCTGTCTATGCTGTGCTGACTGTGGCTATGAACTCTTTGAATTACACGTTTTTGATTACAAAGAGTTCAAGGTAGTTATAGAGTTAGCAAACAAAAGATAAAGCACAAGTAGACCTACTGTATATCTGGCTTCTTCGCCGCTAAGTGATTCTGTTTCATCTCACCCTAATCACTTAACTTTAAAATTACTGTTTTAACTTCTGTTACTGTCCATACGTGGTTGTAAGACAACAATTTGTCTATTTCTAAAAGTAAAAGTAAGAATCACCGATAGCTAGTAATGAACATTGGCAATTAGCAGGAGTTTTGTTTTCAAATGTGATGAATGATGGCCTTATGGAACTAATGGAGAGCGCAGAACCACCTAATGCACTGTGACTGTGACTAATGAAGCCTCTAAGTAGAAATGAAGTAAATTGACCAGTACCGGTGCACTCAGAAACTGGTGACTGCTTGTGATGCCTCCGTTCTTTATTATGAGGTTGTGTTTGGTGACACAGAGCATCAGTGGGATACAAACTTTGAGAACCACAACATTGGAAAATGTTGAAAGAAGGCATATATAAAAGTCAGCTTGAAAATATACATAGAATACATTTCTATGTATAGCCTTTGATATGGAATTATCAACCATGGTGGCCCTGCTGTACCTGGCAAGACCTAGGCCAGGCCCAAAACTTACTACCCAGTCTGTAGAGATATAACAACATTTTACTGGGCGCCAGGGCAGCCATTAAATGGAGCCCTGTCTTTTCTGACTTCTAAATCTAAAAGAACTGGGTCGAGGCTAAGGCCAAGCCTATATTTACCTTTTGGCCCCGGCATTTAGCCTGTGTGGGTCCAGTGTGCCTGTGCAGCTTCTCCATGGGCATCTGCCTACTTACAGAGGTCTCCCAGTGCAACGGCCTCTCTCTGGAGCATCCTGGTGGCCTTGTTTACGACCTCACCCTCTTACTTGCGTGAGCACAGGTATGTTCAATATGGAGGTTGAGCAACAATCATGGGGCTCCCTGATAACATGGGTGGTTATGTGGCCGACAGGGCATTATGTTAGAAGACACCCTCTGCAAGACTGCAGGAAGGAACTCCTTTGGAAAAAACAGACTGTTTGCCTTCCGATGGACCCCACATCCCTAAAGAATGAATCTGAGCTAAGCAGGTGGTGTCCATTCCTCCTTGCCCCCACCCAGACCAAACAACAGAGGCCCGTTTAAAGAGAAAGACTTTGCCAAATAAGAAAAAAGTCTGGCACCCGATCAGGGCCACTAGGATGATGGTGCCCTGTGTCAGCACTCCATCTGAACACCATAAAAGCCAGCCACGGTGATTGATACCTCTGATATCCCT
The DNA here is from genome assembly GCA_027917425.1 of Gastrophryne carolinensis. Classification (NCBI taxonomy): domain Eukaryota; kingdom Metazoa; phylum Chordata; class Amphibia; order Anura; family Microhylidae; genus Gastrophryne; species Gastrophryne carolinensis. The sequence goes on along the minus strand of CM051234.1, from coordinate 421,487,524 downwards.
TGTCAGTTTCATGTGTAAGAGTGTTTGAGACAAACTCATTGAGAGTCCTCTCCAGATATAGCTGGGCCTAGTGGTTGTTTGGGAGAGAAATGCTTGTGTTCCCTGCCCTCTATAAACAGCGGGCATGCACAGTGAAATCAGCCAACCCGAGAAGATATCTTTAGAGTAGAGAGCACATGGGAATGATTTCATTCTAAAGACAGAAACTGGAAATAATAAATCCAGCAGCAATAGCTAGATAGATCTTACAAGTAGCATTACCCCCAGACCGCAGGAGAGAGAGAAATGAGACGACACGCGCAGTGTCACCAGATAAACGATTATACTGAAAATTGACATTTGTGGGGAATTTATTCCCGCTTCAGCTAATTAAAGTGTTAAAGTTCTTTAACACCATTCAACAGCCGCCAAAATCATAAAATATTGATCCAGAGATGGGCTCAGAGCCAGAAAAAAAGGAGGGGGATTAAGGGGAGGGGGGGGGGGGAAGCAGAGGAGAGACACAATCACAAAAGGAAGACAAACCTAGGTAGTTTTCTGGTTTCTGTTCATATCATTTTATATTTGAGGTTAGACAATATTATATTAGAGAAAACATTAAATACATGAATATTGTTACTGTACCAGTGCAGTGTTGCTTTAAGTGGAATACCAGCAACTGATTATTTCTTTTTGTTGGTAAGCGGTGAAACATTTATGCTAGTTTAATTCTTAGCGCTACCAAGACTGATGTCTACATATGGCAACACAAAATGAATTGGTATTTAAAGTATATTGCCACTTGTTACTAAAAGTGCCGTGTAGTGTAATCAAACATTGTGATCTTCTTTACAGGCTTGCGAGATATGCCTGGCTGGTGTGTGCCTTCCGCAGATGTGCCAAATTTCTCTGCTCTTTTTGGAAACTAAGTAGATGTCACTGTACATCAGATTAACAGACGCTACCATATGGCTGGTCACTAGGTGCTGCTGGAAGGAGAGAAAGAGGTAATGTGATATGGCAACCTCCACAAAACCTCATTATTGGCATACTTGCCACGTAAAGCCTGATGTGAATGCCAGAGAAAGCAAAGACAAAAGGCTCTCGCATGTAAAAACATATAGCAGAGAAAATAAAGGAAAAGAATTAGAAAGAATTAGAAATATAACACTAAATTAAAGGGGATGTTCACAGTTATTAATATTGAACCGGGAGGGTTGCACCTAACACCATATGCCCTGTCATTTAATATTTAACTATGACATCAGATATAGAAATGCTTCTTAATAAGTCTGACTTCAAAGTGGAACAAAACCCAGGAATTCGACTTGCTAGGTTTTGTTCCTTGCCGCTGAGGTATCCCATAGCTGGCTGCCACGCTAAGTTAAACCCCCCAGGAAGCCCGAAAAACTCACCTCACCATGCTCCAACAGCGCATATGTGTGTTCTCGTATCTCTGAATGACGTAGTCACAGCAGGCGGCTCTCATTCAAATCAATGGGTGCGCGCGCAGCCGCATCCCCTGAATCTGAATGTGCGCACTTGACATTGGGGATGCAGGGGATGCTGCAGCAAACCTTCCCTATTGTAAACAATATGATGTTGTCATAGCAGACGGCTGTTATTGGATGAGAGCCTGTGCATGCTGTTGGAGCGTGACAAGGTGAGTTTTTTCAGGATTCCTGGGGTGTTTTACACAGCAGGGCATCCTGATTCGGGATGCCCTGGTGAACATCCAGCAGTCAGCCCTGGAATCTTTAGATTATAGGCAAATCAAAGTTAAAGAAGCTGTATCACAAAAAATCTGTATGAAGCAGCTATACATTGAGAAGAGGGGCTACTCACACAACCTGCAAGCTTTGTACTGGAACAGTGAAAAAACTGGAACAGTGAAAAAAAGCTTGGGTGACAGGTTTTTTGAAAGGTACTATTCCCTTTTTACAGAGAACTGCTTAAAGCTAACAATGTGTCTCCTGAACTAGCCTGTGGACAAAAATACAATTCTGTGAAATACTCACCTGTAGAATTGGTATTATAAGTATACAGTACGTCCTTCTCCAGATAGATTACTTACACTTGGGTTATCCTCTGCCAGATGGCGCTGCACTGCAGAGACATGCAAAACAGGCTCCTCCCGGCCCCTCAAATACCCGGGGACCTCCCACAAATCCCCAGCATTGAAAAGCAGTGAACAAGAAACCGGGAGAATTTAACCACCCAAAAACTGGTAACCATAACAATGATGACAATCACCATACAGGGGATCCAGAATGATGCAACAACAGGGTGGGGTGGAGCAGGACGTACTGTATACTTATAATACCAATTCTACAGGTGAGTATTTCACAGAATTGTATTATTCTTAGTATACAGTACGTCCTGCTCCAGATAGATTACTTACACTTGGGACATCCAATAGCAATGTCCATAAAGCAGGGTGAGATCCCCAATAAAAAAGGTAACAGCAGACAGTTTAAACCACTGCCGCCTGCAAAACCTTGCGGCCAAAAACAGCTGAGGCCTGAATATCAACCTTGTAAAACTTTGAAAAGGTATGAACAGAAGACCAAGTAGCGGCCTTGCAAACTTGTTCAACAAAGGCCTGGTGCTGGAAGGCCCAAGAGGCACCAATAGCACGAATAGAAAGAGCAATAAGGCGAAGAGAGGATTCTTCCCCTTAGCAGAGTAGGCCTGAATCACAGCCTAACGAATCCACTTGCTGATAGAAGACTTGGGAGCCAAACCCTTCCTAGGACCAGAAGGGTCCTAAAGAAATGTTGGAGGACTCCATCGCCCAAACAGAGACCTGAACCCTGAACCCTCAGATTAAGGATCTGATGCTCTACCGACTGAGCTATCCGGGCTCTTCAGTGTTCCTGAAAGGTGCAGAAGCCACCAGATAGTACTTCAGAAACCTAACCACAACCAAAGAGCGCAAAACCCTCTCCTTATCATAGCTAGGGTTAGGGCACAAAGAAGGAAGAACAATATCCTGACTCAAATGAAAGGCAGACACTACATTTATGCAGAAAATTAGGTTTCAACGAGACAACACCTTGTCCTAGTGCCTCGCAAAGTAGGGGGGCTGAATGGACAGCACCGCCAACTCAGACACACGCCTGACAGAAGTGATAGCTACCAGAAACACAACCTTGAGCGTAAGAAAGGCCAAGGCAGCATCCTGCACAGGTTCAAAGGGAGCACCCTGCAGGGAAGGCAAGACCAATTCCAAATCCCAAAAACAGGGACCATAGGTTGGCGTGGGGAACGCACCTGAGCAATCCCCTAAAAGCAGTCTTAAAAAAAGAATGCTGAACAGAAGACTTCTGAAAGAAGACAGACAGGGTAGAAACCTGATCCTTCAAGGTACTGACTCCAACCCATGCAGTAAAGCTCCAGAACCCTGGAAACTGAGAACATCCAACAGGAAAGAGACCAAGACTCAACCAGTCAATGTAGGTACACCATACCTTATAACAGATGGAAGAAGAAGACATCTACCTAGCCTTCACCATGGACTCAACCATCGAGGTAGACAAATCGTTCTCCATCAAGATGGAGGATTCAGCAGTCAGGCCGTCAAGGCCAGAGTTTGTAATTGAGATGGCGTAAGGGGTCCTAAGTGAGCAGATCTGGCGCTCCAGGCAGAAAGCACTGATCTACTGCCATCTGCACCACGTCTGCTAACCACACTCTTCTTGGCCACCTGAGGCCACCATAACCACTGGCACCCCTTCCAGAGCAACTAGCGTAGAACCCTGCCTAGCAGGGGGAATGTAGAAAAGACACACAGGAACTGAATGTCCTGCCATGACATTACTAAGGCATCCATAGACACGTTCAGAGGATCCTGGGACAGGGAGACAAAGGCCGGGAGTTTGTGATTGTGACGGAACGCAAGCAGATCCACATCAGGTTGGTCCCAACGGTGATACAGAGATTGGAAAACCCTGTTGCAGGTGGACCCCCCCCCCCCCCCCCCCAGGAATGTACACCACTGAAATGCAGGGACCATTGACCTCCACCCAGATCAGAATCAGAGACACCTCCTGGAGGACCCTCTTGCACCGGGTCCCTCCCTGATGAATGATGTAGTCAACTGCCATCAAAGTGACCGTGCGCCCCTGAACAGGCAGGCCCTGAATAGAGTAGTCAAACGAACCAGAACTAACCTGATCGCTTACAGCTTCAATACATTGATAGGTGAATGGGCCTACTAAGGGCCCCACCTCCCCTGGAACCGCAGGGACCTCCAGAAGAACCCACCCCAACCTGATAGACTGGCATCCGTGGTGACCGTCTCCCAGGAAGGAGCAAAAAGGTTCCGCCCCCCAATAGGTTCCTTGAGTCCATCCACTACAAGAGGGACCTCCTCACCGGGGGGGAAGACACCCAGACCCTGTCCAGGGATGCTGGGTCCTTGTCCCATACATACAATAGGAAAAGTTGCAGAAGCCCCAAGAGGGACTGAACACAAGGGGCCGCTTCGAAGCACAAGTGGCCACAGCAGTAATGGCAGAGGCACAGACCGGGCGTAGCGCAGTCCCCGCACATGCAAAGGCGTGGGAGGCCAGCAGGTCAATGCGCCAGTCCTCAGCATCCCGAAGGGTAGTATAGTTGGGGGGGGGTGCAAGAAAGGGGTGTTAGATGGCCCTATGATCGGGACATCCACCTCAGGGGGGAACGACCAACATTTAACCACGTCAGGGGGAAAAGGATACTTCCTATCCCAATCTCCTGGAACCCCTGGAAGTTTACTGGGGCACTCCCATTCCTTGAGCACAAGGGTATGGAAATGTGCCTGCTCTAGAAATTCCAAGCGTGATGATGCTGTATGGAAACGCTCCCCTCTTTGCCTGGGAGCCTCACCAGGGGGAGAGATAGACAGAACCTCAAAGATCTGGATCAATAATCTGTCAGTGTCATCCTGGACCCAGGGATCAGGGCCAGAGTCTTCATGGCCCTCCGGTCTCTCATCAGATGAGCCTGAGTCAGAAAAGAGCTCTCCTTCATCAGAAGGGGTATAGCCACACATATTCATAAACTTCTCAGTTCACATAGGGAAAACAGTAACATTAGGCGCCAGGTGCCGCTTCTTACCAGGGCACTTACACGCTAAAGACCTCGCAATAATCTGTTCAGCCGTAGGCAGTCTAGGAGACAATTCAGGCTGAGAATCCCCACTTGTGTGCGACTCAGCAGGAGTGAGATTTACGCCTGGGGGAGTTGGTGAAGTGAGACGAGGTGCAGCCACTGGCAGGCCAGATTGCAAAGCCAGCGCTTGCTCAGCACAGGGTACACAGACCCGTGCCTTGTCAGCATCAGCATGAGGTTGTCCACACGCCATACACCGCCGGTCATGTCCCAGAGGGACCCGGTCACATTATCCTTAGATGCCTCCATATGGTGATTATTAGGCACAATATGCCAGTAGGGATTGACGTTATAAAGCAACCCTGGATGCCCCAATGACCCGCTAGGGAGTGGGAGTAAATTTACAAGGCCCGCTATCAATTACACCGGGCCGGGAGAAGCCAATGGATTCACCCTCTGAAAGACACAATGAGAAGAAGGGTGTCAGAACCGAAACACACTACAGTGAATTATAAAGCCGCCCGCGAGGGCTCTTACGGACCACGGTAAGTAAGAACGTCACACACATGCACGGCCAGACAATATGGCACCGAGAACCTCGAAGGGTGGGCCAGCACGAGCCGTGACACGAGGCGCGCCATGCCAGGCCCCGCCTCCCCGAAGAGCGCGAAGTCCAACAGACAAGCAGCCAATGAGGACGCAGAAGAGCCTGAGGTAACGCCGCTGCCCGGCGCGGAACATCCAAATGAAGGAAAAGGCGCGTGCGGCGGCAGCCTTAACAGTGTAAAAAGACAAGTCAGCGCGGCGGTTGACACCACATATACCAGTCCAAGCAGACATTACAAAGAGGGCCATAAGCATGTAAACACAGTACACGGACATCCACACCCCCCCCCCCCTTCTCTTCCTCCCGAGGGCTACTGGGAGAATGAGGGAGGATGGCGGCCCTTTGTACAGGGCCCACCGCTATCGGGGCATGGGACAATAATGCAGGAGGGGCATCCCATAAGGCTCACCATCAGCCTATACCGCCTACCCTTTGGTGGGGGACTGCGGAGGAGCAACGCTCCTTAAGCACACATGGTGCTGCCTACCTTCACCCGACCAGCGCAGCCCAGGCTGGGAGGCACATCACATCAAGGACGGGTGGGAATAGTCCAACAGGGCCGCAGGCTTTAATAGCCCCGCTCACCTGCGACAGAGTGATAATTTCATTTCTTCGCAGTCAGCACTGCAGAGAAAGCTGGGGATTTGTGGGAGGTCCCCGGGTATTTGAGGGGCCGGGAGGAGCCTGTTTTGCATGTCTCTGCAGTGCAGCTCCATCTGGCGGAGGAGAACCCAAGTATAAGTAATCTATCTGGAGCAGGACGTACTGTATACTAAGAATAGTAGCATTAACCATTTTAATATCTTACCCCTGTTATTACTAGACCCCTGATTTTGTGATGCCCCTGTGTGTGAAACCCTGGGAATCCTGCCCATATAAGTATGTTTTACAAAATACATATGTAGGAAAAGAGATACACATTTTATTATTTTTTTTTAAAGTAGGGTTTGCATTTTGGCCTACATATGCCCTTTAATTAGCAGAGAAGTGATATACACATTGCTGTTGTTACAAAGCCAGGTGGGAAAACTCACTTTTTTTAGGAGAGAATGTTAATTGTCTAACTTAGGGCTGATTCAATGACAGGATATGATTTTTCACCTGGTGTTGAATCAGCCCCAAGGTAGACAATGAAAGTGAGCGGCAGTTATCTCTCCTTAAAAAAAGAGGACGTTTTCTCACCTGGCTCTGACTCGACCCCATTGTCTTTTTGGGTCTGTGTCCTTATTAGAGATACATTGCTTCACTCTCTGTTCTTAGAGGACACCTGTGGCTCAAAAAACCTCTTAGGGAGTCATGGGTATCACAGATAAAACTAAAGTAGGGGCAATTTTCCCATTTCCTTTCCTGATGACACTGCTGCAAGGAGGACTTTCCGGGCTTCTATAACACAAGCAGGAAGTAAAGGTAAACCAGGCCAAATTGACAATGTCCATAGTATGGGGCAGTTCTTTTGTGCCCCCCCCTTTTGTCTGACCAGACCACAGAACACCCCCTATTGTCTCGCTAGATGATACAAGACTTGTCCACAGCACACAACACCAGACCACACTATATCACACCACACGTGGGCCTTCCAATAAGGACCGCTGAAGCAGCTTCTGAATGTCAACACATCCAAAAGCACTTCTCCTCTGAAGCCTTGGGGTGGTGCCAGCATTGAGTGTGCTTTGATTTTAAAGGCATTATAGGCAGCACAGGAGATTGCTAAGTCACTAGAGATGAGCAAACCGGTTCGGACGAACCGGAATTCACTCCGAATTTCAGGAAATATTCGATTCGGCACGAACCCGAATATTTTGTGGTTCGTGCCGATCGAATTTTTCCTGAAATTAAAAAAAAAAAATGCCGGCATGGTGGGAGCCGGCCGGCGGGCCGGTAAAGCCGGCCGGCCCGCTCCCACCATGCCGGCATTTAAAAAACAAACAAAAAAAAAAAAAAAAGCATTTTTGCCGGCATGGTGGGAGCGGGCCCGCTCCACCATGCCGGCATTTAAAAAAAAAGCAAACACTTACCTGCAGGTCCGGAGCGTGGAGGCCGGCGCCGCTCTCAGCTGTCATCTGAGGGCGCGTCATCAGAGGCGCCCTCTGATGACGCGCCCTCAGATGACAGCTGAGAGCGGCGCCGGCCTCCACGCTCCGGACCTGCAGGTAAGTGTTTGCTTTATTTTAAATGCCGGCATGGTGGGAGCGGGCCGGCCGGTTCCGCTGACAGCGGAGCCGGCCGGCCCGCTCCCACCATGTCGGCAAAAATGCTTTTTTTTTTTTTTTGTTTGTTTTTTAAATGCCGGCATGGTGGGAGCGGGCCGGCCGGCTTTACTGGGCCGCCGGCCGGCTCCGCTGTCAGCGGGCCGGCTTTGCCGGCCCGCTGACAGCGGAACCGGCCGGCCCTCTTCCACCATGCCGGCATTTTTGATGGGGAACTTCGTAAAAGTTCGATTCGGCCGAACCCGAATTTCTTTGTGAAATTCGGCGAATCGGCCGAATCGAACTTTTCAAAAGTTCGCTCATCTCTATAAGTCACCAATGAGTCACCAATGACTACTTTATTAATGAGAAAATACGGCATAGTGGTGCCACAGGGGCCCACAAGTGTTGAGGCCCAGGGCCATGTGCCTTGCACGCCCTCCCTAGAGTGAGACACGCTATGTGAGGGTTGTGCTTTATTGTATCAGTCACATAAAAACTTATATCAAACCAGCCTAAAAGTGTATTAGGAACCAATGTTTTAATGATTCTGTTGTCTGTAAATGTCTACTAACCATCTATTTATCACTTGTGTAGTTAAAATGTAAAGTGAACCTATCACAATGTATTTGCAAAGTACAATTATGTCTGACCTTTGTAGTAGATAGCTGAAATGTTTAGCCAAAAAACTAAACCTTACCATGTTCATGCTGCGTTCTGCAGACAGTTATGATTCTTTCGAGCACAGCTTCTCCATGTGTTAGCCTCCACTGTGTGACATTTTGATGGTGAGTTGCTGAACGCAGATGTGACATCATCCCGAGACAAGAGTCAATGGTGCTTTCACATGGGGCACAGCGAAAACCTGCATCACTTCCACCTCCGCTTTCGATGACCTGCAGAAACTGAATAGAGATACATACATGGGTATGTCATATATGGGTAAATTACAGCGGCTAAAAATATTAGAACACTCAAAGCGGACCTAGACCCTGTCTGGCAACTTTGTGAAGCAGGGGGTATAGGACCACGACATTCCAATTCAGGATCGATTTTGCCAGCGACGGTGGGCTTTGTTCAGCTTAAAGCAAGATTCGCAATTACATAGATATACTTAGGCCCTTATTTAAGAAGGGATAGCGTCAGGTAGTGGCTGGTTAATGAGAGGTAGTGACAGGTAGCGACTGGTGAACGCCAGACACGGCACGCAATTACACATTTATCAAGCAGAATCTGTTTAGCAACTGGGATAACGCCATGTAGCGTCCGATTCATCATTATCCCAGCCTCAGCGAACAGCGCCGGTGTTCAGCCTTGCACAGCGCCAGGTATGACCTCTCGCTACCTGTCGCTCTGCCATACATTTCAATGGACGATCCTTTTCTTCTCTTTAAACAGGGTTTTTGGTTTGTTTTTTTTCCAAAAAATCTCAAATAATGCTGTGACCTTTTCTGGCCTTGAAAAAGCATTTTTTTCTCAAATTTTTCATTTCATTTTTTATATATTTCTTAAGAAATGACATTACAGGTCTGGCATTAAAGTGTTCATGTTACAATGTTATTACAATGTCATTCCATATGTTTTCGCTTTGTTACTAGTGGATAGATGCAGAAAAACAGACTTTAAACACACCGCCTCTGGCGCTCTGGGCTTCAGAGAAGCATTTTTCTGCGCCAGAGTTGTGTGAGGCTTTTTTTTCTTGACAATGTTGTGAGTCGGTCGCTATGAGCAGTCGCTAACATGCACTCCCATACAGCGCTGTACTGGTCAAATAGCGACTCCTCACAATGTATTCAACATTAATGCACAGCGACTGAGTTGCTATAAACTAGTGACTCACGGCCGAGCACAGTGACTACTAGCGGCGCTCTGAAATGCCTGCTACAGACGCTCATCTGCTGCTACCTGGCGTTAGTGATGAATCAGCCTGCCCGCATTTTCTTGCAGAGCTCTATTGTGCAACTGCAACTGTTGCATCCAACACCCCCTATTGGCAGAGGCTTGGCTCCAGCACATGCGTGCTGCTGTTGCCAGGTACATTGTAGGACACAGTTCCTCAAGACCTCTGTGCAAGGCAGTTTCTAAGCAAAATAGCGCGGCAAGGAAAAACATCAGCCCCCTTCTCACCCGTCCTATGGTGCTACTGCAGTCCCATACCCATATATTTTGCTGTACCTCTTTCTTAGAAGCAGACAGTGCCCCTCCCTATGACTGAGATTAATATGGGGGGATGAGGGGCCTGTCTTATAGCCTGCACCACTAACAGTGGCCCTGACTTATCTGCAGAAAACAAGATAACTGGGATAAAGGTGCCCCACAAGGCTTTGACACCCAGGGCGACCGTCTTGCTTGTCCTCCCCTAGAAACAGCCCTGTCTCTGTGGATGGGTTAGGGTGACATGAAGTTGCCAAGAGTGTTTCGATCTACTTTAAAGCCAAATTCTGGCAAATAAAAACAAGCTTAGTGTACAGAAGTTAAATTTAGTCTATATGAATTTGTACATTGCTTCTGCATAGTTATAGAGATAAATCATTAAATAATCTGTAAGCAGTTAACATGGTTTATATTCTCTTTTGCATGGTCCACTCCTAAACATATTTTAAAGGGCACGCTATAGCAAACAGAAGTCTGATTGGTGCTGACATTTTGTATATATTTAACAGGATTTATTAGCCACACATCAGCCATTCTCCTTTGCCAGACCATCAGATCAGCACCCTATGCTTATTGCTGCACATGATTGCAGCATGATCCAAGGACTAGGGGAGTCCTATTCGGACTTTCTAATATAATTTGTTTGATTAAACTATAATGTTTGAGTGTTGACTTTTTTAAACTTTAAGGTTGGTTTTGGTCCAGAAAATGCCAAATATGAAACAAGTCCATGCACTCCCCGGTTATTATGGTGCTCCATGTGGCCACTCTACATGCTTCCTTCACTCTGCATGCACCCTCTAGCAGAACTGTCTGCTTGTTGCTGCCATAGGATAACGAGACTAGGCTGCACTTGCACTCGGAGGTGGTTTCTGCTGGATCTGGAGTCTTAGACTTTAGTAAAACATCCTTTTAAATTAATGAAGGAAGCCAACGTTTCAATTGAATACATTAAAATGCATCTTTTGGCATCTATGCAGCCTGGTTTGGGATACCCTGCTGTGTGAAACCCCCAAGAACGCCCGATTTTCATACCTGTCCAATAAGCCAACGGCTTGTTTGATCGTGTATACTAATGTGCAGCTGAAGAAGCTGAATGAAATCCTAGCACAATTGTCACGTGGAATCACTTGCATCCATAGGCTGTACGTGGTTAATTTATGGTGGGCGTGGGCAAGCACAGCCGGAAAGGGATGTAAGGTATGCCACCACCTGCCACACATGCGAACAGCAGGTATTCACCCGAGGAGAGGGAATCAACCGACCCAAGAGTCTCATAGACTCCAGGGCCTGTTTTGGTCAGCTTTAAAATGTATTCACAATGGACAGCCAGCCAAGTTACATTCAAACTATTTTGCAGTATAGAATTTAAACAGTAAGGCACAAGTGCAATTATAATGCATCCGACATGACCAAAAACATGATTATTAGATTTATCCCATATTATAAAGTCACCTTGTAAACTCTTAGGCTCTCTTCATGTCCCCCACCCTGAACGTGGAGCTGTATCTTCTCTCTGCTGTTGCTTTCATAACCACACAGGTTACACCGCAGGTGTAAAGGGGGGAATGAGGATGCCTGGCTGTAGCCACTGATTGGAAGATCTGCTGCTGAGGCTTGTGCGGTGGCCAGAGCTGCACCACCTTCCCTCATGTGGGCAGCCAGCTGATACTTCTGGGCATGCTTGTCAGTCTTCAAATGCAGCTGAAAGTTAGCCTTAAGCTGGGTACTATAAGAGCAGAGACGGCAGCAATGCAAGTCCCCTCGGACTTCCCTCCATTCTCTCTCAGGAAGAGACCGTCCTCTACTGGCATGGGAAAGTAAAGCTTCCAAGCTGTCTGTGGTATAGCAGCGACAGATCAAACAGCGGAATACCCCAGAGGCTAGATCTTCTTCAGAGAATGAGGATGATGGGTCTGGCAAAGCTGGTGGTGCCGGAAGGGCCATACTAGAGCAAGTTAAAGCATTGGTTGGAGGTCCGGATGGAGAATCTGATGTGAGGAGACTGCATCCTGAAAAGACAAAGGTAATGTAAGTGATAGCTAGCAGCTAATTACTCTAACAAATCTATATATGGTGCAAAAGACATCACTTTATACATGTTAGCAAGAACTAAAGAACCACTTTAAATTTACATTTCTTTTTAGTCAAAAACAGAACTCAACACCATGAACTGTTGAGGAAGAAGTAGATTAGAGCTTCGAGTGTGTATAATGTATACTACTCCTAATGTGGACCTTCAGCCAAAATAAATACTCTCGTTAACCCCCTCCTGCCAATGATTGAACTGCATGAGGACAGCCATCTTGCTACAATTTTGATAGAACTGCTTCTAAAAAGTCGAGCCCCACTGTCAAAATGAACCTAAATCTCGATGCAATAATGCTTTATCTCTTGCCAGAAGTAAAAAGCCATCAGCTGTAACGATTCATCACTGCTCAGAAAGCTCTTAAAACATTGTATCAACATTGCAAACAGCTTTGCGGCAGCCAAGGCAATTGACTTACATTGATTGACACTTACATTGATTGACACTGGTCATAGAACCAGGACTGTTCCTCTTGTTCCCCAGCAGAGGGAGCCAAGTTTCCCCGCGTGCTCGCATTTGCACACTAGACATAGTAGGGCCAATAAGTGTGTGTGCATGTGCTGTCGGCCCCAGCAGCACAATCTGTTGTTGTGGTGCAATTCAACAGATTGTGCGCATGTGCAGTTATGCGTGCATGCCCATTACAGACGCGCAAAACTTCACTCGATTATGCACATGCGCAGGGGCCTTTAAATACTGGCAGGCCCTGACCTGAATTGCCAGTTGGTCATCTCCCCTGCCTGTTCCTGGCTTGATTTTGACTACGCTACTGTTCTCCTGATGACCTCAGCTTGTTTACGACTTCGATCCAGTTCTGCCAGCCACGGCTTCAGCTTGTCCCACGTCTCCAGTCCAGCTCTGGTCCGTCCTCTACCCAGAACTTGGCAATACCCACTCCTAGGTTGCCTGACCTGGGGCCCATCCTCACCTATATAGGCTCTAGTGAAAATCAGGTTGGTCCTTGGATTCCAGGCTTCCTGGTCGAGAGGTGAGCCTCTTAGTCTCCGCAATCAGGGTTCATACCCGAAGCCTGACAGAGTGTGTGTGTTTGTGTGTGATGCTGCCTGGTGTTTCTGAGACAAATCACTCTCTCGGTTTGGTGTGAGCTACTAATAGCAAAACTCAAAGCTGCTGACAGCCTGTCTTGTGTGGAGATACAATATCACACCGGTACACTGCAGCCATGCTTTAAATCAATGCACCCAACTAGAGAAGTATTTTATCCCCTTTTAACATTCCCTATTATTTTATCTCCTTCTTTCATCCCCCCCCCCCACTCATGCTTATGTGTAAGCAGGGCTCTGAGGAAGATGACTTCTCCCATGCAGTTCAGGAGCATAGAATCTGCCTGCTTTTCCACAACATCTGCATGGGGGTAAACCCTCTCAAACAGCATACATCACTGATTACAAGAGAGGGGGGGGGGTTAGGGGAGAAAATTACTCAATGTTATTTTCTTAACTGGAGGTCCACTTTAAGATGCTCAGGATATTTTGTCAACCATATTTTCATGGTGGGAGGGTGTTCTCAAACACTAAAGGTATGACAGCTATGGAGAGAGGCCAGGATATATCAAGCCAATCAGGTAACCTAATATTTCAACTAAACAACTTAAAAGTGGACACATATTTAAAATGCATTTGTAAATTCATAACTGCATTTACCTGCACTACTTATTTAAAGTTGGCACTACTCTATATACATCTCATGGCAACAAATATAGCATGTCATTCATTTAAAGAGACAGTTCAATAAAAATAGCTCTAGTGGTTCATGGGAACAGCCGTGAAGGGATTACTGCACCATACCACCCATTTCCAACAGAAAATGGGGCGACATGCCACAGTAATCTCATAATGGCTGTTCCTATGAACCACTACAGTTATTTAGATTGGTGTTTACCTTTTCAAGACGTACTCCCTTTCTGTCTCTTTTTATTTTCTTAGAAATATATTGTGGGAAAAAGAGACGAGAATGAAAGTCGGAAGATGGTTTCAGGTGAGAGTGAACTAAAAGCAAACAAGTCATCTGCATGTAAACGTGTTTTAACATTCTCTTTAACAGTGGAATATATATATTCTCCTTACCTTGACTACTGGATGAGCTGAAGTGCATGGGATTGAAGAGTAGTGGGTGCTCCAGTGTCTGATCTGGTGCAAGTGGACCCCCATAGAAAGGGAAATTGTCTTGACCCATTCCTAGTCCTTGGTGAAGAAGAAGGACATTCTGCATGTGCTTTTCACTAGTCATGTGAATACGTAAATTGCGAGAGATATTTGTTTCATAGTTGCAAACTTTGCAATGCCATGATGCTTTTTGCTTTAGCTGACGATCAGTGGGAGATGGTTGGTTGGCATCACTTGGCCCTGCATTACCTGTTTGTGCAGACATAGGTGGTACTACAGTGTTGGATGTAGATCCTGTTCCTTGGTAGCCTTGTAGGTTGGCCAAGTGTTTGTCAGACTGCATGTGTATAGTAAGGTTCCCCTTAGTGGTTGTTGAATAATTGCAAGCTTCACAACGATATGGCTTATAGCCACAGTTGTAACTTTCACCTCGAGCCAGTCGTGGGTGCTGCTGACCACTATGGCAGTAGGAACAGTGGCTATGACTTTCTGGATGCTTTTCTTTCATATGGACATCAAGTGTTTGTTGATATTTATAATGCCAGTTGCATTTTGGGCATTTTAGAGTTTTACATGAATTCCGTGAATGTAGCAGGGAAAGCTGGCCCTGTAGAGAAATACTTTGGAATGGCTGGGGGCCTGAGGTTGGTGTGCAATCATCAAGAGCCAGTGGCCCACGATCAGCATCTGTTTGGTTACCGACTTTGTCAGTGCCATGGAGAGCTCCCATTGGAATAAAGGAATTGGTCATCATTGGGCCATAAAAGCTTTGGTTTTTGAGAAGTTGCTCATTAATATCTGAGGGCTGAGAGACAGGTTGGCTGCCCTCTGCCCCATCTTCTGCTTCCTCTTCACAATCTTCACTTAGTGCCCTTGTTACTGCTAAGCACCAGTTTGTCTCTTCATTCTTTTCATCTACAAGAACTTTTGAATCTTTGGCTTCAGTTAAGTGGGGTATTTCTGTGGGATCATGTTTGTGACAGCTTATAGGTGAAATGGGCACCAGGCCCATAGAAAGTTTAGGGTTTCCTTCAGGATTCCCTTGAAAAGTAAGTTGACTTTTGGTATCACTGGGGTTTGTAGTTGACATTAAATCCTCAGCCATTCCTGTCTGCTCAGGTAGACTTTGGCTGTTTTCTAAAGATGTGTTTGTTTGGACCCTAGTAAGGAAAACAACATTCTCTGGCTCCTGGCCAGCATCCGTCACATTTTGACTTCTTTTTGGTTCTAAAAGGCTGATAAAAATCTTCCCACCAGATCTATGTATAATACCAGAGGTTTCCTCTGATGCTAGTTGATCTTGATAAGGATGATCCAGGCAATGGATATGGGAAGCGTGCCACCCTAATTGGCCTCCAGTACGAAAGTTTAGGTGACATGGTAGACAAATCCATGTGCCATCTATCCTTTGTTGCCTGACAGACTCTGCATTGGTTTCTTGTCTGGTATCTTCTTTTCCCTTTTGCCCCCCTGCCTCCTTTTCTTTGGGTTGGTCTTGTATTCTGGGCAAGGTGCCAGGTGCTGTTTGAGTAAGACTGGCTGCCTCTGCTGAGGTATGTCGGGATATTTGGTTAGAGCAAAAGCCTTGGTAGGTGGCGGTGAGACGAAAAGAAGTGAGTGGAGGATGGTTTGTCACTGTGCTTTTTGGGGAGTTCTGTGGTAACGATGGGGAAGCACCATCCTCTTCTTCCTCACCTTTCAGGAGGTAGACAGTTCCGTCACTGGAAAACAGCACATGCCCCACCAGCTCCTCCCCTCCATCCTCAGATTCCTCCTTGCTGTTTGGTTGTAGAGGAGATGAAAGCTTTGGCAAAAAAGTTGGTTGTGGAGAACTAGGAGTCAAGAGGGGGGGCTGTAAGGAGGATGTCGGGCTAACAGACCCGTGTCCTCCAGCTACAGAGGTGGAGGATGAAGAGGAGAATTCTGGTGAAGGATTAGGAGTAAGTAGAGGGGTATCTTTGGTGGTTGTTGGGCATAGGGGTAAATTGAGGTCCAGAGGCCAAGCGCTTCTTTCATCCTGCCCAGAAGAGGCAAGGAAGCTTTCACCAGCATCCATAGCTCCACAAAGGATATGCAAGCCTCATCTCAGACACAGCCCTGTGTATGAAAGAAGAACACAGTAAGATTGCATGAAGATATCTGCTTAAAACAAGTTGTCACATTTCCATATGTCTAAATGTATAAACTAAAAAAATATTGCTTGTTTTTGTTCTGCATCCTATTACAGATCTATGAGCTAATCAGCACATTTGGTTTCTTACACAAAAAAAACAGTTCTTCGTTGTTCAGTTTGTTTCTCTTGTGAATCGAGATCTAAATATATAAAATTCACAGTTGCCTGTCCTATGTTGGTAAAAAATGTTAACGTGTAATTGGCGCGGCTCTGCTCGTGCAATTAGCAAAAATGCTTGCCTGTCTATTCCTTCTGAATTAAAGGAAACCTGCCCAGTCTAGTATTTGGCTAAAAATGTTTTACTCAGCGAGTTATGGCATATTAGGGGTTAATTGCTAAGCTACTGGTCTTTCTCCTCCCTCCCCGGAGTCCTTATAATTCTGCTCCCCACAGAGTCTGATGTTGAGGTGATTAAAGAGCTGTGAGCCTGAGCACATTAGCATGTTAATGAGTATGGAAATTATTAACTAAAGAGTTTCATTCTACAGCAGCGTGGCAGAGGAGGGGGTTTTAATATAGGGTAGGGGGATGGGGTAAAGAATTGGTACAAGAATGGGGGTGAATCTGTTAAAGAAAAGGATTTAAAAAAAAATCAGGATCTGTTCTTTTATAATCATAAAAACAAGCTGCCCCTATTAGGAGACATGCATGTATGTAGCCACCAACATCATAAATACCTCCATAAGAGCTCAATATGGGGCTGTCCTCATTATCGATAATCACTCTAATTGTTTATACTCCTCTTCATAATCAGAACCCAAGCCAGGCTCAACTAGCCAATTTATGTAGCCATCACAAGCCAGCATAGTAATGAGCCTCTGATGCAGGGATAACCAACTAATGCAGCCATGCCCCAGAGACCTTCTCATTTTATAAGCGGAACAAATTGAATGGACTGTTTATATGCACAGTTTTTCTCTCTACTGGTACCGCTTGGCTACTTATATTTAATTTAGCTTCAAGCCTTTTTACATTGAACTACTTACAATTAGCTAACACCTTTTCTATCTATTGAAGCGGCCAACTACGTCATATTATATCCAACCAGTTCCTACTAATTGTGAAATGTTTAATCATAACGTTATGCCTATTCATTTCTCTAATATTCCACTGAAACACTTTATTTTACATAATGCTGGGCACACACAGATTTACAAATCATGGACTATGTTTTAGAAAAATCTGTATGAATATACACTAGGTTTCAAGATCCATTCCTGTTCCTGAGAAATTGACTATTTTGACATAAAACTACTTGTATCGATTTTAATGAGTGTGCAGATCATGTAATTATATCAAGCCAGGATGTATAATGATGAAAATAATCAATGCATTCCAGTATGCTTAAAACAGACAGTTTCTTCCTGAATGATATAGTATGATTACATAATAGGAGATTTCTAAGAACCACTTCTCTTTTTCTAGCAGGTCGTGTGATGCAATATCAAAGTGCTTACAACAGCCACGAAGAAATGATTGCTTTAGAAAGCTGACCTTTGTGACACATTTATTTAATGGCTGACAAGATCTTCAGTCCCACCCCAAAGCCGGAAAACCAGTTAGAATAGGAATCACTATATTTGCCAAGTGTAAGTGTACACAAGGAATCTCTTTGGCTGGTTACAGTTAGTCCAAGAGTGAGAAAAGATTAAATGCCAGCCCAACTGTTGTGTTAAGCAACATATTTTTAACATTTCTGAAATAAATAAAAATAGAAATTAAAATATAATAAAATATTATACTTTAAAGAGAAAATTGAAGACAACATTAAATAACAAATAGTGGAACCTGCACTGGGGAGAGACGTGGTGAAACAGGGAAGGCCTGAACACCACCTGATTGAACTATAGCCTCGAGGACAGGGAACACTTTAGATGCCACTGGTGAAGTGGATCACCTATCCCAGGGCCCCTGATATTTTATCTGGGCCTAGGACAACAGTGAGTCAAGTAGTGATTGGCACACTCTTATTCCCTTGTGTATCTTTACTGGGGTGGTGCTGGACAGGGTGCACTGTGTGCAACAATGTGTGTGACTTATACCAGTATTCACCTGTACCTGTTCCCTTTCACCAGTCGGTTTTTGGGAATACAGGTCTGGGTGTAGTGCCTTAGCACACCATCATGGCCACTAATTACAACATACATTTTGATAGAGAGGAAGAATTTTGGAGTAATAAACTCAGAAACATCCTAGATTCAGACAATAATTTTGGAGATGAAAGGTTGGGCAGAAATAGGGAGATTAAACATATTTTCTCCCACTTGAAACAAGCACGCAAACAATATGTACGTTTGTGGTGGAACATAAATAATCTAGAATGGTACAAGCAACAGCAATTAATTCCTAGAGGGTTGAGAGTCCAGATCTTCCCGGTGTTTGAGGTCAATGAGACTTTTATACAACTGTGGGAGTCACATCTTCACAATTGCTCCTTGGCACTTAACAATATGCTAATTGACTTTGATAAGGAGCTCCTCATGAAGGTCAAAGTAGATCTCCAGAAATTATATCAACAGCTGGCGGAATGAACTGCGCAGGAGTCATTCCAAGACTTTCAGGATACCCTAAAAAGGGACTTGGAGCAATATGAGGATGTGATCATACAAAACAAATGATCCAAGATGGCCAGAGACAAGAGGGACAAGGATGATAATAGAGTTTACAAGTGGCGTCACCAAGGGAATAGTAGGGGTGGCCACGCTAATCATCGTTTCCATCGTTTCATTTAGCAGGAGTTCCTCTGTCTCTGGCCAGTCTTTGGATGGTTCTCAGGAGCATTTTTTATCCCCCGGCATTATAGGAAGGGACACAGGAGGAGGCCGACGAGGAGAGGTGGGAAGAGGTCTAGGGGGAGGAGAAGACAGACAGGGGAACAGGGGTCGAACCACCTGGGACCCCCTGAGATTAGCACCCCAACGTCCAAAGAGAAGGAGGATGTAAATCTTATGGTAGATACCCCCACCCTCACCTCAGTGGAAAATGTGACCCCCCAAGTTGAGAGGGGGGATCATGATACATTACAAATAATCAACTTGACGGGATATGAATTAACGACCACAGAAAGGTCAGTATTGAGCAAGGGACTAAGCTTCTCTCCAACCAATCAAATGGATAAATTTGAAACCATAAAAGACTTATTTATGTTTTGCAGAAAAATTCTGTTGAAAAGACACTTCTCTGTTAAGAGGGGGTCTTTCATTGATTTTCCCTTTTCTAATGGTGATACCATAGAGGATGGTCTAGAACGTGAGATTTTGAATTTTGATCCCCAGTGGGGTGAGGAAGATCCGCAGACCTGGCTAAATTTAATCAATAGGCTCAGGAAACCCTCAACCTTCACTCCCCCCTTGGATCGGCCCCAGCGGTACTAACATTTTTCCGCATGGTGAGTGGAGCAATGGAAAAATTGTCACAGTCAAAAATACAACACAACTTGACCCGAAGTGAACAGGAGGCCGTGCGCTCATTGCGGGCCAATCCCGCCTTTGTCATCCGCGAGGCTGACAAGGGGCGGGAATGTGGTCTTCTGAGGCATGGCTGATTACATGAGGGAGGCTCATAAACAGTTAAACAATAGGGCCAATTATGAAAAACTGTCTTCCAACCCTATATCTCAATATAAGGGGTCTTTTGAAGCGATCTTGGATCAGGCCATCTCTAAAGGGGTGATTGATCAAGCGACCTTTGAATTTCTGAGATTTGAATTCCCTGTGATTCCAACACTGTACTTGTTACCTAAGGTCCATAAAAACACCAGGACTCCTCCCGGGCACCCCATATTTTCGGGCATAGGGAGCCTAACGGAGCAAGCAAATGAGTATATAGATACACATCTACAAGGGTTTGTTCAATCCTTGATGTCTTATGTGAGGTACTCATCAGATTTAATAAATAAATTGGAGGACACTCTTTGGCCAAAGGGCACTCTTCTGATCACGGCAGACGTTGAGTCCCTATATACTAATATTACTCATGACCTAGCTCTCAGTACTGTGGGGTACTTTTTGAATATGGAATCTGAGTTATTAAAGGAGCGACAGGAATTTATTTTGGAAATGTTTGATTTTATTCTTTCACACAATCATTTTGTATTCGACAATTCCCACTACCGCCAGGTAAGGGGGGTGGCCATGGGGGCGCAGTGTGCGCCCTCTGTGGCCAACCTCTTGCTGGGGTGGTGGGAAAGAGAGGTTGTGTTTGGCGAATATATGAGCGAGTACCAGCCCTATATTAGCGGCTGGTTTCGCTTTATAGATGATGTCCTCTTGATTTGGCACGGCCCGGGCGATCTCTGTCATGAGTTTCTTGCTAGATTGAATAGGAACGATTTGAACATCTTTTTAACATACAATGTATCTACCACGCAGGTTGAGTTCCTGGATCTGAAACTGAGATTGGAATGTGATGGTACTATCTCTACTACTTTATTCAGAAAAAAGACAGCTGTTAACAGTCTCCTCCACTTTGGGAGCTTCCATCCAAAACACCACAATTTATTCAAGCTCTGAGAAATTGCTCCAAGGATCAGGAGTTCCATGAAAAGGTGCGGGGCCTGATGAAAAGGTTTTGTGATCGGGGATACCCCAAAAAGCTCTTGACCAGTACGTATCGGCAGGTGGCCGGTATGGCTCGTAGTGATTTGCTGACCCCGAGGGTACGTAAAAAGGACGATGCTATAAGATTTGTGACTAGGTACAGTAACAACTGGGGACCCATTCGGGGGTACTGGATAGACATTGGGGGATCTTATAATCAGACCCAATTATTGGGACCTTTATAGGTAGGAAGGTACAGATGACAGCTAGAAGGGCCCCAAATTTGAAAAACATCCTTTGCAAAAGCCATTTTGTTAGATAAAATACTTGGTTGGGACAACAGAAAATAAAGGGTAGCCATAGTTGTGGCAATTGTTCCATTTGTCGTTTCATTGTGAAAACAGATTCAGTTATTAACCGGTATACCAAGGAGAGATTTAGGATTCAAGATTTTCTGAACTGCAGGACCAAGGGCGTGGTCTATTTCTTGCAATGTGGTTGTAATTTGGGTTACATAGGAGAAACCAAAAATGCACTAAAAACTAGAATACAGGCCCACCTTTCAATTATTAGACTTGCCTCAAGAGACAGGGATTTGCACAGGGTCATATCTCCAATAGCGGATCATTTCTTACGGTTCCATGAGGGTGAATTGTCCACCCTGAGGGTTACCCTACTAGAGAAAATACAGTTGGGAATCAGGGGGGGTAATATTAAATGGAAATTACTCCAGAGCGAATTAAAATGGATGTATAGGCTCAATACGATTGCACCCTTGGGGCTCAATGAAGATGCTTCATTTGAGCCCTTTTTGGGTAGGTAAATACCTATGAGTGAACTGCTTCGTTGGTTACATGTACATCTTTGGATTTGATAATGAAAATTAATTAATATGTATAAATCAAGGTGGTCTCCTTTGGGGGAGGGGGGCAAGGGGATCCTGGGGTTGTTAGACATGGTTTTGTTTATTTCTCACGTGTGTGTTTTCTTTTGGCTTGTTTGTAGACATCTATGGCTAATGGTGTTTCTGATTCCTAATCGACCAACTATCTTCGGAAGGAGAATTGGGATTCCCTTTAGGTCCGCCTGGAGTTCTCTGACATCAGATGTCTGAAGATTTGAATGGAAGCACCATTTTAATTTAACACAGTTTTTACATGTAGTACTTTATTTAGGACTGGATGGTCCAGTTCCTGTTCATATGTTTTTTGATATGCTCACCATTGTTACATTTATCCTTGCTCGCAAAGGCTGACACGGTGTGGGCATTTTTTGAATGTTGTATTTAGTTTTGATTTGGTGGGGGGTGCAGGGGTGGGTGTGTGTGTGTGGGGGGGGTTTGTGGGGGTGGGGGGGGGGTTGTGTGGGGCGGGGTCGGGCAGGGTGTCTGATGGAATATTGTATTAATTACTCACGCCCTTCGGGGCTTTTATGTAGATTATGGTGCTCTATACACATGGAATGAGATCATCGCTGTTGGTTAATTATACATTCCTATCTCTTTATAACTTGTGAATAATCTATTTGCATGTATTCTGCTTGCTGAATAATTCCACTTTGTCAATAATTGTTGAGCCATGAGTCGTTTGATCTGATTTTCATTGATTGTTAATGATACCTTATAGAAATTAATATTTAATCCTTATCAAATATCTGTATTTAAGATTTGTATGGTGTATGTCTTTTTTTTTGTATGAGGTTATGTATATAGTGATACCAGTGTTCTCAATGCTGCCAGTGTGTCACCCAGCGTGCGGTTTGTCACCGCTCGCTGAATGACCGCAGTGTCTGCTTTGCCTCCGCCCACCCCCCTCGCCCTCGCGACCATGGATGCGCGCCGTTGTACGCCGTTCCTGTGTGGGGCGTGTCGGGGGGGGCATTCTGGGAGACGTGTGGAGGCACTGGCATGACGTCGTCATCATCGGCGGGTGGGCGGAGAATAATGCGTGCGCCTGTGCTGCTTCTCTTCCGCCGTGAGTGCGGCCACCATATGCTCGGGGGAGGGTGCGGGCGCGTGGTGGTGCGCTTTCTTCAGACCTATAAAGGTAGGGGCACTGGCAGCACTCGATGTGGCACCTTGAGAAAGTGACAGTAGGTCACAGAACGCGTGGGTGAAAACAATACTTGGCTCAGCAGGAGGGGATCATATTCTGAACTGAGGTGAATTTATTCCAGTTAGTTGGTGTTCTTTATGTTTTTAGTCAAATTGTATACTTATTTGATTTTTGGCACTTTGCACATTAGCACTTTAGTTGTCTCTTATAGGTTGTATATATGATGAATAGGAGGAATGATATAGGTATAGTATGGATAATGGGGATTGATTAGGTCACTCCTGCTGGGGTTGGTTTTTGTATATTTTTTAAATGTCTGTGGTGATATTGTATTGTCTTTAATGTGTTTTTAAATATTTTTGATGAATTCATTTGATGGATATTAAGTATAGATAGTGTTATTGAATTATTACTAGGGCAAGAGTCGGTTGGATGTGCAAGTGATCTAATGTCTAATGCAGCTTAATAGTCTCAAGGAGAGTCATTTCAATTGTCTGAATGTTGATGTTTCAGCTATGTAGGGGGGCCACTGACAAAAGGTTTTCACACAGCCTATGCCAGATGACACCTGACACAAGCTCATTGTATAGAAGACAATAGCAATTAGTAAGGGCTCCCATCCAGTCCATTTATCTCTCAGGCCTGGCCTACTCGTAACTCATAGGTGCCTAAAGATTTGGAGCCTTATTTAAGAAGTGTCAGTGCCACACAGTGACACTTTTTGGCCTCAGAGGCACTGCGTGGGATTTAAGGAAGAAAAAAATAGCCACCAGCTAGCTTCAACCAGCTTATTCAACACTAGTGCCACAAATGATTCAGTGCCAGGCTCTCTGGTTGAAGCTGAAGATCTCATAAAGCACAATGGGCAGAACTGGATTGTAGCTTCTTAACAGCTTCTTTTGCTTAACAATTATTTGGATACCAACTAAAACGCGCTATAAAGTTTGTCCCTTTTGTCCCCAGCAGTTTTTCCTCAATTGTAATGAAAAAAATACAGCAGCAAAAATTTAAAGGAGAAAAAAATAAATATGTTGGGAAGCGCCGTAATGACAGCAGTACAAAGTGGCGCTCACTGGCGCTGGGCTTATTCGCTGGCAGGTCCAACAGGCGCTGACATAGGCCAGGCAACAATAGTGCTAACAAAAAAAGCTAATTAGTAGCGTTCTGCGCAGAGACTGCTAGCACCAATATAGTACGCAGCACAGCACTCGATAAGATTGGAATGCTGGCGCTATAGCCACAAAAATGATGCTAAAATAAAAACATCATAAATTAGGCCCTTAGACTATCTCCTCATCTGGCTGAAGTACATAACCTCTCTTGTCTAATAAAGGTATTTGCATTACTCAGTGTAATTATTTTTTTTAATAGTCTGAACTGCATCAAAGCTGAACTTCAGCATATTTGAGCAGCACTATTGGAGAAAAGTCAGTGTACAGAGCAAATACTTCATATTAGGGGATTCTGCTGGTTTAGATTTAGATCAGCCACATATGTATGCATTATATTTAGAAGATATTCATACACAATCTTAAGGCTACGTTCACACCTATAATATGATAATGATGACAATGTACTCATATGACCAATGTGTGCGTGAACATACAAAGGAGATTGTACTCTGCTTTTAACCCATCCGTGCAAATGTGCAACACACAACAAACCACACACTAGTGAACACACCAGTGCAATGCACCAGTGAACACACTAAGGGGCAGTGAGTGCAAACATGTGCCCGAAGAGGTGGGCTGCCCTAGCCATGGTGCCTGGGAAGCAGTTCGGGGGTTAGATGCTTTGCTCAAGAGTACTTCAGTCATGTCGTGTCTAATTAAACCTGCAACCCTCTGGTCACAAGGCTGCTTCCCTACATTTAGGCCACATCTGTAGCTGTAGAATCTTTGGGTTGCAGATTTCTTTCTGTTTTGAAGATAATAAATTGTATTTGCATGTGTTTTGCATGCATTTAGTAAAAACAAATACCGTTGGGTCCTCCCACAGTCTGAGCACCAGGCATGGGATACCCATGGTTCGTAGATGTCCTGCCATGGCAGGACACAACTACTGTGCCTTTCAACGTAGGTCCGGTGCACTTCCAGAGGAGGTGGTGGGCACCCCTGAAAGAATACAGAGCCCATGCTGAAGGGCACTGTGCTCTTCCGCACCTCACTGGCTCGTGGAGTTGTCTCCCTGTGATATCCCTCCTGCCCCTAGCTGCCTGTGAATCTAGAGGGATCCCCAATGAAGCCATTTTACATTTATCTCATGCTCGCTCCTGTCGGTTGAACAGGACATGATGGAGGAGCTCAGTAACCCACCAGACATGCAGAGGACACCTCTCAGAACTATAAACAGAGTCCATAATTGAATGATTGAATGATTTACTAAAAACAAATTACCCAGTGTTCGTTTTATTTGTATTTTTCACAATTTGCGAACTGGTAAGGAGTCCCAAGGGCTCCTGTAACAGTTCTAAGGGAAAATGGGGACAACAAGTTTTACCTTACCTGGTATGACAGACGGGTAACTTGATCACACCCCTGCCCATATACACACACCCCACTAGCCAGTGGTGTGAGGTAGAGCATTCTGCCCATCGTTGTTCCTTGCTTTTTTGTGGTGGGGGCGCATGTTTACATTCTGTGTAAAAAGACAGGTCTGCATGAACGTGCATGGATCTGGGTGAACCTAACCTAAGGATTTTGTTTTTGGCAGAGCTATAATGGCTAACCACCTCTGAATATCTGAATATCCACCACCAGAGATATGTCCATGTTCGATCCATGTTGTTTAGTGATGTCTGTAGGCCTGGTTCCATAAAAGCACTACACAGGCCAATCACATGGGCCATGGAGCATTATCTTGTTGGCTGGAATGCCTGTGTATACAACTTTAATATTCATTAGTGTATTTAAACCTATACTGACATATACAGCCCTTAAACGTTCTCCTGTAAATGGATGCCTAATTTTCTTTAGGCATCCACTGTAAAATAATTACAAAACCTAGAAAGCAAAGTATACTACATGTTGATCCTCAATAGAATAAACTGTGTATCTTTAAAGCTAGGAAAAAAGCACCTAAGTAGTAGAGACGCAAGCAGACAAAACATAATGACAATCAATCAATACAACAAGCGAATGCAGAGATAATGAACAAATACAGCTGTAGCCAGCCAAATTACGGATAACAAAACAATAGAAACAAAAACCATTAATCCAATTACAGCCAGGCTATGCAAACAAAGCCAGACAATGCAGTCTGGACAAATATGAAAAATGGACCCAGCCATTATGACTTTACTACCACAATGCTGATACAACATCATGTCACATTCTTTCCAAAGCAGCTGCAAAGCACCTACTGGGGGTCAAATAAAAATATATGCTTGACATGGCTTTGTAATGTAAAAATACATGTCATTTGTATTATCCTATTGTGAACTAAGCCAAGGGAAAAGAAGATTCCAAATATGATGGGCTTTTAAAAACATACAGTTCAAAACCAGAACCATACCTCCCAACTGCCCCTTATTTGGAGGGACTGTTGGGGACTCCATAGGGTTGATTCAGAGCCTCATTTTTATGGAGGTCTTGCAAACAAACGAAAAATCATGCAAAAATGAAAACATTTCACACTAAAGTTCTCACGGAAAAAAGGCTCTGCTGAATCAGACGAGGGGGAAAAATGAACGAGAATGGAAATTTTCACACATAAAAAAGGTGAGAAAGGGGCTCTAAATCAACCCTCATGTCCATGTGTCCTTGTTGTTGTTCTCTGTCCGTCTTTGAGATGTAACATGCAGATCTACAGCAAAAAATGATCTCTTATTCATCAACCAATGAGTGGGTGAGGCTTAATTTAACAAATGTCCCTCTTTCCCACCCTGAAAAGTTGGAAGGTATGAGAAACCACCAAGAGGAGTAGCTAGGATTTCTGGCACCTGGGACAGAAATCCAAAAAAGTGCCCTCCACCTGTTCTCAGGCCTCCCTGACCTGCTGCAGCGGGGGCATGTGCCCCCCCCCCCTGCTCCCCCTAGCTATGCACCTGCTTTATACCCTCCCTAGCAACTCTGTGCCAGGGTGGGTCCAGGTTTATAGGGACATTAAACTAACTTAATTCACCCCCTAATACCATAATTTGAGAAATACTTACATTTTTTTAAAGGAGCTCCATCTGAAGGGGAACAGGAATGGAGGCAAGCGGCAGTTGCACCTCCTCCAATAAGAACATACTTTTTGGAAGTCTGCAGCTATTTCCTTTTTCTAATCATGGTGGTTCTGAACCTTTTCACACCCTAGTGACAAAGGGTTGCAACTACGTACACCCCAAGGGGAATCAGTATTAAGGTTGCCAAAACAAGTAGGTCACAAGCCTTGTAGCACTTTTAAAGCAAGAAGAAATAAAGTTGGACTGTAATCATATTAACCCAGAGCCTTGGACTCTCCCTGTTTTTGTGTCTCTGAACATTGCTGCATACCCCTTTAAGCTGCAGTGTGCACCCCCTGATCTACACATACCGCAGAGAAACAGTGCCCTAAGATAAAAACCCCATGCCTTATTTTGGCTGGGGGTATTTATTTTGTAGGGCGATGCTTCAGACTCTTTGATCAGAGGTTGCGCACAGCCACTGTGTCTAAAGCTGGATGTGTCACTTATATTGTCCCCTAACGGACTTATCTGCCATATTAAAGAGTCATTTGAAGCTGCTCTGACACTCTGGATGTACGCTTGGGTGCAGCTTGGGGGCGGCGATCTGTTTTGCCTCAGTAGAGAACCAAGTCATTAAACGTGGCCTAAGACAAAAGATATGTTTCTTTAACAAGGCATTATCACTGGGAAAGAATGAAGCAGATACAGAAAGAGAAGACATCATGGGAGACAGAGCAGAGAGGACAGATAATGCAAGAGACAGAGATGGTACTGAGGCAGAGACAGCACTAGGATATTCAGAGAGACAGCAGAAGAGGGAGGGTGAAGAAGAATGGAAAAATCAATACAATTACTTTCTAACGGTGTGTTAAGAGAGTGAGGTGTCGACACACTGTCTGTGCACGAAAATATGAGCTCCCTATATATACTGGCAGTCTGGCAGCTCACCGGGGTCTTCTTCCCCCTGCTGGAGCACGCTATGTGCATTTCTTATGAACCTGACATATGCTCCTCATCATATTTGATCATGTGACGCATCCATATTGTGACAGCAGGTTTTAATCAGTTTGTATGACATATGTTATTAGGTGTGTGCAGCATGCTAATATGTCTTCACATTATCACAGCATACAAGCAATGGCAATGGCCATTTCATGAATACTTGCATGCAGGGAAACCTTAAATCCTAACATTCAAGATGGATACACGTTGGCCAAACAGCAAAGGAACCATAAAATCCTTTTATCCTTTTTTTTTTTAAATAATGCTGATAAGATAGTGAACACTTTCTAAAGTATGACGGATAACGCATTATCCATATAGTGTGTACAAGAAAAATGTTTAAGAAAGCCTCTGACAGCACTGAACGCCTTCATAAAAGACACATGCAGAAACGGCGATTTACTCATCCCATTCTATCATTGCAAAATAAAGAAGAAAGAAAAGCGATGTCTGGGTCATAAAAACCTGCTGCAAATGTACTGCTTGCTTCTGCAAGGGAGAGACTGCGGCATATTAATGGTGAAAATAAATGAGCCCATGTCAGCCTTTCAGTTTACAATCTGCACAGAAGAAGGGAGCTGGCATGCCTTCGATGGGTGTGTGCATGGGGGATGGCCACAGATATATCAAGAAAATAAATACAAGCTTCAAAGATTTATCAGCAGTGAAAAAAACATTGTAAATGAAATAAAAAGATGTCAAGATTTCTTGCTGGGATAAACATTGACGCATGGAAAGGAGGCAGCATGGAAGCAGAAAGCCGGAGAGAGCGGAAGACAAAAGCAAAGTGACAGAATAGGCTGGAGACGGCTGGGGGAGGAGTTCCATGCAGAAGACAGCAAAGAAACAAAGGGAGCCGAGGAAAGATGAGAGAGCAAAAAAAACATGGAAGAGGGCTTCAAACAGCTTCCTGAGGCAAAAATAGCACTGCTGTATGAGGTGTACCTGGGCAGAATGCTTCAATTCAGCACCACTAGCCGATTCTTTAAGAAAACATGGCATGCGCAAATTGTAGGCTGCCTAGATTTAATAAAGTCAACGTCAGGTGAGCTCTACAAATGTTTGCATAATTCACTGCAGGCAAGCACCAGAAACCCATCGGAATCTGCAAAATGGCTGAACAGTGTTACAGTGCTGAAGGTGGTATGCAAGCATAAGCAGATAAATGTGTTTGCTTCAAAGCAACATAAATGACTATGGGAGCGGCAGTAGCGCAATACCAAAGCGATAGTATTGCAGTGACATCATTTGTTTGCAATACATCTAATTCCTTTGATACAGGGAGTACTCTTAGAGCACAAGATGCCCTTTTTCCTTAAAGCAGAATTAAGCCCTCCTGGCATCTTGGTGCCAGGTAAAAGTCCAGGTCCACAGGGACACTAACCCATCTACTCCCACTGCCCCTGAACCTGAATGTATATGTTATTTTTACTCATGGAGCTCTCTATTATGGAGCTCTCTAACTTCCTGTGCCCCATCACATGGTGCTCTGCTTGGAGATCTCTAAAGTATCTGTATTATCTCCCAAATGCAAGACTCATGGTGTGAGCAGGTAGCAGGGGCCTAACTACAGAAGGCACAGAGCTAGTGACCACATTGGGCCCAAAAGGTCAGGGGACCATCCTTTGTGCCCCCCCCCCCACCTTATTTCTCAGATCTACAATGTAAAGAAAGGAAACACCACTTGTTTCTCCTGTTTCAGTCTTGAGTTAGTCTTGAGTTGTCTAGTTGTTTTCAGGTTAGTTGAAACGACAGGAAAAAAGTTACATACTGAGCCATGAAAATGGCACATTTAACGTTCACGTATCAGAAACAGGCTAGGTGTCTATTGCTTCATAAGGTAAGTATAGTGTAAAAATTACCTTCTTTTTTAAGAACTCAGCATAACATATGTATAGAAAATACATATATGAGTTAGATGCTTTTAGGCTGTAAGTCCTGTAATTTTAATGTGAGTTACAAGAATTGACCATTTAATGTTCGCACCAGTGTCTGGTAACATATAGTTACTCCTAGGACAGGTAGGTTAGTTTAGAGCTTTACTTAAGATGCATTAGCGCCACACAGTGACACTTTATTGGCCTCAGCGCCATTCACCGTTGGATTTAAGAAATTTTAAAAAGGCAATGCCGATGCGGCTGCAGGCTAGCATCCTATTTAACACTGGCGCCGGTAAAGATGTTGCACCAGGTGCTCTGGTTGAAGCAGCATCAGATGAAACCTTGGCGCTGTAGGTCAAGATCCCATACAGCAAAATAGGCAAAATTGGATTGAAGTGTTTATGTTTCAAATTAATATTAAAAAACATTTATTTGGGCAGAACTGGCATTGGTACTTGGGTCATTAATTGTTACACAGGACCTAGGGGGCTGGCTTATCAAGCACAATTTGCCAAAATCTGGCACATTGGTGCAAATTAGAGTAGTGCTAAATATATTTTTAATATAATTTTTTCTGCATGTTGCTGCAATGCTAATGTTTTAGTAAATGTGTTTTTTTTTCACATTGCTGCAACATGCCCCAGTGTGAAAAGAAAATTAGAAACTATAATTTTCACCACGCTAATTTTCCCAGATGGGGCGTAATCTGAAAGACATTGCTTGATAAATTGGGCCCTAGATGTCACAAAATGTTTTTTATATTTTTGTAATAAAAATTGATTTTATTGGCTTTCGCCCAACAATGTGTGAATTGGACAACTAAAACGCAACCTAAACACACTCTAATTCCCCCCCTCCCCATCCCCAACAGTGATTTCTGATAACTGTAATAAAGAAACGCTAACCAGTAACGGAAAAATACAGTGTCAAAGATTTCTAAGAGGTAAAAAAAATCATAAATATGCTGTGGAGTGCTGGAAAAATGCTATTACAAAGTGGCGCTCACCAGGAGCTAGGATAATTGGTAGATGGGTTCAACAGGCGCTGACATAGGCCAACCAATACCTAGTGCAACAATCAAAGCTAATCCATTAGCGTTCTGTGCAGCGACTGATAGCGCCAATGTAGACCACAGCGCCTGATAAGACAAAAATGCTGGTGCCCTGGAACTGGCGCTATAGGCACAAAACAGATGCTAAATGGCACACATCATAAATAAGGCCCCTTGGCGCTACCAGGAAACTGGCATACTAAGGAAAAATAACCAGTAATGCTGAGAAACTTTCAGGTGAGGTGAAGAAAAGGCAAGGGTAAATAATTTCCTAGTCTCATGCTCTACAATATTGTATAATAAGCTAATTTGATACATTGCTCCAACTTGTACAAATTCGTCCAGCCTGTCTAGTCTATGCCGAACTAAAAAAATGTTGCCTTGAGCTCCACTTAAATACAAATATGGAGGAAGAGACCTCATTAAAAAGGGGCCTGAACAGTCAACTGATTTTGATGGTGGCAGTTCAACTTTCAACTATGGAACGCTGTAGAGCTTCCATGTTATTGAGAGCTCTTACACCTGGAGCAGGAATACTCCCAATACAACACCCTTGCGCGGGCTGGCCTCTAATCAGTGTGCAATGGTGTGCATATTAATAAGTGTATTTATACTATTATCCCCTATTCCAGTGACCTGTTAGTTTACAAGCCCTCAGTTTAGAAATGGTCTGTTTCAATTGTCTAGTAGATGTTTGTGAACTTTAAAGCACACACATTCTAAAATGTGTTTTACTTCTCCTCCTTTTCAGTTAGCTAGTGATATGCATCAACTTAGAGCCAAGAGGATTGCAGAGCCTGGCAGTTGGTATTCTCCTACCATTCACAGCACACAAAACGGCACACAAACAAATTCATTGTTCAGTTACTCCACAAGCTGGTGCCCATGTTGCTACAAGTCCTGATCAGATATGTATGTTAGTGTAAGATAAATCTACATTCATTTTCTTATACCCCACAAAAAGGACTGAATTATAAAAAGTTCTGTCTGACCCCATCCCTAGTGGACAAACAGTTTAAGTACATAGCAGATAATACAATGTTCATGATATGCGAAAAAGCATCTTTGCTGTGAAGATCAGTGAAGTGAAGTCTTAATAACCAGATTCCAAAACAATTTAAGCTTAAAAACATTTTTATAAATAGGCCATTTTCAGCTAGTGAACAGATGAGTTAGCATCTTTATATGATATCCTATGATATCTAAAAATAGAAATAAGTGGCTTGTCCAATGTTTATATTAGTAGCAGATAAAACTGAGTTTAATGGCAAACTGTCAGGAATTAACACCTCAACTTGCTCCAGTGGAGTCATCTGGTGGCCACACAAAGCATCTCTCCTCCTCTATTGAAAATGTTTAAAGTGGACCAACACCCAGGATTTTGACTATCCTGGGTCTTGGTCCACTTCGGTGGGGCACCCCCGATCGGGGTGCCCCGCTGTGTGAAACCCCCCCGAACCCCCCGAAAAACTCACCTCTCCCCGCTCCCAGCGCCGACGGACAAGCCGCGGACAAGCGGCTCCTCCGCCGCCGCCTCCCGCGCGTCACTCTTGACGCGCGCGTGCCCGCGCCGGCCATTCACAGAAGATAAGGTAAGGAGTTTGGGGTGTTTGGGGGGGTTTCACCCCGTGGGACATCCCGATCGCGGATGGGAGGGAGGTGATCGGCCCAGGAATCTTATAGATTCCCGGGCCGATCACCCGTGGGTGTTGGTCCACTTTAAGCATGTAGAGTTGGCCTCAAAGCAGCAGCAGAATGGTCTAGTGGTAAGGAAGCAATCCTGTTACCAGAGGGTAGCAAGCTCGATTCCAGGGACATGGCTGCAGTGTTCTTGAGTAAGGCACCTAACCCCTCAACTGCTCCCCGGGCATGGATGCTAAGGCAGCTAAGACACTGCTCCGGGCATGTGTGCACTCACTGTTTGTGTTTGTTTCACTGCACAGATGTGTTAAACACAGAGAAAAAATTCCTATGTGTAGGTAAGCATACAATGGCCATTTATGTCCAATAATACAAAGCCAAAGCATCCATTTGTGTTACTGTGTTCAGGCTTGTTTCTGTCTTCATCCATTGTCTATATACAGCCTGTTTCTGTGTCCAGCCAATTACTGCTCCCAGGGCTGTTTCCAGGGAGGGTGGCAGGACAATTGGTGGTGCCTTTATCACAACCACCCTGTTTTCTGGTCAGACCACTGTAAGTGGTGCAGGACAGCCTCATATTGGGCCCAGTCTGCCTGCCTAAGGTAGGTCTACATACTGGTATGGGATAGCAGCAGCACCATAGGATGTAAGAGAAGATGAGAAGATTTGTTTCTTCCTGCACAGAGCATATAGTAATTTTGTACTGAAACTGCCCTGACCACACCCTCCTATTTCTAAAGATGTGTTTCCTGATCCCACTGCATCTCCATATGGTCTCTGTTGAGCATGTCTCCATCTAGTCCCTTCTAGAGGGGTTGGTCACTAGTACTATGCCACAGTAATCCCTATCTCCTTCTGGGGGCCCTTGGTGGAAGAAGACACTACTGCTTAGACTATGGCTCATCATTTAAAGCAGACCAACACCACCAAAAATGACTTAAACCAGACCAACACAACAAACAATGCTCATATGCATCCCTCCCCAGGGCAATTTAGATTGCAGCACATAAATATTAATTTACCTTTTTCTAACTCCTGCTGGGGTCAATTTTAAAAACAAGATAGTGAATCATGTATTTGCAGGCCACCTGCAAACAGGAAATGTTGTTGGGCTTTCTGTTACTGTGCATTATCAGCTATGTCAGTGGAAGCTCCAAAATGGCCGCTACCTTTTCCAACTGTGGCAGGCTATTGGTCCGGTCTAAGGCCAGAGGCTTCAGAACCAGTTTCTTGACAGTTGTTATTAGGGTATACTTATTGTGAGTGCTTTTATAGAGTATAATGTTTGTACTTGATTTCTTTGGCTTTGGTTCTCAGTGCCCATTAAGAGTGCATGTGTTCTGCATCACCAGGAGAGAGCCTAGGCTTCACTGTCATCATGTGAAAACCATATATTGTTGGTCACTGAACACCAAACATGAGATGTATTATATTAAGATCCAGAAGAGTGTGCTGCAAAAGACTCCTAGCCTGCAGTGCAGTCTCTTCTAAAACACAATTTACAGGACATATACTGTAAAAGAAGAATCATATTCTAGAATCAGCTGTAATTGGTGCTGCTGTCATGGGGGGGGGGGGGGGGGAGTCTTTCTATAGTTCAACTCAGGCAGCAGAGAGGCTAGGTTCACCCTTGGCTATGTTCTTTGATATTCCAGTTGTGAGTAACTAAAACCAACATTCCCTTATGGTATCCGGCACTAGTAGCTGGTAATGGTATAGAAATATACTATAGCTCGGTAGAGGTAACCTGGACCTTGCATTGTCCCACCACTGGAATACTTCTTTACTGCACAGCAAATATTATAACAATCATACATCCACATGATTGATAATCACAAAGCTAAACCAGTGACAAATACATCATATATTGTACCCACAATATTTAGTGGCAGTGCGAGGCTACCATTATCTATGCAATACATGAATGAATTTTGATTGTGTGCCTCCAAAAGGCTTTGTGGATGCGTTAATGTTTCTCCTTCTTCTATCTATACATCATAATGTATTGCTATATTTTTACATGCCTTTGTGTGCTTCACAAGTGTTTTATTTTTTACTCCACATGAGGCTCCTCAGGCCCTACCTCCACCTATTGCATCAAAGGTTCCCATTTCTCTAATGTGAGTTAAGACTCCTTCCTATATTATTCTATAGAACAAAAGTCCTTGAGTGTTTGATGTATAAATCCCATAGAACAACATGGCAAGAAGTTGTACATCAGACACATCAGTGAAATAAAATGCCTTTGATAAATTAACCTTTAGTTTACTTTCAGCTCTCTGTATTTTAGATTCCTGTATTTTTGTACAGTTGCAAGAAGTAAGATCAATATATGTATACCCCAAAATTAGTTAAATACATGCTAGATAAGCACATAAAACACGTAAGCATTTGTCACAAGTTTACAAACCCTAAAGATGTACCACACTCAGGAATTTGGAAGCACTGTTAAAATGGACCAATCACCAGGTTACTAAGAGGCTGATTCATTAATAGCACCAGGTAGCGACAGATGAGCGACTGTAGCGTGATTTTTTCAGCGCCAGCCAGTATTCGCTGTGCTTGGCCGGCATTAGCTTGATGACAGCGACTCAGTCGGTGTGCGGTAATGTTGAATACGGGCTGGGGGGTCGCTGTTTCACAGGTCCAGCGTTGTATGTGAGCGCCTGACAACGAATGGCCAGAGCGAACGGCTAGCTTCATATTCATCAACAAATCACGCTCCGAATGTGCTGTCGCTGTCCATTCCTTGTTTAAACCCCAGAGCTCTGGCGGCGATGTGTATTAACTAGTTTTTAACCCCTAAACAACCATATTTTTTGAATGTAACATTATACATGTTTTTAGAATCATTTTGTTATATGAATACATTAATCTCAGACCTGTTAGATCAATTCTGCACATATTTTTTTTTAATTTTTTTTTTCTCTGATTTTCTGACATTAAAAAAAAAAAAAAAAAAATTAATACCAATTAATTATGAATAATTATAGATTGCTCCATTGAAATGCATTGGACATCGCCAGGGAGCGACAGCTCATACCTGGCGCTGTGAGGGAATTTGCAGCGGCGCTGTTCGGTCCAGGCGGCTTCATGATGAATGCCGCGCTAGCCGTCGCTCTCGCCGGCGCTAGCCTCATTTTGCTTGATAAATGCGTCGGTGACCGCCGCCGGGCGTACTTGAGTCGGTAGTCGCCGTTAGCTGCCGCTACCTGGCGCTCGTCAGACACTACCTGGCGCTATCGCTTGATGAATAAGGGCATAACTATCCCAAGGATTGGTTCTTGTCCCTGTCGGGATGCCCCGCTGTGCGAAAGCTCCTAGATCGACCACTCAAACTAATGCACGCCATTAGGCCATTGTTTTGGACTGGGCATCTCCCAGGTTTCCCTGCGACATGCGCACTCTCCTACATCCAGCTTATTTCTCTGTCTTTATATTCAATTATTATTGAATTATATTCAATTATTAACAGTAT
Organism: Gastrophryne carolinensis; assembly: GCA_027917425.1. Taxonomy (NCBI): domain Eukaryota; kingdom Metazoa; phylum Chordata; class Amphibia; order Anura; family Microhylidae; genus Gastrophryne; species Gastrophryne carolinensis. The sequence goes on along the minus strand of CM051234.1, from coordinate 421,451,322 downwards.
AAAAAGAAAACCCCAATAGGTAGTACATGCTGCTATGTTTAATACAATTAGATATATTCAGATTCAATGTATGGCCATAGCTGTAAAGTAAGTTAAAGCCATTGTCCAGGTATACACTAACTACCTTATCTCCCTTGTGAACAATGTAAAAACAGGTTCTCAAGATCTCCAATGACATATAAAATACATTATGTATTCTAAGCCAAGCCATTTTCTTTGCTTTAGTTTCTGGGTCATGGCTGAGATTGGAATAGCGTGTCATGGCACAGCTTTCTGCGTCATGAGTATGCTCTGCTGTTGTTAGAGACAGCTGGGAGAACACTGTGGCTCCCTCATGCTGTGAACACCAAGGGACAGAGTGACTGTTAGATCATTTTTCCTTATTTTTTTCTGGAGGAATGAAACTGAAAGGGGAGAAACTTCTACTGCTTTTGCAAAGTGATGCTACTTATGTCTTTTTGAACCCATATCCTTACTTGTGTTTTCAAAGCTTCTACATTGTAAGATTTTCTTTTTTGATTAAAGTGGGCCAAAACCCAGGATTTTCACTAGATGCCCCAGGGTTTGTATTTAACTCTACCGAGCTTCTTTTAAACTTTAGATCCCGTTTTGGTATACTTTAAATAATAATTTCACTTTAGTGCCGTCAGTATGCTTTTTTTTACATGCACTCATTTTTCAGCTACGGCGACTCCATGAGGAGACCACATCCAATATGGCAGCAACAGGAAAATAATATGATAGTATTAGGCTTCATTCCATCAAAGTTTAGCCCACTAAAGGGAGTCTATAGACATGTAGGGGCATGTTTATCAAGAAGCTGAACTTGAGAAAACTAGAGTTTTAGCAATCTGATGAACCTGTCCTGGCCAAAGTGTCCACCAGAATGGCAGAAGAACAGTGCATTGGGTAGAGGCTTTATTCTTTCAGACAAAGAAGTGGCAAGAAAAAAAAAAGAAATTACAAAAAAAAAAGTTGTTTCAACATAAAATTATACAGAGAAGGTACATGAGGTTGAGAATGGCTGGCAAGGGTACACCTTGTTTGCAAAACAGATTACGAACACAAGGTTGGGGCAGTTCCTTTATAAATAGTCCACAGTGCTTTGGGACCAAGTGAATCTGCTCACCTGGATTCTTTGCTAGGCTGTGCTGCTGTCATTGCACTGTTGCTTTTAACACCCCTCAACACTCTCTGCCTCCAAGAACCCCCTTATGCCTGGCTCCATTGTCTCCTAAGCTTTAGTGGACCAACCACCCATTGTGGCTGGCCTGGTGTCTAAAAAACTCCTGGGGTGGCCCCAGATAGCTCCATGTTCACTCACCTTTTCTGGGGCTCCCATGCTCACCATCTATGGCAGTATCCCTGAGGCACCTGTAGCTGAGGCTCTCTCCCACTCCCAACCATTTAGATAGGCTGGGGGCGGGAGTGCGCCTCACACAGCAGGGAAACCAGGCATTATACTGGGCTCATATTGCTGAACATAAATGTGCATGGCATATGGCGCTGATTGGGCCAGAGCGGGGATGGTGGGGGGGGGGGGATTTTGAGGCGAACTGGGAGGTTTCACGTATCGGGATGCCCCCTGGGGAAGGACCAAAACCAAGATAGTCATAAATCTAAGGTTTTGGCCGACTTTAAGACCATTTGATCTGTCCCTGCAGCACTGTAGTGTCAGTCATGGAGCACACTTGTTGACTGGCATGGAAGCACATCAGGGGTATCACAGGAATGTTGCGGCTGGTTGGGGGCAGTAATATCCCCAGGCTGATTTCTTACCCCAGTTTGCCATGGTTCCTAGTAGAGGATTACTTTGTTTAGGGAAACCATCTACAAAGAAATATATGCATTGTTATTTCTAATTTTTCTGCAAAATGTCTAAACAGTTTCCAAATTAATTGGTTAGGAAACCTCAAAGATTAGATATCTGTTTTGCATTAATAAACAGCGAACCCAGGGCATTAAAATGGCAATTAGCACTAGAAAAGGGTCAGGCACTTGCAAAAACATGTGTTTTCCTGGCCTCTGATATTGTACTTTTTAAAAGGACTGCTACATTTCAAATGTAGCATTTTACTTTAGCTGGTTTAATTATTTTATTACACGTATGCAGATTCATTATATATATATATATATCTCAATGACTAGCTTAAATGCTTGTATTTCTATTTTAGCATGCACCTGAAGTTTTTTATTAGCCTGTTAGTAATTGGTTAGCTGTTGGAACAAGGTCCCTATAAGGGTAATCACACAAGGTAGAGTCCTGCTGATCTGCTCCTCTAGCCACCATGAGGTTCAAACAGGAGCTAAGATAGATTATGTTTCCATTGATTCTTAGATATTATTATTGGCATTACAGGCATTTCATCAATGAGCCCTCTGCAGGACTGAAACACTTTTCAATACCATCCAGGCGTGTGGTCAGTTGTAGATGTGTACAATGCATTCCAGCCTCCTTAGACTATAGGCAAACATTTAATTACTTCTGTGTAAATCTATTCTGTCATTGGCATCTCTCTGACCCTTTCACCTAATCAATTTGTCTTTTTGTAGCAGCAACTCCATCTCCACTTAGAAAAATGGGTTCCTACAACCTATACTTGTCTATAAAAATTTAACTGAACACGAAAGCAGTCTGTGTAGTGAATTTGCCAGTTGGGAGTTAGCATTTTGACAGATGAAAATTAAGAGTTTGCTTTGGTGCTGATTTATCTTTCCTCCAATAAACATTCACTAATTATGTGACAAGAAAAACTACCTTTATCTGTGTTAATGGCATGCACCACACATCAGTGCCTATTTAAAATGCATATTTCTATCTAAAACCCCCATCAAGAAAAAAATGTACATTTTAATAAATGAGTAGGTATAATTAAGATACATTTTAATATACCTTATGATTGTGACCCCTTAATGGAGATCGAGCCTCAATACCTGCCCTCGCTGACCAAACTAACATAATCCATGGGTTTTATGGAGGTTTTACTGGTACAACCATTAAATGAATCTCCTGTCACCAGGGACCAAACAAGAAGACAAACCAAAACTCTCTAATGGGTTCACAGATTCACACACAGCAGACACATTAACCATTCTTCATGCTAAGGCATATTTCCATAACTTATTTATCTAGGTATATCTAACAATGCTGCTTAGAGAGACAAGGGGATCAGTTTAGCACTAGTCACCACTTTATAGGGAAGAAAACTGCCATTCACTGTCATTGTCTATATTGGGGCTGATTCAGTACCAGATGAAAATGCTCATCCAGTTGCTAAATCACCTCCAAGGTAGACAATGAAAGTGAATGGCAGTTTTTTCTCTCCTAAAAAGTAGAGACTTTTCTTACATGGAACTGAACCAACCCTACGGGGATAACTGATAAAATCTGACAAATGACCTGCCTTGACATCATGTTGTAAGCAATAAAATAACAAAAATAACATATTTTTCCAACAGGCAAGGAAAACTTAAATGGGAATCTAATTTAAAAGGGTCAACATTTAAAACATTGCAAAAATCCTCTTCAAAGTTTTCACGTATCTGCATTCAAGTACTTCCTGATGTACACTGTACATAACTGAGACATAACCCTGACTTTCCATTGTTTCCTAGCCAGAACAAATCTTCACTTCCTATACACACATACCACTAGATGTACTTGACAAAGCAAGCCTGTGGCCAAGCAGCAGGACAGTTTTTGAGACTAACTATCATAGGCCATCCATTGTCTGGGGCAGCAGGTTCATTGAAGGGTGCTGTGCTATTTTGCCACCAATTTGCCCTTAATGCAAAGCGGTCATGAATTATTAGGAGCAGACAGACACCTCCTTCCTGCCATGCTCAGGCACAGAGTGGGTCTGAAAGGCACCAAACCGTTCCCTGCTGATAGAGTTCACTAAAGAAGAATTGTCTGCCAGATGCAATCTGGTTTACAAAGCTGACTGGGCAGTTGTATGTAACACCTGTTATAATGTTCCTAGATCATGTTGGCTGAATTTTAGTCAAAACTAAAGGTTGTCATTTACACAATTTCTCTCCTGAAATTCTATCCCCCCCCCCCCACCCTTATATTGTGATCGACTTCTGTCTGCCTACCTGAGCCTAGAATCTGTCCTGACTACCAAGAAACACCTTGGAGGAGCAAGGTTAGTTATGTGGGTGTCTTGGGGGGTTTAACATATTACAATGTGTTATTTGCTTTAAGATTGTATGTGGCATGAGCAAGTGCATCAACACGTAAGAGCAGGATGTATTGGAGGCCCTTAACCCTTCTAGTGCCAGCTACGTGAGTCTCACGTAGCTGCCTCTCCAACTGTTAAGTGCCAGCTACGTGAGACTCACTGACTTTAGAGCCACATAAAAAAAAGTTAAAAAGATACAGACTTACCTGACCCCTCGTTTGAAAGTGCCATCGATTCCCTACAATAAACAGCAACTTGATTTTCGCCCCCAGGCCCCTGATTTTCAGGAGGGGGCCCGGAATAGCCCCCCGCGCCATCTGAAAGAAAAAAAAAAAAAATAATAATGACACAAACTCACCTCGCAGCCCGATCGCTCTCTCCGGGTCTTCTCTTGGACTTACCACTCTTCGGGTGAGGACCCAGCAACGGGCCCTCACCGTCCTCTCTGTCCGGCGCTGTCCCCGCCCCTAGCCCCGCCCACTTGTGGGAGGAGCGGGATGACGTCTCTATACCGGCACCCGGGCTCCGACTGTCACTTGTCGGTAGCGATCGGAGCAGGGAGGGTGGCAGGCAGGGAGGCTCTGATCTCCCTGCCTCCCATCCTCCCAGCTCCGATCACGACCGACAAGTGTCATCTGCAGCGGCGTGGGACACTAGATGGGAGGTAAGTATAAGTAAAAACTAGAATAATAAAGAATTTTGTGTCTGTGTCTTTTTTTACTTTTAACTATTTGTGAACTCGTAAGGGGTTCATGAAACCCCTTATACCAGTTCACAAGGCTCTGGGGCTGGCAATCACCTGTGGCTAGCGGGTGACTTGCCATAACCCCCAGCCACCCCATTACCTACCTCCCCAATGGCCAGGGGGGGGCAGAAGGGCCCGGGCCACTTAGTGGCTATGTGGGCTAGTAGCCTGCAGGGCCACCAACGCTGGCCCCTGTGCCCTGTTCTACAAGCCCCCATAGCTGGTCCGGGTCGGTAATGCTGGGTAAGGGGGACCCTACGTCATTTTTGGGGGCGATTAAGGGTTTTTAACCCTTAAAATTCCAAAAAAAATGAGGTTCCCCCCCCCCCCCCGGGAGGGAGAACCCTATGTCATTTTTTTTTAAGTTAATCCCTTACAACTATGCAATCATATTGCATAGTTGTATCCTATATGAAATCTCCTAAACTGTTGTTTCAGTTTGGGGGAGTTTCCTGGGCAGGAAAGGGTGTATACCAATACATCTGTGGTAACGTTGTAACCGGGAGAAATAGGGCTTTCACACGCAATAATATTTTATTAACAAACTTACATTTTTTAGCACAGAAAAACACTACAAATTGTAAAAAATAGATTTTTTTTATTTTTTTGCACATATTTCACCCAAAAGTATTGAGAATACACTAAAAAAAGGCCAAACAAGACATTTCATGTTGAAGCCCAGACTGAACATGTGTAGCGCAAAAACGTGAAAAGTAGTCTGGCAACAGAGTGTAACAAAAAATCTCGGTAGGCTGGCTCTTAAAGGGTTAATGTAGATTCTATAAAACAGCTTGCAAAGTCACCAACCAGAGGAGGTATCATTCTGGACTTCTGATCAATGGGAATCTGGTTTGCTCTGACCAATGAGGATCTGGTGTCAGAGGTTAGGGTGGAAGAAAAAATGATAGAACAAGAAAGCACAACCCGAAGCTAGTTGGAAGCAAGATCAGTAGCAATGTCAGAAAATAATATTTTACTGAAAGAGTTGTAGATGCTTGGAACAAACTTCTAGCAGAGGTAGTGAGAAAACCAACAATAAGGGAATTTAAACATATCTGGAATAAGCATATTTATCCTAATATAAACAGAACATATACACACAAGAGCAGACAAGATGGACCATGTAGTCTTCTCCTGCTGCCAACCTTCTAAGTTTCTTTGATTTATTTCTTGAGTACTGATTCATTATGAAAACTCATTAAAACTCATTATGAAAACTCATTAAAACTATTAATGCAGATCTTCGAAAAAACGTTGCCCACATAAAATCTCACACTGGAGATTTTTATGGTTTTCAAGCAGAACTATGTAAAGTGACAGCATGTTGGAAAGTAGAACCTACAACAGAACAGTCTTAAAGGTATTAACCCTCCTGCCATTTCCCCCACCACTCGCCTCAAATAGTATATTAAGATAAATACACTCTTTACATAAAATTGACGTTAAACCAACACCCTTTCATGTTAAATGTCGGCTTGGTCTCGATTAACCCTGGCAGCTGGCAAATAGAAAGGCGGGGGGTACGCAGACTAAGGTAAGATTTAAAAGGCTTGCAGGGAGTTAATCGGAGGTGGGGGGGGGGGGGGTTATGTAAAATGGGAATTGGTCCAAGTTGCTTCTAGATTTATTTGTCAAACATCCTTCAGAAATGTCAATATATTAAATAATAATATTAATAATAATAAATAATATAGATAATATATATCTGACAGTTTACTGAAACATAATCCAGAACTTAGAAACCTCTCTTTTAAAACAGATAAAATGTACAATAGATGTTGTGACTATGACCTTGATTCAACATAATTGCCTTTCAATATCTCCTTAAAAATAAAGACTTTTTCTTGCTTTATTTAAGAATAAGGGTTACGTATTTTGTAATTCAGGAAAGGAAAACATATACAACTGCTATAAAATCTACTTTAAATGTAATTCTGCAGACACACACCTGTTTATAATGAAGAGTGTGTTCTGTTCACTCCAGATTTTTTTTTGCACAGCCGGCTTATAAGGGACTAAGGCAGCTCTTGCAAGCCAGTTTGCAAATGCACGTGGTAAAACAGTAAAACTGTCACTTCAAAGTCTAGCCTATTAGCATTTACTACCAGGCTTGACCTTCTGAAATGAATCATGAAAGCGAGGAGACTTTATTTAATGTGCCACCATGAGCTTTAAGACAACTGAAAGAAGTAGTTAGGATCCCATATTAGTAGCTTAATGGCAAAGTAGAAAGTTTTGAGTTTGTTCTAACAAACACTTCAGCTTGGATGCTTCCTCTGAGCCTGGAGGCTGCATACTGCATCCTTAAAATTTCATTTAAAATAAATGTTATGAATTAAAAAAATAAAAAAAGAGGAGAAATAACTTTGCATTGTGAGAATGACATTTGCTCTACGTGCGGAATGTCTCAGAGAATGTCTGTTTAGCACGTTATATATATATCTCTGAAAGGGGATCTGTTTAATATCTTTATTTCCCAGAGGATGGTCTTCTGTAAATTAACTTTTCTTAAATGGTTTTCTTTTGTATACAAAAGTGTGGCAGTATGATTCAGAAATGGATTATGCATGAAGAAACCCAGTGTGTTTATAAAAACATGCATTCCGTCTTTTGGGTTAGCCATTAAATGATTTTACTTTCCTTGTGTGCTGTGTTTCCTAAATGATTGTTGTCATTTTAAGAGAATAGACGATTCTGTATTTTCTTAAAAGCATGGGGCTGGGAAAAATTGTTTAAAATTCTCTATGAATAGAGTGATTACCTTGCCTGTCATCAGTATAGCTGGGTGAGGGGAGTGGCTAGTCAAACAAAATACAAGCTGGGTCTATACTAGCCCTAGTAATATTTTGATACCAACATTTTGATAGCTTACCCAGTGTCTAGGTTTTGCCTATGCTGGGCCGACTGATTAGAAGAGTAAAAACCTAAAATAGCATTCCCCATGATCTTCCTTACATAGAGGGGTTGCTGTGTCCTCCAGTACTTTGAAAGAAAAATGGAACTTGGGTCTGGTCCATAGCGAACAATGGACAGCCTAATAAAGGATTCTCCATCACCCAGGTGCCACCCAGAGATGTCTGACTGGATGTAACTCATGCGATGTGATCATGTGTTCAATTTTTAATCACAGGCCTGGTAGCATTATTTGCTGCACTGAGAATGTTGGGTGACCTTGCTGGGTGATATCTGCAGGTTCCTCTGTGTATCTGCAGTCCTAGCTCTAATCTATGAGAGCCGCCCCTGGGACATAGAATGCAATGGATAACTTGAGAGAAGCTTATCTGAGGTTGCCCCATACCTCCAGTTCAGCACATGGGGGAAAGGATCAAAAGCTTTCCCAAACAGCTAATGACCCCCCCCCCCCATGTGCTTCCACAAATTCAAAGGATACAAATAAGAAAGGTGGTAGCCACTCAGACTCTAACCTAACCTAAAGTACACTTGAGTAGGGCAATTACAATAGACAAATCATAAAAGAACCACAGCATCCAACCCTACTTGCATAATCTATCACCAAAAACCAAGTTAAAAACAGAGGATCTTAGTTGCCACACATTCCCTTTCCTTCAGACAGGCACCAATAAGCCACTGGACAAGTCATATCCTGATGCCCTTCACTCCATAAATTAGTGTGCACCTCAATTTGCCTTATGTGACCTTAAAGGGCAACTCTAGCCCCTTTCTTCAAAATAAACATAACCCTGACCCTGTCCCCTCCAAATATCAATTATGCTCATGTAATAAAAGAAAAAAAAGACACCTTCACCCCAAATCCAGCCCCCGAAGTCGGCACCGAACTCCCACCACCATCTTTCCGGAAGTCACGGCCGGCTGAATAGAGCAGTGCTCTCTGCATTCATGTGAAAGGGTGGAAGGGAGTGCGTATGATGCAGAGAGCGTCTGCTCCCAGCACCAGCCGGGACTTCAGGAAGATGGCGGCAAGCGTTCGGTACCGCAGCTGCGACTTTGAGGGCTGGATTTGGGGTCAAGGTGTCTTTTTTTTTTCTTTTATTACATGTACATAATCGGTATTTGGAGGGGCAGGGTGGGGGATATGTTTATTTTGAAGAGAGGGGCTGGAGTGGCCTTTTAAAGAGCTTCTGAACTATAATTATGATATTCATGGACAATCCTTTAAAACTTGCTGGCTGAAAGTGAAAGACCAACCAAAACTCACAGAACTTGCTCTGATCGTTGCAACACAAGGGCATGCCGATTTGGCAGACTATACTTACCTATTTCAAAATCCACAACACATGTGATTGCCAACAGCCTATTGGGTTCACCTAGCAGGTTTGCACATTACTTTGCCCCCACAGACCCCCAAAGCTGTGGCAGTCAGGAAGAGATGGTGCACAGCGGGGTATCACAAATTGGGATCAGCAACAATCAGAGAAAATCCAGCAGGTTAACATTCATGTATAGTGAAGGATTCATTTTTCTAGCAATGCTATTTGTCTGTCTGAAGTTTAGCTTCCTTTACCTCTCATTGCCAGTGTACAACCAGCCCACACTTCATAGTCTGGGTCAACAGTCCACAAATACATTATGCAGGTCACTGCAACCAATAGAATGTTTGGGATTGCAAGTGGGCAGTATCCATGTCTCTTTAATATTTATTTAGCAGCATGTGCACATTTCCAGGCTGAGTATACTAGAATCTATCTAAACTTCCAAGCAAGACCATTTGATCTACATGTGAAGATAAAATAACCAGTATTAAAATCGTATTCATACTATCATGCATAGATATAATTGGCCATTAATTTGATAGTATCTGTACAGCCCTAATCTCCGGTGCTGCTTTACTAAGTTAGTTTCCTTTGTAGTCAAGTATTGCAATGTATATCTGTATGAACTTTGGACCCAATAACTCTAGCTTTGAGTAAAAATTGATTTTTACTTCTGTACTTGTAAACTTCACGTTTAATCCTGTACCTTTAAGTACATCTAAACAGTAATACAACCCCGTGTATAAACCATGTGTATAAGCATCACAAAACATGAACATAAGTCTTTTGGTTCATTTAAATCTCCGTAACTATTCTCTATAAGCATCTGTACCACCAATAACTAACTATAGTGAATTAATAACAGTGTCTCTCTCTATCTATCTATCTATATATATATATATATATATATATATATATATATATATATATATATATATATATTTTCCAGTCTTTTACATCTACATGAAAATATCCCTGTGTGACCAGTGTACCATTCACATAATGAACACTATATCATTGTTTGTGGTCCTTATTTTAAGTAATGATGTTCCTTACCTACTTCTTTAAACGCATAACTCTACACAAGGCCTAACACAATTGCCTTTTTGTGCCATGGAAATATTCTTTCAACCTTTCCTTGACAGAGAAGGGCATGGGCAAGATTTGAACAAGCTGGAATATTTTTGTACAATAAGCATATCTGATGGGGAAGCCAATGCTATATGTTTATCTGTAATTGGTCTAATTTAATTTTTTAAATATAAACTACTACTAATCAACCCTTTTTTTAATTTACCTGAAACGTCAACATATACTTTGTGGCTAGGAGAATCTCCCAAGCCTGCATATCAGAGTAGCTGACAGCAAATATGTGCCTCTGTGTGCCTATGTATTTCTACCCTCCCCCAGCAAAATAAATTGGCCTGTCAGAATATATGAACCTCCATCGATTGGTCACGGTATAGCTACGCTGCTTTTTCATTTCAATACCTATTTAAACCTTTATTGGTGTTTTACTAATTATTCTATTACACTTTTGTGTAAGCAGTCCTTTATATTTGGTTTTTGTGGCAATCTTTATTCCGTCTATACCTTCGTGTTATTATTTTGTAGCTGCTTATTGGTGCGCCGCTATAGGTTTGCTTCTCTGCATTTGTATTTATCCCTTCATAAATGTATCTTTACTTAAATGAATAGAATATGTATGGTCCTGGCATTGAATCCCTTTTCCTCCCATGTATACAATTGATAGCGTTGCTCCTGCATGCGTATTGTCCGGGCTTTGAGGATTTACTCTATATGTTAATGTTTTTTTTAACCCGCTCTCTCCTTATTGCATAATTCCTACGCTAAATTTTAGCTCCTCCTCTCTTCTTTGTAACATGCTATCTCTTTTTACTTTCTGCATGTTGTCCTTGTCTCTAATTTTTGGCCACCTGCTTCAAAGCTTCTGTATCCCTAACAGGCAAAGGTGCTTATTATTTTCCGGATAAGATGAGGGTATCAGTCAGCTACAAGCATACAACAGCTGTGATGTCACAGCGGGTACAGGACAGGTGCGAAGGGCTATCAGGCCGCTGCTGGTCTCTAACGGAGACTCTGTACGAGTCTTGGCTACCCTCCCCCTGTCCTGGGTTTACCCACAAATATCTGTTATAATAAATCAACCTGGAGCAGCTAACTATCTTGCGATGGATGAAACGGTGAGCGCAAATGAGAAACCTATATGTATACATATATATGTATACAGTATAAAGTGTGAGCAAGCCCCTTTGGTTCCATGTATTTTGTCATTACATATTTCCTTACCTCCAATGCATTATACATACCAGTACAATAATAGATATATAAAGATAAAAAAATAAATGACATATCCATTTATATTCTAAGCATTTAATATTTACATTATAGGTATGAAAATGCACAGACAATAAGAAGCCGTCTAGAATGTTTACATGTAGCTGACACTAAAGCACAAGAAAAGCTTATATACATGTATATGAATATGTATCTACACAGAAATATGGATGTGAACATTAGTGTATATATATATATGTTTTTATCCAAATAAATATCTATACATTTGTATTTGTGATTGGAAATAGACGTAATGCTCCCTGTATCTGTAAATGGGTGGAAATATATATATATGTCAATTTCTATACATCCATCTAGTCCCCTCAATCAATTGCCTTCTGACCCACAAGCCACAAAATGAGAGAAAGAGGGAGAGAGATGGAGAGAGAGAGAGAGAGACGAAAAGAGAGAGAGGAAAAAAACAGGAATAGATTGTAAAATCAATGCTACTTACAGCTTAGCTGGTGCGAGAGGATAAAGCTGTGTCTGAGGGATGCTGAGGAGGCGGTCTCTCCCTCTCTCTCTCTCTCTCTCTCTCTCCCTCGCTCGCTTTCTCGCTCTCTCTCGGGCTTTCTTGCTCCCCCCTTTACAGAAGGAAGATGAAGACTAGGAAAAAATAAATCAATGTCTCTGTGGTGTGAGGTACTTTCTCTGTGTGGACAGGGCTTTTCCTATTGATTTACAGTCTCCGAGACACCTCTCCCCCTCTCTCTCCTAGATCCATTCACAGACAGCCTCTCTCTCTCCAGCACAATAGAATAATCAATACGCACAGACACACACACACACATTGGCACACACACACTCACACACACTCACACAACACGGCGCTGGGAGACTGAGCAGGTGCAAAGAGAAGCAGCCTGCGAGGGATGCTGCTTCCTACCTCTGGACATGAAGGGGGAGGTGGCGGAGGGCCAGTTTAAAAAACAGCAGAGGTGTCAGACCACTTCCACACTGAATGAAATGTAGAATGACTCAGGAAGGAAAAGCGGAGGATGCTCAGCCACTTCCAGATAAAGACACTGTTGAGACCATTGTGAGACAGACACACGGAAAAGAAGAGGGGGGGGATATATCCATAATGATATAACCAATCAAGAAAAGCACTCTCTCCCAACAGTATGGCGTTCAAGTAGACCCTTAGGAGCTCACACTTCTTCTCAAACGTCTAAATCCATTGTACTAAAACAGCTATTGAATAAGTATTGATGTTTATACCACTAAGCCCTAATCAATGACTTTTTGGACAAATACCTAATGATTAGATCTTGCTAAGGGCTGAAAAGATTTTTGTGGATTCCCGACAATAGAGGGCATGCGGAGAACCTAAGAATGACACATGTCTGGTAATGCTCTATTGCTATTGATTACAATGGATTATTAACGTTATTGTAACATTTGACCTCTTTTGGTTGATTTTAATTCGCTGACCCAAGTAGCTCATAAGAGCAGGGCCAGCTCCAGGTTTTTGTGGGTCCTTAGGCAAAAAAATCTCACTGGGCTCATTTGCAGTGTGGTACACTAAACCCCGTCTGTACGTCCACCACAGATGTCACCCACCATTCCGCCAGGTATGCCAGCCATCAGAAAAAAATTACAGGCATCAGAAAAAAAATTACAAATTGAGGAGCGCCCCACTCCAAACACAGTGGGCGCCAGCATCTGTCCTATTTTGCGGGTGCTAACACCAGCCCTGCGTAAAAGCCTAAAATGATAACCTGTGATCAAGAAATTGCAGCTAGATAGGAGTAGAATGAACTGAGTAAACTAAAATACTTCATACAGGTGGAAGACATAATCTGGCCTTTAAAAGCTTGATACAGTCCTATGACTATAATGTAAACCGATGCTGGGGGTATATTTTAGGTTAAAGATATTTGTGTGTATTCATTTCCTAAAAGAACAATAGAAAGAAAGTTGGTGGGAATGCCACAGTTCTGTACATTGTTTAGTAATTTTATATTCACTGAAAAATAGTGGAATTTATTCCCTGATATAAATTTACATCATTCAAGGGCGGGACAAAGTGTTTCCACAATGAAATGCAAAATAATTAAACGGGTCCACTGCTACTATTCTAGGGAGAGGGGTTCTTAGACTCACTGGAAACTTTTAAAGCCTTAGATCACACCACTGCATTTTTGGGAGGTGGGTAGATACTAGGTTTTCAAGATAAAAACTAGAGGTATTATGCAGATGTGTATCTTTAATGGCTACATACATTAAAATACTGTCCAGGCTAAGTGTAAAATAAAAGCAAACATGTTTTACCTACCAGCAATTTATTTTTTGCCCATCTGCAGTGCTGTAAAACCGGAATTTTAACAAAATGGGTGTTGTTCCTAGTGCAGGGGGACATCCCGATTGCCAGTGCCCCCTGCACATTAACCCCTGTTAAGCCCAGAAAACCTTACTTTTCTCCTCTGTCCCCTGGCAAAGTCTGCGATTGGCCTGCCAGCAGCCAGATACCCGGAGAAAACTGTGGACCAAGTGACCACGGTGGCCAATCGCAGCAAATTATTTCACTAGGGGACCGAGAGGAAAGGCAACATACTGCGGTTTTAATGGAGGTTAATCTTCAGGGGTGAACTGGCAATCTGGGTGCCCCCCACGTTAGGAACAACACCCAATTTTGTGAAAAATGGGTGTTGTTCCAAGTTAAGAGCTTTGTTGTAGCAGTATCATCGATTGTTCTAAAGTTACAACTCCAATTTTGTTCTGCAGCATGTATGCGTCAGCCAAAATGTAAAATCTAAGCTTTAGTTTCTGCTCAGAATACAGGTAGTAAAATGTCTGCAACAGTTATTATTTGGCTGGAAATGTATTTAACAATAATGTGTCCCACATAGTTTGATGCAAGAGAGGTGGGGAAAGGTCCACATCTCTGTGCTAAAAAATGTGGTCATGTCGGCTGGGGGGTTAAAACGGTTCTTCACTCTGTTTCCCACACCCTGTACATACAGATTGCTCACATTAAAAAAATACAATTCTGTGATTACTCACCTGTAGAATTGGTATTATGAGTATACAGTACGTCCTGCTCCAAATCTAGTACTTACAGTTGGGATATACTCCACCAGATGGCGCTGGACTGCAGAGACATCGAAAATAGGCTCCTCCCGGCCCCTCAAATACCCAGGGACCTCCCACAAATCCCCAGCATTGAAAAGCAGTTAAGGAGAAGCTGGGAGCATTAAACAATCCAAACTATCAACTATAACAATGATAACAATCACCATACATGGGATCCAAGAAAATGCAAACCAAGGGTGGGTTGGAGCAGGACGTACTGTATACTCATAATACCAATTCTACAGGTGAGTAATCACAGAATTGTATTATTCTTAGTATACAGTACGTCCTGCTCCAAATCTAGTACTTACAGTTGGGACATCCAATAGCAGTGTCCATAAAATAGGGTGGGATCCCCAATAAAAATCAGCAGCAGACAGTTTAAACCACTGCCGCCTGCAGAACCTTTCGGCCAAAAACAGCATCAGCTGAGGCCCTAACATCAACCTTGTAAATCTTTGAAAAGGTATGAACAGAATACCAAGTAGCGGCCTTGCAAACTTGTTCAACAGAAGCCTGGCCAAGAGGCACCAATAGCACAAGTGGAGTGAGCAGTAAGGCGGAAGGGAGGATTCTTCCCCTTAGCAGAGTAGGCCTGAATCACAGCCTAACGAATTCACTTGCTGATATTAGACTTGGCAGGAGCCAAACCCTTCCTAGGACCAGAAGGGACCACAAACAGACCATCAGTTTTCCTAAAAGGTGCAGTAGCAACCAGATAGTACTTCAGACACCTAACCACATCCAAAGAGTGCAAAACCCTCTCCTTAGCATTGCTAGGATTAGGGCACAAAGAAGGAAGAATATCCTGATTCAAATGAAAGGCAGACACTACCTTAGGCAGAAAATCAGGTTTGAAACGAAACACCACCTTGTCCTGGTGCCTCTCATAGTAGGGGGCTGAATGGACAGCGCCGCCAACTCAGACACACGCCTGACAGAAGTGATTGCCACCAGAAATACAACCTTGAGCGTAAGAATGGCCAAGGCAGCATCCTGCACAGGTTCAAAGGGAGCACCCTGCAAGGCTGACAGAACCAAGTTCAAATCCCAAACAGGCACCATAGGCTTACGTGGGGGACGCACATGAGTGACCCCCTGGAAGAAAAACCTGATCAGAGGGTGCTGAGCAAAGGACTTCTGGAAAAAATAGCCAGGGCAGACACCTGACCCTTCAGAGTACTGAGTTGGAGCCCCATCTCCAACCCATGCTGCAGGAACTCCAGAATCCTGGGAATAGAGAACACACGACAGGGAAGAGACTTAGACTCACACCAGTCAATGTAGGCACGCCAAACCCTGTAATAAATGGAAGAGGAAGACTTCTTCCTAGCTTTAATCATAGTATCCACAACTGAGGAAGACAGCCCCTTCTCCATCAAGATGGAGGTTTCAGCAGCCAAGCCGTCAAAGCCAGAGTTTGTAAATTGGGATGGCGTAGTGAGCCCTGAGTGATCAGATCTGGCACCAAGGGCAGAGCGTATTGATCTACTGCCAGCTGTACCACTGCGAACCACACTCTTCTTGGCCACCTGGGGGCCACCAGAATTGCTGGCACCCCCTCCAGAGCAATATTACGCAGAACCCTGCCCAGCAGGGGAATTGGGGGGAAGACATACAGTAACTGAAAGTCCTTCCATGACATTGCTAGTGCATCCGAGGTCAGAGCCAGAGGATCCCTGGAGAGAGAGACAAAAGCTGGAAGCTTGTGATTGTGGCGGGACACAAACAGATCCACATCTGGTTGGCCCCAACGGTGACACAGAGATTGAAACACCCTGCTGCTTAGGGACCATTCTACTTGGCGAGAGGTCCCCCTGCTCAGAGAGTCCGCCAGGTGATTTTCCACCCCCGGGATGTACACAGCTGAAATGCAGGGGACATTGGCCTCCGCCCAAGTCAGGATCCGAGACACTTCCTGGAGGGCCCCCTTGCTCTGGGTCCCTCCCTGATGATTGATGTAGGCAACTGCTGTCTGGTTGTCCGAGCGCACCTGAACAGGCAGGCCCTGAAGATGAGTAGTCAAGCGAGCCAGAACTAACCTGATCGCTCGCAGCTCCAAGACATTGATAGGAGTGTGGGCCTCCTGAGGGCCCCACCTCCCCTGGAATCGCAGGGACTTCCAGAAACCCCCCCAACCTGACAGACTGGCATCCGTGGTGACCGTCTCCCAGGAAGGGGCAAGAAAGAATCTGCCCCCCAACAGGTTCCTTGAGTCCATCCACCACAAGAGGGACCTCCTGACCAGGGGGGATAGCACACACCCTGTCCAGGGACGCTGGGTCCTTGTCCCATACAGACAATAGGTGAATTTGCTGAGGCCTCAAGTGAAACTGAGCATAAAGGACCGCTTCGAAGCATGCCACCATCAGGCCCACCAGCTGCATCCCCTGCCTGATGGAGGGATGGGGCAAGCTAGGAGGGACTGAGCCTGTGCAATCAGACTGTCCACCTTCTGCTGAGGAAGAAAGATCCTTGCCTGAACTGTATCCAGATTCATTCCTAGGAATGGAATTACCAAGGAAGGGGACAGGGAGGACTTGGGGTGGTTGATCACCCATCCAAATGACTCCAGAGTGGACACCACCAGCTGAGTATCCAACTCTGCCTGATGTAGAGACTGGGACGTGATGAGGATGTCGTCCAGATAGGGAAGCACGCGGACGCCCTGACATCTGAGCAGAGACATCACGCCAGCCAGCACCTTGGTGAACACCCTGGGAGCTGAAGTGAGGCCGAAGGGCAAGGCCACAAATTGGTAGTGTTGATCCATCAGAGCGAACCTGAGGAACCTTTGATGACCTGGGAACACAGGAATATGAAGGTAAGCATCTTTGATGTCCACAGAAGTCATGAAATCCCCTTGGCGCAGGGAACTGATGGCAGAGCGCAGAGTCTCCATGGGAAAGCGCCTGCCCCTGACAAACTTGTTGAGAATCTTTAAGTCCAGGATGGGCCTGACAGAACCATCTTTTTTGGGTACTGTGAATAGGTTGCAATAAAAGCCCATGTCTTTTTCTCTTAAAGGGACCTGGCAGATGACCCCCAGCTCCAGGAGGCCTTGCACTGCTTGCACTTGCTCCTGAGCTGACACAGGGTCCTGAGGAATCCGGGATCTGATGAATCTTGGAGGGGATCGGCAGCAAACTACAACTTGTAACCGGAGGACACTACCTCCTGAATCCACCGGTTTGCGACATGAAGCCTCCAGACGTGAGCGAAGTGCTGCAGCCGTCCCCCCACCCGGATGGGTGAGGGCGCCCCATCATGCCTGAGGGGGCTTGGGAGAGGATTTAGCTTTGGGACCCCAGGAGGAGCCAGGATGTCCACGTCCTCTGCCTCTACCCCAGAAATCTCCCCGGGCCCCAGGGAAGGACACCCCCCTTCCCTGTCTTGCACCGCGGTAAGGGGAGGAGAAGGAACCCTGACCCCGAAAGGGCCGAGGTTGCCGCCTGCGCTGGGGTAACCTGCCTCCCTTAGCAAAAAGGTCCAGGCGGTCTACAAACAGACGCAGTCCTTTAAAGGGAAAACCAGTGAGGGTCTGCTTGGCAGCGTTGTCAGCAGCCCACTGGCGCAGCCAAACCGAGCGGCGTATAGCCACAACGAGGGCAGAAGTTCTGGCACACATTCTGATGGTGTCATCCAATGCTGATAGGACAAAATTTACAAAAACATCACAACTGGAGAGTGCATTAAACTCCTCACAAGGCAAATCATCAGGGGCACTATCGAGCATATTTCTGATAAGGGTTCTAGTGGCCACAGCAGTAATGGCACAGACCGGGCGCAGTGCCGTCCCCGCACATGCAAAGGCGTGGGATGCCAGCTGATCAATACGCCGGTCTTCCGCATCCCACAGGGTAGTAGAATCAGGGGAATGCATGACAGAGGTGTTAGATAGCCCTAGGATCGGGGCATCCACCTTAGGGGGGGGATGACCAACATTTAACCACCTCAGCAGGAAAGGGATACTTCCTATCCCAACTCTTTGGAACCCCGGGAAGTTTACTGGGGTGCTCCCATTCCTTGAGCACAAGGTTATGGAAATGTGCCTGCTCTGGAAATTCCAAACGTGATCTTGCTGTATGGAAAAGCTCCCCTCTTTGCCTGGGAGCCTCAACAGGGAGAGAGATAGACAGAACCTCAAAAATCTGGGTCAATAATCTGTCAGTGTCATCTGGGGCCCAGGGGTCAGAGCCAGAATCGTCATGACCCCTTGGTCTCTCATCAGATGAGCCTGAATCAGAAAAGAGCCCCCCTTCATCAGACGGGGTATAGCCACACAGATTCCAAAACTCCTCAGTTCACATAGGGAAAACAGTAACATTAGGCGTCAAGTGCCGCTTCTAAGCAGGGGCCTTACGCGCTAAAGACTTAGCAATAATCTGTTCAACAGTAGCCAGTCTAGAAGACACATCAGGCTGAGTATCCCCACTAGTATGCAACTCAGCAGGAGTGAGGTTTAAGCTTGGGGGAGTAGGTGAAGTGAAACGAGGTGCAGCCACTGGCAGGCCAGATTGCAATGCAAGCACCTGCTCAGCTCAAAAGTAACAGCAGACAGTTTAAACCACTGCCACCTGCAGAACCTTGCGGCCAAAAGCAGCATCAGCTGAGGCCCTAACATCAACCTTGTAAAACTTTGAAAAAGTATGAACAGAAGACCAAGTAGCGGCCTTACAAACTTGTTCAACAGAAGCTTGGTGCTGAAAAGCCCAAGAGGCACCAATAGCACGAGTAGAATGAGCATTAAGGCGGAAAGGAGGCTCCTTCCTCTTAGCAGAGTAGGCCTGTATCACAGCCTGACGTATCCACTTGCTGATAGTGGATTTAGCCGGAGCCAGACCTTTCTTAGGTCCAGACGGAAGCACAAAAAGAGCATCAGTCTTCCTGAAGGATTCAGTAGCCACCAAATAGAACTTCAGAGTTCTGACTACGTCCAAAGAATGTAAAACCCTCTCCTTAGGGTTACTAGGATTAGGACACAGAGAAGGCAAAACAATGTCCTGATTGAGATGAAAGGCAGAAACAACCTTAGGCAGAAAATCTGGCTTAAAACGAAACACCACCTTATTCTGGTGTCTCTCAAAATAATGAGGCTTGATGGAAAGCACCGCCAATTTAGAAACACGCCTAACAGAAGTGATAGTCACCAAAAAGACCACCTTAAGCGTGAGAATGGACAAAGGAGCCCCTTGTAAGGGCTCAAAGGGAGACCCCTGCAGGGCAGATAAGACCAAGTTCAAGTCCCAGACTGGTCACATAGGCTTACGTGGGGGACGCACGTGAGTAACCCCCTGGAAAAAGGTCTTGACCAGGGGATGCTGAGCAAAGGATCTTTGGAAAAAAAATGCAGAAAGGTGTACTGAGCTGAAGATCCAGATCCAAACCATGTTGAAGAAACTCCAGAATCCTAGGAATAGAAAACACACGACAGGGAAGCGAGTTAGAATCGCACCAGTCAATTTAAGTACGCCAAACCCTATAGTAGATGGAAGAAGAGGACCTTTTCCTAGCCCTGATCATGGTATTCACAACCGAGGCAAGCAGCCCTTTTTCCATCAAGATGGAGGTTTCAACAGCCAGGCCGTCAAAGCCAGCGTTTGTAAATTTGAGTGGCGTAGGTGTCCCTAAGTGAGCAGATCTGGAACCCAGGGCAGGGTGTACTGATCTACTGCCAACTGCATGATGTCTGCGAACCACACTCTTCTTGGCCAACAGGGGGCCACCAGGATGGCTGGCACCCCTTCCTGAACTATCTTGCGCAGCACCCTGCCCAGCAGTGGAAATGGGGGAAACACATACAGGAGCTGGAACCTCGTCCAAGACATTGCCAAGGCATCCGTGGCCAAGGCCAGAGACAAAGACTGGAAGCTTGTGATTGTGACGGGATGCAAAACAGATCCACATCAGGCTGACCCCAGTGGTGGCACAGGGAGCGAAACACCCTGCCTCCACATTCTCCACCCCCGGGATGTACACAGCTGAGATGCAGGGAACATTCTCCTCCACCCAGGACAGTATCAGGGACACTTCCTTGAGGGCCCTCTTGCTCCGGGTCCCTCCCTGCTGATTGATGTAGTCAACCGCCGTCTGGTTGTCCGAGCGGACCTGAACAGCCTGACCCCTCAGGTGTGGGGTTGACTGAGCGAGAACCGACCTGATCGCCCTCAATTCCAGAATGTTTATAGGGGCATGGACCTCCTGAGGGCCCCACTGACCCTGGAACTTCAGGCACTTCCAGAATCCCCCCCAACCTATCAGACTGGCATCTGTGGTGACAGTCTCCCAGCAGGGGGCCAGAAAGGACCTGCCCCCCAGCAGGTTCCTTTGGTCCAGCCACCACGCTAAAGACCGCCTGACCAGAGCGAACAAGACAAACACCTGATCCAAGGACATAGGGTCCCGATCCCACACTGACAGGGGTGAAGCTGAAGAGGCCTCATGTGGAACTGAGCATATGGAACCGCCTCGAAGCAGGACACCATCAGGCCCACCAGCTGCATTCCCTGCCTGATGGATGGATGAGGACAACACAGCAGGAGCTGAGCTTTCTCTTGAAGGACTTCACCATGGAAGGAGACACGGAAGATTTGGGGTGATTGATCACCCAGCCAAATGACTCCAGTGTGGACACCACTCGCTGAGTGTCCAGCTCGGCCTGATGGAAGGACTGAGAAGTGATAAGCATGTCGTCCAGGTAGGGAAGAATGTGAATGCCCTGAGATCTCAGCAGGGCCATCAATCCTGCCAGCACCTTGGTGAATACCCTGGGAGCCGAGGTGAGACCGAAGGGCAAGGCCACAAATTGGTAGTGCTGATCCTCCAGAGCGAACCTGAGGAATCTCTGATGACCTGGAAAGATAGGTACGTGAAGGTAAGCATCCTTGATGTCTACAGAGGTCATGAAGTCCCCTGGGTGTAGGAAAGTCACAGCTGAGTGCAGAGTCTCCATGCGAAAGTGTCTGAATCGGA
Organism: Gastrophryne carolinensis; assembly: GCA_027917425.1. Taxonomy (NCBI): domain Eukaryota; kingdom Metazoa; phylum Chordata; class Amphibia; order Anura; family Microhylidae; genus Gastrophryne; species Gastrophryne carolinensis. The sequence goes on along the minus strand of CM051234.1, from coordinate 421,429,756 downwards.
CAAATTTGTTGAGAAGCTTTAAATCCAGGATAGGTCTGATGGACCCATCCTTTTTGGGAACAATGAAAAGATTGGAATAATAGCCTTTCCCCTTTCCTTCAAGGGCACCCGGCAGATGACACCTGGATCTAAAAGGCCTTGGACAGCCAGGGACAAACACTGAGCTGACAAGGGGTTTTGAGCTAACCGAGATTTGATGAATCTTGGGGGCGGCCAGGCTGCAAACTCTATCTTGTAACCGGAGGATACCACCTCCTGAATCCACCGGTCTGAGACATGACGCCTCCAGACACAAGCCAAGAGCCCTTCATGCCTGAGGGGGCTTGGGAGAGGACTTAAGCTTGGGACCCCAGGAGGAGCCAGGGCGGCCACGTCCTCTACCCCTGCCCCAAAAATCTCCACGGGCTCCAGCAAAGGAAGCTCCTCGTCCAATTCTGGAGCCCCTGAAGGAAGGAAAAAAGTCACCTGAACCCCGAAAGGACCGGGGCTGCCTTCTACGCTGAGGCAACTTACCTCCTTTAGCAAACAAGTCCAAATGTTCCCCAAAGAGGCGCAGCCCCTTGAAGAGAAACCCAGTGAGAGCCTTTTTGGCAGCGTTGTCTGCTGCCCACTGGCGCAGCCAGACCGAGCGGCGTATCACCACTAACAAGGCAGAAGCCCAGCCACACATTCCGATGGTATCATCCAAGGCAGAGAGAACAAATGCAACAAATTCCTCACAACGCAGAAGAGCTCTATACTCTTCACTACCAGCATCATCAGGGGCCCCATCTAAGAGACCCCTGAGCAGGCTTTTAATAGCAACAGCCGTAATAGCACAGAGGCACAGACCGGACAGAGCGCGGTCCCAACACAGGCAAAGGCATGGCAAGCCAGCTGATCAATGCGCCTGTCCTCCCCATCCCTTAGTGTAGTAGAGTCAGGGGAATGCATGACGGATGTGTTAGACAACCCCAGAACTGGAGAATCCACCTCGGGAGGACATGACCACCATTTAACCATTTAAGCAGTAAAGGGATACCGCTTATCCCAACTCTTTGGCACCCCGGGGAGCCGACTAGGCCGTTCCCACTCCTTGAGCTCCAGATTATTAAAATGAGCTTGTTCAGGAAACTCCAAGCGTGGTTTAACAGTATGAAACAGCTCCCCCTGCTGCCGCGGAGCCACGGCAGGAGGAGAGATACAGAGTACATCAAAAATGTGAGCCAAAAGTCTGTCAGTATCATCTGAAGGCCATGGGTCATGCCCAGAATCGGCACGCTCTAGGATGTTCCTCAGATGATTCTGAATCAGAAAACAATTCCCCCTCCTCTAGGGGGGTATAACCGGTAACATCAAAAAATTCCTCTGCCTCCATAGGATAGAGGGAAACACCAGGTGATAAATGCCACTTCTTGGCAGAAGCCTTACGTGGGCCAGAGCCAGCAATATGTCTCTCAATGCTGGCCACCCGAAAAGCCAAATCAGATTGAGACTCCCCACTGGTATGCACCTCACTGGGAGTCAAATGTAAGCGTGGGGGGGTAGGCGAAGCCCGAGGGGGTGCAGGCCCAGCCACCGGTAACCCAGACTGCAATGCAAGCGTCTGCTGGGCACAGGGAACACACACCCTGACATCATCATTTATAGGTGATACCCCACACGCCACACACAGCCCGGCTTGTCCCGAAGGAACCCCAAGCACATTATCCTGAGAAGCCTCCATATGGTGATTATTGTGGCACAATAGGCTCCAATAGCCCGCTAGGGAAGTGGGAGATATAAAATACAAGAGCCCTCCAATAGGGAGTTAACACTAAATAGAGGGGATAGGACCGGGAGAAACCACTAAAGTTTGACCGGCCTGCAAGACATAAGCAAAAAGATCCCGTAAGCAATGAGCAATACATATAAAAATAAATCAGCTCGCAGGGGCACTTACGGACCGCGATAGGGAGATGTCAGACACACGCAGCAGAAAGCTAAAATGGCGCCCGCATATACCTCGAGGGGCGGGCCACGGAGACAGTGATGCAGAACGCATCAGCTGCAAGGCCCGCGCCCACATGACAAGACCAGCCAATGATGGCGCAGCTGCGCCTGAGGTGATGTCGCCGCCGACCGCGGAGCAGAGTACAAGCGTGCGGGCGGCAGTGGCGGTAAAAGAAAACCAGTGCAACCAATTCAAAAAGGGATCATCCCATAAAACATATTCTATGTATATATGTAAAACATGCACCCCCCCCCCCCCCCCCCCGAGATCTACCAGGCAGAGCGAAAGGGAAACAAAGGCCAGCCTAAGGGAGCCAACTGCGGGAACAGGGGGCGAGAGGCATAAGATACGGGAGGGGCATCCCATAAGGCTCACCATGGGCCTGTACCGCCTACGTTTTGGTGGGGGACACTGCGGTTGGTGCAGCGCTCCTTAGCACCTAGCAGCGGTGCTGCCTACCTTCATCCGAACCAGAGCAGCCTAAGCTGGGAGGCAATAAAAGGAAACAGGTGGAAATAGTCCTACAGGGCCGCAGGCTAATAGCCCCGCTCACCTGCGAGTAGAGAGAGCCATCTTCTAGTCATCGCAGCCCAGACTGCAGAGAAGAACTGGGGGATTTGTGGGAGGTCCCTGGTATATAAGGGGCCGGGAGGAGCCACTTTTCTATCTCTGCAGTCCAGCGCCATCTACTGGAGTATATCCCAAGTGTAAGGAATATCTTCTGGAACAGGACGTGCTGTATACTTATCATCCTACCTGCATCTACTGCATGTTATGAGCCTTTAAACATCCAAGATGGCAGCTCATGGGACATCAGACAGCTTGCAAACAGGAAGTGCCTTCTAACTGTGCTGCTCTGCATTCTGGGATTGCTGACCTTTTCCTGACCCCAGCTCTGCTCTGTCTGAGCAAAGCACAGCTATTACCCCACCCCTTTGTACTTTATCCCGCTCTCCTCTTCTCAGTAAGTGTGTTGCAAGAAGTCAAGATGGCAGCGCCCGTATCCTAAAGTCCTGAACAGAGTTGCAGCCCAGTGGGGGAAAGAATAATAAGTAAGTGACTAAAAACTTAATATATATTAATTTAAGATGCTGGGGAATCATTTTATAAGGGTTTGGGCTTTTCAATAAATCATGGTGAAGAGCTTTATGCAGCAACATCAGAATGAATCAGCTGCATGACAGGTGAGGAAACATTGCTTTGATTTTACACATTGCTTGGACAATCCCTGTAAATACATCAGTATTTACAACAGGCAGTAGGCTACATACATTTGATTATGGAAAGTGAAAAACATGGCATGGAATCAGCAGCAGGTTAACGTTGTAGGGAAATTTTGGGTGCATTGTAGGATGGTAAGAAACCCCTTGAGGCAGGTGCTATCTGCCTAGGCATCATTCCAAGGCACTTTGGAGTCCTAATCCTGGGAAGTGGGTGGGTGAATCAGACCAGGTCATGTGCACTTGGCCAGTGCTAATCAGATGTAGTTCTGTTGTATCTAGATGTGGTTCTGTGTTGTATGAAAACATTTTTAGTGTCACTGTCCTACTTGTACTGTAAAAAATGGAATATATGCCAGCAATCAATGCTGTCTACATCCAGAATGTTTCAACAGCTAGGGTCCTAAACCATTGGTAGGCTCAGACCCGCAATTTTTATTGCAAGCAAGCACAAAGGTCTGTCGGACCTCTGACCACCTTACTTTAATGTTAATGGAAATACATGTCATCTTAACGTTTCACACTATCCAGTCTTATAAGTGTATAAGATACATTATAAGATACAACAAAGTGTTAATTAAAAATAGCAGGATAAGATATCACAAAGAAATGTTGTTAAAATGTATTATTATTAATAAATAATATGTTTTTATCAATTATTTATATAGCAAATATTACACATTAAACTACAGATTACACCTTTTTGGGTGGGAGTGGACATTAAATGGGGCCCTGACTTAGTTCATAGTAATCAGTATCCTGTCACAATCAGCCCTTGCATGCAAATGTGCAACTGAATTGGTTATAGTGAGAAAACTAAACAAGGTAACAGCCAAAAATAAATAGCTCCTACTTTCTGGACATTTGAGCACAAGTGAGTAAGGTGGGAACCTATGGTGGGGCCTCAATGTGACTGCGCCTGTAGTTATTCGCCTGGAAAACAGTTTACTCTAGTTTCTGACCTAAACTGGAACAAAACCCACACCCCAATGGTCCTGGAATCTATAGGATTCTAGGCTAGATTTCCTCCCCCAGGTCATCCAGAATAAAAAAATCAACGTCTTTCTCGGTCTAACGGTGCATTCGCGAGCAATGGCCGCATCCCCACTATCCCTTTAGCAGGGCGTGTGCCCACGCCAGGCATGGGAAGGTAGGATGCGCCCATCCATGTGCTGGGATCCACTCACCTTAGACGAGCTCTGACCACTTTAAAGGAGCACTATCGCAAAAAATGGGCCAATAATAAAAATCCATATAAATGTGCTGGATGGCGGGAGAAGGGGTCTCTTATACATCCGGCATCAAGAAATATCCATCCAGGCTTGTTTATCTTTCCTTTAACGGAAGTTCTGTCCCCCCTGATACGCTCAAACCTGTCACCCCTGGATTTTATTCCTACCAAGAGAAGAAAATCAGAAGCTTGATGGGAGTTTAATTCAGTTGGGGTTTATAAGCGACCCCTCCACTCATTAGCCAACGTGTTTATGTGCATTTTTAATACTACACAATTTCGCCATACACCTCCTTTAAAGCTATATCGCACACATTTAGAGTACAATGAAATAAGAAAATGGGCTCCTGTTCAGCCTAGATCCAAACCCAGCTCCAGCCAAAAGTTGACAGCAGAAGGAGACCATATGGTCCATCTAGTCTACCCTTTTACTCTTTCCACCTTCCAACCCTGATGACGCTGTTTCTGTTAAATTAACTTTCTGTCGTTGATGACCACCAATGGCATGATGCTAATTAAAAGCAAAATAATTTTACACTAGTTTCAATTCTGAAAATAATGAAATGAGCATGCTGGTTGAAGTTGGGCCTTAATTACGCATATGTATTACAATTGTGCTCTTGCCCATGGGAAGGGTAACAGGTGAGTAATTAACCACAAGGTCAGGCCACCTTAAAGTGGACCAACACCCAGGGGGGATCAGATCCCTCCTCGCGGGGCATCCAAAATCTCCCCACTGTGTGAAACCCCGCAGGACGCCCAGAAACCTTACCTTACCCCCGCTCCAACAGCGCATGCGCGAGCCGCATCTCACGCTTCTCTCTAGCAGGGCGCGCACCCGCACTGGCCGTTTGTGCATGGCCGGCGCGGGCGCGTTCCCTGTTAGAGGGAAGCGCGAGATGCGGCCTCCAGCATGCTCAGAGCCACTGTGGTTGTCCGTTGCTTGTCCGTACATACCACAGCGGCTCTGAGCAGTAAGGTGAGTTTTGTAGGGCGATCTGGGGGGTTTCACGCAGCGGGGTGCCCCGCGGAAGTGGACCAAAACCCAGGATAGTGAAAATCCTGGGTGTTAGTCCACTTTAAAGGTACAGTCCAGGCAACAGCAATAATAAGGCAGCAAGAAGTTCGCCTGATGCCTGTCCCATGTATCTCTCCTCCATTTCCTGCATTGCTGAGCAGTAGGGCTCCAAGGTTTGCCCCTTCTTTCAGTTTTATTCCTCCAGACTACTCAGTCCCTTGGAGGTCCAAATGCAAGCAAGCATGACAAACCACCGTTGACCCACAGCTGGCTCTGACCACAGCAATGCCATCTTGTTTACCTGTACTAAATACATACATCTATTATATGTGTATGTGGGTTTCAATGAGGAAAGTAAATAGTAAAAAAAAAAACACCCAAGACTAATTCTGCAATGTATCCTGCGGCAATGCAAACCTGTTTAACAGATCCTACCTGCTCATTATGCTGATTGTTGTCACACAGAACATCCACGGCAGCTTTCTACATTGTGTTTGCTTGCCATTCTTTGGTTGGAACATTGTTCTTTCTCTCCAGACTGCAGGTATTATTGTAAAGCTGTATTATTTATCCCTGAACATTTATAACAACCGAAGGTTACATTAGAGGATTTTATTTAAACATTTTAGGACTCATGTGTATTTGCTTTTCACACGTTTTAATTATCTACTATATATATAATTCTATTCTATATAATTCTATATAATTAACAAAAAAAATGCTTGGAAGCTATACAACATACATCAGCCATATACTAAATTGACTAAATGTAATGTTTGTACAATATCTTAGGATCTTGCGGAGCCAGCCCTGGTGCCAGGAAGGATCCTGCTCCACAGGGACACTAAACTGAATCTAACCTACCTCCTCACAACATAAATGTGACCCTACCTCTAGCTCTAGAAATTCTTGGTAAACAGATTAGAATTAGAGATGTATTGATACTACTTCTAAACTAATCCGTTTACCAAGATTTGCTAGAGCTACAGAATTAACAGATATTAGCACCCCTTTTTGCCTTTATTGACCTAATATCTGGGTGCCATGGGCAATGTTATATTTTATCAATACTGGAATCCACATAGAACAGTTCTGTTGGATTCATTTTTTAACAGATTTCCTCTACCTAAAGTTATGGTGGAATGGTACAAATTGCACAAATTTATAACTGACAGTAATAGTTTGCATACAATCTAACTACAAAATATATAGAAGCAATATTAATAGATGCTATAAATACTTACGAAAAGACATCCTCTCTCTAAGCCAGAGTGCCCCAATCCTCTCCGCAACAGGTCATGTTTTTCTCCACATAGGACCCTAGGTAAAGTAATTAGTGCTTCAGCAAATCTATAACGAAAGCAATGTGGAGATCCACAAAACATGAGCCGTTGGTGGCCCTGGAGGAGAGGGTTAGTGTTCATTGCTCTAAACTCTTCATTTTATTAGCTGCAGTTGAGGAACCAGTTTTCAGGACAACACTGGGGCTGAATCCCACCTACTGCAATACTACGTGCAACCAAACCTAAGGGCCTTATTTATCACGGGCTAGCGCCAGGTAGTGTCTGACGAGCGCCAGGTAGCGGCAGCTAACGGCGACTACCGACTCAAGTACGCCCGGCGGCGGTCACAATGACGCATTTATCAAGCAAAATGAGGCTAGCGCCGGCGAGAGCGACGGCTAACGCGGCATTCATCATGAAGCCGCCTGGACCGAACAGCGCCGCTGCAAATTCCCTCACAGCGCCAGGTATGAGCTGTCGCTCCCTGGCGATGTCCAATGCATTTCAATGGAGCAATCTATAATTAATCATAATTAATTGGTATTATTTTTTTTTTTTTTTTTTTTTTTAATGTCAAAAATTCGGAGACCACTTCTGCAATGTTAGGATTTATTTTTAAGTCAAAAAAAATTTTAAAAATAATTTGTGCAGAATTGATCTAACAGGTCTGATATTAATGTATTCATATTACAAAATGATTCTATAAACATGTATAATGTTACATTTAAAGAATATGGTTGTTTAGGGGTTAAAAACTAGTTAACACCCATCGCCGCCAGCGCTCTGGGGTTTAAACAAGGAATGGACAGCGACAGCACATTCGGAGCGTGATTTGTTAATGAATATGAAGCTAGCTGTTCGCTCTGGCCATTCGTTGTCAGGCGCTCACATACAACGCTGAACCTGTGAAACAGCGACCCCTAAGCCCGTATTCAACATTACCGCACACCGACTGAGTCGCTGTCATCAAGCAAACGCCGGCCAAGCACAGCGAATACTGGCTGGCACTGTAAAAATCACGCTACAGTCGCTCATCTGTCGCTACCTGGCGCTATTAATGAATCGGCCTCCCCATCCCAGATTAATGCAATTTGTGTTCATATACATGATGCCTCGCTTTACATTTCACAAGTTTTTATAAGTTATCATGATCAATTCTGAATGATAAGATACTAGGATAATACCCAAGGCCTTAATATATATCCTTATAGGCACTGAAACAAAACATTAGAAAACTGCTTGCCTTCCCAAGTTTTGGACAATAAAGATTCTACAATTTCTAATTGTGATAGGGGTTCTGGAACAGACTCAATACCCAAAATAACTATATACCTGTTGTAAACCAACAGAAAACTCAATCTATCCCCCACACAATAATTAATACAGATTTACATGAGACTTGGCAGTGATCACCAACTATTAAATATTAATAGTTATTTAATAGGTGGTGATCACTAACAAGTCTCATGTAAATCTGTATTAATTAATGTGTGGGGGATAGATGGAGTTTTCTGTTGGTTTACAACAGGTATATAGTTCTTTTGGGCACTGAAACAAAACACTAGCTTATCTCTACATCAGACGGGCAGGCTGATTCATTATTAGCGGCAGGTAGCGACAGATGAGCGTCTGTAGCAGGCATTTTCCGAGCGCCCGCTAGTAGTCGCAGTGCTCGGCCGTGAGTCGCGTGACTCAGTCGCTGTTCAGTAATGTTGAATACATTGTGAGGAGTCGCTATTTGACCAGTACAGTGCTGTATGGGAGCGCATGTTAGCGACTGCTCATAGCGACCGACTCACTCCATATTCAGCAAAAAAACAGCCTCCCAAATCTCTGGCGCTGAAAAATAGTTGTTTGAAGCCCAGAGCGCAGGAGGCGGTGTGTTTAAAGTGGACCAACACCCAGGATTTTGACTATCCTGGGTTTTGGTCCACTTTGGCGGGGCACCCCGATCGGGGGTGTCCCGCTCTCTGAAACCCCCCAGAAACCCCAAAAAACTCACCTCTCCCCGCTCCCACGTGACCGCGCCGCCCAATCCCCGCCGATGTCCAAGCGGGTGACAGCGGCGTCCAAGACAGCGCGTCCGCCGCCGCCTCCCGCGCGTCACTCTCGGCGTGCGCGTGCCACATCTAGAGGGGCGCGCGGGAGGCGGCGGCGGATCAGGTAAGGAGTTTGGGGTTTTTTGGGGGGTTTTACCCCGCGGGACATCCCGATCTCAGATGTCCCGCGGTGACTGAGGTGATCGGCCCGGGAATCTTATAGATTCCCGGGCCGATCACCCCTGGGTGTTGGTCCACTTTAGTTTTCAAGCATCTATCAAAGCGAAAACATATGGAATAACATTGTAACAACATTGTAACATAAACACTTTAATGCCAGACCTGTAATGTCATTTTTGAGGAAATATTTAAAAAATGAAAAAATTATGAAAAAACTGCTTTTTCAATGCCAGAAGAGGTCAAAGAATTATTTGTGATTTTTTTGAAAAAAAAAAAACAGTTTAAAGAGAAGAAAAGGATCGTCCATTGAAATGTATGGGAGAGCGACAGGTAGCGAGAGGTCATACCTGGCGCTGTGCAAGGCTGAACGCTGGCGCTGTTCGCTGAGGCTGTGAAAATGATGAATCAGATGCTACATTGCGCTATTCCAGACGCTAAACAGATTCTGCTTAATAAATGTGTAATTGCGTGCCGTGTCCGGCGTTGACCAGTCGCTATCTGTCGCTACCTCTCATTAACCAGGCGCTACCTGACGCTATCCCTTTCCTAAATTAGGGCCAAAGTGGTCACTTCCATCCTTGTGCTAATGAGGGCTGCAAGCTCAAAACATATCCACACTTGGATCTTCCTGAGCGCCCGAGGTAGCACAGGATATGAAAAGAAGCTATTTGCAAGGCTCTGCCCAATCACAGAGAATAATAGGTATAGCCTGCATGGTCTGTATGTCCTATAGTTCTAATTTTGTTTTATAAAATGTTTATCTATTGAAGGAAATTTAGCCAAAGTCCCTGCCAATACTCCCCTCTTAGTATGTAGAATTGACCCTACATCATCATTGCACATCTCCCTTTAACCCCAGATATGTACCATGGGAGTTTAAAAAGTTTGGTCCCTGGCCAGATCTTGCTTGTGTGCTGTGATATTACCTTGAGGAGACTGGGTGGAGTGCCCTAAAGGGGATAATGCATTGAACTCTCTGCTACAGCAATATGAGATGGCAGGCCATTGCGTAGGTGAGGCCACGGGCGTACATAGGTTTCACAGGGTCCCATAGCAAGACTCATAGTGCCCTCCCCCCAACATTAAAGTGGGTAAAAACCCACGAAACCCGGCCCTAGCGTTGAAAAGAATGTAGGGACTAGTGAGAGCCCTCCTTAAGCGCATCCTGATGTGTAAAATTCCTAGAATTGTCCACAGCATTATGTATTTCTTGGATCTTCCCAGGCAGTGTGCACAGCCTGAGGCAGCAGCCAGGGGGAGAAGCCAGAGATTCAATTAATTCAGCCTAGTTTGACATGCATTGATATGCAGAGCAATTAATGCTGACTAAAGCATAGCCTGTAAACGTGGCCTGGCAGATTTCAAATGATCTTGGGGGTTCACACACACATAGGCTTCCCAAATCAGGTTTGTCGTCATCAGAGTTTTAGGCAGTGCTGGCCTGGGTCATCAACAGTGGGGCCCAATAAGGTTCAGTCCTTTTCGAGGCGCTACCATAGTATGCAGTGTAGCTGCATTGTCTACGGGGAGCACCAGGGCCCAGAGTTGTAGGTTCCACACGGTGGAACTAAGATGTCAGCACCTTATTTCCCCAAGTGCTCTATACCTAGATTGTCGTGGGTAAATAATGCACTGGCATCTTAGTTTCACCCAGCAGAACCTACAGCTCTGGCCCCTGGTGCTCCCAGCAGACAGCACACCAACACTGCATACTAGGGTAGCGCTATTCCGGCGATTTTGCCACAGATGCTGCAAGGTGGGGGGAGACAGCTCGCATGGGGTCCCCTTTTCCCAATAGTCTGGTAGTAGCTGCTTCCCCTTGCTTCTATGGTATATACACCCCTGGCTGAGGCAATAACAGCATGGGCACTCGCAACAGCGGCAATGTCCCCAGGAGGTGGGACTTCTGGCTAAAACAGGTGGCATTAGCAGGGAGCAGAGTGATGCAGGAACATTGAAATTGTCGAAAAGGTATTCTTCATGGGGGAAACAATTCAGAGCATGCTATTTAAAAATGTGGGTTTTGGTCCGCTTTAAATTAGGGGCTTTTCAGTCTCTTTTAGCCAACTATATTAAGCCTAATATAGAATACCCCTAAATCGACTTGCGCCTCTGCACCAAGACAGAGAGGAATCATCCACAAAAAAGATCTGGTGCTTCATATCTTGCTAAAACCGTTATGGCAAATCGGATCTTTAATGTTGTCATTGTAGTTTATTTTTGAAGCAACATGATCTTCCTTAGATCCTACATCCATCCAAAGATAAAGAGAACATATAAACGTAAGGGGCTGACTAGATGGACTATGCAGTCTTCTGCCATCAACCTTCTATGTTTCTTTTTAATATATATTATTTCAAAATTAGACAAGTACAAAGAATACTCAGTGATATTGGAATTACATTAGGAGTAAGCTAATAAGGCAATACAAGAGATAAAAAAAAGCCTCCCCAAATCTATCAAAATACTAGTGTACAAAGCCATGGGAATACCCTACCAACTAAGGTGGGTGTAAAATGCAACAGAGAAAGAGCCCATTAAGGGAATTCCCAGAAATGCATCTTAACAGTAAATAGTTTAAAAAATGTATAAATGTATTAATTAAACGTAACACACCATGTGACATGTTAAAACCAAGGGGAGTACTGCGCTCCCCAACTCTCTGTGTAAGTAATGAAAAAGCAAAGCAGTAATAATATGAGGCCTCTACAAAAGGGTGGCCCAGTAAAGGCTGTGCATTCTCTTCAGCTATATAAAGTGGCAAGTACAACACAAATATTTAAAGCATAAAATGTGTGTCTTTTTGTCTGCAGACATAGATAGATGACAACAAGTGCACACGAGTGTAATTAATCCATGAACAGACAGCAATTGGAAACTTAAAGTGGACCAAAACCCACCACAATCGGCCTGGGCTGATTGATTGCCTCCCCCTGGGGCATCCAAAATCGTGATGCTCCGCTGTGTGAAACCCCCCAGGTCGGCCCATACACTTACCTTGTTTCCTGGTCCAACAGCGCAACCACAAGCCACGGCCACGTCTCCACTATCCCTCTAGCATGGCGCATCCCCGCACCAGGCGTTTGTGAATGGCTAGCGCAGGCACGCTCCCTGGGAGTGGGGGATGTTGCCGCCAGCATGCTCGGAGCCACTGGCCTTAGACGAAGGCTTAAACAGCACTCAAAGCACACTGATTGGACGAGCGGGTGTGCATGCACTGTAGGACCTGGAAGATCTGGGAGGGTTCACGCAGCGGGGCACCCCCGATCGGAGTGCCCCAGAAGAAAGGACCAAAACCCAGGATAACCAAAATCCTGGGTTTTGGTCCACTTTAAAAAGCCTTATTTATGAAGCGTCAGTGCCACACATTTTCAGGTTTTTGTCCTTAGCGGTACTCAGTTTGCTATTAAGGATACAAAAAAACAAGCTGCACCAATTGTGGCCGCCAGGTAGCATCTTATTTAACAATAGCCTCCAAAAGGTTGCGGCACCGGGTGCTCTGCTTGAAGCAGAGCCAGATGAAATCGCTTTAGGTCAAGATTCCATAGAGCTAAATGGGCAGAACTGGATTGACTGCACACGAAAAATACAGCGCCAATCTTTTCATGGAGGTAAAAATCCTAAATATGCAGTGCAGCACCGAAAAAATGGTGCTCACTGGCGCAGGGATAATCAGCAGTCAGGACCAACAGGTGCTGACACAGGCCACCCAATACCTAGTGCATCAAAGCAAATTAGTTAGCAATTAAATTAGTATCTGACTCTGTGACTTCTAACAACATTGTAGTCCACAGCCAGGCACCAGAAAAGACAAAAATGCTGGCACTATAGCCACCAGAAAGATGCTAAATGGTACACATCCTAAATAAGAATATTTTTGTGTGTCAACGGTGTCCTCAAGGTGCTGAGCTAATGTGGTATTTTTTACATTTTAAAAAATGTTAGCAAATGTGTTTTTTAGAAGCGTTTTTACTACTGTTGCTATTGGCAACCACACACCAAGATCTACATGAATAAAGAAGTGAGCCCTGTACACACAAAATACTACTGCTAGGCATGTGTAAGGTTGAGTGAGCTCACTCACCTCAGCAGCGGCCATAGCATAATTAAATATTATTTGAAAATCAATGGCCCAGAGTGGTCCAACACCACAAACACATTCCCTGGAAACTCCAATGAAGTGTACAAGGCTTTTTATTTTTTATTTTTGTAAATATGTATATATGTATTTTAGTTTTCAATGCCTGGCGTTCCCTTCCCCCCACTACCTCTTCTCATCATAGATTGCTGCTTCTTAGCCCAAGGACATGGAGATCTATGACATGTCAACTAGACTCACTTGAGTACCTAGATCCTGAAACAGTACGATTTTCTAATTATGGCACCACAAGCAAAAAATAAAAGTGAGATTGCTCTGTGGGAGTGAAGTGTGGCTTGCCTTTGGGCACTGGGCATGTTTAAGTGGATACAGTTCTTTCTAAAAATGCAGTTTTATGTTATGTGTCGCAACATCAAATAAGCATTTCTTTTGTCTGTAGCTACTTTATGTACTTATAACGGTTCAATTTTTATTGAAAAAGAGTAGAAAAGGTTTTTATCATGTTATCCAGAAAAACATTTTATTAAAACCATTTAGTGTCTAACTGAGCTCAGGAAATTGAAGTTTCTGGTACAGCTCGGGTTTCCTCTTCAGGTATGGTATATTGTAACGTACTGTAGAAGGAAATGGTGCAACTATATAAATCAATGTTATGCCATCACAGCATGTCATCACATGTCATTACAGTCTGGCAGAGCAGGAAAAGCTATGGAAACGTGACTTGACTGAGATCAAACCTGAAGGCTTGTCATTTCTTCAGTCTCCAGTAATCTTTCTACTACTGGTAGCAATGTATATTAATTGCCCTTCCACAAAAGTAGTGCCGTACATCTAAATTAATATTATGACATCATAGTGCTTCATCACAAGGATATGCAATTTACAATCCACAGAATAGACACAACCCATGGAGACCTAAATTAGGTCACCTCTGCCAGTCTGTTACTATTACTTCCACTTCATACCTAATCCTTTTAGTAGGGCAGACATAACATTCCCCCCAGATCATCTAAGACAGAAAATGCAGGATCCAACAGCTCATTTTTTTTTAGAACTGGATAGAATGACAGTCAACCAGTCAGGGAAACATTGGCTTTTTTGATCACTGTAAAGTAATATATTTTTACTTGATCCTAAGTAATCCTATCCCCAGCACGTGACCCAAAACAGCCTGTGTTTCTTTTTCTTTTACTAAAGTCTTTGCCCAATATTCATAAAAGCACAAACTGGATGCAGTATGATGTTCAAATGGCGGCTGTATGGCACCCTGACCATGCAGCTCTCCAGCAATTATTTATTCAGTTACTAGCTTGAGGTGCATGTGGCAGTTTAGCGTGTAGTGCTTTCAGGATTTATTGCGCTTACTATGATGACCCTCGGTGCTGGACTCTATGTAACTGAATCACCAGTTACACACGGTAATCAGGATAAATGGTTGCGTTTTCAGCACCCAAAAGTTAAAATGCATTAATGTCGTCAGCACTGTCTTTTGGATTTTTTTTTTCGGCCCCCAAAGGTTTTTATTTACTAGTACAAGTAAAAAAAAGTCAAACGGTAATCGAACATGTGTCATGTTGGCCACAAAACTGGGATCCTAAAAACAGAATAAAAAAACACCAAGCTGAACCTAGAAAATTGTCCGCCAACATCATGTTGGCTGAGTCCTAAATTGGTAAATATAGCAGTGTGCGCCCTTTACATGGCAGAACCATGTGGCACTAGTGGAGTTAGTAGAGACGCAGCTCAGCTGTTAAATACGGCATGCCTTGATGAACTATTGGCCGGCACAGTGATTTTTGCGCTGTTGGACTGGGAAGGGGTGAGGGTTATTATGGTCATTCTGGGGGTTTCACACAGAAGGGCATCCCAAAACGGAATGTTCCAGAGGAAAGGCCAGCGGCCTTTTTTAGCGAGAATTGAGGGGTCAGAAAGAAAAAAGAAGGGAGATATGCCACCTCACACATCTGAAATGCATAGGCATTAATATTAGAATTAGAGTTTGTATCCAAGGAATTTTTGGTGGTTGTCTTTGAGTACACTTCTCAATTATTCATTTATGAAGAAGCTGTTAACACTATCACTACTATTGCAGAGAACACATTTTAGCTTAAAATGTTATCTCCTTAGATCAAGAGGCTTGACATGCAAAACATGGGAATCGTTGATAGTCATTTGGGTTGGGAAAGATATTGAAAGTGTCATGAAAGGACATGATGAAGAGGGTACGATCAGATTGACGAATATGGTTCCATTTCCAGTGTAATGTTGATGTTAAGGACGTAGGCATGGAAGCAGGATAGGGGAAGGTAGTTAGGGAGAAGCCCAGGTGCAGCCGACCCTAGTATTCGTATTCAAGCCAATTAGGGGCTCATGCTGTAGAAAGGAAGGTCTTAAACTCGTAAGACTTGCAGAACATGTTCCAGCTGAGCAATGTGTGTCGGCGCTTTCACACCTTTATTATCAGGAACACCATTAGATCTTCTATTAGCTTAATGTCCCCTTTTCAAGGGAGAATGGTAGGTTTCCCCCCTGTGCGTTTGCATACTAAACTAGCTACTCCCAGCCAGAACCCTTTGATCTTCCCCCCAAAAGATGTGGAGGAGTGATCATTGAAATTTTCTACATCTCAAGCAAAGATGGGTGACTTCCAGAAATAACAGGTGATGCAGCCCTGTGATTGTTTCCCAGTGGCTTAGCAGCAGTTTTAAGGTAAGTTCTAACTGGCATCTGAGCTATGTAACTCAAGACCACCTGAATTTATGGGCAGCTTCCAATATAGTAACATTAAAGCAGATTTAGAAGCTTTTAGGTCATTCTCCTAGATGGAGATTGATGTGGCATGAATTGGTTCATCTACCTATAACAATTGTATATTTTCTATTTTAATGCCTAGACAGTGTCTTTCAATGTTTATAGATGCATAATTTTTTTTCAGCTTCACCATCTCTAAGGTTATATAGTATGTTACAGTGCATGTGGGGTTGATATAATTTTTTTTCCGTGTCGGAAGAGGAAGGCTTGTATGTGGATGCCACACATAAAACTCTTAATGCCTGCTGTCCTTGACAGACAATAGAACTTAATGTGGTGACAGCAAGGAATTCCTAAGCAAAATGAAAATGGTTTAGTTGCACCATTACTATTACACATCCAATCCACATCCATTAGAAAATGGAATCTCCATTTAAAACACAAAAATATACACTTTCAAAAATTCGATTGAAAGTGGACTTACTGTTTAAATGCAACAAAAATGCAAAAAATGCAACAAAAATATACAAAATATTATCACAGCATATCATTGCCTAGAAATAGCAATGATACGCATTTTCCCTTTTTACTTTTGAAGGATTATTCCTTGAAAGGTCGGTTTTCGTTTCCTTACACGTGCTTCTGGTCAATGTATTTTGCAGCTTGCTTTGAGCTTAGTTCTGCTGAGCAGGTGCAAACTACGAGTCCCATCAGCCCCTGCACACCAGGGAAGACATTGGTTCATGACTCAGCCACAGGGAAGGTTGTCGAAAGCCTTTCCCTCCCCCCTCCAGCAAATGAACGCTCTGCTTTTACCAGGGGCAATGTGCTGTGGCTGCAGATATCCTGCATTATGAATTCAGGTTTGAATTATGGATAAAGAGGGATGGAATACTTAGGCGAAGCTAGTTATAGGGGTGTGGGGGGGTGGGGTGAGCATGTATACTGGCGTTAGCTTCTATTTGCAGTCAAGATTTCTGAATGAGCAGAGTAATTAAAATGTAAAGGGAGAGAAAACAATAGCTAGACTGTAAGAGCTGGATACATACTATAACTACTGAAAATTAACCATGCTAGAAACTATGCACAATATCCCACAGAAATCATTGTCTGCCTACACTTGAATGTTACGGATTGATGTACTGATTTTTACTTCTGGGCATTTCTAAATGTTTATATATAATTTTCTTTGCAAATAATTGTGCCAACACAACCAATATTACTTATCTCCCTGATATTTAACTGCATGGTAAAAAATGCACACTAGCCACTATTCCTCTTTGTGACTAATAATCGTGCCTTACCTATGATCTTACTGTATATGGCTTACACTTTCCTGTTTCAGCACTCAGCAGTGTGCAGCGGAAATCTTTTACAGGGCCCATCAGAGGAAATCATTTCTGGGGCTCATCAGAGGAAATCATTCCTGGAGCTCACCAGAGGAAATAATTCCTGGGGCCCACTAAAGGAAATAATTCCTGGGGCTCACTATAGGAAATCAATCCTGGGGCTCACTATAGGAAATCAATCCTGGGGCTCACTATAGGAAATCAATCCTGGGGCTCACTATAGGAAATCAATCCTGGGGCTCACTATAGGAAATCATTCCTGAGGCTCACCAGAGGAAATAATTCCTGGGGCTCACCAGAGGAAATAATTCCTGGGGCTCACCAGAGGAAATAATTCCTGGGGCTCACCAGAGGAAATCATTCCTGGGGCTCACCAGAGGAAATAATTCCTGGGGCTCACCAGAGGAAATAATTCCAGGGGCTCACCAGAGGAAATAATTCCTGGGGCTCACCAGAGGAAATAATTCCTGGGGCTCACTATAGGAAATCATTCCTTGGGCTCACTATAGGAAATCATTCCTGGGGCTCACAAAAGGAAATCATTTCTTGGGCTCACTATAGGAAATCATTCCTGGGGCTCACTAAAGGAAATCATTCCTTGGGCTCACTAAAGGAAATCATTCCTTGGGCTCACTAAAGGAAATCATTCCTTGGGCTCACTATAGGAAATCATTCCTGGGGCTCACTATAGGAAATCATTCCTGGGGCTCACTATAGGAAATCATTCCTGGGGCTCACTATAGGAAATCATTCCTGGGGCTCACTATAGGAAATCATTCCTGGGGCTCACTATAGGAAATCATTCCTGGGGCTCACTATAGGAAATCAATCCTGGGGCTCACTATAGGAAATCATTCCTGGGGCTCACTATAGGAAATCAATCCTGGGGCTCACTAAAGGAAATCATTCCTTGGGCTCACTATAGGAAATCATTCCTGGGGCTCACTATAGGAAATCAATCCTGGGGCTCACTATAGGAAATCATTCCTGGGGCTCACCAGAGGAAATCATTCCTGGGGCTCACCAGAGGAAATCATTCCTTGGGCTCACTAAAGGAAATCATTCCTTGGGCTCACTATAGGAAATCATTCCTGGGGCTCACTATAGGAAATCAATCCTGGGGCTCACTATAGGAAATCAATCCTGGGGCTCACTATAGGAAATCATTCCTGGGGCTCACCAGAGGAAATAATTCCTGGGGCTCACCAGAGGAAATAATTCCTGGGGCTCACCAGAGGAAATCATTCCTGGGGCTCACCAGAGGAAATAATTCCTGGGGCTCACCAGAGGAAATAATTCCTGGGGCTCACTATAGGAAATCATTCCTGGGGCTCACTATAGGAAATCATTCCTGGGAATCACTATAGGAAATCATTCCTGGGGCTCACTATAGGAAATCATTCCTTGGGCTCACTAAAGGAAATCATTCCTTGGGCTCACTAAAGGAAATCATTCCTTGGGCTCACTAAAGGAAATCATTCCTTGGGCTCACTAAAGGAAATCATTCCTTGGGCTCACTAAAGGAAATTATTCCTTGGGCTCACTAAAGGAAATCATTCCTGGGGCTCACTATAGGAAATCATTCCTTGGGCTCACTATTGGAAATCATTCCTGGGGCTCACTAAAGGAAATCATTCCTGGGGCTCACTATAGGAAATCATTCCTTGGGCTCACTATAGGAAATCATTCCTGGGGCTCACTAAAGGAAATCATTCCTTGGGCTCACTAAAGGAAGTCATTCCTGGGGCTCACTATAGGAAATCATTCCTGGGGCTCACTATAGGAAATCATTCCTGGGGCTCACTATAGGAAATCATTCCTGGGGCTCACTAAAGGAAATCATTCCTTGGGCTCACTATAGGAAATCATTCCTGGGGCTCACTATAGGAAATCATTCCTGGGGCTCACTATAGGAAATCATTCCTGGGGCTCACTATAGGAAATCATTCCTGGGGCTCACTATAGGAAATCATTCCTGGGGCTCACTATAGGAAATCATTCCTGGGGCTCACTATAGGAAATCATTCCTGGGGCTCACTATAGGAAATCATTCCTGGGGCTCACTATAGGAAATCATTCCTGGGGCTCACTATAGGAAATCATTCCTGGGGCTCACTATAGGAAATCATTCCTGGGGCTCACTATAGGAAATCATTCCTGGGGCTCACTATAGGAAATCATTCCTGGGGCTCACTATAGGAAATCATTCCTGGAGCTCACTATAGGAAATGATTCCTTGGGCTCCGCAGAGGAAATGATTCCTTGGGCTCCACAGAGGAAATGATTCCTTGGGCTCCGCAGAGGAAATGATTCCTTGGGCTCCGCAGAGGAAATGATTCCTTAGGCTCCGCAGAGGAAATGATTCCTTGGGCTCCGCAGACGAAATGATTCCTTGGGCTCCGCAGACGAAATGATTCCTTGGGCTCCGCAGACGAAATGATTCCTTGGGCTCCGCAGACGAAATGATTCCTTGGGCTCCGCAGACGAAATGATTCCTTGGGCTCCGCAGACGAAATGATTCCTTGGCCTCCGCAGAGGAAATGATTCCTTGGCCTCCGCAGAGGAAATGATTCCTTGGCCTCCGCAGAGGAAATGATTCCTTGGCCTCCGCAGAGGAAATGATTCCTTGGCCTCCGCAGAGGAAATGATTCCTTGGCCTCCGCAGAGGAAATGATTCCTTGGCCTCCGCAGAGGAAATGATTCCTTGGCCTCCGCAGAGGAAATGATTCCTTGGCCTCCGCAGAGGAAATGATTCCTTGGCCTCCGCAGAGGAAATGATTCCTTGGCCTCCGCAGAGGAAATGATTCCTTGGCCTCCGCAGAGGAAATGATTCCTTGGCCTCCGCAGAGGAAATGATTCCTTGGCCTCCGCAGAGGAAATGATTCCTTGGCCTCCGCAGAGGAAATGATTCCTTGGCCTCCGCAGAGGAAATGATTCCTTGGGCTCTGCAGAGGAAATGATTCCTTGGGCTCTGCAGAGGAAATGATTCCTTGGGCTCCGCAGAGGAAATGATTCCTTGGGCTCCGCAGAGGAAATGATTCCTTGGGCTCCGCAGAGGAAATGATTCCTTGGGCTCCGCAGAGGAAATGATTCCTTGGGCTCCGCAGAGGAAATGATTCCTTGGGCTCCGCAGAGGAAATGATTCCTTGGGCTCCGCAGAGGAAATGATTCCTTGGGCTCCGCAGAGGAAATGATTCCTTGGGCTCCGCAGAGGAAATGATTCCTTGGGCTCCGCAGAGGAAATGATTCCTTGGGCTCCGCAGAGGAAATGATTCCTTGGGCTCCGCAGAGGAAATGATTCCTTGGGCTCCGCAGAGGAAATGATTCCCAGGGGCACACCAGAGGAAATGATTCCCAGGGGCACACCAGAGGAAATGATTCCCAGGGGCACACCAGAGGAAATGATTCCCAGGGGCACACCAGAGGAAATGATTCCCAGGGGCACACCAGAGGAAATGATTCCCAGGGGCACACCAGAGGAAATGATTCCCAGGGGCACACCAGAGGAAATGATTCCCAGGGGCACACCAGAGGAAATGATTCCCAGGGGCACACCAGAGGAAATGATTCCCAGGGGCACACCAGAGGAAATGATTCCCAGGGCCCACCAGAAATCATTAGAGGAAATCAATCTTGGGGCTCACCAGAGGAAATCATTTAGGTTTACCAGAGGAAATTATTCCTAGAGCTCGGGTAATAATTATTGGGGTCCACCAGAGGAAATTATTCCTAATTTATGGTGCTTACTAGAGGACATTATTCTAGGGGCCCACCAGAGGACATTATTCTTGGGGGCCCACCAGAGGAAATCAATCTTGGGGTTCACCAGAGGTAATCATACTTGGGTCCACCACAGGAAATTATTCCTGGGGCTCACCTGAGGAAATCATACTTGGGTTCACCACAGGAAATTATTCCTGGAGCTCACCAGAGGTAATAATTATTGGGGTCCACCAGAGGAAATCATTCCTAATTTATGGGTCTTACTAGAGGAAATAATTCTAGGGGCCCACCAAAGGACATATCTATTGGGGGCCCACCAGAGGGAATTCATTCCTGGGGCACAACAGAGTAAATCATTCTTGGGGTCCGCCAGAGGGAATCATCCCCCAGAGGGAATCATTATTGGGATCCACCAGAGGGAATCATTCTTGGGATCCACCAGAGGGAATCATTCTTGGGATCCACCAGAGGGAATCATTCTTGGGATCCACCAGAGGGAATCATTCCTACCAGAGGAAAAAATTATGTTGAAGGAAATCCTTGTTGGGGTCCACTAGAGGAGATCTTGTGGTCCATAGCAGTTAGTCATTTTTGGGGCCATGAGAGGGAATAATTCCTGTTTTACGGGCACCAATAAACTGATGTGCACAATGCAACAGCTTGCACCTGCAACTAAAATGCTTTTGATTTCTAGTTTTCAGTCTGATGACTACCCAAGGAAAAATGATGAGTATCACTTCATTGTAGGGGTGGGTTAGGATGACAGGAAACCTATACTCTTGCCAGGGCAAGCTCACCCTTGTTTCACTGACCTGTTCCTGCCTTGTAGCTTAGTATTTATTTTGGTTATTTTGGTGGGGTATCTTTGCATTTAACCCTTTAAGTGCCAACCTACCTGGAGTTTTTGTCACACTCTGTTGCCAGACCATTTTGCACTATTTTGCGCTCCCCATGTTCAAATGTGATTTTTGAAGGGATTTCCAGGGATTTCCCAGGAAAATGATATATTGTTTTTTTCAGCAGAGTCTGGGCTTTAACATGAAATGTCTTGTTTGTAATTTTTTAGGTGTATTCTCAATATTTTTGGGTGAAATATGTGCAAAAAAAAAAAAAGTTTGTAAGTTTGTCAATGAAATCTTATTGCGTGTGAAATCCCAATTTCTCCCGGTTACAGCGATACCACATATGTATTGGTAGACACCCTTTCCTGCCCAGGAGACTCCCCCAAACTGAAACAGCGCTTTAGGGGATTTTCAGATAAAATACAACTGTGCTACGCAATATGCGCACCTTGCAGTTTTTCCAGAAAAACAACCCTTTACATTTGAAATACCCCCAACAAACTATATATTCTCTGGAAGTACACACCTCAGGCTTTCTAGGCGTACCAGGCTTGTTGATGTGGCCATAGTTTTCTGGAAGTAATCCCTCAATGGATTCTTTGGTTGCAAAGAGTTTCCCTAAAAAAAGGATAAAAAAGCAGAATCAAAGCCACATTTTCCTAAAAAAAACTATATACAAACAAGAAAAAAACAAGTTTAATCTGAAAACGCAACATCCCCCGAACAGAACAATACCCAACATGCATAGCTACTGTGAAGGGAAGATTTGCCAAACACCCCAAAGTAAAGCATGTGCGTAACGGTAATTTTACTTGAAAATTTCAGCTCTGCAGACAAAGTGCGCACCTTGCGATTTTTCAACCAAAACAACCCTTGACATTTGGAATATCCCCCATAAACCATATATTCCCTGAAAGTACACATGTTAAGCTTTCTAAGCGTACCCAGCTTGTTGTAGTGGGCTCATCTTTCTGGAAGTAATCCCTCAAAGAATTCTTTGTTTGTGCAGGGTTTCCCTAAAAAATTTATAAAAAAGCTGAATATAAAACACCTTTTCCTAAAATATAAATATGCAAACCAGAAAAAACAAGCTAAGTCTGAAAGCGCAAGGTCCCCTGAACAGAACAATACCCAACATGCATAGGTACTATTAACCGTTTTAATTGCCAGCCTACTTGAGATTTTGTCACCCTCTGTTGACAGGCCATTTTTCCCCATTTTGCGTCATGTTTTGCGCCATGTTTTGCGCCATTTTTGCTGGAACTTTCAGGAAAATTATATATATATTTTTTTGCAGCAGAGTTTAGGCTTTAACATGAAATGTCTTGTCTGTAAATTTTTTTTTTTTTTTTTACAATATTATTAAGTAAAAATAATAAATAAATAAATAAAAAATTTTTTTAGAAAATTGACTCCTTTATTTTAAATAAAAAATGTCTTTTATTAAGGAAAATCATATTGCATGTGAAAGCCCCATTTCTACCGATTAGAACGGTACCACATATTTATCGGTAGCCCCCTGTTCCTGCCCAGGAGACCCCCCTAACTGAAACAAGTATTTTATAACATTCACAAAAAAAATACAACTACCATCCACACTACAAAGGGTTAAATCGAGAAAAAAAATGACATAGGGTCCCCCCTCCCAGGGGAGGGAGACCCCATTTTTTTTTTTTATTTTTAAGGGTTAAAAACCCTTAAAAATAAAAAAAAAATTGACGTGGGGTCCCCCTTACCCAAAGTAACCAGCCCGGGACCAGCTATGGGGGCTTGTAGGCACAGAGTGGGGGGGCCAGCTTTTGTGGCCCCCCCACCCTGCAGCCTATGAGCCCACATAGCCTATGTGGGCCCGGGCTCTTCTGCCCCCCCCTGGCCTTTGGGGAGGCAGGTAATGGGGGTGCCGGGGGTTAATGGCAAGCCACCCGCTAGCGCAGGTGGCTTGCCATCCCCCCAGCCTTGTGAACTGGTATAGGGGTCATGGACCCCTTACCAGTTCACAAGGGGTTAAAAGTAAATAATCACACAGACACACACTGAGAAAAAAATATTTTATTCATTTTTATTTTTTTTTTACACTATACTCACCTCCCATCCATCCTGGAGCACTCTGTCCCTCGGCGATCACTGGCTTCTGCTCACTTGCTAGAAGCCTTTTATAGCTGCTGGATGACAGAACACAAAGGGTTAATCAAAAAAAAAAATGACATAGGGTCCCCCCTCCCAGGGGAGGGGGACCCCATTTTTTTTTTATTTTTAAGGGTTAAAAACCCTTAAAAATCAAAAAAAAAATTGACGTGGGGTCCCCCTTACCCAAAGTAACCAGCCCGGGACCAGCTATGGGGGCTTGTAGGCACAGAGTGGGGGGGCCAGCTTTTGTGGCCCCCCCACCCTGCAGCCTACGAGCCCACATAGCTTATGTGGGCCCGGGCTCTTCTGCCCCCCCCTGGCCTTTGGGGAGGCAGGTAATGGGGGTGCCAGGGGTTAATGGCAAGCCACCCGCTGGCGCAGGTGGCTTGCCATCCCCCCAGCCTTGTGAACTGGTATAGGGGTCATGGACCCCTTACCAGTTCACAAGGGGTTAAAAGTAAAAAAATCACACAGACACAGAGAAAAAAAATCTTTATTTTTCTTTTTTTACACTATACTCACCTCCGATCCGACGTCCCTCGCCGCTGTTTGTCCCGCGCCGTGTCACTGACAGATGCCGGTAGTGATCGGCGCAGGGCGGGTGACAGGCGAGGGGGCTCCGATCGGAGCCTCCTCACCTGACATCCGCCCTGCTCCGATCACCACCGGCATCTGACAGATGCCGGAGCTCGGAGGGGGTATAGGAGGAGCGGGATGACGTCATCCCGCTCCTCCCACAATGGGCGGAGCTAAGCGGCGGCGGCCATCGCCGCCATTACAAGAGGTGAGGACCCGGAAGAGGGTCCTCACCTGAAGACTGCGCAGCCCAGGGGGGGGATCGGACCCCCCCCCTGGTGAAGAGGAGACCCGGACAGAAGGCTCGGGCGCGGAGGTGAGTAAATGACAGTTTGTTTTTTTTGTTTTTTTTACAGCGCCGATGTCAGCGCTGGAAACGGGGGGGGGGGGGGCGGCTGGTTTCGGGCCCCCCCCCTGAAGACGGAGGACGACGGGGGGGCGATCGGATGCCCCCCGCAGGAAGAGGGGACCCCAAGCTTCACGGGGATACTGGAGGTAAGTGTTTTTTTTTTTCTATTTTTTAACTGTTTGGGGGAAATTCCAGGCACGTAGTTTCTACGTGCTTGGCACTTAACGGTAGGAGAAGCAACCACGTAGAAACTACGTGCTTGGCATTTAAAGGGTTAAACATAGGAGCATCTTTGTGTTGTCCCTGTGGTAAAGACTTAAACCAGACCTTCAGCGTGATTTAATGAAAAGCCCAAACTCTTAAAAAACGGTTCCCCAGCATCTAAAATTAATATATTTTATGTTTTTAGTCACTAACTTATTATTCTTTCCCCCACTGGGCTGCAACTCTGTTCAGGAATTTAGGATACGGGCGCCGCCATCTTGACTCAGAAGCATCACACTTACTGAGGAGAGGAGAGTGAGATAAGGTACAGGGGGCGGGTTATAGCTGTGCTTTGCTCAGACAGAGCAGAGTTGGGGTCAAGTAACGGTCAGCAGTCCCAGAATGCAGAGCAGCACAGTCAGGAGGCACTTCCTGTTTGCAGGCTGCCTGATAAGATGGCGGCTTCCATAAGCCGCCATCTTGGATGTTTAAAGGCTCATAACATGCAGTAGATGCAGGTAGGATGATTTTTAATGTGGACAATCTGTATGTACAGGGTGGGGGAAACATACTCTTATTCAGAGTGAAGGTCCGCTTTAACTCAAAAGAGCCCTATCGCAA
Organism: Gastrophryne carolinensis; assembly: GCA_027917425.1. NCBI lineage: Eukaryota > Metazoa > Chordata > Amphibia > Anura > Microhylidae > Gastrophryne > Gastrophryne carolinensis. The sequence goes on along the minus strand of CM051234.1, from coordinate 421,404,172 downwards.
AATTCTTAAAAAAAAACATGCAATAATTCCAGGATACCAATACTCGTTTTCTTTGTGAATACTCATATGCTCAGAGTTGGGAGCTGTTAGAGCATAATGGGGCCTCATCATTCAGTGAATGGAAATCATGCACTTACATGCTGTCCTTTAGGTGGAGGCCATATATGCATAAATTTGCATCTAAGCAGGGCAATTACCACTCAATTAGATTTTAGATTGCTACGTCTGTCACAGTAACTGGCTAATATAAAAGAACAACTGGGGTTAGCACAAGCAGCCCAAAGAAAGCCTGCAATCTGCCAATTAAGGTGACACGTGTCTGTAAGCCTAGAAGGTCTATGAAAGGCATTCAACCAGCAAGGTTTTCCAACCAATAAGTTCGATTCACAACCCTCTAGCTTATATTTTGTTTTAGTGAATAAGGCCATTCGTCACACGTAATTGTACATACGTTCGCATGATTTAGACCCCTCATCAGGGCTGCTTCTCTTCTTTGCTGTGTAAGCCTGCAAGAGCATTGCATGTACATCTCTTGCAATGGACGACAGTTTTGCTTACGTGGCGTTTTTTGGGCATTTTTCAAAATACCTTGCTACGAAATTTGTCACTGTCCAGCGAGGTCCTAGTGGTTAACTCTGGAAATGAGCTGTTTTGTCCTTCATTTTTGCGTGTTTAGTCCATGGTCTGTACACATATGCTGGCTTTTATGCATATGCGAGCCTCTCATTTTTTGTGTTTTCCAGTGTTCTGTCCCTGGCATTCTAGTACTCCCTTATTGCTGTGGCAAGTGTCTTTTGCTCTTAAGTGCTTACCTCGGCCAAGACAGAACAGTGTCAGGCAAAGTTCGAGGCCAAAACAGAGCAGCCCCCCCACCCCCCCTGTCCCAATGTACCTGACACCCCAACTTCTTACCATGTCACATGCAGCAGGGATCTAGGGCAGCAGCAGTCCAGCTCCCCAGCAAGCTCCACTCCGCAGTCATCATGGCCGACCCTGGACCAGACACCCAGCCCCCCAGACAGCCATGTCCAGTCACCAGTAAGTCAGCAATATACACCCCAAAATCTGGCTCACCAACCATTGCTCTGATGTCCCCTATTCCCCCCAATACAAAGGGAGATGATCACAACTCCTATGTTGGCCACCACCTGAGCAGCAGGTTTAATGATACCCAATGTCTGTAGTGACTGGGGTGTTCGACCATTTTGATCAGCTCTATGGACGCAGGTCTCGAGCAACACCCAAAGTTGTCAAGTAGGACCTGTGGGATGCCATCACCAGGCAGGTTAATTGTGCCTGTCCAGAGGTAAAGGATGGGGATCAGGTCCAAAAAAAGTTTGCAGACCTGAGATATGAGGAAAAAAAATCAACAAAAGCAGACAAAGGTAACTGACTGTATGCTATTGGTGCTGTTGATGTGGGCCTTGACCTTTGCATGGCTACATCCTTTGTGTCTGTGTTTCAGCTTGCAAACCAGAGGCAGAATACCCCAAAATCCGGAGTTTACTGCTACAGAAGAAATGGTGTATGGCCTGTTGAACTCAGCAACACTCCAGGCCTTGTCGGGGACCATCGACATGTGTGCTGCTGCTGGTGGTAAGTTGTGGCCTTGTTTGAGTTGTTGTGTCAAGTTTGATGTCAGCCTCATTTTAATGGCCAAGTTCAGGCCACCAGCAGGGCCTAAATGTTCTGCCTGGCCCATGACACACAGGTTTGGCAACCAGCCAATCTTGGCAAAGTGCCACATGCCACCTCAAAGCCAAGTACTGGCCTTTAAATGCTTTTAATGTATATGCCCCACCTTGCTTACTTGTACAAGGTGGAACCAAATAGGGAAGCCATTGCTTAGCCAAACAAGGTATGGGGCTTTACTAAGCTTATGCCCAATACACATTGCAGGAATCACCCAGCAAAAAACATGGTCACCCAACCACAGAAACACACAAATACTGATGCTACATGAGCAAGGACTGCACCGATGGAAGACTTGCATCTGGTAAGTGTCATGTGGCCAAAGTGGGGACCCCTGGATCCTCATGCAGCCCTATTTTTGTGTACTGAAAACAGCAGCCAACTTATTTGCCTGGCCCTAAAGACACCCCCGCTACTGGCTGCCATACAGGATCTCTATGAGGATGATCCACAATATCTACCTCCACAACAACAGCAACTCCAGCACCCTCTGCAGCAGCATATGCCTCAACAGCTGCCACTGCAGCAGCATCTGCCTCAACAGCTGCCACTGCAGCAGCATCTGCCTCAACAGCTGCCACCCCCACTCCCTCTGCAGTGGCAGCTGGATCTACAAATCCATATGCAGCAGCAGCTTCCTCCACCACTCCCTCTGTAGCAGCAGCAGCTGAATCCATGAATCCATCTACAGCGGCAGCTCCCTCCAACACTCCCTCTGCAGCAGAAGCTGAATCCATCTACAGCGGCAGTTCCCTCCGCCACTCCCTCTGCAGCAGAAGATGGATCCACAGCTCCGGCATGACCAACAGCTGCAGCACGATGAGCCAGCCATCACCTTCATGGGAGAACTCCAAGGATTTCCAAACACCCACATCAAGCACAACACATGTGGAAAGGCCAACACAGCTCCAGCTGCAAGTGTCCCTAGCTGGGGAAGAGGACATGGCCTCAGGCACGGCCATTAAAACAAAACAAGCATAACTGATTTGATAATTCAGTTTAATCTCACTGAATACATCAAAAATGTGAAGCTTACAGAACCAAAAAAAAGGCCAAGGTTTGCCTGAAATCAAAATTTACATAGACAGAACACAAACATACGACTTGGGAAAAAAACAAAACAAACAAATGAACAAAAATAAAACACAAGGTGGGTCCGGACAGACTGCCCAGAGGCACACTGCATGCCCCGATATAGCTCTGCCGAAACATCCAGAAGAGCTGCAGAGTTGGACACATACCGATATAGTGGGACCTTCTCCAAGAGGTCAAAGTTGTGCAGCACCATGCACGCCACAATCATTTTGATGACTTTCTGGGGCTAGTACTGCAAGCCCCCTCCTAGTATCGTCCAGGCCACAGAACCGGGTCTTCAGCAAGCCAAAGGCCAGCTCCACCACTGCCCTTGTCTTGCTATAAGCCTGGTCTGAGGCCACAGAATAGGTTCATAAGCCACGGAAGAAGGGGTAGGCAGAATCATCAACAAAAATAAGATATGAATTAGGCACATACATCATAAACACATTATCACCTGGAAAAAAACAATAGAAATGGAATGGGGGAGACAGGGGATGCATCCACAAATAAACAAGTTCAAAATGAGAAGTAGACAACAAGACAGCTCGCCAGGCTCAAATTGTGCATACAGGCTGGTATTTCCCAGTATGTTGGCATCATGGATGGAGCCTGGAAAGCCAGCCATAACGCTCAGGAACCGTAGGTCAGGACCCACCACACACTGCACATTGATGGAATGGCCCATCTTACAGTTCCTGCACAAAAGAGACAAAGCACACAGGTCAAGAGCAGAGAACATAAAAGCACACCCAAGGGACAACCACTGGTAAGACTGCCTTCTTTGGGTGAGTAAAAAAAGGGACTTGGCAGATTGTGTACGGTGGGAGGCCATAACTTGTGTGAGCAAAAGGAAAATGAACTGCTCATTAACATTAGCTTACTTTAGAGGGGAGCAGCTACAGGGAACACGGGGCAACTAGTTGAAAGGGGAGATTGAAGTTTGCTTTACAGGAGGCAATACAATGCAAGGGCCAACACACACTAAATATGGGGAAGCTATATAAAAATTGGATGTCACAACAAAGCATGGAATTAAGGATGCAATGGCAAACCAAACACATACCTAAAAAGATATTCATCAGCAACCGGTGGCACCAGCACAAAGTGCGTTCAATCAATCACACCCATGACGTCGGGCATATCAGCCAGCTCGTAAAAGCCCAGCTTAAGTGCATTCCAGGTTAACATGGTGTCAGGGAAACATATATAATTGTCAACCAAGGTAGCCATGCCATCAAGAAATTTATTGCGAGTGCGGCTGAGCGTAGGCTGTGACATGCCCACAGGTAGGGTGCCCAGCCTCTGGAACAAGCCACTTTCCAAAAATTGAAGGCAGCCAACCAATTTGGTTATGCCCGCAATTGCATGCCCCTTGCTTGTGGCAGGGGCCAACCATGGCCGCAACTCACAAAACAGTTTCTCAAGGAAAACATGGTTAAGTCGGGTCAGCTCGAATAGCTCAACATCATGCATGTGATCAACATCCACACTCAGCCGATACAATCAAAGCTCCATCAAGGTACATGCACAGCAGAACATGACGCTGCGGGCGCATGTACTCTGCCAGAACTTCATCGGAGGGCTCCATCACCAAACATTCCCGTGCACCACTGCACTCCTGCCAAGAAAATGAGCCCGTCATTGGAGCGTAAAAAAATCTAGTTTTATTGGAAGGGCAAATCAAAACTAACCAGGCCTGCGAATCATGTGCAAGCCCATACTAATCACGTGTTATATGTTAATACGCAAAAACAACACGGAAAACACGCAGTAGACTTCCGCGCGTAAAGGCTAAAACGCACTTATTCAAACACAAATATGTCCCAAACAGGCCAGAAAATACAGACATAATATGCTTTTGTATGCATTTTGATACATAGGTGCGTTAAAGAAAGGCTGTGAATTGCCCTTAATATAATTTGTAAATAAAGGCAAGGGGATCTGCACAATACCCTTTAATCATTAAAGGTGCCACTCCCAAAGCTACATAAAGCTCACCTCAAGAACACAGAATCATAGAGGGAGGCACTCAAAAAATCTATCAAAAAAATATATTTTATTCCATATAACTAAATCAATCACTACATATAACCACTACACAATTAAAATCCCTTAAAAAACACATATTGAGACAATACATATAAGACAAACAAACATGGAAGGCGATGGGGAGAGCACTGGCATGCACAAATATCAATCAGCATCTATATATAAAAACACATAAACACAAGTGATCTAATCAGTGCAAATAACAATGTGCAAATCCTACCTATGATCTGGATCCTATATCAAATAACTATAACGTGCAAAGTGCAACCAATCAATAGATACACTTTGCACTTTATAGTTATTTGATATAGGATCCGGATTATAAGTAGGATTTGCACATTGTTATTTGCACTGATTAGATCACTTGTGTTTATGTGTTTTTATATATAGATGCTGATTGATATTTGTGCATGCCAGTGCTCTCCCCATCGCCTACACACTTCCATGTTGGTTTGTCTTATATGTATTGTCTCATTATGTGTTTTTTTAAGGGATTTTAATTGTGTAGTGGTTATGTGTAGTGATTAATTTAGTGATATGGAATAAAATATATTTTTTTGAGTGCCTCCCCCGATGATTCTGTGTTCTTAATATAATTTGTGTCTGGTATGCACCATTTGGTCCTGTGGACAAGCATGTCTACTATAAAAATCCATATTAAGCTCTTGTTCACACCTGCTGGTACTGCATGTGTTTCTACATTTGCGGCAGACATAACGGTACCGCCAAAAAAGTTTATCTATGGCACCTCTATGGCCCCTTTCACACCTCTCCAGTGCAGCAGAGAAAACGTGGCCGCAAAAGGCCCAGCTTGTTGCGTCCTGGCCGCAAACACACCACATTAAAAAGGAGTTGTTTAGAACGCAGACGCGAACAAAACGCGAACACAAAACTAAATTCCTGCTGCAAAACAATTCCACTTTTTCTAGGTGCTTTTCTCCTGAGCCAGCTTGTGAGAAACAGCAGCATTAGCTACTTTAACATCAACCCATGATTGGTAAAAGCATCTACACACATGAGACGATTGCAATAGCAATACATTGTTATTCTGACAATACTTTGTTATAGCCTTTCTCAGTCCCCAAAATGAATTCACTTGGAGGGGAATGCATGGATAAGTCATCCTCTGCTGCTTAAAACTCCAAGCAGAAGTGAGGGAGTTCAGTAGGTCATATAAAGAAATATAAAGCAGGCTGGAAGCAGCCCTTCACATTCAGCACTGAGAGAGCAGAAAACAGGCTGATTTACCTGGAATGTCCCTTTACATCTCCTGTCCAGGCAATAACATTCTAGTCTATACTCACCTTTTCCCATCACAGCTCCTCTGTGCAGCACAGACATCTTCACTTACCAATGAATGAGAACAAGCAATTCCCTCCTCCATTGCTGGGAAGAGATGGTGGCGTCCATCAATATGGCTTTACATGCCCTAACACAACTACTCCATTTATTGCAGTGTGCCGAGGTCAGGTGTGCTGAAGACTGAATCTGCTTTGGGATGACTCCTGCACTGCAATAACTGGAGTAAGCTTGTGGGCTCGTAAACAAGACTCCATGGATGCCTGAAGATGGAATCACTGGCTCCAGGTGAGTATAGACTTTTTGTTTCTGATTGTTCTAAACAAGTGCCCTAGATTGAAAGAACATGAAATGATTGTTTCTAAACTTCATATGAACGTTACATTAATTGCATACAATATTAGTAAGAGATTATTTTTTATGCTGGAGTCGGTACATTTTTACTGACTCCAGTCAAAACTAGCTCCGGCTCCACACCCTGGATTTGAGGAGAGCTCTAACATGCATTGTTGGATAGTGGAAGCGATGAGCAGAGCCAGTAACCTAGGGACTTCACACAGCAGGGCATCACAAATTGGTTGTTGGATTTGTTCCTTTCTTTTTGTGCAAGTGCAAATAATAGTCCTTAATAGGTCGCCAGCCCCCTTATACTCTACATCTAATTTTAACCTTCCTAGTGTTTTTAACTGTAGGATGGGGGTCTGGTCTCGCACCTGCTATCGCTCTGCCGACCCTGGAACTGGGTGCCGCAATTAGGTGTAAGGAGGTTTATGAGAGAGTCAAGGCACCCATGAATTTGGCCTTTTGTACTGCACACACACCAGCCTATGGCTGGAATGTGGAAGTGTGGTCCCTGGCTTCAGATGTTGGGGCTGTGGAAGAGCGAACACCACTGTGGGCCGGGGAGATATGTGGGAGATATGTGTCCCTCTGGCAGCCCTGGTCTGAGGTCTGTAGGAAAAGTTTAAAAAAGAGCCTACAGAGATAGTGATCATTCTAATTTACAGCAACCCTCCAAATAGACCAGGTAGATTCAGAAGCTCAGCCTTAAGCACACAACACTTATTCTGTGTTCTTCATTTTCTTTCCTAGAAATGTCGAATATATCTAACCTTATTGAAGTGGAAATAAAATTTGTCCCAGGGCCAGATGTGGATAAAAACTTGACTGCACTTGGTGCCAAGCTGCTTAAAGAAATAACTTTTAGGGACTCTTACTATGATAGCCCAGATCTGCACCTCACACTTTCTGACTGCTGGCTACGTAAGAGGGAAGATACTTGGGAGCTCAAGCATCCACCTCAGCAAGTACACAGAGGCCTCACTGGGGCATTCACACAATATGTAGAGCTTACTCAAGAAGATGACATTCTTAACAAAGTTAGTGAAATATTGGGAGTGCCATGTCCCTCCAGCATTGAAGAATTCAATCTTGAAGAGTTTGCAAGCTTTGTAACCTGTAGGCGCAAATTCCAGCTGCCCCTTGAGGAGAACTCAAGCACTGAAATTGTGGTTGACTTGGATGAAGCTGATTTTGGTTTTGCAGTAGGAGAAGTAGAAGTGCTTGTTGAAACCCAGGAGGAGGTGCAGAATGCCTGTCAGAAGGTGGAGGAGATCTGCAGAAAGTTGGGTAAGCGCATCACCTTTTCACCGCAACACAATATAAAGAAAATTGGGCTTGTACTCATACAAAACATTTTTGAGGCTCCTAGAAATTCATTTTAGAGATCAGCTGATTTTCTGTAACAGGAAAAGACTGCCATGCTTTCCTATGGGGCTGCACTGTGCATGTAGAACACCACGCCACAGAAAAGCAATTTAGAAGATGTACATAGGCATTTGGCAATGGTGGGGCAATCACAATCACCCCCACAAAGGTCGTTCATGCTGTGATTTTATGCCAGAAGTGCTTGTGACTACACTCCGGTCAGTGGTCTTTTATCGTACTAAAGCAGGACAGAACAGTATTGGGGGACGCAATGTCAGATTGCACAGAAGCACTCTTACCTAGCGTTGTAGTGGGTGCTGTGGCCGGCGGTGGCGCCGCAAACACACAAGAAAGACGATCAGCCAGCACTCCAAAAGATATTGTATTCAAATTGAATACAATATCTTTTGGAGTGCTGGCTGATCGTCTTTCTTGAGTATTGGGGGACGAATGTTTTTGAAGGCCTGGAGTCTAAATAAACGATTAACTTCCCCCGGAGTTGGGATTCCACAGTGTGTGAAACCGCACTGATTGCTGGCAAACACCTTTCTGGCAATCCCACGCTGCAGCCGCATTTTAGGCCTTATAACCGAGGCGCGCTCCTGCACCCAGCAATATAGATAGGTGGGATTATACTGCAGACTGCAGGGAGAATGGGAATGTTTCCCTTTTTCTATGCCGTAGCTCTGTGTAAATAGAGCTGCATGTCATGCATTAATATGCAGGGCATACAGCGCAGATTGGACGAGAACCCGCGCATGCACTGTGGGACCAGTGAAAGGTGAGTTTTGAGGGAGATTTGGGGGTTTCACATAGTGAGGCATCCCAAATTTGGATGCCCCAGGGACAAGGACCACTTAAGAAGAGCTGATAAAAAGGGTAGTTGGCATCGGCTTGGTATTCTTGCAAGGGTACACATTTTATAGGGACACCTCTGGAAAAGCACCAAACTAATGCTGACAAGCATAGGAATTAGTATTACTCATTTCATTTTCTTTTTTTGTCGCTTCCTGTTTCCTCTGTGCAGCCATACATGTAATTTTAGAAGAAAAGGGAACCATAGAATAATCTATGGTTATGTCCAGCACAAGTAAATTAATCAACAATCTTAATCATACGTGCAAAATTGGTGATGGGCCCTGATGCACGAAGTGTTTGAAGTGTGTTGCATGACACATTGTGGTGATCAGGTATTTTGAAAAGAAAGAAATATTTTGGACTGCCTTTTTACAAATTTATATGATTAAGATTGTTGATTAATTTACTTGCGCTGAGCATGACCATAGATTATTCTATGATTCCCTTTTCTTCTAGAATATTAACCATTTGTTGACACAGGTTTTTTTTAGCACTTGTGCATGTTTCAATTACACTTGCCATAATTTACTAGCGCAATTGTGCATGATCTCTATTGGTATGATCATACCATACATGTAATTTTGTCTGTTAATATGGAGTGGGGAGCCAACTTCAGGCTACATTTTCTGATGGCATAGAATCAGTCCATGAATTTCTCTAAACTACCAAAGCAGAGAGAGAGGGTCCCTTGGTGAATTGACCACTGCCCCAACACTTCAGCCAGGCCTTGATTTATGTTACCAACATGGTGATTCTTGGCTGTCCTATTTTATAGTCCAGTAACAGCGATGCTTTATTTCTGTTTCAGGGGTTTTCCAGGAATCAGCAGTGCAAGGAAAGGTGTCAACGTTCCTTAAACTGAATCGTGCTGAACACTACAAGCAGCTGATTGAGGCTCATGTCATCTGACCGTTCCATGTTCACTCCAGAATCTACATGAAGACCTCATAAGTTCTAAAAAATAACTAAAAATTGGTCAGGGGTATTCATTATATGATGTCCTTTACAAAAGCTTCACGGCCATCGTCTAAAGGCACCAGTAGGACTAAAAATGTCTTAAAAAGCTTTGGGTTAAATAAAGGTACTGTATAAGCTCTAGCAGCAAATGTGGCAGAATATTTAAAAAAAATTTAGAACAATGCTATACCTTGTACTGTCTAGGTAAATTATGCCTGTCTGAGGAAGGCCTCTAGTGTCTTGAAAACACATTATTTTTACTCTAATTAATTAGGGTATTACTGTTATTTATACAAACAAGTTTAACTCCTTCCTTTAAGGCTATTTTGTACCCCTCACTTACCCCACATTCTAGGCAACGCTTGCATAGAAAACACAATGATCATCTCTAACCCGCGTGCTGAGAAGGTGGGTCATTTGACAGCTAGCACAGATGCTGCTCCATTCTGTGCCCTCCATATGGGAGCTGTGACGTTATCTGACAGCAATGTAGGTACCATTAAAATAAAGAAAATGTGAGTGACAGTTGTTGATGCAACAGGTTTCCTGAAACAGCCTCCAGCTGCCCTCTGGGCATTTGTGTGGGCAGGTCACATGACAACCAACACATTACAGGATTCTGGACATTTGGGCTTATGCCTCTTGGGTCATCTTTCCTACTGGCAGGTTTCATCCACCACAGCGTGTGCTATGCTTTCTATACAACCATCAGAGAAAGAGCTGTTGGGAAGAGGTGAGTGTCTCCTCACTCAAGGGAACAGGAGAGGGATAAGCTCAATGTGGTCCTACACACTCCCTGGAAACATTATGCCAGGGGGAGCCTGACTGTGGCTCTCTAACCCACCCCTCCTACTGCTCAAAAGCCTTTACTTAAAGGGCTCATCAAAAGTGTCAAGAGAATCTTGGTCCACTGCCTCCACGCTGCATGCCCCCACCAGTAGACCACCAGATCTTCCAGTGGTGCCAAGGGGGTTGAGATGTAGAGTAAAATGTTTTGCAGAATACCACTTGACTGCTGTGGGAACCTGGAAAAAGGCAACAACATGGAGCTTTCTGCGGCACATCCCAAATTGGGATGCCCACTAGAAAACCTAGACCCTAGACAGTGGACCAAGGGTCTGTTTAAAATTTCGGTGCACTAAGAGATACTCACTCAACTTTTTCCTGCAGAGCTACATCCAATGGTGGAACCTAAAAAAGGCTGCACACTACGGAACTGTATCTCCATCATTGGTAGAGGTGCAGCTGGCTCATTTTAGTGTTGCTGTTGCCAGGTCCTCTATTGGAGGGAGCTCTGCATTAAAAAAAAAAGATTGCCAGTGGTAGGAGGGGGTAGGTTAGGGTCTCACAAACCAGAAACTTGATACGCAGAAAAAAGGTCTGCTTTAAGAAAAAAAGAGGGACAAAGTTTCATTTTCAATGTTTTTCAAAACTTCTGTTTTTTTTAAAAGTGTGAGTATGTGCAAGTGGTATATCTGACATCACGCTGGAAAGGCTAAAGTGTTCTATAACTCTCCCAGCTCTGTGATTAGAAAGTAAGAGAAAATGGTTCATCTCTTCCTCCCTGATCTCATGTACACCACCAGTTAATGGAAGAAAGATAAAGGTGAGCGGGGCAAACCTGACACATCTAGATTTTATTGGTGGTAGTTTTATTCATTTGGAGAGTATAAGTGACCCCTCCTCTCATTAGCCGACATACGGATATTTAATATTACATAATTTTGCGATACACCTCCTTTAACACCCCTCCCTGATCATCGTTGCCTTGTCCTAAAGAATAGCTGCAAATCTGTACCAAGAAGCAATGAGCAGGAAGGGTCACTACTGCCACAAACCATCAGCTTTGCAGTCATGCTGATGGTGTACATGAGATCGGGGAGGAAAAGATGCACCAGGATATTTCTTGATGCCTGGTGTATAAGTGACCTCTCCTCCTGCCATCCAGCATATTTATATGGATCTTCATCCTTGCATCATTTTTTCACTATAGTCTTCCTTTAAAGTGGAACAAAATCAGGGATTTTTTTTACTTGCCTGAGTTTTGTTCCATGCCCCCGGGGTATCATGAATTGGAATGCCCCACTGTGTGAAACCTCCCAGATCGGCACATTCAGACTCATCTCATCTTGGTCCAGTGGCACCAGCGCGGGCTCTCGCCCAATCGGAGCCGCCTGCTGAAGTAATGTTATTCAGCGAGAAGCTCTGATTGTTGTGAATGGGGATTGAGAGCAGCCGCTCCACTGTTGGACCTGGGAAAGGTGAGTGATTACCGGCGTTCTGAGGGGGGGGGGGTCACACAGTGGGGCATATCAATTTGGTATGCCCTAGGGGAAGGCCAGCGGGACCCAGTGGGTTTTGTTCCGCTTTAAATATACCTAAACGAAAACTCAATTTTTGTCAGGTTTTTGGATTTCTGCCTAATTTTTTCTTTTGGAATGTAAAATAAACATTTGTGCTAGGATTGCGCCATGTTTCATTTATTTCTGTCGTTCTGTGTTGCTAAAGTGGTGGTGGTTTTCATGACCTTTAGTCTAGCTGCTTACTACAAATCCCAGAATCCTTCCACTGACGAGTAAGCTCTCCCACCACAAAGCAAAAATGAGGAAAAATCAGGCAGAAGTAATGAGGTGAGAACACTGTCAGTGCCCCTTAGCTACTGAAACACAAGACTGTGATCCTCTCATCTGAAGAGGCTGAATTAAAGCCGGAGAGGCTGCATACCAAACACATTTGTTGTCAGAAAAAAGTTAATTACAGCCTGAGGCTAGAGATCTCATGTTGCTGGGCCATTTTAAGCATTTTGCGCTATATAGTTTATATAACTATAAATTATATATTTTTACAGCATAGTTTGAGCTTTAACATGAAACGCCCCATTTGTAATTTTCTCATTTTTCAATATTTTGGGTGAAATAACAGAAAATTGTTTTCTCACAAAAACCATATTGCTTGTAAAAACTCCATTCCTCCCGATTACAAAGGTACCACATATGTATCAGTAGACAATTGTTCCTGCCCAGTTAACTTGCAATAACTATTAAAGGTTAAATAAAATGTTGCAGCCCCCCCTCCCTTCAGCAAAACCAGCCTAGACATCAGCTATGTGGGCTGGTAGACCAGGGCTCAGAGGCTGAGCGGCCAGCCCCGGCTCTAAAGGCTACCAGCCCACTTAGGCACCGGGTTGGGCATGCAGGTAATATGGGAGAGGGTTTTGGCAAGTCCTCTTGCTGGCAGGTGACCTGCCGTCCCCTCCTGCCTTTTGATTTGCTATAAGGGTCTCAAGGACCCATTACCAGAATTGGTATTATAAGTATACAGTAGGTCCTGCTCCAGATAGTTTACTTACACTTGGGTTATCCTCCGCCAGATGGCGCTGCACTGCAGAGACATGTAAAACAGGCTCCTCCCGGCCCCTCAAATACCCGGGGACCTCCCACAAATCCCCAGCATTGAAAAGCAGTGAAGAAGAAGCCGGGAGAATTTAACCACCCAAAAACTGGTAACTATAACAATTACAACAATTACCATACAGGGGATCCAGAATAATGCAAAAACCAGGGTGGGGTGGAGCAGGACGTACTGTATACTTATAATACCAATTCTACAGGTGAGTATTTCACAGAATTGTATTATTCTTAGTATACAGTACGCCCTGCTCCAGATAGATTACTTACACTTGGGACATCCAATAGCAGTGTCCATAAAGTAGGGTGGGATCCCCAATAAAAAAGGTAACAGCAGACAGTTTAAACCACTGCCGCCTGCAAAACCTTGCGGCCAAAAACAGCATCAGCTGAGGCCTTAACATCAACTTTGAAAAAACTTTGAAAAGGTATGAACAGAAGACCAAGTAGTGGCCTTGCAAACTTGTTCAACAGAAGCCTGGTGCTGAAAGGCCCAAGAGGCACCAATAGCACGAGTAGAATGAGCAATAAGGCGAAGGGAGGATTCTTCCCCTTAGCAGAGCAGGCCTGAATCACAGCCTGACGAATCCACTTGCTGATAGTAGACTTGGCAGGAGCCAAACCCTTCCTAGGACCAGAAGGGACCACAAAAAGAGCATCAGTTTTCCTGAAAGGTGAAGTAGCCACCAGATAGTACTTCAGACACCTAACCACATCCAAAGAGTGCAAAACTCTCTCCTTAGCATTGCTAGGATTAGGGCACAAAGAAGGAAGAACAATATCCTGATTCAAATGAAAGGCAGACACTACCTTAGGCAGAAAATCAGTTTTGAAACGAAACATCACCTTGTCCTGGTGCCTCTCATAGTAGGGGGGCTGAATGGACAGCGCCACCAACTCAGACACACGCCTGACAGAAGTGATAGATACCAGAAACACAACCTTGAGCGTAAGAATGGCCAAGGCAGCATCCTGCACAGATTCAAAGGGAGCACCCTGCAAGGCAGGCAAGATCAAGTCCAAATCTCAAAACAGGGACCATAGGTTGTCGTGGGGAACGTACATGAGTAACCCCCTAAAAGCAGTCTTAATCAAGGAATGCTGAACAAAAAACTTCTGAAAGAAGACAGACAGGGTAGAAACCTGACCCTTCAAGGTACTGAGTTAGAGACCCGACTCCAACACATGCAGTAAAAACTCCAGAACCCGGGGAACTGAGAACACCCAACAGGGAAGAGACCAAGACTCAACCAGTCAATGTAGGTACGCCATACCTATAACAGATGGAAGAAGAAGTCATCTTCCTAGCCTTCACCATGGACTCAACCATCGAGGTAGACAAACCTTTCTCCATCAAGATGGAGGTTTCAGCAGCCAGGCCGCCAAAGCCAGAGTATGTCATTGGGATGGCGTAAGGGGTCCTAAGTGTGCAGATCTGGCGCTCCAGGCGGAAAGCACTGATCTACTGCCATCTACACCACGTCTGCGAACCACACTCTTCTTGGCCACCTGAGGCCACCAGAATCACTGGCACCCCTTCCAGAGCAATCTTGCGCAGAACCCTGCCTAGCAGGGGGAATGTAGGAAAGACATACAGAAACTGAAAGTCCTGCCATGACATTACTAAAGGCATCCATGGGCACGGCCAGAGGATCCTGGGACAGGGAGACAAGGCCGGGAGCTTGTGATTGTGACGGAACGCAAACAGATCCACATCAGGTTGGCCCCAACGGTGATACAGAGATTGGAACACCCTGTTGCAGAGGGACTCCCCCCAGAAGGTATACCACTGAAAAGAAGGAAACATTGGCCTCCACCCAGATCAGAATCGGAGACACTTACTGGAGGACCCTCTTGCTCAGGGTCCCTCCCTGATGATTGATGTAGGCAACTGCCATCAGAGTGACCATGCGCCCCTGAATAGGCAGGCCCTGAAGATGAGTAGTCAAGCAAACCAGAACTAACCTGATCGCTCACAGCTTCAAGACATTGAGTGGTGAATGGGCCTCCTAAGGGCCCCACCTCCCCTGGAACCGCAGGGACTTTCAGAAGAACCCCCCCAACCTGATAGACTGGCATCCGTGATGACCATCTCCCAGGAAGGAGCAAGAAGGTTCCGCCCCCCAATAGGTTCCTTGAGTCCATCCACTACAAGAGGGACCTCCTCACCAGGAGGGAAGACACACAGACCCTGTCCAGGGATGCTGGGTCCTTGTCCCATACAGACAATAGGAGAAGATGCAGAAGCCCCAAGAGGGACTGAGCACAAGGGGCCGCTTCAAAGCACACCACCATCAGTCCCACCAGCTGCCTCCCCTGCCTGGTGGAGGGACAGGGACAGCTAGGAGGGACTGAACTTGTGCAAGCAGATTGTCCACCTTCTGCTGAGGAATGAATAACCTTGCCTGAACTGTGTCCAGAAGTTACCAAGGAAGGGGACAGTGAGGACTTGGGGTGGATGATCACCCATCCAGAAGACTCCAGAATGGACACCACCAGCTGAGTATCCAACTCTGCCAGATGTAGAGACTGGGAAGTGATGAGGACGTCCAGGTAGGGGCAGCACACGGACGCCCCTTGGCCTCATCAGAGACATCACCCCCGCCATCACCTTGGTGAGCACTCTGGGAGCTGAAGAGAGGCCAGATGGCAAGGCCACAAATTGGCAGTGTTGATCTTCCAACGTGAATCTGAGGAATCTTGGTGTCCTGTAAACACAAGGATGTGAAAGTAAGCATCTTTGATATCCACAGACAGCATGAAGCCCCCGGGGCACAAGGAGCAGATGGCCGAGCGCAGAGTTTCCATGAGGAAAACGCCTGTACTTGACAATTTGCTGAAGATCTGTAAATCCAGAATGGGCCAGACTGACCCATCTTTTATGGGAACTGTGAAAGGGTTGGTGTAGGGTCCCTTGCCTCTGTCTGTTAAGGGAAATCTGCAAATGACCCCCAGACCCAGCAGACCTTGCACGGCCTGCACCAGCACCTGAGCAGAAGCAGGGACCAGGAGTACCCGGGACCTGATAATCTTAGGGGAGGCCGCACAGCAAACACCATCTTGTAGCAGGAGGACACTACCTCCTAAATCCACCGGTCTGAGGCGTGATGCCTCCAGACTTAAGCAAGGTGCCGCAGCCGTCCCCTCACCCAGACGGGTGAGGGCGCCCCATCATGCTTGAGGGGACTTGGGAGAGGATTTGGGCTTAGCCCCCCCAGAGGAGCCAGGGAGTTGCCTTCTGCTCCTGAGACAGGAAGCTGCGCGAGCCCCCGCGAAGGACACCCATGGTTCCTGTTTAACACCATGGTGGGGGGTGGAGGGGGGGCCCTGGCCCCGAAGGGGCCGAGACAGCCGTCTGCGCTGGGGTAACTTACCTCTCTTACCAAACAGAAGTTCTTGCACACATTCTGATGGTGTCATCCAATGCTACTAGAACCAAATTTAGAAACACATCACAACTGGAGAGTGCATTAACCCTTTAACCGCCAGCCTACCTTGAGGTTTTGTCACCCTTTGTTGCCAGACCATTTTGCACTATTTTGCGCTCCCCTTGTTCAACTGTGATTTTTGAGGGGATTTCCAGGGATTTCCCAGGAAAATGATATATTGTTTTTTTCAGCAGAGTCTGGGCTTTAACATGAAATGTCTTGTTTGTCATTTGTTAGGTGTATTCTTAATATTTTTGGGTGAAATATGTGCAAAAAAAAAAAAAAAAAAAATTTTTACATATTGTAGTTTTTTTTGGAATAAAAAATGTAAGTTTGTCAATAAAATCTTATTGCGTGTGAAATCCCAATTTCTCCCGGTTACAGTGGTACCACATATGTATAGGTAGACACCCTTTCCTGCCCAGGAGACTCCCCCAAACTGAAACAGCGCTTTAGGAGATTTTCAGATAAAATACAACTATGCTATGCAATATGCGCACCTTGCGGTTTTTCCAGAAAAACAACCCTTTACATTTAAAATACCCCCAACAAACTATATATTCTCTGGAAGTACACACCTCAGGCTTTCTAGGCGTACCAGGCTTGTGGATGTGGCCATAGTTTTCTGGAAGTAATCCCTCAACGTAATCTTTGGTTGCAAAGAGTTTCCCTAAAAAAAGGATAAAAAAGCAGAATCAAAGCCACATTTTCCTAAAAAAACTATATACAAACAAGAAAAATCAAGTTTAATCTGAAAAAGCAACATCTCCCGAACAGAACGATACCCAACATGCATAGGTTCTGTCAAGGGAAGAGTTGCCAAACACCCCAAAGTAAAGCATGCGCATAACGGTAATTTTACTTGAAAATTTCAGCTCTGCAGACAAAGTGCGCACCTTGCGATTTTTCAACCAAAACAACCCTTTACATTTGGAATATCCCCCATAAACCATATATTCCCTGAAAGTACACACGTTAAGCTTTCTAAGGGTACCCAGCTTGTTGTAGTGGGCTCATCTTTCTGGAATTAATTCCTCAAAGAATTCTTTGGTTGCGCAGGGTTTCCCTAAAAAATTTATAAAAATGCTGAATAAAAAACACCTTTTCCTAAAATATAAATATGCAAACCAGAAAAAACAAGCTAAGTCTGAAAGCGCAAGGTCCCCCGAACAGAACAATACCCAACATGCATAGGTACTATTAACCCTTTTAATTGCCAGCCTACTTGAGATTTTGTCACCCTCTGTTGACAGGCCATTTTTCCCCATTTTGCGTCATGTTTTGCGACATGTTTTGCGCCATTTTTGCTGGAACTTTCAAAAAAATTATATATTTTTTTTTTGCAGCAGAGTTTAGACTTTAACATGAAATGTCTTGTTTGTAATTTTTTTTTTTTTTTTTTACAATATTATTAAGTGAAAAAAAAAAAATAAATAAATAAAAAATTTTTTTTAGAAAATTGACTCCTTTATTTTAAATAAAAAATGTATTTTATTAAGGAAAATCATATTGCATGTGAAAGCCCCATTTCTACCGATTAGAACGGTACCACATATTTATCGGTAGCCCCCCGTTCCTGCCCAGGAGACCCCCCTAACTGAAACAAGTATTTTATAACATTCACAAAAAAAACACAAAAACCATCCACACTACAAAGGGTTAAATCGAGAAAAAAAATGACATAGGGTCCCCCCTCCCAGGGGAGGGAGACCCCATTTTTTTTTGGATTTTTAAGGGTTAAAAACCCTTAAAAATCAAAAAAAAAATTGATGTGGGGTCCCCCTTACCCGAAGTAACCAGCCCGGGACCAGCTATGGGGGCTTGTAGGCACAGAGTGGGGGGGCCAGCTTTTGTGGCCCCCCCACCCTGCAGCCTACGAGCCCACATAGCCCATGTGGGCCCGGGCTCTTCTGCCCCCCCCTGGCCTTTGGGGAGGCAGGTAATGGGGGTGCCGGGGGTTAATGGCAAGCCACCCGCTAGCGCAGGTGGCTTGCCATCCCCCCAGCCTTGTGAACTGGTATAGTGGTCATGGACCCCTTACCAGTTCACAAGGGGTTAAAAGTAAATAATCACACAGACACACAAAAGAGAAAAAATATTTTATTAATTTTTATTTTTTTTTTACACTGTACTCACCTCCCATCCATCCTGGAGCACTCTGTCCCTCGGCGATCACTGGCTTCTGCTCACTTGCTAGAAGCCTTTTATAGCTGCTGGATGACAGAACACAAAGAGTTAATAAAAAAAAAAAATGACATAGGGTCCCCCCTCCCAGAGGGGGCGGACCCCATTTTTTTTTTGATTTTTAAGGGTTAAAAACCCTTAAAAATCAAAAAAAAAATTGACGTGGGGTCCCCCTTACCCACAGTAACCAGCCCGGGACCAGCTATGGGGGCTTGTAGGCACAGAGTGGGGGGGCCAGCTTTTGTGGCCCCCCCACCCTGCAGCCTACGAGCCCACATAGCCTATGTGGGCCCGGGCTCTTCTGCCCCCCCCTGGCCTTTGGGGAGGCAGGTAATGGGGGTGCCGGGGGTTAATGGCAAGCCACCCGCTAGCGCAGGTGGCTTGCCATCCCCCCAGCCTTGTGAACTGGTATAGGGGTCATGGACCCCTTACCAGTTCACAAGAGGTTAAAAGTAAAAAATGACACAGACACACAAAAGAGAAAAAATATTTTATTAATTTTTTTTTTTTTTTTACACTGTACTCACCTCCCATCCATCCTGGAGCACTCTGTCCCTCGGCGATCACTGGCTTCTGCTCACTTGCTAGAAGCCTTTTATAGCTGCTGGATGACAGAACACAAAGGGTTAATCAAAAAAAAAAATGACATAGGGTCCCCCCTCCCAGGGGGGGCGGACCCCATTTTTTTTTTTATTTTTAAGGGTTAAAAACCCTTAAAAATCAAAAAAAAATTGACGTGGGGTCCCCCTTTCCCACAGTAACCAGCCCGGGACCAGCTATGGGGGCTTGTAGGCACAGAGTGGGGGGGCCAGCTTTTGTGGCCCCCCCACCCTGCAGCCTACGAGCCCACATAGCCTATGTGGGCCCGGGCTCTTCTGCCCCCCCCTGGCCTTTGGGGAGGCAGGTAATGGGGGTGCCAGGGGTTAATGGCAAGCCACCCGCTAGCGCAGGTGACTTGCCAGACCCCCGAGCCCTGTGAACTGGTATAGGGGTCACATGGACCCCTTACCAGTTCACAAAGGGTTAAAAGGTAAAAAAAAAAGACACACACGTTTTTTTAAAAAAGTTTATTAAAAAAAAAAAAAAAAAACTTTTACTTTACTCACCTCCGATCTTCATCTTCTGTGTCCCGCGGCGATCTGCTGTCAGTGACGGCTGGGCAGAGAAGGGGGGAGGCAGGCGAACGGAGGATCGCCTACCTCCCTCCTTCCCCTCCCAGCCGTCACCGGCATCTGAGAGATGAACTGCCGGGTGCCCCGATGACACCCGGCGGTGACGTCATCTGGCCCCGCCCCGTGACGTCACCAAGATGGCGGCCGCCATCGGAAGACAGCAAGGGAGGAGGGCTGTTATGCCCCCTCCAGAAGACAGAAGAGCGGGGGGGGGGATCGGAGCCCCCCCCCCCCCCCCCCGTGAAGAGGAGAGCCTGCGGGAGCCGGCGGGGACAAAGGTAGGTGACTGTTTTTTTTTTTTTTTTTTTTTTTTTTTTTTATAGGAAACCGGGCGGCTGCTGAAACGGGGGGGGGCACCCTGTTCCGGGCCCTCCCCTGCAGCCGGAGGAGCCCCGATGGGCGATCGGAGCCCCTCTGGCTGAAGAGGAGACCCAACCGGATCGAACGAGGGGTCAGGTAAGTGTCTTTTATTTTTACTTTTTTTTTTATTTCTGGGGAAAGTCAGGCATGTAAATTTTACGTGGCTGGCGTTTAACTGTTGGAGAGGCAGCCACGTAAAATTTACGTGGCTGGCGTTTAAAGGGTTAAACACCTCACAAGGGAGATCATCAGAGGCACTATCAAGCATATTTCTGATGAGGGTTCTAGTGGCCACAGCAGTAATGGCAGAGGCACAGACCGGGCGTAGCGCCGTCCCCGCACATGCAAAGGCGTGCAGGTCAATGCGCCGGTCCTCAGCATCCCGCAGGGTAGTAGAATCAGGGGGATGTATGACAGGGGTGTTAGATAGCCCTATTATCGGGACATCCACCTCGGGGGGGAATGACCAACATTTAACCACCTCAGGTGGAAAAGGATACTTCCTATCCCAATCCCTTGGAACCCCGGGAAGTTTACTGGGGCACTCCCATTCCTTGAGCACAAGGGAATGGAAATGTGCCTGCTCTAGGAATTCCAAACGCGATGTTGCTGTATGCCTGGGAGCCTCACCAGGGAGAGAGACAGACAGAACCTCAAAGATCTGGGTCAATAATCTGTCATCCGGGGCCCAGGGGTCAGAGCCAGAATCGTCATGACCCCTTGGTCTCTCATCAGATGAGCCTGAGTCAGAAAAGAGCTCCCCTTCATCAGACGGGGTATAGCCACACAGATTCATAAATTCCTGAGATCCCATAGGGAAAACAGTATCATAAGGCGTCAGGTGCCGCTTCTTACCAGGGCCCTTACGTGCTAGGGACCTCGCAATAATCTGTTCAGCAGTAGGTAGTCTAGAAGACACATCAGGCTGAGAATCCCCACTTGTATGCAACTCAGCAGGAGTGAGATTTAAGCTTGGGGGAGAAGGTGAAGTGAAACGAGGTGCAGCCACTGGCAGGCCAGATTGCAAAGCCAGCGCTTGCTCAGCACAGGGTACGCAGACCCATGCCTTGTCAGCATCAGCATGAGGTTGTCCACACGCCATACACCGCCGGTCTTGTCCCAAAGGGACCCCGGTCACATTATCCTTAGATGCCTCCATATGGTGATTATTAGGCACAATATGCCAGTAGGGATTGACGCTATAAAGCAACCCTGGATGCCCCAATGACCCGCTAGGGAAGTGGGAGTAATTTTACAAGGCCCGACTATCAATTACACCGGGCCGGGAGAAGCCAATGGATTCACCTTCTGAAAGACACAATGAGAAGAAGGGTGTCAGAACCAAACACACTACAGTGAGTATAAAGCCGCCCGCGAGGGCACTTATGGACCACGGTAAGTATTTAGAACGTCACACGCGCGCGCGACCAGACAAGATGGCGCAGAGTACCTCGAAGGGCGGGCCAGAGCGAGCCGTGACGCGGGGCGCGCTATGCCAGGCCCCGCCCCCCGGAAGAGCACAAAGTCCAACCGACAAGCAGCCAATGAGGACGCAGAAGCGTCTGAGGTAACGGCGCCGCCAGGCGCGGAACATCCAAATGAAGGAAAAGGCGCGCGCGCGGCGGCGGCATTGCAGTGTAAAAAGACAAGTCAGCGCGGCGGTTGACACCACATATACTAGTCCAAGCAGACATTACAAAAGGCCATATGCACGTAATCACAATACACTGACATCCACACACCCCCCTTTCTTTTCCCCCCGAAGGCTACAGGGAGAATGAGGGAGGATGGCGGCCCTTTGTACAGGGCCCACCGCTACCGGGGCATGGGACAATAATGCGGGAGGGGCATCCCATAAAGGCTCACCATCAGCCTATTCCGCCTACCCTTTGGTGGGGGACTGCGGTGGAGCAGGGCTCCATTAAGCATGCATGGTGCTGCCTACCTTCACCCGACCAGTGCAGCCCAGGCTGGGAGGCACATCACACGAAGGATGGGTGGGAATAGTCCAACAGGGCCGCAGGCTTTAATAGCCCCACTCACCTGCGACAGAGTGATAATTTCATGTCTTCGCAGTAAGCACTGCAGAGAAATCTGAGGGTTTTGTGGGAGGTCCCCGGGTATTTGAGGGGCCGGGAGGAGCCTGTTTTACATGTCTCTGCAGTGCAGCGCCATCTGGCGGAGGATAACCCAAGTGTAAGTAATCTATCTGGAGCAGGACGTACTGTATACGAAGAATAGTCCTGTATCATTCTTTTTTTTTTTTTTTTTCTTTACCCTTCTGCTTTTTTTAGACTGCTACTTACATGACGTCCAATCTCTGCTGTCTTCAGCTGGGAGTGGGAGGGAGGTTCTGTGTCCCCTGCGCTGCTTTCAGCCTACGCCGCTCAGGGAGGAGATTTTTATACTAGCGGAGTGTGTTGAGGATGCAGAGTTGTTTCCTTCTGATAACTATTCCATGAAGGCCATATTTTTGCAGGTGAACAATGAACCACAACTCCAGAGACTGCTAAATCAGCCTGAAGTTGTGTTGAAGTCAAGTGGGGTTCAGATTTACCTTTCTAGCATGGGCAGCTGTTTGTTTCTGGGTCCTTCAGACCTTCTTTTGATCTCCACTGTCCCTGTTAACTGCTATTTCCTAATTACAATTCAAACTGGGAAAATGGTAACCTGTATCCCCTTCGCTATCTTCTTATAGCCCTGTCCTGCTTTGTGGGCATCAACCATTTTCAGTGTTAGGCAGCTGCTTAAAACAACCGATGGCGGCTGTGTTCTGGGAGTAGGTTAGAAGATATTTTTATAAAGCTTTGACATTTGCATCACCTGGCTTTTCCTAATGACAATTGTGAACAAGCCTTCACTTGCACAAGCTAATTAGGGTCTTAAGTTTTGGTCAAAACTTGTACCATCCAAAATAAATACACTGATGTTAAAATGAAATAAAAAGAAAGAGTGTGTCATCTTTAACTTGCCTTTGGGAGATCATTTCATCTTCAACTCACTTAACTGTTCACAGTAACAATTTAAAACAGTAATTTTTCACTTTGAAGAGCAAAACTGCATTCAAATTCTACTAATCCTTCTGCAGACTGTCCGAAGTGAAAACTATCAAATTTCATTTTCGTTGCTGTTTAACTTTTGCCATTGGTTAAAATTTTCCCATAATCATTGTGTTGCTACAACCTACAACTGCATATACTTTTGGACCTTTTTTTTAACACTCGCTGTGCGTTGTGTGTTAGGTCTGATAGATAGTCAGTATTATCTTCCTGTGGCCTTAAACAGCAAAACTGCATTCAAAATCTCCTAACCCAAAGTTAAAACTATCAAATTTCATTTTCATGGCAGATAGATAGATAGATAGATAGATAGATAGATAGATAGATAGATAGTCAGAAATATCTTCCTGTGGCTTGTTTTTGATTGTGGTGACCACAAAAATTAGCTGATCACAGTTCTCATTGCTTGTAGAGAAAGCCATGAATAAAATCATTGTAGTTGTAATGCTTTATAAAGCACTTTGCTGCCACTGAATAAAATACTGCACACATTCATATACTGCAAAGAATAAACATAATCGTCCTTTTGTGTGTCACTCATCTCATTTAGACTCGCCCACACATGCACTTCCAGTCTCTCCCTCTTCCACCCTCCCTCGGTCTCTTTCTCTGCCCTGCATTGATTTCCCGCTTGTGCATATTGACTTTCACTTAGCGCTGATCAGTGTTTAAGTTGTCTGAAATCCGCTGCCTTCTCCCCGCTCGATACCTTCGATTCCCCTCGTTCCTCCTAATAGCCTAACAAGATTGTTCTTCCATGGGAGGTACAGACCAAAGTCCAGGACTACTAGTCAGTGCTGAAATAATAGTTATACTGTATAGTCAGTAACTGGTCTGGTGAACTGGTGCTGGTCATACATGTAATGACTCCCTTTTGGTTTAATCACTCATCAAACATAAACCTGAATGCCAATTGTGTGTACTACTGTAATCAAATCTAGAACAAAAATCATACTGGATGGGAGATTTGAAAGAATCCAAATGCAGTATGGTAGATCAAGTACAATACAACTATTATAGCAAAACAAGCAATAAAGGGCATCTGTGGGGGGAAACAGCTACTCACTTTATCTACCCTTTTATCTGCCTCCAGCACATTCCCCGGCTGGCCCCAGGGCAGCCAGTGCGGTCTCTCACATTTGCTAGAAAGTTGGACCACCAGTTTCTGTCAACATGATAGGTATCGTAAGACATAATGGTCATACCAGAGGGAACAAATTAGGTCCAGGTTTACTTTAGGCGACCATCCCAGATGATTAGAGGACCAATCAACTAAGCAGTGATAAAGCAACCAGAAGCCCAAATACAGACCGAGATACTTACCTACTTCTGTCAAAATCTGCTTAGATAGAGGTAGTCCTGTGAAATTTTAGTTGCGTAAGAACATTCTGGGTAAAGAGCATCAACGCATTGAAGGAAAAAATAACTTTTGGTCCTCTGAGTGCTGGGGGGCATCTTATTTATGAATTCCCTGCTCACCAGCTGAGAAAGCCCGATGCCTGGCCCCAGAACTCGCCTACCTCCTCGTTCCCACAGACGTTACAGCCAGTGAGGTTTGTATACAGGCTTGCAAAGCGCTGTGTGTGCGCCAGCCTGGCAAACCCCCTCTGGTTGCTTGTGGTTACAGGGGGACACAAGCTGCCAAAACAAGGGATTGTGGAAGTTTGCAAGTATCAGGGCAGTGGTTCAGCCCCCCCCCCCCCTCAGTATGTAGAGCAGGGGTATCAAGCTATCAGGTGTAACTTTGCTGCAGGGCTCAGCAGACTAAAAAGTCATTTTTGATTGTTGGTCCTTTTCAACAGAGAAGCAAAGGATTTATTTTAAGCTAATTAGTCTAATCCATATGCACCTGATAATCAACCAATCAATCAAGATTAAAACTTTTTTTAATATTCTTTATTTAGCATGTTTTCAAAATACAAAGTATAGGGTACAGAATACAAGAAGGGAATGAGGGTACAAAACAGTTTATAAGCAAAGTACATAACACAGGGTAGTTTGAGGTGAAGGGTCTAGAGCCCCCTCCAAAGGGGAAGGTATACATAATCTAGCTTCATATTTGAGTCATAAATCTTAAATCTTAGCATCATCCTTTCTCGTCTGCTCTGGCGACTATAGATCAGAGGGCTTCAAGCGCATGGTTAAACTGGTGTTAAGGCGTAACGAGTATCCGTCATCCCCTCTGTCTGACTATGTTCTATTGAAGCATCCTATTTGTCACATACTCCTCTTACCACATTGGACACCTATAATGTTGTCTGTGCTCAACTTGGGTTGGATGTGCGTGGGGGGGGGGGGGAGAGTCGAGGACGATAGGGGAGGGGGGGGAGAAAGAGAGGGGAGGGGGGGAGAAAGAGAGGGGAGGGGGGAAGGAGGGGGTATAGGATGTCTATGAGAGCCTAGCTGTGTTTCATCCAGTTGTATATTGAATGCGTCCGGCTTGGCCCCACCCCGGGTATTACCCGCTGGCGTGCTCTCGAAATTCCGCCGATTCCTGGAAGATCAGCCTGGGAAGCCACGTGGTTCTAAATTGCTCATCCCTCTCGTGTAGTGAGAGGGTCATGTCTTCTTAATTGATTGCACTTCACTGAACCAATCTTGTACCGCTGGGGCTTTCTTTTGCTTCCATAGCCGAGGTATGACCCGCTTGGCCGCATTCAACAAGTGGACTACTAGTGTTTTTTTGTATTTTCCTGATTGTTTCGTTTGGTGCAGTAGTATCGGAGCCGGGTCATTTTGGATCTGTGTGCCTGTGATTTGTGCGACTAGGGAGATAACCTTTCCCCAGTACGTCTGGACTTTTGGGCATTGCCAAAAGATGTGTATTAGCGTTCCTCTCCCCGATCCACATCTCGAGCAAAGTGGGTCCACTTCGGGGAACATTTTGTTTATTTGTAGTTTGATTCCTGTATTCTGGTTGAAATCAAGGATTTGTGTGCTAAAGTTGCTCCCTCTGCTTCTCCGTGAGGGGTCTACCCAGGTCCTCTTCCCATTCTCTCCAAAAAGGCGGTGGAGGGCTCTCTCTATGCATTAGGGTAGTGTACAGCTTCGAGATCAGGTGAGTGTGATCTTGCCCCCCTGTTCTCAAACTCCATGTAGTTTCTACTTTTGTCCCTCCTGAAGCCCACCTGATAAGTAAGATTGGAAGTACGAAAGAGTCCATAGGTCCATGCTGCGGTCTGGCCATCTGGATCTCAGTACCCCCAAGGGTGTCCACCCATCTCCTGACAGAAGATCTCCACTTTTGAGGGAGGGTATCTCCCCCCACCCCCTAAGCCCTGCCCCAGAGCAGCTCAGTGGGAGCTCTGGGTTGTTCAGTAATGAAGTCATCGGGGATATGTGCAGATTTTGATCAGATCAACATTTTCTAACAATAATGTTGTGTGACAGTGGTGCTCAACCTTCTCCTCAAGGGTCACCAACAGGTCATGTTTTTGTGGATCTCCACATAGTTTACTCTATAGTGCTGCTTGAGCACTAATTACTTCAGTTATTAAATGAAAAGATGAGGCAGCAGCAGCCACATCATAGGCATATACTGACCCTCCCCTTCACATTATTCTTAATAGAGATTGCAACCAGTCTGCTTATGTGTTTACAAAGTCTCCGTCTCTTTGTATCCGGAAGCAGATCACCAGGTGGCTACACATTACAGCAGAAAGACTACAGCCAACTGTATTGCTTAGGAACTTATGGGAGGTTATTATTATTATTGTTTATATATCACCATCTTCTTCTGTAGCGCTGTACAAGGTATAATTACAGACAATATTCAAAAGAAATGACACTGCACCACCACAATAATATGAAAATGGGTGTGATGTGCTGACAAGGTGTCCCCACACAGTCAATTCTCAAGGAGTTGTGGCTTTTCCAGCAACCACAGATCCGCCAAGATTCCAAGTCAGCACCAATCATCCCGATAAATCACATAATTAACTAATTACATAATTGCCATGAATGTATTGAATTAAAATCGAGCCACAACAACGCCGTATAGCGGCACCTGACCATGGCAACTGACGCCGAGGCGTGGAGGGAGAGTGGCAGCCGAGGGCAGCAGTGGCTACACTCCCGGAGAGTTGTGTCATCATACCATCATGCAGGATCAGGGGGGCAGGCAGGTTTGCAGTGTTACCAGTTTAGCTAAAAACAATGCATACAATGTATTACTTCAATAAACAAATAAGGATACAACATCATCAAACAATATATACACAGTTCCCAAAGATTATTTATATATAAAAAGGGCTACATATATAAAAAAGGCTACATTGTAATCTATATACATCACAGGAGTAAAGATCCAGGACATAGACAACACGGTATTGCACAATGAATCCCAGCATTAAATATACATCATAGTTGATCTGATAATAATCTAATATGCCCATCAAGATGCAAGATCAACAAGAACCCCATATTCCCATATCTTACTATATTGTAAATGGGGAATAGGGAAAGGCTGCATGGGCATATGGATGTGGTCCAAACCCCATACAAATAAAAAGGGGGGGGGGGGGGAATGAAAGAGAATATGGAGAAATCAGCATATGATGACATTTCACCTATATAAACTATTAAGAAATATATATGTACAGTGCATATATATATATATATATATATACATATATATATATATATATATATAATGAATGTACAAATAAATGAATAAACAAATACATAAAGTGCACGAGTGTGAATAAATAATAAATGGATAAATAAAGTGCACAAGTGCAAATGATTAATAAATAAATAAATACATTGCTCAAAAAGGTATAATTACAGACAAGGTAAAACATACTGTACAGAGACCATAACAAACTAGATGCTACAAAGTTGAGACCAAATTTAGATGAACAGGAGACAATAGGAAAGGCCTGCCCTTGCAAGCTTAAAGTCTAAAGGATGGGGTGGAGACAAAGGCGGAGGGATCACAAGTGGTAGAGCTTGAGTTTGAGGATTTTAACCAATGGCCGAGACAAAGCGTTACTAATGCATGCTATAAAAGAAGATTTGGTCCTTTTAAAAATGTGTACAATTACTTTATTGGTCCTCTAGGACTACAAAATACATATGTCTTAATAAAATATACAGTGGAGGCGAAAAAATAAATACATCTGCATTATTATGTTACAAGCCAAGACCCCACCTTGTGGGCCACCAAGACAGAAAGCTTGGAAGATAGGGCTGACTGCTCCAGCCCCTTCCCAACATGTGGCTTCAGTCATAGGCTTAAAGGGAAGCTAAAGAGCTTATAGGACCAAATTTTAGTCCCATTAAAAAAGAAAAGTCTCTTAAAAGTTAGGAAGCTTGGAGGGGAGGCAGATAATTGGCTAAAGATGTTGGGTCTGTTCTATAGCCAGTGGAGACCACCTATTTTACCAAGACATTTGGGGTGTTTTAACAGCCCAAAACATTGAAAACCTCAAGACCAATGTAGCAAAATCTGACTATATTTTACAAAAGGCAGGCTTCCTCAACTCTAAATCAGGAAGCCTCTGACCCTGAAAGTTTAGCTTAGTAATGCCCCTATTAGAACATGTATGCTATGATCACACCTTTAACCATGGTGTGAGCAGTGCAATTGCCCAGATCACTAGATCTAATCAGGGCCTGCAATACTAACTAGCTATGCTCAGAAACAGGACAAGATGTCTAGCTAAAAATAATAACACATGCTCACTTTTAGACTGCTACTTAGTGGGGGGCAGGGTAGCCTTATATAGGTTGGGGTAAAGCAACTTTGGAGGAGTAAGCCTTGCCTTGAATACCCACCACAAAAGACATATAAATGTGCTTCATGTCATGTCTCATGGTGTCTTGGAAATGGCCAGTGGGCAACTCTGCATTCCCTATTCTTTTATAAGCTTTTGCACTGCTGCAGGTGGATCTGTATTGAGGATATTTAGAAAATAGCTGTAAGCGTAACAGACCCATATATGTAATGCATTTCTAGGTTTACTCCCCCCTCCTCTTCCAACCACTTACACCCTTCTGGGGTGAAGTAAATACACTCTGAAGATGCTTAGACAAATGTGTGAGAGATCAATGCTTCAGCATCCTCACCACTATAAAGCTTGGGGCAAAAGTCAGAAAATGATGAGAGAGAGACAAGCAGGGGAGGGTCAACACACTGCTATTTCCTATGAACAACTTCAGCTTCCTGGGATTAGGAGCCTTATTTATGATGTGCGCCTTTTAGCATCATTTTTGTGGATATAGCGCCAGTTTGGAGCGCCGTCATTCCCGTTTTAGCTGGCGCTGTGCTGTGTACTACATTGGTGCTAGCAGTTGCTGTGCTGAACGCTACTAATTAGCTTTTTTTTGATTGTTGCACTAGGTATTGGCCAGCCTATGGCAGCACCTGTTGGACCCGCCAGCTATTTAGCCCAGCGCCAGTGAGCGCCACTTTGTACTGCTGTTATTTCGGCACTCTCCGGGCATATTTATGAAATTTTTCCTCTTTGGCGCTGTATTTTCCCGGGGCTGGTCAGCATTTTTTCATTACAGTTGCAAGAAATCACTGCTGGGACAAAATGACAAACTTTACAGTGCATTTAGGTTGCATTTTAGTTGTTGGTGTCTAAATGACACATTGTTAAGCAAAAGAAGTAATTCAAATTTTAATGACCCCTCAAAAAAACATTTTGTTCCATCTAGGTCCATTATTAACAAGTCCCAATGCAAGCTCTGTAAAAATGTGTTTAACACTACAATCCAGTTCTGCCCATTGTGCTCTATGGGATCTTGAGCTACAGCACCAGGTTTTATCTGGTGCTACTTCAACCAGAGCGCCGCATCATCTTTGGTGCCAGTGTCAAATAACATGCTAGCCAGCGGATGCATCGACGCTACTATTTATTTCTGAATGTTTCATTCACAGTCCCTAAAATGAATTAACTGTCATATTGTGATGCATTCATGGATGAGCCCTTTTTTTTCGCTACTTAGGAGGCCCAGAAGAAGAGAGAGTTTACTGGAATTTATTAAAAAAATATCAGGTAGACTAAATAAAAGATGCCAGAATAGCAGAAAGACAGCTCATTTAAACCTTCGTTTGGAATGTCCCTTTCCTAGCGGTTTCATTATTACAGGTTCGGTTACTTTCCGAACCTTTTCCACTGCTGACATATTTTACAGGCACATGATGATATGTATACTTTATTTAGAATAACAATAAGCATATACTACATATTATTCCTGCTCTTCTTTGCAGTTCTGAAAAATAACTGACAATGTGTTCATTTGAAAGAATTGCTAAAAGTCATAAATGCTTTGCCACTTTACACTAGGGCATCTTTCAGTCCATTACTCATGGACTGATTTTCCCGGGACAATCACGCTTTAGGACTTTTGTCCTGTACCAGTAGTCTTTGTCTCATGCTGACATCTCACTGCCGCAGGTCCCTTGCCTGTATTATTATTATATCATTCTTAGGTGGTGTTCCCCCTTAAGGGTGTGGCTGAGAGCGTGGCTTATTTGCCGCCGCACTTGTCCCTCTTTAGCATTTTGAAAGGTTGGGAGGTATGCCATTGCTAAATGTCAATACACAAATATCAAATTTGATATGGTTGATCGGACTTGAATTCAGTCAGACCGAGAAATCAAATTAATCAGGCATACGTCTATGTAACAGAATCATCAAACAGAGCTATACCCAAAAACAGAAGAGACAGAAACAGGCTACTTTTAATCAGTAAAAAAAAGGCCCCAGACAGACTTTACCTGATTTAGTATAGAAAGCTAGTGCACACATTGCAGGCTACCAATTGAAGGTGCTGGCTTCAGCATAGTCTTCTGGTCCCCCAAACGGGAGGAGATGCAGTGCTGGATCAGGAATGCCTAAGGCAGGGGAGCAGAGCAAAGAAGAAGTCTATTCCTACTAGACAGTTACTTTCAGATCCCAAGCAAAGATATCTAGTGCTTGACAGGAGAGTAAGCCAAACAGGAGGGGATGTGTGTATCTGAAGGGGCTGCTTTAAAGTGGACCAACACCCAGGATTTTGATCCTGGGTCTTGGTCCACTTCGGTGGGGCACCCCCGATCGGGGTGCCCCGCTGTGTGAAACCCGCCCGAACAACTCACCTCTCCCCGCGCCGACGGACAAGCCGCGGACAAGCGGCTCCTCCGCCTCCCGCGCGTCCCTCTTGACGCGCGCGTGCCCGCCATTCACAGACGGCCAGCGCGGGCGCGCGCACGTCTAGAGGGGCGCGAGGGAGGCGGCGCCTGAAGATAAGGAAAGGAGTTTGGGGTGTTTGGGGGGGTTTCACCCCGCGGGACATCCCGATCTCGGATGTCCCGCGAGGAGGGAGGTGATCGGCCCGGGAATCGATCACCCGTGGGTGTTGGTCCACTTTAAAGAGGAACATTGTATCTGGGGAAAAACTCCCAAATTCTGGCTGGCCCGACCCCCCTGTTGAGCATTTGGTTTGTAAAAATGTACCTCTCCAGTCCGTAGGGCAGCACATCTTGGAAGCCCCTGGCTTCCCGAAAGACATTGCGCCACCCCTCAGATCTTGTGCATGCGCAATGTCATTACATGGGCTGCAATGACACTGGGCGCAAATGCACGCAGGATTTAAGGAGCAGTGCGCTGGATTTGAACAGCCACAGGTGAAGTATGCTCCATCACTCAGGAACGGCTAAGGTGGGGAGGGGGTGGGAATGGGCCGGGAATTCAGCAGTGTGGGAGGGGGGAAGGATTATTCAAGAGGAACATAAAAAAAGGTCTGATGTTCCTCTTTAAGAATTTCATGACAGGAGTAGCCTGATCCTTCAAGTCTACTGTAACGTATAAAGCAAAACAGTAACTAGTGAGATCAGCCTAAAATGATTTAGGTATGTGTTTTTTAAAAGTTCCATGCTCCATTTGCATCTCTGTAACTTCATGTCAGACTCCTCCCCCTTCTTTCTTGTAGTAGAGCATGCAGCATCCAGCAATTTTGCGGTTTGCTACCAGCACCCCTACTACACAATGTAATACTAAAAAGCGAAAACTTTCCCAGCCCTCAACAGTTTTGCTTTGTTCTGCTGCCACTGTGACTGCAGTGAAAATTCTGATAATGAGATTAGCTACACACTGCTTATTTCAGAACTGGTTAGACATGCAGTTATACGAACAATGGCTTCACTAATCCTAAAAGAAAGCAGTGACCTTTGTATGTGAGGGAGATTATACTGTATATAAAAAATGTCAGTTTGTACTTAGATGCCAAATGATAATCCCTAATAGACAGTACTTTATGAACTAGGTGATGTTACAGCACAGCATTAGAGCTGCCTCCATGATAGTACCCTATTATTTGTCAACCTGGTTACACTGTGAACCCCTACACATCTGAAATTACTTAACTAAAACAGACACATTTCTATGCAGAGACCTCTTATGGTTCTAAGCCTAGGTTCACACATTCTGTATGTATGCAGTGCCTAGAAAAAACCTGGCTGTGCACCCACAAAGTCTAACTACTATCCTGACAGGCATCGTATGGAAAATGAATGCTCCGAGTAGATGTGGCTTAGCAGGGTGCCTCCTGAATGGTGCTCAGTACACTATTTCAGTGTCTGGCGGGTGCTTGGCAAAGCGGTAAAATATTTCCAGGAAGAGCGCCTAAAGGTCAGCCACAAGAGGACTTCATTGAGAATGTTATATCAGAGTATGGCAGTGAATCCAAAGCACAACATGGTCTCTGCTATATTCTAATCACTGTAGAACATGGTGACCAGGAACAAAAGGTTCCAGTGCCTGGTTCAGGAGATAGACTAATCAGCATATCAGCAGTGCTCCTGAGCCTAGAAATGGAGAGTTCCTTACTTAACACAGACCTACCTGTACCCATGTCCAAAAATGTCTATTAACGATTAGCATGAGAACAAGATCTTCAAATCTTCAATGTGTTTCAACAGCTTCTATGCCAAGGTAACTACAAAGATCAAATTAAAAAGGTAATTCAGCTCTCGGTGGCATTTTTAAAAGTTTCTTTTCTATTTGTTTGCAACTCAAATGCAGTGTAATTAAAGTGGACCAAAACCTATGCTGATCGACCCGGGAATCTATAAGATCCCCTGGCCAATTGATTCCCCCCAGGCATCCAAAATCGGGATGCCCCGCTGTGTGAAACCCCCCAGGTCGCCCCATTCACTTACCTAATTTCCCGTTTCAGCAGCACATGCACAAGCCGCAGCCGTATCCTGCTATCCCTGTAGCAGGGTGCATGTGAGCCATCAGGGCGCATAGAGCCACTGCTTTTAGATGCGCCATGGGACCGGGAAGAAGTGAGTTGGTCTCGGCCTTCTGCGGGGGTTTAACAAAGTGGGGCACTCCCGATCGGGGTGCCCCGGGGGAAAGGACCAAAACCCAGGATAGCCAAAATCCTGGGCTTTAATCAACTTTACAAAACAAAAAACTATTTACCCTAGCAACAATATATTATGTTAGTAATGTACACTAATGTGGCATTCTGCAGTACAGAATCCGACTCTGGCTTGATAATCATCTGATTGGGTGAGGCAGAGAAAACTAGTTTAACCCCTTCTGCATTAATGCAACCTTTTCAGATGGGGGGGGGGGCACAATTTTGTTCCAGTAGCTAAAAGGTTACTGGCAGCATTGTCATCTGGGGATGTCATTGTTGCTGCTTGATTTAGCCAAAAACTGCTAATGAGCTCACTTGTTACAGGGGAGGACTATACTAAGTGCTTAATTACCAAGAGCTATACCAAGACACAGGAATAAAAGAAAGTTGGAAGCGGCATGCTGACACAGGTCTGGGGGCACATCCTAACACAAATGTTTATTTTACATTCCAGAAGAGGAAAACAGAAGGCAGAACACTTGACAAAAAGAGGGTTTGTTTTCCTTTAAAGTGGACCAACCACGTCCGATGGAAGGTTACATTTAAAAAATATATATTTTTTGAAAGTAATGAATTGGATAAAATACTCTGAAATGATTTGGGATTTAAAGGAATAATTGTGAGAAAATTAAATCTTAATTTGGTTCTTACATTCCTTCTAGCACTATTTTCAATATGCTGTAATTGTTCCTAGCGCGTTATTGTGGGGAGGGGGTATATTAAGACCATGAAGGAGCCAAGTGGGAGCAGAAGATGGATTCCATGTGGAAGCGTCTGTAGCATACCGACAGATTCAGCTTCTTTAAATTGAGAATGAAGCGGAATCCTCTGGAAGTCTTCTTTATCAAAAAAATGCACAAGTAGAACCCTCCCCCCTCATTGTTGACAGGGAAATGGGACAATCACTCGCATATCCAACATAGAATCCAGACTGCTTCGAATGGCCAGTATTTCTTTCCTGCCTCTTCAGAGAGGCGTAACAAAAAAGTTCCTGGGAGGGACGTGCATGAATTCTATTGAGAAACCCCTCCTTAGTCCCCAGGAAATAATAAAATTCTGTGATTACTCACCTGTAGAATTGGTATTATATGAATACAGCACGTCCTGTTCCAGAATATTCCTTACACATGGGTAATACATCCACAAGATGGCGCTGGACTGCAGAAAACAGCTTGTGGCTCCTCCCGGCCCTATATAAGTCGCCAGTATTGACAAGCAGTTAACAAGAAGCCGGGAGAACAATAATAACATGAATTCAAAAATGAACAATCACCATACAGAGGTAACTAAGAATAATGATAACAAGGGTGGGATGGAACAGGACGTGCTGTATACATATAATACCAATTCTACAGGTGAGTAATCACAGAATTGTATTATTCTAAGTATACAGCACATCCTGTTCCAGAATATTCCTTACACATGGGATTTCCAATAGCAGTGTCCGTAAGGTAGGGTGGGATCCCCAAAAAGTAACAGCAGACAGTTTAAACCACTGCCGCCTGCAGAACTTTGCGACCAAAAGCAGCATCAGCTGAGGCCCTAACATCAACCTTGTAAAACTTAGAAAAGGTATGAACAGAAGACCAAGTAGCGGCCTTGCAAACTTGTTCAACAGAAGCTTGGTGCTGAAAAGCCCAAGAGCCACCAATCGCACGAGTGGAATGGGCAGTAAGGCGGAAGGGAGGCTCCTTCCCCTTAGCAGAGTAGGCCTGTATCACAGCCTGACGGATCCACTTGCTGATAGTGGACTTAGCTGGAGCCAGACCCTTCTTAGGTCCAGACGGGAGCACAAAAAGAGCATCAGTCTTTCTGAAGGATTCAGTGGCCACCAAATAGAACTTCTGACCACATCCAGAGAGTGTAAAACCCGCTCCTTAGGGTTACTAGGATTAGGGCACAGAGAAAGCAAAACAATGTCCTGATTGAGATGAAAGGCAGACACAACCTTAGGTAGAAAATCTGGTTTAAATCTAAACACACCTTGTCCTGGTGTCTCTCAAAGTAGGGAGGTTTGATGGAAAGCGCCGCCAACTCAGAAACACGCCTAACAGAAGTGATAGCCACCAAAAAGACTACCTTAAGAGTCAAAATGGACAAAGGGGCCTCACGCAAAGGCTCAAAGGGAGACCCCTGCAAGGCAGATAAAACCAAGTTCAAATCCCAGACTGGTAACATAGGCTTACGTGGAGGACGCACGTGAGTAACCCCCTGGAAGAAAGTCTTAACCAGACGATGGTGAGCAAAGGATCTTTGGAAGAAAATGGCCAAAGCAGAAACATGACCTTTGAGGGTACTAAGTGGAAGACCCAAATCCAAACCATGTTGCAGGAATTCCAGAATCCTAGAGATAGAAAACACCCAACAGGGAAGCGACTTAGACTCACACCAGTCAATGTAAG
This sequence comes from Gastrophryne carolinensis, assembly GCA_027917425.1. NCBI lineage: Eukaryota > Metazoa > Chordata > Amphibia > Anura > Microhylidae > Gastrophryne > Gastrophryne carolinensis. The sequence continues at coordinate 421,368,162 of CM051234.1, read as the reverse complement.
CATGCCAGACCCTATAGTAGATGGATGACGAGGACTTCTTCCTAGTCCGAATCATGGTATTAACAACAGAGGCAGGCAGCTCCTTTTCCAGCGTTTGTAAATTGGGATGGCGTAGCTGCCCCTGAGTGAGCAGGTCTGGATCCTTGGGCAGAGCATACTGATCTACTGCCAACAGCATGGCGTCTGCGAACCACACCCTTCTTGGCCAACAGGGGGCCACCAGAATGGTTGGCACCCCTTCCTGAGCAATCTTGCCCAGCACCTTGCCCAGCAGAGGAAAAGGAGGAAACACACAGAGAAACTGAAAGCTCCTCCAAGACATTGCTAGTGCATCCATGGTCAAGGTCAGAGGGTCCTGGGACAGAGAGACAAAGACTGGAAGCTTGTGACGGGACGCAAACAGATCCACATCTGCCTGACCCCAGCGGTGGCACAGGGAGCGAAACACCCTGCTGCTGAGGGACCATTCTCCCAGGCGAGAGATCCCCCTGCTGAGGGAGTCTGCCTCCAGAATCTCCACCCCCGGGATGTACACAGCTGATATGCAGGGAACATTCTCCTCCGCCTAAGACAGTATCAGGGACACTTCCCTGAGGGCCCTCTTGCTCCGGGTCCCTCCCTGATGATTGACGTAGGCAATCACCGTCTGGTTGTCCAAGCGGACCTGAACAGCCCGACCCGGAAGGTGTGGGGTCAATTGGATGAGAACCAACCTTATCGCCCTCAATTCCAGAATGTAGATAGGGGTGAGGGCCTCCTGAGGGCCCCACTGACCCTGGAATTTCAGGGATTTCCAGAAGCCCTCCAACCTGGCATCTGTGGTGACAGACTCCCAGCACGGGGTCAGAAAGGGTCTGCCCACCAACAGGTTTCTTGAGTCCAGCCACCACGAAAGAGACCGTCTGGCCAGAGCTAACACCTGATCCAGGGACCGAGGGTCCCGATCCCAAACTGACAAGAGGTGAAGTTGAAGAGGTCTCATGTGAAACTGAGCGTATGGAACCGCCTCGAAGCAAGACACCATCAGGCCCACCAGCTGCATCCCCTGCCGGATGGAGGGATGAGGGCAAGACATAAGGAACCTGGCCTGGGCACGAAGACTCTCCACCTTCTGCTGAGGGAGAAAAATCTTGACCTGAGATGTATCCAGAGTCATGCCCAGAAAGGACCTCACCATTGACGGTGACAGGAAAGACTCGGGGTGGTTGATCACCCAGCCGAAGGACTCCAGTGTGGACACCACCAGCTGAGTATCCAGCTCGGCCTGCTGGAGGGACTGAGACGTGATGAGAATGTCGTCTAAGTAAGGAAGGATGTGAATGCCCTGAGATCTCAGCAGAGCCAGTACGCCCGCCAGCATCTTGGTGAATACCCTGGGAGCCGAGGTGATACCGAAAGGCAAGGCCACAAATTGATAGTGCTGATCCTCCAGAGCAAACCTGAGGAATCTCTGATGACCTGGAAAGATTGGTACATGAAGGTAAGCATCCTTGATGTCTACAGAGGTCATGAAGTCCCCTGGGCGTAGTGAATTGACAGCTGAGCGCAGAGTCTCCATGCAAAAATGTTTGAATCTGACAAATTTGTTGAGGCACTTTAAATCCAGGATGGGTCTGATGGACCCGTCTTTTTTGGGAACAGTGAAAAGATTGGAATAGTAGCCTCTGCCCCTTTCCCTCAAAGGCACCTGGCAGATGACCCCCAACTCCAGAAGGTTTTGGACAGCAAGGCACAGACCCTGAGCTGACAGGGGGTTTTGAGCCATCCAGGATTTGATGAATCTTGGGGGCAGCCAGGCTGCAAACTCTATCTTGTAACCGGAGGACACTACCTCCTGAATCCACCGGTCTGAGACGTGAAGCCTCCAGACGTGAGCAAAGAGCCGAAGCCGCCCCCCCCCCCCACCCGGATGGGTGAGGGCGCCCCTTCAGGTCTGAGGGGGCTTGGGTGAGGGTTTTGTCTTGGGACCCCAGGAGAGGCCAGGATGGCCACGTCCTCTGCCCCTTCCCCAGTGATCTCCGCGGGCCCCAGTAAAGGAAACTCCTCGGCCCGTTCTGAAACCACGGAAGGATGGGAGAAAGGCACCCATCCCCCGAAAGGACGGGGACGGCCTCCTACGGTGAGGTAACCTACCACCCCTGGCAAACAAATCCAAGCGTTCACCAAAGAGGCGCAGGCCCTTGAAAGGGAAACCATTGAGAGCCTTAGCAGCTTTATCAGCTACCCACTGACATAGCGGCGTATAGCCACCAACAGGGCAGAAGTCCTACCACACATTCTAATGGCATCATCCATGGCAGGCATGGCAAACATATGCAACAAATTCATAGAAAAGCAGGAGAGATCTATACTCTTCTCCTCCCACGTCATCAGAGGCCCCATCTAAGAGACTCTTAAGCAAACCCTTAATAGCAATAGCTGTAATGGCAGAGGCACAAACCGGGCGTAGCGTGGTCCCCACACAGGCAAAATCATGGCAAGCCAGATGGTCCATGCGCCGGTCCTCACTATCCCTCAGGGTAGTAGTGTCAGGAGAATGCATAACAGATGTATTGGACAGCCTCAGAACGGGCGCGTCCACCTCGGGAGGACATGACCAATGCTTAATTACATCAGCAGGAAAGGGATACCTCTTGTCCCAACTTGGGCACCCCTGGCAGCTTGCTAGGCCGCTCCCATTCTTTGAGCACCAGATTATTAAAGTGCGACGGCTCCAGGAATTCCAAACGTGGTCACGGCAGGAGGGGAGATACAGAGCACTTCAAAAATATGAGCCAAAAGTCTGTCAGTGTCATCTGAGGACCATGGATCTCCCCCAAAGGGAGACCCTGTACCACCATAACCCCTAGGCTGTTCCTCAGATGATTCTGAATCAGACAACAATTCCCCCTCCTCCAGGGGGGAATAACCAGTAGTGTCAAAAATTCCCTCAGCTTCCACAGGAAAGAGGGAAACGGCGGGAGATAAATGCAGCTTCTTAGCAGAAGCCTTACGAGAGGCAGACCCAGCAATACGTTTCTCAATGCTGGTCACCCGTGCAGCCAAATCAGGCTGAGACTCCTCGCTGGTATGCTTCTCGCAGGGGGTCAGATGTAGGCGTGGGAGGGTAGGCGAAGCCCAAGGGGGCGCAGGCCCAGCAACAGGTAACCCAGACTGCAGTGCAAGTACCTGCTGGGCGCAGGATACACATACCCTGACATCAACACCGATTGGGGATACCCCAAACTTAACACATAGCCGGGCTTGTCCCGAAGGGACCCCAGGCCCATTATCCCCAGAAGCCTCCATATGGTGAGTTGAATGGCACAGTAGGCCAGTAAGGGTTAACGCTAAAGAGCTACGTGGGATGCCCCAATAAACCGCTAGGGAAGTGGGAGATGAGGGGAGAAACCACAGGACCAAAGCTTTAACCCGCCTGAAAGACATAATCAAACATTCCCATGAGAATAAGGCATAAGAACCCAGAAAAAAAATCACCTCACCGGGGTTACTCACGGACCGCAGAGAGCCAGCAGCATGCAGCAGGAGACAAAATGGTGTCCGCAGACCTCGAGGGGCGTGCAGTGGAGATATGAGGTAAAATGCATCATCCACAGAGCCAGCCCCCCCCCCCGAAGAGCGCCCACGTGATCCGGCTGGCCAGTAGCGGCGCAGCATTTCTGAGGTGAATGGGGCTGCCATCCGGAGCGCAGTACAAACGTGCGACGGCGCGTTTTAATAAAAGTGACAAAGCACAACATATGTATACAGTCTTAAACCACTGTACAGCCCCCCCCACCCCCACCCCGGAGGGAGTTTAACGGCAAAATTTCCAGGGAGAAACGGCGCCCAGGGACTAAGGAGTGAGGGTGGAGGGGGAAAATGGGCATAGGGTTTAACTGCACAGGATAAACCTGGCAAAACCCATGAGGCAGTGGGGGCATCCCAACAGGCTCACCATTAGCCTAAACCGCCTACCCTGTTAGAGCAGGGACTGTGGTAGGAGCCTAGCTCCTCAGCACCATAGTGCTCCAATAGCCTACCTTCACCCGAACCTTATCAGCCGAGGCTAAGAGGCAATAACTGGGAAAGAACGTCCTGCAGGGCCGCTGGTAATAAGCCCCGCTCACCTGCGCCACAAGAGAGCTGTCTTCTATCTTCTCAGCCCAGACTGCAGAAAAGAACTGGGGAATTTGTGGGAGGTCCCTGACTTATATAGGGCCGGGAGGAGCCACAAGCTGTTTTCTGCAGTCCAGCGCCATCTTGTGGATGTATTACCCATGTGTAAGGAATATTCTGGAACAGGACGTGCTGTATACTTAGAATAAAGGGGCAATCCAGTAGAGTCTTTTTTTAATGGGGCACCGATTAAGGACCCAGCATCATTGCTTGTTAGGGACTGACTGTTTGGTTTCAAACAGAGTGGATCCTCTAAACTTGCCTCTCCTAAAAGTAGTAGGGACCACTCAAAACGAGTCCTTGCTAAGAAAGGGCCGTCTATAAAAAGGACTAGAAAAAAAAATGTATTCCTGAAATCACTACACTTAGTGGGAAAATACTTATTTCTGTCAGCAGACATGTCCAACATCTTCTCTAGTTCTGGGCCAAAGAGGAATTCCTCGTTAAAGAGCATGGCACCCAGGTGCAATTTTGAACCTGTATCTCCTGACACAGCCAAGTCCTATGCACCAAACTGGTGATGGCCATGGCTCACCAATTCTGCAGTGGCATCAGACAGAAAAGAGACCTCTGAAAAAAAGAATCTGTAAAGCTTTCATAATCTCATTAATATCCGTTTGCTTTAAGAGACATGATTTAGGCTGCCAATAATTAAGATTCCTGGCAACGCAAGTAGAGGCTAGAATTGGTTTCAGAGTACAGATTCAGCCTGCTATGTTTTCTTCAAGAGAGTACCCATCTCCTTGTCTAAAGGATCTTTGAGGATACCAAAGTCCTCAACGTCTAAATCGACCCCCTTGGAGACCTTAGAAAAGGGGGCATCCAGTTTGAGGCATTTATCCTATATATGTCTTCCTTAATGAACGGATAATGCCTCTTAACCCCCTGGTCTATAAACCTTCTTAACTGGATCCTTCCACTCTTTAAAGGATAGCCTCCTTAACGGAGTTATGAATGGGGAAGGTCACAGGGGAATCAGGAACAAAATCGAGATAGAACACGTTTAGACTTGGAGGGTAAAACTCTTATCTTCAATGCTCATCGAAAGTTGAACCATATGCAGGGGATATGGTAAATCTTCTGGAGGGAAAAGAAATTTCACTGGGGTAACTGAATCCGAACAAGGGCCATCCTTGGAGGAGGAGGACCCTCATCCGCCTCAGAAAAAGGGTTTCAGAGACCTCCAACTCATGCCCTCTAGAAAAAAAGGGGGGGGGGGGTCTACGGGACGCCCAACAAACTCCTTATGTCCAGCCTAGTTCCTTGGGGTATTAGGATTCTCAAAGGTGTAGGGTCCATTAAAACCATCCCAGACACCAGCTATGCGAGCTGGTAGACCAAGCATCTGTCCTTATAGGTTACCAGCCCACACAAGCATTGTGGCCATTGCGGATGCAAGTAACGGGGCAGTAATGGGGGGGGGGGTGCTGTCCACGTTGTTTTCAGCTAGAAGTGAGTGTTGGAAGCAAGGCGGAGGATCTATGTCCTCTGCTCCCAGGTTCCGTCGTTGTTGATGTAGGGAAGGGCTGTTTATACCAGCAGAGTGAGCCGACGTCCCTGTGACCAGAATGCGTGCTGTGGGAACCCAGTACAGGGCAGAAAATCTGTGTTCTCTGTCCCACTGAAGATGCCAGCCCGCTGATTGGAGGCCGACTGAGAGAAAAGGACGCCCCCAGGGCTGGAACATGAATGGAGGTATGTTTTTTTCCCTTCCTTTTTTTGTAAAGCTTTAAAGAACAATCCAGCCACGTGAAACCCCTAAAAAACAACTAAATCTATTTTGCTCCCCCACTCCATGTACATTATCGTTTGGATTTCCTGTTTAATGATTTTAATTTTCCCTTTCCCCAGGAATGCTATTGGTTTCTCACAGGATCAATTGTTCTAAACTAGCTGTTTAAACCGGAAAAACACCCTAAAATTCAAACTTCTGCATCTGGATAGCACGCCCACAATGGCAGCAGGAGCGTGCTGCTCATTCCGGTTTAAGCCCCCCACCTCGCAATCTCATGCGGGGAGCAATTAGAGCCTATTGAAGGAAGATAAGAGACAAAAGATTTCACTTTTTCCTTTGAAGCCAAAATCATTTGTAAGTATTTTTAACAAATTCATTACAGGACATTTTTAAAAAATTCTTCATAAGATATGGCTGGCCAGCTTTAACAGTTGAAGCCACAGACATTTCCAGGGGCTGAGATGTAGGTTTCTTGACATTGGTGCAGAAAAAATTTCAATTTTTTATGCATTTATTACCGGATATAGTGATCAATTTTAAAAATATGGATTTCAAAAAAACATGATTTTTTTTTTTAATGAAAATTCTTAAAACCTGTGAGGTCAGTATCATAGGCGGGAAGAGAGTAAGAGTGGTCTATTCCTAATATAACATTGTCTGGATTTGTTCAGCCTAGAAATGGGACCAGCTTTAATACAAGGTGGTTGGGTCACACTAAACTGGGGTGTCGCTCTTTATGACCGACATCACAATCAAATCTTAATAAAAATTGTATTGTCAATAGGTTAAAAAAAAAAAAAAAAAAAGGGTAAACCTTTTCAATAGAAAGAGTCATTAGTTCAGCCTGTAGAGGTTGGAAATGGGTGTGTTCGATTTTTCTGTGCATTTCCCTTTCCTATGTTCATCCTTTGTGTGTTATGTTTACACTGACTAGGTCATTAATTTCAACTGAAATTGGCATTAATTTATACAAAAACTGAACATGTATAAAACATTTCCATAGAACTGGTTCGAATCAATAATACAGTCCAGTAATAAAGCAGACATTTGTGCTTATTTATTTAAAAAATGTCTATAGCCAGACAAGCTCAGAATATTGAGACAATACATGTTAACTGGAAGGATGAATCTGCAGACACGTAGTTCAGTGACGCTTCCTGAAACCTGTAAAGAGAGTGGTGGTTAGTCGCTCATCCAACTGCTGCACCGAGATATACAGTATTGCAATGAGATTTAAAAACTGAGCCTCTACCAATTTCATACTGTACAGCATTGTTCCCCAATCCTCTGCTGATGAGCCACTAACAGGTCATTTTGTGGATCTCCACCTCCAGGCAGCTCTGGAGCTCTGTCTGAGTAATAATTACCTGTGTGTCTGTATGAATATTTGCAAAACCTGAACGGTTGGTGCCTCCCAAGGAGAGAGTTTGGGGACGCTGCTGTACAATATACAGTACAAACATACTTGTTCATAAGTGCAAAAGCGAGAAAAGAAAGTTACCTTTTTTCTTCTTTCCTTTTTTCGACACTTTTCTAGACTTCTTGACAGAGGGAATTAGATCCTTCATGGAATAAACAGTAAAAGAAAAAAACACAATTACATAAATGTATTTTATTTTAAAGAAACACGTTCAACTGACCTTACATTATCTACAAAGCATCTGAGCAAACTGATAATTATTACTATTTATTTAGAGAGGTATCGTAATTTCTAACTTTGACAGCGCCACCAAATATAAGAGGACGAAGTCCGTTATATACTAATGTAATATGTATGTTATTATGATGTGACAGATATGAAACAAATACACACTCTTACAGGAATATACTATTGCCTGTGACAGGTAAAACACAGGATTGTAAATTAGTCTAATGTCAAAAAAAAAAAAAAAAACATAGAAAAAAAAAACCAAGCCAGACAAAATAAAAATAAAAAGTATATAGGCATCAGTAAACCAGAACAAATAATTACCTCTGTCCTTGCATCCCCACCAGTCAAGGCACTAATGTCTGTAAAGTGTGTGAGTGAATTAAGCTGGGAGGTCATGGCAAGAGTTCTTTTCCTGCGAGCCTTTTCTTTCCTAGTAAGATTCAACCGCACCATCATGGACTCTTCATAGTTTGTCCTATATAAGGGAAGGAAAAGGACTGTATGAATAAAGGTGCCTTCTCTATACACATAATAAATAAAATTACATCAATTCACACTCACCGATGCTGCTCTTCCTTCTCGTGCTGCATCATATGATAGGCTCGGCCCTCTCTGATCTCTTCTGGTGCATCTGTATACTGTTCTTTTAATTCTCGAATAACCGAGCTGCTTAAAGCTCGTTTTTTTGCTCGTTCTAAAATTCTGCGTTCCCGCTCGCCTTCTGTGTCATCTGTTAAAGATTTAGACAGACAAGAAAGTTAAATCTCTGGATAAAAAAGTGAGTAACTGCTTAGCTTTCCTTCACAGCAGCATATGGCACAATATCTGGATCATTTGCCTCATGAGAAATGCCATTGTGCATGAGCGCAGACTATCTCATACAGAGGAAGCAAGTCAAGGTAGTGGCAGAGTGAACGTACTGTACACCTATTGTCGGGGTCTAAGTTCCATCCCCCATTTTTTGTCCAAACTGTGGACAGCCCTCGGAAGTCCATGCATGGATTGTTTAGGTGAGTATATAGGATATAGACTGAGCGCCATCAGCTGCATGAAATCAAATACAAATATTGATTTTTTTCCTTTGTTGCCTAAACCAGGTAGGCCCCTAATGGAATCAACAGGCTGGTCTGGCTTTTTCCAGAAACTGTTGGGATGTGTGTGCAAATGTACCATGGGTGGAGCAATTTTTAAATAAAATAAAAAACAAATGTTAACTGTTTTCAGACCTGGGGACCGAGGTACAACGCATTTATTGTACCTTGGGGTTACGCTAGTTTCTTACCATAATGCACTGGCGCAAGTCGTGGTGGCACATATTTCTTCACCCTGCTCTTATATTTCTTGCCATCCCCACCCTTTTCTTCATCACTGCCTGGCTCTTCCTGATCAGATTCCTCCAACTGGTGTTTAGGGGATTAAAAAAAAAAGTGAAAAAGTAACAACTGAACTCTTCACTGATCAAATAACAAGGAGCAGCAGTAAGTGAAGACTCGTACCTTGCTCATCAAGTTTTGGGGATTGGGCTTAAACCGCAAAGGATCATTCTCACCAAGGCTTCCAGTCACAGCCGCTCTTATCATCTTATCAATCTGGTATTTTAATTTTTGATCGATTGGACGCATTTTCTCCAGCACCTACAATTGATAAAAGTCTCTAAAGTACTTCATATATTCAGAACATCTCCTGCCTGTCGTATTACTCGGAAGCAGGACATTTTACTACAAATGCATCTGTAGGTGAACACTAAAGAAAAATAAAAGGTATACTTAATGTGGACCAATCACCAAGATTTTCACTATCCTGGTGATTGGTCCCTGTCTCGCAGGCATCCCAATTTGGGATGCCTTGCTACGACACCCCCCAGATCAACCGCTCAATATACCTTTCCACCGTTCACATGGCTGCATCCTCGGTTTCCCTGTGGAGTGCGAGCTCCCGCAGCCCAGCTTAACTGAATGGCTGGGTACAAGAGCACGTACAGCTACAGGAATGAAACCGTGGTGAGGGATCAGCAGAAAGGTAATTGCGGGCATCGAATTGGGATGCACCAGGTGTACCTAATCAGTCAGCCCTGGAATCTAAGATTTCAGAACCAGCCCAGGACGGGAATGGTCCACTATAACTTCTGATACTCCAAAGAAATTCTATCAAAGTCTGCTTTAGGAGGGATCAGTGGTGAAAACATGCTGGATAACTTGCCTGTCTTGATGATCCAGCCCAAGTGTACCTGCATACACACAGGCCACATTTTTATTTTGGTTACCACTTAAGTCTGGTCTCCCACCCTTCCCAAGTGATCATAACAAATGCAAAGCATAACTCCACTCACTGTGTGTTGAACAAAGGGTTTCTGGCCAAAGTCCTAGCTAGCTCCCTCTGCTGTCACAGCGGGTGAGGGCACAGAGAATAAGCAAGATCACCAGGGATAGATTTTCAAGCTGGTTAATTTTTAAAACCCTGAACAGATCCAATGTGGGATCTGTTAAATTTATACTACACATTTAAAGGAGCAGCCACGCTTCCTTGATTTACAGAATAAGATGGTTGACTGTATTGTGTAGCCATTTAAAGAGGAAGTAAAGCATTTAGACCCCCTATTCTCTCCCTAATACCTGCAACATAGGGGCATCCCAAAGCAGACAGCCTTGCTGTGCACCTCTCTGAAACCAGGATTGCAGGCTCTCACCTGTTCTGCCCTACAGCAAATGCGTGACAGCTTCTGATCATTCCCGAGTGACATGGGCACAAACTGAGGAGCAACCCACAGCAAATCTGAATGTTCTGCAGAGGCCTCTTGTTCAGCTGCCATCGCTGCCCAGAATGCTGTCAGTATTAGGCAAAGATCAGGGAAAATCTTCTTAGACTTTACTTCCTCTTAACGCTCAGATAAAATATACCTAATATTTAAATAAAATATATTATTAAGGTTACAGTTGGGTATAAAATCACCCCATTACTTTACTTATGAGAATAGGCAATTAGAGATCTGGATCTTAGGCGGGGTGTCTGGCACAGTGATTTCACTGAATTGTTTACCAATCCTTTTTCACCTCTGTGTTGTATTGTATGTATTTTAGGCTTTTGATGTTTTGTGTGTAGTTATGAATTAGATTTTTATAAATATATTTATATTCTCATACTAGCTTGTGCAGCATTGTGGTGTTGTGCATCTGCATGTGAATAGGTTTATAAATGAACACTATACAGTCTCTAAAGCCAGTGTGAGGACATTATACAAGATTAATATAGCCATGTACATACTAGCAAATTGTATGCATGTTGCTATGTTGCTTATATGCTCTATGAAAATGTTGGCCAGACACAGCAGTAACGAGGGTCAACTTGACACGCATTAAATTAAAGAAACGCGTATGATCTGCTGTACCAACTCACTGTGCGTATTTCCACCAGCCTCATAATGCCTGGATTATCTTTCAGGGACTTTCCATACATTTTTTCCATGATGAGGTGTGTAAGGTCTTGCATGTACATTAAAAGAAGTTGATTCTTCAGTTCTAGAAAACTCAGACCCTAAAAGATTGCAAAACAAGCAAAAAAGAACAGTTATTCACAGAGAAGAATGGAAGTCCATGGTATCTATTTGGGGCATGAGTTTGAGAGCCTGAAGGCTTGTGGGACCCATTGTCAGATGCTTGATTCCAGTTACTTGAAGTTTTCATAAGCAAATAAATTATAACGGCTTGGATGCATTCTTCAATTACAGAAAGCACAATAAATGCCCTCACAGCCTACGGGATGGGGCAGGGAGGGGGGGGGGGGGAATGCCCTCACAGCCTACGGGATGGGGCAGGGGGGGGGAATGCCCTCACAGCCTACGGGATGGAATGGTGGGGGGGGGGGGAATACCCTCACTGCCCATGGGATGGGGCAGGGGGAGGGGAATGCCCTCACTGCCTATGGGATGGGGGGGAATGCCTCCTTTTCTAACTAGAGGGGTACTTTAATTTTCGTTCCACAGCTAAAGCATTCATAATTACAGACTAGTACAGTCCCCCAAAACAAATAAAAAAATACATGACTGTTTTATAATACCTTCTCTGTGGGGTACGTTCCATTGCGGATCTTCTGTATTAAGCTCTGCACTTGCGCAGTCACAGCAGTCACCTAAAAAAAGTAAAACAGATACAACATGGAGCTATGGGATAGAAGCCAAAGCCAGGAGGAGAAGGAGCTGCATAGAGAGAAAGGGAAAATTGAGAATGCACAGAGCAATTCAATGTAAACCTTCTTTAGTCCTATGCATGTACTACCTGCTGATGCAATGTGCTAAATAAGGCCTTTGACGCTGACAGGTCTCTGGAAACGATATCCTAGAGGGAGAGCAAAAAGAAGCTGTTGGTAATGCATTCTATCTAGTAGTCCAACGCATGTGGAAATCATCATTTATTAGTGTCAACATTCCGGTTCTTGCCTTTTCTTAGGTTATGTTCCTCTCCATTTTCTCTCGATTTAGGATAACTTGCTGTATGTACCCTCCTGGGAGCCCATATACCTTTTTCTTCCCACAACAAATGTGAATTGGCCACTTCCAATCAGGGACACTTGTTCCATTCAGATTTCCTTTGCTGCACCAAGCTCAGTACAGCAAAGGGTTTCATACAGTACCCCCCCCCCCCCCCAAAGAGTCTTATAGACTTTAGGGGGGTGTTGCTTTCCCCATGATAAACACAACAACCTACTACCAGTCCCATAAGCGTTTTGACAAAGCAGATATAAGCTATATTAGTATTATAGTCTATTAACACATGATAAAATTGAGAAACTTTACAAAAGTATTATGAGTGAGATGTGACAGACATACTGGAATACACTAGATCAGGGGTTTCCAACCTTTTTTCAACATGTACCACTTTCCTTTTTCTAAGTATCACCTGGGTTGTTGGGCCGTCTCAGAATATGACTGCCTGTAAGCCACCAGTAATCACAAGCACAAAGGGGGAAAGCACAGGATGTTCTTCTCTGCTGAAATGTTGGCTGCTCATATCACTGGATGCCAGAAGCAGTAAGTATTTTAGAATAAGGCAGGGAGGGTAGACAGTAAGCCCAATTTGCAATGCATTGTCTTCTGGCTGGGAGTAGTGTATTGTGTGCTCCTCTTTTGGATTTTGTGCAGAGCTGCAGCTACTAAATGAGGCACAGTGGTGCTGCTGCTGAGAGACTGATACAAGCCACTCAAGCTCCTGACGCCACAGAACAGTGCTGTGCTGCATCTGTGACCTGCCATTGGTGACAGAAATCAGGTAAATTCTTTTCTTCATTAAAATGCTTAGCATTGGGAAAGGCTCAAATGTTTGGAGATCCTTTTTCACCAGTGCTCCAGACTCAGCCCCCAGTCACAGGGGTATGGCCACACCCTCCATTCCCTACACTGGAGGGGGCATTTCAGGCCTCAGCACACCCACTCCATTGCAATAAATAGGGAGGGTGCATGTCATAAGCCTGGCACACCATCAATACTGACCCTATGTTCAGCAATCAGGTGAGTTGCTGATCTCCATACTTGCACCGATCAGCAGCGGAAGACAAAAGGTTAATTGCCCTTTTGTTTTTTATTGGCTGCTGAGTCACTAATGTGGAAGTCCAATTTCCAATCTACAGCACTGCCAGATTGCAATCCTACATGACCACCAACGGAGCGAGTAAAAAGGTAAAAAAAGAGTTGGATATTAAAGTGTACCTTCACTCTGAATAAGAGTCTATCTTATATGTTTTCCCACACCCTGTACATACAGATTGCTCACATTAAAAATCATCCTACCTGCATCTACTGCATGTTATGAGCCTTTAAACATCCAAGATGGCGGCTCATGGGACATCAGGCAGCCTGCAAACAGGAAGTGCCTTCTGACTGTGCTGCTCTGCATTCCGCTATAGCTGACCTTTCCTGACCCCAGCTCTACTCTGTCTGAGCAAAACACAGCTATAACCCGCCCCCCTGTACCTTATCCCACTCTCCTCAGTAAGTGTGATGCTTCTGAGTCAAGATGGCGGCACCCGTATCCTAAAGTCCTTAACAGAATTGCAGCCCAGTGGGGGAAAGAATAACAAGTAAGTGACTAAAAACTTAATTTATTAACTTTAGATGCTGGAGAATCGTTTAAGGGATTGGGCTTTTCATGAAATCATGGTGAAGGTCCGGTTTAAACTTACAGCTGCAGTATATGGGGCATTCCTCATCTGGATGATGGGGAGCTATTTGATTGACCCTAATCTAGACCACCAGCAGCTAATCAGGTTTATCATGCCAGCCCCAGGCAGTAGGTGGAAGTGGTAAGTAGTTGTTGCTGGTCATGGGCAAATCAGGATGTCCCTGAGCTGCCATGGTTAGAGAACCTCACTGGTGGCCCTCTTTAAATGGGATGTCCAATCTCTATATAGCCCCCTCCTCTTTGTGCACTGCTCTGTCCACCAATTTAGTTAAATGGACAGGCATGAACCTGTGCACCAGTAAAAGCGCTGGATCCCTGGTGAGGTAAGGAGGCTTTTTTGTAGTAAGCCACCCAAACTGCCTCAGTGCCAGAAAAAGGGGGTCAGGGCAGGTGGGGCTTCTATAGAGATACAATCGAGATACATTTTAAACCTTCCAGGGTTCGGTCCGCTTCACAGGGCCATCCTGATTTGAGACATACCTGTGTTTAACCCCCCCCCCCCCCCCCAATTAGGCAGTTACCCAGTTACGACCCCATGGCACATAGATAACCTTCTTTCAGTCATTCATATCTAACGTGGTAATGCCAGGAAATGAATGCTCCACGGCCACTCTTTCCAGCTGCACGCCCCCACCAGCAGCATTTTAGATACCTGTGGTGTGGGTGCACGCAAGGGATAGAGGAGTGAAATGGGTGCCAGAAGACCCCTGCACATGCACACTGAGATCACCAGTTCGAGCTGTGGAATTGGAAGGTTTCACACACAGGGGAATTGCAAATCGGGATACTCCTGAAAAGGGGACCAGAACCCAGAGGGGGGTGAAAATCCTGAGTTATGGTCCCTTTTACCAGGCCCTGGTGAGTCTAAAAATTGGGATGCCCCGCTGTGTAAAAAAAACAGAGATCCCCTCACCTGATCACCTTTAGCCGTGTGCACACCCACATCAGGCCTTTGTGAATGGGAGGCGCTGACACACCACAGATAGAAGCTGAGTGGAGGATGCAGCCGGCAGCGTAATCGGGTCTGCTCAGCGGCTTAGCCACCAACAGAGCCAAGCGAAGAAAGTGCACTTATTGGCAGTGCGGGTCACTCAGCCAATCTGTGCACTTGGTTTCAGCCGAGCATTCGTCGTGATAACGAAAGGAAAATGAGTGAATTGGGCGGATATACACAGCAGGGTATCCCACTTCAGGATGCTCCTCGAGAGATACAACACATGGGAAATTGAAATTCCTCTTTTAACGCTAGGGCTGTATTTGAATAGTGTAGGTCCACTTTAAAATGAAATCACTGCCCATTAAAGTGGACTGAAACCAAGGCTGGATCAGCCCAGGAATGATCCATTCCCTCCCCGCAGGGCATCCAAAATCGGGATGCCCCGCTGTGTGAAACCCCCCAGGTCACCCGCTACTCTTACCTTAACCCCGGTCCAATGGCACATGCACATGCGCATCCCCGCTATCTCTTTAGCAGGGCGCATGCCCACACCGGCCATTCATGAATGCCCAGCACGGGCACACTCCCTGTTAGAGGGAAGCAGCGCGAGTTGCCGCTGAGCTTAGACGTCGGGTTAGAGGTCCATAGCTCAGCTGCTCCGAGCGCGCTGATTGGACGAGCGGCTGCACATGTGCAATGGACCATGCTGGGGGTGAGTTGAAGCTAGCGATCGGGGGGGGGGGGGGGGGGGGTTTGGTCCACTTTAAACTGCTCGCATAGAAAGCTGATAGGGAAGAGGAGCCCATTTCTCAGCCAATTTCAGAAAGCTGAGAGGCTGGTTAGGGACGCTTGTTGTAACGGTCGCATGATACACAAAGGCCATTAGAAAGGAAATTATTTAGCTAAGCATGTCACAGTGAGCCGCCATGTCCTCTCACACACGTGTCTCCACGTCATACCGCTTACCTCCACACTGGCCATGCTATCCCTCTGGCTGCTACATCAGTTGCAAACTGTGAAACGTCACTGAAAGGCGACCGGAAGGAGGGGCGGTGCTGGAAGCGGGGTTTCCTGCAGGGGGCGTACCGCGGCACAGAAGGAGAACCTGTCGCGCTAAGTATGCGTCGCATGACAGAAAGCCGACAGCATGTCGGCGGCTTTATGTAAATGCTGGTGGCCATGCTGCTTCTTTACGTCATTGGATGCCAGCCTTACAAAGTCACTTATTTCTATATTGTTCCGCACTTCGCTCTGACCATTTACTACAACGCACCTACACTCAGGCAATGAGCTCGGCTAGGTGTTCTAATAAGCTAGCTCCAGGAAAATGGGCAGTGCTTCGTGCAGGACCAGATAAATATCACCCTGGTGCAATGGGTCATGGTGGCATCTCTGTTGTCATTAAACAAATTCAGACTTTGCTATGTATTTCATTGCTGTGGACCTGCTGACATTTTGCGTATCCGGGGTTCTGGCCTTTATCCTGGGGGCATCCTGATTGGGATGTATGTGAAGCCCCTCCGATTGGCTGCATCCGCTTACCTCTCCTCCAATCATTGTTCTATACCATGCATATGAATGATAGAGATTGGCTTTTTCCCTCCAGATTTGTGTGCCGGCACCAGCCATTCAGATAGGCCTGACAGAGGGATGATGCTTCATCTCATGCATGCACCATGGGATTGCAGACGGGTGTATTTTACGGTGATCTAGGGGTTTTAACACAGCAGGCTGCCTGCAGGGAGAGCACCTGTCCTGGAGTCTTATATTATCTAGGACTGGTATTGATCTACTTAAAAGAGGAACAAAACCCTTTTTTGACCCCCCCCCCATACGGATTATTCCTCCACTGAAGCTACGTCCTCTCACAGATTTGAGATCGCCCACTAGCTGATCTCAAGGCTGCCTTATAACATGCCTAGCTTTGGAGTGCGTGTGTCCCGCCCTACCTGAATCGCTTGGCGTGGGAGCCGGGGATGCGGCCGCCAGAGAACTCATCTTCAACTGAGACATCTGTAAAGGGAGGTTTCACACAGTGGGACATCTCGGTATAGGGTGCCACTGAGTCTTTTAGATGCCAGGGCTGGCCGCAGAGGGTTTTGAGTTGCTTAAAGTGGACCAACACCCACGGGTGATCGGCCCGGGAATCTATAAGATTCCCGGGCCGATCACCCCCCACCCCGCGGGACATCCGAGATCGGGATGTCCCGCGGGGTGAAACCCCCCCCAAACACCCCAACTCACCTACCTTATCTTCGGCGGCGGCCGGCCGCCGCCGCCTCCCTCGCGCCCCCGTAGGCGTGCGCGCACCCGCGCCGGCCGTCTGCGAATGGCCGGCGGGGGCGCGCGCACGCCGAAAGTGACGCGAGGGAGGCGGCGGCGGCGGCCGCCGCTTAGACGTTCCTTGTACGTTGGCGCTGGGAGCGGGGAGAGGTGAGTTATTCGGGGGGTTAGGGGGGGTTTCACACAGCGGGGCACCCCGATCGGGGGTGCCCCACCGAAGTGGACCAAGACCCAGGATAGTCAAAATCCTGGGTGTTGGTCCACTTTAACAGTGGACCAAATATGTGATTTTGACTATCCCAGGTTTTAGTCCTTGCCATTAGGGCACCCTAATTTGGAATGCCCTTTGTCTGAAACCCCCCGGTCACCCAGTAAACTCACCTTTTCCCAGTCTTATGGTGCATGTGAGGGCTCTCCTCTAATCAGTGCGCTCGGCTAAGACTCGCTGAGGCCCAAGTTATGCCGGTGGCTACATCCCCACTACCCTTGGCTGGTGTAGGTTTCTATCACACCGCTCTGGGAGTACTTCCAAGATTGCATTGTTTCGACCATGCCCACATGCTCAGCTAGCAGATATAAGGTGGAAGATAGGATACATTCTTTGTATGAGTAAGGTGGTGTTAACACTATAATTGTTGCTCCTCCACCTTATTTACCATATTTGTGCTTATTTAGAGAAAGGAAGCACCATTTGTCTCTACTAATAAGAAGTAACGAAAGCCAGCCATTGTCCGTCTTAAAAGGATTCTTTATCCACGTTTATTTCAGAAAATTCTTAGTTCCATCCATGTTACATACAGGCAGCATAAAAAGCATAAGGGAGCAGGTCTTAACGCCTACGCGTTTCGGGCATTCAGCCCTTACTTATGACATAGCGCCTTGCTCCCATAACACACATTTAAATATAAGTGCAATTAATGGCGCACCCGCAGAGCCCGCCTCGGAATATAATTAGCTAATCAATTCATTAAGGCACAAATAATGCCTCACCTGGTAAAGTTTAGCATAATTTCTCTGTTAGCCAATCTCTGCTTAGGTCCCAGAAAGGAATACACATTCGCCGTTCCGCCGGGACGGCAGATCAGATCATCAGATGCCCCGCCGGAAATGACGTCGGCGAAGGGCAAATTCTGCTTACCATGGAGAGACTGGCTAAGGGCGGAAATATACTCAGGTGTAGGCGCCGCATGCGCGGCAGAAACAACCAAGAAGGGCTACAGCGGGTGCTGCATATTTGCAGCTAGTATATAATGTACATATGGAGAGAGCAAAAAGAGCCCATAAAGACTCACAATAGAGCCTTAAAAATGTTCTATATTTAATTAGTATCCTCATTTATCTTGATATACTGAAATCCATCTAAATAGAATATCAACCTACTTTTTCACACATGAATCACTCCTATATTATAAATGTATTGGATCCTTAAAGTGGACCAACACCCAGGATTTTGACTATCCTGGGTTTTGGTCCACTTCGGCGGGGCACCCCGATCGGGGGTGTCCCGCTCTCTGAAACCCCCCAGAAACCCCAAAAAACTCACCTCTCCCCGCTCCCACGTGACTGCGCCGTCCAATCCCCGCCGACGTCCAAGCGGGTGACAGCGGCGTCCAAGACAGCGCCATTCACAGACGGCCGGTGCGGTCGCGCGCACGTCTAGAGGGGCGCGCGGGAGGCAGCGGCGGCGGATCAGGTAAGGAGTTTGGTTTTTTTTGGGGGGGGTTTCACCCTGCGGGACATCCCAATCTCGGATGTCCCGCGGTGAGTGAGGTGATCGGCCCGGGAATCTTATAGCCCCTCTGGGTGTTGGTCCACTTTAAATACATCAAATAAGCTGAAACTATATTGCGACAGTCTATAATATTGAACCCAATTGCAGGCCAATAACGATAAAGGAACAAATGTAAATGAAAACACCAATATCTAATCTAATTATATAGGGTTAATTAGTATATGATTCATAAAAACCTTATAGCTTTACTTTTTAATTTTTAATTCTAAATTTTTGATTATTCATTTTTGTCTCCTAAGTCCCTATAGACGTAGTTGGATGCGTAACAGCATGTCACATACACCCATCGTTTATCTCTATTTTATGGTGGGCGACCATTGAAAATGCCTTGTGCAGGTTTTTTTGGGGATTAATCAGGCTCATATCATGATAACTTTAGACCTATTAATTACTACAGTCTAAAATGTATTGAGACCAAAGTGAAATATAAACATATGCCATAAACAATATGATTCATGGGGGAGTGATCGGTCCAACAGTACCAGAAAAAGCTCAATCACATTATATTAGTATTTTCCCAATTAAATAAATCAAAATGATTCTAATTGCGGAGAAATAAGTCCACATCCCACCTATGGTTTAATCCTCGGGGGGTGCGAGTATTCAGTTTAAATATCCAGAAGACCTCTCTCTGTAATAATTTTTTCTGCAAGTCACCTCCTCTGGGTCCTAAAGTGACCTTTTCTATTGCAACACATTTTAGATGTGAGAGATCTCCCGTATGTGCCTCCTTAAAATGGCGCCCTACATTAGACAACTGGTTAGGCCGATCTTGCGAAGCCGCTGCAATGTGTTCTGCTATCCTGCGTTTAAAGTGGACCAACACCCAGGGGTGATCGGCCCGGAAATCTATAAGATTCCCGGGCCGATCACCTCCCACCCCGCAGGACATCCGAGATCGGGATGTCCCGCGGGGTGAAACCTCAAAAACATCTTACCTGATCCGCCGCCGCCTCTGTGAATGGCCGGCGGGGGCGCGCGCGCGCCGAGAGTGACGCGCGGGAGGCGGCGGCGGCGGAAGCGACTTGGACGTTCCTGATCCCCGCCTGGACGTTGGCGGGGATTGGCTGCGGCGTTCACGTGGGAGCGTTGAGAGGTGAGTTTTTTGGGGTTTCTGGGGGGTTTCACACAGCGGGGCACCCCCGATCGGGGTGCCCCGCCGAAGTGGACCAAAACCCAGGATAGTCAAAATCCTGGGTGTTGGTCCACTTTAAGGGGCCTAATTGTACATCCAACGTATTGCACCTGACACAGGTCGCATGTGATCAGGTACACCACGTTGGATGAATTGCAGTTGATAAAGCTTTTTATATAAAACTTGTCTTGGTCACCACCGATTGGAACTCCTTACATGAGACAACATATTTGCAAAGACCACATCGGTGGCCTGCACATTCGTGAAACCCACTACATGCGAGCCAGGTATGAGACATATTTTTTTGTTTCGTATAAAGGCTATGGGAAAGTTTCTGACCTAATAGAGGTGATCTGCGGCTGCCGATCCTAATCCCGTCCTAAATATTTTTTAACTGCGAATCACCACTTAGAATAGGTAAATGTTTATTAATAAGATATAATCGCGTAGAATTCCTCACTAAATGTCGTTACTAACGTAAGCCCCTTATTCTTATCTTCTTCTGATCTAACATAATTGGCCTGAGTATGATATTGCTTTTGTCTCTGATGCTTACTAACTCCACAGAGCATGGCATTTCTGTCTCTCAGTCTAGCTGAAACCTTTGTGAAAGCTTTCTCAAATAATTCCTTAGAGTAACCTCTAGCTTGTAGCCTTTTCATGATTACATTTAATTCCTCCTCAAAAGCATATTGATCAGAGCAATTTCGGCGAGCCCAGACCATCTCGCCCAGTGGAATTGCTGCGATTGTATGTGCCGGGTGGCAACACTCCGCCCGCAGCATTGTATTACCTGCAGTTTCCTTCCTATAGGTTTTTGTGGTAATACTTTTTCTATCGGTTGATACCTCCAAGCGTAGATCAAGGAACGAGATAGATTCTACATGGCTTTAAGATGTGAACTGCAGATTTAGATTGTTACCATTTAAATATTCCACAAATTGTATGACTGTATCTTCATCCCCATCCCATATAAAGAGCAGATCATCAATGTATCTGCCAAAATACTTGATCCTATGCAAAAAGGGGTTATTACAACCATAAATTGTCGCCTTCTCCCACCAACCCATATAAAGGTTGGCGAGGGAGGGCGAAAAGGCGGCACCCATAGATGCCCCACATAGTTGCAGATAAAATTCCCCCGCAAACAGGAAGAAATTGTGCTTGAGCAGATACTCAATAGACAGTATAACAAAGGTGATCAAATCCTGGGAATAAGATGAATAATTATGGAGATGAAAATATACAGCTTGCAACTCTAAGTCGTGGGGTATGGCAGAATATAACGAAGACACATCGCAGGTGAGCCACATGAAACTAGGTTGCCACTCAAAATTCAAAAGGGAACGCATTACATCCCTGGAGTCCTTTAGGAATCCAGGGAGTCTGCAAACTAGGGGAAGTAAGTGGAAGTCTACCCATTGCCCCAGCCTCTCATTCATCCCCCCAATACCCGCCACAATAGGCCTCCCGGGCGGGGGGCGTTGCGGTTTATGGATCTTGGGGAGATGTCATCTTTAGTCAAAATATTCAAAGCTCTCCCTCCCTCTAATAAATGTTCTAAGTCTTCTGTGGGATCACTGCTTAATACGTTGTGTTATCATTTAATTGTCTGAGTGCTTTTGTTTCATAATCTGGTGCATCCAAAATAACTATACTCCCACCTATATCTGCCGCACGTATAACAATCTCCTGGTTTTGTGCTAAATCAATAATGGCCCTTCTCTCTGCTGGTGATATATTATTTTTCTTACGGTTTTTGGATTTTTCCGCTAAATTAATCAGATCTAACTCTACCGCTTCCTGGAAGGCATCTAGTACACAGGTTCTTGAATTCACAGGATAAAAACCTTTGTTAGTGATCTTAAATCTAGGTGGAGGTTGTATTTTTTCTGGTCCCTGATCCGACATATTATCCAACAATAATTGCATAGTTTGATCTTGAAATGATAGACATCTCTCATCGGAAATCTCTGGTACTGGTCGCGGCCAGAGGTTTCACTGTCAGCATGATATGGCTCTTTGAAAAAATGTTTTCTTAATGTTAAGTTTCTAACAAATTTATATCTAACACCGTATCAAACAAATCTAAATGGAAGGTGGGGGCAAATGACAGGCCTCTAGCCAATAAACATTTTTCCTGGTCAGACAAAGAATATGAAGATAAATGAATCACACTATTATCAGAAATCATGTCCGTCGTCCTCTCAGGACATGACGCTTGCCGCTGTTTGTGCTTGCGCCCCGCTCTATGGGATCTCTTGTTGTTTTCTTTTTTCTCGCCTTTGAATACATAGGCTCCTGAAAATTTTGAGTGTCCATCTCAGCGTCTGAGCGGTCACTATTGGATGACCACTCAGACAAGTCCGATACGTTAAAGGTGACCATCTTTTTACCGGCACTACTTTTTAAGATGGATCTAGGCCGAGAAAATCTATTAGATGCCCGCTTCCAAGTATAGATTCTGTCCAACCTATAATCCTCCGTATCCCTTTGGAACTTGTTGAGCTTTACCACCATGATCTGCAATTCCATTGTATCTAGTGTTTTGCGCACTCGTTCCATGCTCTCATCAAAGTAGGGCACTGTTTCAAATTGTTTCATAGATCCTTCCAGTTCCACAATGTTTTGCTGGATCTCTTTGAGCTTATTCTCCTCATGCCTGATAATCAGGCGCATTAGATCCAGGGAAGCCTGGGATAAGGATCATTTCCCATTCTTTTTGAAAGTTCTCAGAGTAATTACCGGTAGTGGTGGGAATCTTTCTGATCCTGAGGCCTCTAGGGATCCTAGTGCTCTGTATGTACTTGGTGAGTGAGCTGAGATCCCACCACGTTTTCAATTCTTTTTTCATAACATCTTCATATTGTTTCAATACATTTTTAAAGTCGGTTACTTGTGATTGTATATCTATGTTAGAGTCTAGTATAAAGACGGAGTCAAATTTGTCTTGACTTCTAGTAGTGTCACCATATTGGGATTTGACTCTCTCCATTTTAAATCATGTAGCTCTTGCCGCCAATTCAGTAAATTGTGGATGGAAACTCATAAAGCCACACAGCAGCGACTTCCAAAACAAGTGCACCGGGATATCATAAAACTCTGCATATATATAAATGTGATACTCACAGGCAGAGACTCGATCTGAGCAAAAACAGATGGGATCAGCTCTACCTTTATAATCCAAGATTCACGGTTGCCAGGAATCACAGACACAGCGCGGCCATGAGTGCTCCTCTCATATCCAGCAGTAAGAAGTAACGAAAGCCAGCCAATGTCCGTCTTAAAAGGATTCTTTATCCACGTTTATTTCAGAAAATTCGTAAAAGTTCCATTCGTGTTACATACAGGCAGCATAAAAAGCATAAGGGAGCAGGTCTTAATGCCTATGCGTTTCGGGCATTCAGCCCTTACTCATGACATTCCGCCTTGCTCCCATATAACACATATTAAACATAAGTGCAATTAATGCCGCACCCCCAGAGCCCGCCTCGGAATACTGTTTTCAGCCCGCCTCGGAATACTGTTTCAGTTGTATAGCTGCATCCAGTTGAGTTAAAAGACAGAAAAAAAAGTTTACCGTATGAGCCGTGAAAGTGCCCCATTTAATGTTCACACCAGGGCCCCATTACATTTAGCTATGTGTACATTGTGTAGGGTGTTAGGAGAAGCTGGAGAGAAAACATATGTAAGCCGCTCAGCTTCAGGAAAATGTATACATCCACAGTATGGAGCTGCTGAGACGGAAAGGGTTGCGAGCGATTTCTTGGAGCATTTGTGTATAAAAACCAGAAAAGGTTGTCATGCTGTCTAAGGCTAGCACGCTGACGGCCGCATCCCCTGCTGGCCATTCACAAATGCCTGGTGCTCGCACGCATCCTGCTAGAGGGATAGCGGGGATGCGACTCACGCATGCAACGTTGGACCGGGAGAGAAGATACGTGTATAGGGTGACCTGGGGGGTGGGAATCGATCGCCATGGGTTCTGGTCCACTTTAAAGTGGACCTTCAACCTGCATAAGAGCCTATCATATGTTTCCCACACCCTGTACATACAGATTGCCCACATTAAAAATCCCCTACCTGCATCTTTTGCATGTTATGAGCCTTTAAACATCCAAGGTGGCGGCTCATAGAGCATCAGGCAGCCTGCAAACAGAAAGTGTCTTCTGACTGTTTTGCTCTGCATTCTGGGATTGCTGTCCTTTCCCTGACCCCAGCTCTGCTCTGTCCCCCCGCCCCCTGCACTTTATCCTGCTCTCCTCCCCTCAGTAAGTGTGATGCTTCTGAACAGAGTTACAGGCCAGTGGGTGAAAGAACAATAATTAAATGACTAAAAACTTAAAATATATTCATTTTAGATGCTGGGGAATAGTTTTTGAAGGGCTTGGGCTTTTCAATAAATGATGCCGAAGGTCTGCCTTAAGACTCATAAAGCTGCACCATATCAGCAACAAACCTTGCCTAGAATACATGAGGTATTTACGTACAATCAGAGCTTTTCAGGTGCTTTGAAATGGCTTATCATCTACTGTTCCCAAGAAGAATTTAAGGGTGGATTTTACCAGCATTCAAAAAAATGCTACATTTTATTTAAAGTGCACCTATGGCAAGTTCACGTCATCACCTTCCATCGCCAGCCCAGTGCCCCAAAACAGCCTGTGTTTCTATTCTAAGCATACAGTACGTCCTGCTCCATATATAATACTTACACGTGGGTAATCCTCCGCCAGATGGCGCTGTGCACTGCAGACATGCAAAAACAGGCTCCTCCCGGCCCTTCATATACCCAGGGACCTCCCACAAATCCCCAGATTTCTCTGCAGTGCCGACTGCGAAGACATGAAGTATCACTCTCTCGCAGGTGAGCGGGGCTTTTACAGCCTGCGGCCCTGTAGGACTATTCCCACCCGTCCTCTTCGATGATGTGCCTCCCAGCCTGGGCTGCGCTGGTCGGGTGAAGGTAGGCAGCACCATGTGTGCTCACGGAGCTACGCTCCACCGCAGTCCCCCACAATAGGGTAGGCGGTTTAGGCTGATGGTGAGTCTCTAATAGATGCCCCTTCCACATTATTGCCCCGTGCCCCGTGTAGCGATGAACCCTGGGTGAAGGGTCGTCTTCCTCCCTCATTTCCCCCTGTAGCTCGGGGGAAAAGAAAGGGGGGGGGGGTATGCGTGTGGCGGTCTCAGTGTAATGTTGTACACGTTTATGGCCGTTGTTTTGTCTTTGAACTGGGTGTCAGAGCCGCGCTTCTTGATCCACATAACCCTTGACAGGTTGCTCGCGTGTGTATTTTTCCTTACTGAAGTGTGCTGCCCGGGCGGCAGTGTCGTTCAGTAGTTACGGCAGTTCCCTTAGCTAAATTCTAACGCGTGTGTCTTATCCACTGCTTCTCATGAACGTTACCGCTGGGTTGAAGCTTCGCGCTCTTTGGGGGAGGCGGGGGACCTGGCTTGGCGCGCTCCGCGTCACGGCCAGATCGGGCCCGCCCCTCGAGGTTCGCTTGGCGCCATTTTGATGGTCTTCGCGCGCGCGTGGTTGCGATCCTCCTCCTCCCTTGGTCATGTAAGTGCCCTCTTGGGTGGTTTTTCTTATGATCTTTCGTTCTGCTGCGCATGGCTCTGACACCCCCCTTATTCTCTTTATGTCTTTCAGACGCCAAGATTTCGGTGGCTTCTCCCGGCCTGACATATATTATAGCGGGTTCACATAAAAATTCTCCCACATTCCTAGCGGGTCTTGGGGCATCCAGGGTTGCCTATTGCATAAATCCCTGCGGGCATATTGCTTAGATAAATCACCATATAGAGGCATCTCAGAATTATGTGCCCGGGGTCCCTCGGGGACAAGACCGGCTGTGTACAGCGTGTGGACAGCCCCATGCTGATGCTGACAGAGCACGGGTCTGCGGACCGTGTGCTGAACAGAACAGGTACTGGCCCTGCAATCAGGGTTGCCAGTGGCTGCACCTCGCTTCAATACACCTGTCTCCCCGTGCTTAAATCTCACTCCTGATGAGTCGCACTCGAGCGGGGAGGGCCAGCAAGTCGTGCCGCGCAGGCTGCCTACGGCTGAGCAGGTGATATCTAGTTTGGCGGAGCGCTTGGGCCCTGGAAGAAAGCGGTCCCTGACGCCTCCTGGCTCTCTGGTTCCTACTGAAACTGAAGAGTCTGCTGCTATGCAGGACCTTGCTCCTGATGAAGGTGAGCCGTTCTCCGATTCGGCTCCTCGGACGAGAAGCCTTGGAGCCGTGATGATTCTGGCCACGGTTCCTGGGGCCTGTGTGACACTGATGAACTACTTATAAAGATCTTTAAGGTTTTGTCAATCTCTCCTCCTGGAGAGGCTCCCAAGCCTAAAAGGGAGAGTTTCCACACAGCGACACACCGCGCTTAGAATTTCTGGAACAGGATCATTTCTAGGCTCTTATATCCAAAGAATGGGAATCGCCTTGTAAACTTACAGGGGTTCCAGGGGTCTGGGATTGGAAGTACTCTTTTCCCCCTGATGTGGTTAACTGTTGGTCAGCACCTCCCGTGGTGGATGCACCGATCATAGGGGTTGCTAACCCCCCCTTCATGACAGCTCCTAATTATCGTACCCTTCGGGATGCTGAGGACCGGCGCATTGACAGACTGGCTTACCACGCCTTTTCGTGTGCAGGGACGGCTCTACGCCCGGTCTGTGCCGCGGCCATCACTGCGGTGGCCGCCAGGACCCTCATTAGAAAACTACTTGACCACCGTCCTGAGGACCTCCCCTGGGGGGTATTTGATGCGCTCTCAGACTGTGATGCGTTTGTGAGGTTTATCCTCTCAGCGCTGGATGACACCATTAAGATGTGTGCTAGAACCTCTGCCCTGGTGGTAGCTATTCGCCGCCTGGTCTGGCTGCGACAGTGGGGTGCTGACGATGATACAAAAAAGGCTCTCACTGGCCTTCCCTTTAGAGGACGACGCCTATTTGGACCTTTTTGGAAAAAAGGGTAAGGCACCCCTACGCAGAAGGCCGTCTCGGCCTCCTCGGGGCAGGGACACCCCTCCCCCTCCCTACGTTAGTGTCAAGCACGAACCGGAGGTGTTCTTCCAACTTTTCGGCGTAGATTCCCACCCCAGGGTGGGCAGGCAACGTCCTGGGCCCTCCGGCAGGACTAAGTCCAAATCTGCCAAGACCTCCCAAGCATGAAGGGACGCCCTCGCCCTTCTGGGACTGCCGCAGCAACTGACTCCTATCTGGGAGCGTCTCGCCTCCTTCTGGTGGAACCAGGAGGTAGTTCCCCTGGATGCAGGATAGAGTTTGCTGGGCGGTCCCTTTCCAAGGTTGTCAGGGTGCTTCTAGTCCCTGTTTCTCTTCAGGAGTTGGTGCAGGCCTGCAGGGTCTGGGCTCACTTGCAGGTTGCCCTTAACAGGCTGGGGCTATGGCCTCTACATTAACCTTTCCTTTTTCCCTCAAAGGGATGAGGCAGTCTGGGCCATGCTGGCATATTGTAGGCTTGGCAATTCTACATTCACAGGTAGTTTCTGCATGATATCTCTGTGTTGGGCCACAGGCGCCCTGTACCAGGTGGGCCTCTTGCCGCCTGTGGACATCTAAGATCCTTTTTAGTTCCCCTGTGTCTTCTGGACACTGAGGCCATTACAGGTCAGTGTTGAAGGACCAACTCTGCGGATTGTGGCCTTGTTTTTGGCCTCTCTTCTGCTCCCAGGCTGCTCGCCAAGGCGCGGACGGGGGTGATGTCTCTGACGTTGCCGTGGGGCGCTAGGACCTACCGGATCGTCCTTCTTTACTTCCCAATCTCTACGTCAGGCCGAGTGGGTTATTCGGCCGGTGGTGTCCTTTGGGAGTCATTTGGATGGGTGCTCAGTCACCTCAATCCCTCATTGTCCCTTATTCGGTATCTCCATTCCTTGGATTCGGTTCAGGCTTGAACCTTCTTCCTTGGCAATAAGTGGACTCCTGGTTACACGGGCTCTGTCCCTCTTTGCTGTCACCTTACTTTCACCAGGCAGGATTGCAGCTGGTGGGCCCGTTGGTGGCGGATCAGATGATGTCCCTTATATTCAGAGCCCTTGGGCTCTTCGGCACAGTATGTTATTAATCCTGGACGGGGTTCCAGCACCCCTGGAGCTAGGTCTGTGCTCATTCCCCCTTGGTACGGTGGTTCCTCTTGAGCTGGTTAAATTCAAGGAACCTATCAGGGGGCACCCCCCCTTTTCTTGCATCTTCCTGTAGATGGTCACCATGGGTACCAAGTCTCGCAGGTTGTCGGGGGGGGGGGGGGATTTTCTTCTAAAATCCCCCTGCGGTTCCTAGGTAGGGGCCCTTAGAGGGTCCATTTACCTACTGATTTTGTTAAAACAGTGAGCCTTCAGTTGGCTCTATCTTGCTTAACTACTCCTCTTCAGGACCTGTCTATTTGGGGACTCTTGGTCTGTCGGAGGACAGTGGCCTGTATTTATTATCGGTGTGGAACTTGGAGCAGGATGATCCTCCAGGAAGGTTTCTGATCCTGATCTAGGTGGGGGTCAACGTTCCCTGCATCTCAGTGGTATTCGCTCCAATGGATGTCCTTCAGTGGCAGGTTGTGCTATCCTGGTGTCCCCCCTGAGATCCAACTAGGGTGGCTCTATTGGGCCCCGTCACTCTCACAGGGGCTCTGCCCTTGTTTTTACTGTCCCAGAATATTCTGACTTTGGTCATGGGGGCTTAGTAATTTTATGTCTGGACATTCTATTTGATAAGTTTTTATCTTCATTCACCCTGCTAGGCGGGGTTCTGCGCAAGATTGTGCTGATAGGGGGGACCCGTGATACTGATGGCCCCTGGGTGGCCTAGTGGAGTGTGGTTCGCGGATGTTTCTGCTGAGGACAGCGGACCTGTACGCTCTCTCAGGAGTGCGGTTCTGCCCGTTTCAGGCCCCTTCTTATGTCGCCCCAATCTACAGGCTCTAGGCTGACGGCCTGACGGTTGATCCATTCACCCTTTTGGAGACGGGTTTATTTTCTGGGTGACTTTGTCTATGGAGGGCTAGGAGCAAGCTTCTTTTTCTTCTTCTTCTTCCGTCTATTATAGGGTATGGCCTACCCATATTGATTGGCGTGAGTCTAGGTCTCTCCCCTGTTGGACGTTCTCTGTTCCCAGGGTTCTAGATTTATTACAGCATGGGTTGGAGTTGGCTCCCCATCTCGGTGCTCTGAAGGTTCAGGTTCTGCCCTGTCCGCCTTTCCGTAGAAGTCTTGTTCAGTCTTCCTTGTTAAGCATTCCCTCGGGGATTGCTCAGGTGCATCCCCCAAGTAGTTCTATGGTCCCTGTTGGGATTAATTTTTATTCTGTTTGCCTTGCGGGGTGTTCCTTTTGGACCTATTCCGGATGCTGTCTGAACTGTTCTTACAAGTCTTCAAGTTGCCCTTCTGGGGGCTGTTGCTTCAGTCAGACGTGTGCCTGAGAGGGTGGCTCTGTTTAGTTAGCCCTCGTTTATTATATATACACTATGATGTGGAGGTGTTCCGCCTTACGCCGGACCTTATGCCCAAGGTGGTGTCTTATGCTCATTTATTCAAGACCTTTTGTCTTAGTAACGCTGAAGTAAGGGGGTCTACATTCCCTCAACAGGTGTTGATGTTTTTCCTGGTTTGTCTCTTGTCCCTTAGGGGGACTAATGCCCCTTGGGGTTTGCGAGCGTATCCATACGTATGTGCCTGATCTCGTCTGCTTCCAGGGGTTATGCGCCCTTTGGACTGGTCTTGCTTGGATGGATTGTCCTTTCTGGTCCTAGGTAAGGGTGTTGGCTTCTTGCTGATCCTTGTTAGTGTAGTGGTCAGTATCCCCCGCCTGTCACGCGGGAGACCAGGGTTCAAATTCCCCGATGGGGAGAGCTCTAAGTTTTACAGAGGCTACTGTTTGCAGTTGGACTGGTCAGGCTGTTACTCTGGCCTATTCTTTTAAGGGGAAGAATCTCCTTCTCTTTTTATTCTGTTTCTACTTGTGCTTGGGTATCTTGGGCCTTTCAGCACCAGGTTTCTGTTAAACAGGTTTTGCTAGACCGCTGCTTGTTTTCTGTTCATACCTTTTCAAAGGTTTTTATGAGCCTTTGCTCCTGTCGCTCTTGGTAGCAAGGTTTGCAGGTGACAGCGCCTTTACTGTCTGCTGTGCCTTTTTTTTATGGGGATCCCACCCTACTTTATGGACACTGCGATGTCCCACGTGTAAGTATTATATATGGAGCAGGACGTACTGTATGCTTAGAATAATACAATTCTGTGAAATACTCACCTGTAGAATTGGTATTATATGCATACACTACGTCCTGCTCCACCCCACCCTGGTTTTACATTTTTCTGGATCCCCTGTATGGTGATTGTTTTCATTGTTATTGTTACCAGTTTGGTGGTTGGTTTCTCCCGGCTTCTTTTCTCACTGCTTTTCAATGCTAGGGATTTGTGGGAGGTCCCTGGGTATATCAAGGGCCGGGAGGAGCCTGTTTTTGCATGTCTGCAGTGAACAGCGCCATCTGGCGGAGGATTACCCACGTGTAAGTATTATATATGGAGCAGGACGTACTGTATGCGTATAATACCAATTCTACAGGTGAGTATTTCACAGAATTGTATTTTTTTTTACCTTAGCCTTTGACTAATATTCATAACAACACAAACTGGATGCAGTCAACCACATTGCTCCCTGCCCAAGCAGCCTCACCCCCAGTGATGTTACATTGAGTTACAGTACACTCAGCTTAGCAATAGGGAACGTCTTCTGCCATTATAGGGTTAGTTCTGTTTTTTTGTAGGTTAACCTTTTTTTTTTTTCCTCAGTGCAATTCAGCACCTTATTAAGCTGTGCAATTTTTTAAACATTTGCTCAGCTAAATATGATGCTGAATTGCACTGAGTGAAAAAATAAGTGTTTACTCACAAAAAAAATTAATGGTGCTGAATTAACCCTTATGTGACAGTTTAGTAGTATTTGAAGGCATTAGCATATGGCTGCCAATCACCATAATACTACTTATTGTTAAGTGTTTATATAATTATTGGGCAAAGACTTGAGTAAAAAAAAAAAAAAGAACGGACTGTTTTGGGGCACTGGGCTGAGGATAGAAGGTGATGAGTATAGATGCACTTTTAACAGGTGCTGTAACTTGTATGTAGTATGACCAGCACACAAATCCTGATCACTAACCTGGGAAGGAGCTGAACAGAATCTGACCGCATCCCTGTTTGCCATAAAAGCAACTCAACCCAAATCACTTCAACAGCTCTTCGACACTCTACCTTTTACATGCCGTCATTCAACCCATTGGGATCTTGTGGATACTTATAAGTAAACAGTAAAGCCCCCTGTAAGTACTGTATTTAGATCTTCACCTGTCCAAGAATGTTGTTTCATAAGTGGAATAATCAGCCCTACCCTTGGGGCTGTGGCATCCCTAACCCCCTGGCCATCCCACATAGGTATGCCCATTCATTTAAAAGCATGTGGAAATCTTTTTGCACTCCTGTGGTGCTCCAGTAAGACATTTGACCACCCAGTTGGCTGCCAGCAGTTACATAGGTATTGTATGTGGCTACCAGACAGTGTGCTGCTACAGAAGGATGAGTTTCCTGGCTGTTGTCCATTTGTCCAAGAGTACAGGAAATTCCAAACCAAGGTGTTGGGGACGCAGCCGTCGTACTCTGTATGGTTTAGGTCCGCTTTAAGGAAATTTTGCATGCAAAAGGTTAAACTTTAAATATCTTTTAATAAACAAACAGCAGCTAACTTTGCTATGTGTGCCTCAGCTCTGCTCAGTGAATGAGGAAATACACTCTCAACTTCCCCTCCAGCACCACCCCACCGATATGGGCCACCAATACTAAAGCTCAAGGAGCTAATCCAAACCACGCCCCCTCTCTATTAATAGCTTGAATGGCACTCTCAGAACTTCTATTCAAGCCCAGCAAACCGCTCCCTCCTTCCCGCCTGCCGTCCTAGCAAGCCCTCTCGATCACAGCAACAACAGCTGCCCTCCCTGGACCAAAGCCAGCTCCAAGGGCCGTACCCACATGCTTCAGAAAATAAATCAAAAGGTACAACTGTAAACCTCAATATCTTGATTTCTGCTTCAATTTTAAAATGGAAAATAGTGTAAGACAGACCAAATGTAGCCAGACACAATGGTCTAACAATGGCCTCTGCCTGTTCCATCACCTTAAAGTGATCCTATGCCCATAAAGACTTTATCTATTTTGCTCTGCCACCCCAGGTACATTACCATTTGGATCCTTTCTGCTCTCAATGCTGCTTGGTATTCCTGTTTAATTTTCGTTTTTTCAGGTATGCTGTTGGTTTATGACAGGATACCATTGTTCTAAACTAGCTGTTTAAAGTGGACCAACACCCAGGGGGGATCAGCCCGGGAATCTATAAGATCAGATCCCTCCCCGCAGGGCATCCGAAAGCGGGATGCCCCACTGTGTGAAACCCCGCAGGATGCCCAGAAACCTTACCTTATCCCCGTTCCAACGGTGCATGCGTGAGCCGCGGCCGCATCTCGCGCTTCTCTCTAGCAGGGCCGGCCGTTTGTAAATGGCCGGCGCGGGCGTGCTCCCTGTTAGAGGGAAGCGGAAGATGCGGCCTCCAGCGTGCTCAGAGCCGCTGTGGTTGTCCGTCGCTTGTCCGTACATACCACAGCAGCTTGGACGAGCGCTCGCGTGCCCCGCGGAAGTGGACCAAAACCTAGGATAGTGAAAATCCTGGGTGTTGGTCCACTTTAAGCCCCCTCCTCACAATCTCATTCTGGTTGCAATTATCGTCTATTAAAAATAGTGCTAGAAGGAAGATAAGAGCCGAAAGAAGATTTTACTTTTTCCCTAACTTTCCCCCATTTTTCCTTTGAAACCAAAATTGTTTGTGTTTTTAGCCAATTCATTGTCAGGACATTAAGGGGAGTTGATACATGTTTTTTTATTTAACTTTCCATAGGACATGCTTGGTCTGCTTTAAGAACAAAAGGAAAAAAATGTGGCGTACCTAACACAATTAGCGTCATCTTTTTATCTGAAATTACAAGTTTATTTGATTTATGTTATTTAAAGTAGATCTGCACGCTGAATTGGAATCCTTTCGCTATAGGAGCCTGCCAGCCTACCTAGACATTTTGTCACCCTCTGTTGCCAGACCATTTTAACTATTTTGCACTATACACGTTTAACTGTGATTTTTGAAGGCATGTCCAGGGATTTCCCTGAAAAATGTTATATATATTTTATTCCAGCAGAGTTTGGGCTTTAACATGAAATGTCTTATTTGTATTTTTTTCAGTGCTTTATTAATAGTATTAGGTGAAATATGTTGGGGGGATTAAAAATGCTGTTTTTTACCTTAAAAAAAAAATGAAAGCGTTTTTTAAGAAAATCATATTGCTGGTAAAAGCCCCATTCCTCCCGGTTATAGCGGTACCGCATATGTATTGGTACACACCCTTTCCTACGCAGGAGACACCACAAGCTGAAACAGCGCTTTAGGAGAATAAAATACAACTACCATGTGCACCTTGCAGTTTTTCAGGAGTAACAACCCTTTAAATTTGACCCCCCTCACAAACTATTCTATTCTCTCAAAGAATACACCTCAAGCTTTCTAGGTGTTCCAGGCTTGTTGTCATCAGGAGCAGCTGCAGGACCACTGTGGTTTGCTGTGCTTGCTTGCACTGAGAGCACCAAGGGATAGAGTGGCTGTTAGATCACTTTTTTGTGTGGTCCTGGAGGAATGAAATTGAAAGGATGAGCAAAATTTGGAGCTCATTTACCCATGACTGCAGAAAATGGAGGAGAGACACATGGAATAGGCATCAGGTAAGTTGCTAGCTGCCTTCAAATTGCCATTGCCTGGGCTGTTAAGGCACACTCAAAAGTATTCCCATTCTGTAGGGCTAAACTTGGTTATGTTCTAATTTCTTTTTGGAAAATGAAACAATATAGGCAGAGTAATAATAAAATAATGAGTTGCCTCATGTCCTCTGTGAGTGGCAGGGTTGAGTGATGCAAGCACACTGTGTGCATTGCATTGGAGTGAACTGAGATTCAGCGACAGTGTGGCAGGCTCCATTCTAGCCTATAAATAACAGAGTGGGTGTGAACCTGACACGAGCCTCAGGATATTCTAAGTGTGCCATACACTCCACTTCTATCTTCATGACGTCTGGGTAATCTCCAGTAGAGGGCGAACTTCTGCAGAGATGAATATGCAAAAAAGAAAGCCCCTCCCGGTCCATATATACCTGGGACCTCCCACCAATTCCCCAGTTTTCTTCTCTGCAGAGAAGGCGACAAGATAGAAGATGAGGACTTCTTTGCTTACAGGTAAGCCAGGCTCGCGCCCGGCCTTCTATTATCCCTATTACTGCCAGGACCCTTCTAAATTACCCTGTATTGAGCCTCCCAGCTTAGGCTGCGGGTCCTGGTGAAGGCACTGCTCCACCGTGAGACCTCACTATGGGGTAGGCGGTTTCCAGGTTTCTTGGTGATCCTGGTGTGGAATGCCCCGTCCCGTTAGGCTTATGGCTGGATTTCCCCTCTTCCGGGTCTTCCGGGGGGGGGGGGGGGCTGGCCTATATTTCGTTTTGGCCGATATTTAGTTTTGCCCGATATTTCGTTTTACCCAGCCCTTGTCACTGTGTGAGTGTTTCACTTGTGTGTGTGTGTGTGTGAGTGCTTGATGTTTACTGGCCAACACGGTCTGACTACAGCCTGGGGGAGCTTCTTCCCCTCAGGCTGCATTCGGGAAGGGGGCGGGGGCGGGCTCTCGGTGCGGCCGCTGTAGCCCCGCCCCCTTATTTGGTGCGATTACAGTGCTCGTTGTCTAGGGGTCCGCGTTGCTGGGAGGGGGGCGTGGCCTAGGAAAACGCGCGTTCTGCGCTGGCCCGCCCTCCCCCTGCTCTCTCTTCCCAGGCACGAGGCTGCGTGGGGGCCATCTTCCCTGGCAGGCCGCTTTGCACTAGGGGTGGTAAGGGCCTGATGGCCATCTCTTTAGCTTGTGTGTGTGTGAGCGCCCCTATTTAGCGGGAGCCCCCACTGGTCTCTAACATGTATGTGTGTGTTTATGCCTTATTTGCACTGTTTGGCTGTGTTGTGGTATGTTTAATCTATATATATTTCCATTGTGTGGCTGTAAGATCAAATGCTATTGCATTTTTGACACTGCTCTGCTCTTATGTGGCTTATTTTGTGTGTTACAGGTTGCCCTGTATATGTGCATATTAAGGGGTCCCTCCTGGTCCTGGGGTCCCTAGTTATAAAAATTGTCCACCCAAAAATCCTCCCACTGGGACTTTTAAGGGGCATCCCGGGTTGCTTATGCGTAATTCCCTGCGGTCTTGCGACTGACAATAAGAATTCACCATATGGAGGCTCTGCAGGATACCGGGCCCGGGATCCCTTCGGGACAATCCGGGCCATGTGTGGGGTGCGGGGTATCCCTTACGGGGGAGAATGTGCTGATCTGTATACCATGCACACAAAAGGCCATAACGCGGCAGTCTAGTACCCAGCCTTCTGGGTCGGCTCCTCCCGCTTCATCGCCTT
The DNA here is from genome assembly GCA_027917425.1 of Gastrophryne carolinensis. Lineage (NCBI taxonomy): Eukaryota > Metazoa > Chordata > Amphibia > Anura > Microhylidae > Gastrophryne > Gastrophryne carolinensis. The sequence goes on along the minus strand of CM051234.1, from coordinate 421,332,737 downwards.
CCGCTCCCCACCTTTTCCGTACCCCAAGTGACATGTGCCAGTGGGGAGTCGCTTTCTCATGTTTGGGCTCGGTTGGCCAGCATAGAGAAAATTATTGCTAGGCTAAAAAGAGACAGTTGTCGTCGGCCCAGCCTTTGTGGGATATTGACGACGAGTCCGCTGATTTGTCCAAATAATCCAATTATTCCCCTTTAGAGGAGGGGGAATTGTATCAAGATTCAGAGGCTGACTATGGTCAGCCTGGGAATTCCAATGTCGGGCAGGCGCTGGGGGATGGCGTTGATACGGCCACTGTTTTGTCACATTTATTGGAGGTGTTGGATATTGATCCACCTGAGGCGCCCCCTCTTAAGAAGGGGGAATTTTTTTGGGCCCACAAGCCCCGTCTGGAATTCCCTACCCAGGGTCATTTTGATGTGCTGATACTTAGAGAATGAGAGAGGCCCAGCCGGCTTCCTTGTGTGCCTCGGGGATGGGATAAGAAGTATCCTTTTCCGGTGGAGGCGGTCAAGCGCTGGTCTTCTCCTCCCGAGGTCGACGCGCCTGTTTTAGGTTTGACCAACTCTTCTGTGCTGAACACCTCCTCCCTTAAGGATGGCGAGGATAAGCGCCTTGATCAGATGGCGTGCCACGCATTTGCCAATGTGGGCTCGGCCCTGCTGCCTGTTAGTGCATCTGCCCTGGTGTCGCTTGCTACCAGGTCTCTTATCAGGGACTGGCTGAATAACGCTTAGCTTGATCCAGATGGCGCTGAGTTCGCTATACTTAAGAAGTGCGAATTGTTCATGGATTTTGTCATGGCTGCAATGGAAGACTCCATTGTCGTGTGTAGTAGGACGTCAGCCTTACTGGTGGCCTTGCACAGACTGGTCTGGCTCCGTCAGGGGACAGCGGACGTTGGAGCCAAGAAGTCGCTCAAAGCTCTCCCCTTCTTGGGTGCGCGGCTGTTTGTAGATAAATTGGATGCTGTTGCTAAAGGAGGTAAGTTACCTCAGCGGAGGAAACAGCGCCGTCCCTTTTGGGGGGCGGGCTCGTTCACTCCTTCCTTTCGAGGGGCCAGAGCGTCTAGGGGTCTGGCCTTCTCAGGTGTCAGGGGCTCGTCCTGGAACAGAGGCAGAGGTCGGGCAAGTCCCGCGGCTGCCTGGGGTTCCAAGCCCAAGCCTGCCGTTAAACCGGCTCAGCAATGAAGGGGCGCCCTCACCCGCAAGGGTGGGGGGGACGGCTGCGGCTCTTCTTCCAGGTCTGGGCCCGGGAGGTCACAGACAATTGGATCTTGGAAGTGGTCTCCTCCGGGTACAAACTGGAGTTTGAGTACTGGCCGCCCCCAAGATTCTTAAGGTCTCGGGTGCCCTCGGACCCTTAGGCTGCACTGGGGCTCCTGTTAGCAGTAAAAAACCTTCTGGACATGGGGGTTATATGCCCGGTGCCTCCGTTGGTAAGAGGCAGGGGTTACTACTCCAACCTTTTCACGGTTCCCAAAAAGGAGGGTTCGGTGAGACCCATTCTAGATCTCAAGGTTCTCAACAGGTTTACCAGAGCCAAGAAGTTCCGCATGGAGACTCTGCGCTCGGCTATCAATTCCCTTTGCCAAGGGGATTTTATGACATCCATAGACATCAAGGATGCGTATCTGCATGTTCCGATTTTTCAGGCACATCAGAGATTCCTCCGGTTTGCGGTGGAGGATCAACATTATCAATTTGTATCTCTTCCCTTCGGTCTGACCTTGGCACCGAGGGTCTTCACCAAGGTTTTGGCGGGCGTAATGGCTCTGCTCAGATCTCAGGGCATTCGCATTGTGCCTTATCTGGACGATCTGTTGATTTCAACTTCTTCCCTTCAGCAGGCGGAACTGGACAACCGCCTGGACAACTGGTGGTGTCGATTCTGGAGAGGTTCGGGTGGGTGATCAACCGCACCAAGTCTTCTCTCTCCCCGTCTCGAGTGATTTCATTTCTGGGCATGAATCTGGATACCAGTCGGGCCAGAGTGTTTCTGCTCCAGACCAAAGTGCAGGGGTTTCAGGGCCTGATCCGTCTTTTTCTGGCCAGTCCTTGTCCCTCTATCCGACAAGGGATGAAACTGGTGGGTCTGATGGTGTCCTCCTTCGAGGCAGTGCCGTTTGCACAATTTCACATGAGATCTCTTCAACTTCTCCTATTGACGTATTGGGACAGGAGCCCGCAGTCATTGGATCAACCTTTCAAGATGTCTCCCAGGGTTCGGCAGTCCTTTCGGTGGTGGCTGGACTCGAGCAATCTGGTGAAGGGCAGATCCTTTCTGGTCCCTTGTTGGGAGACGGTTACCACGGATGCCAGCCTGTCAGGCTGGGGAGGTTATTGGAAGAGTCATCAGTTCAGCGGGGTGTGGGGTCCCCAGGAGGCTCACACCCCCATCAATGTATTGGAGCTCAGAGCCATTCAACTGGTTCTGGCTCGGCTGACCACACAGTTACGGGGTCTTCCGGTTCAGGTGCGTTCGGGCAACCGAACGGCAGTGGCTTACATAAATCACCAAGGAGGGACTCGCAGCAGGAGTGCCCTCAGGGAAGTCTCTCTGATCCTGCACTGGGCGGAGAGCAATGTTCCTTGCCTTTCGGCAGTCTACATTCCAGGAGTGGAGAATACGGAGGCGGATTCCCTGAGCAGGGGATCCTTTCGACACGGAGAGTGGTCTCTCAACCCCGATGTTTTTCTGCATCTTTGCCGCAAGTGGGAGACTCCGGAGGTGGATCTCTTTGCCTTGAGGCACAATCACAAACTTCTGGCCTTTGTGTCTCTTTCTCAGGATCCCCTGGCTTTGGCAGTGGATGCCTTGTCACTAGCTTGGAAGGACCTGGGTTTTCTGTACCTGTTTCCACCTGTCTCCATGCTGGGCAAGGTTCGCAAACTGGTTCTAGAAGGTGCACCAGCAATTCTGGTGGCTCCAAGGTGGCCAAGAAGGGTTTGGTACGCAGACGTTGTAAGGATGGCCGTAGACCAGTACCGGCTTCCCTTGCTGCCGGACCTGCTATCTCAGGGTCATCTACTTTACCCCAATTTACAAACGCTGGCTTTGACGGCTTGGCTGCTGGAGCCTTCATCTTGAAAGAGGAAGGTTTGTCTGAGGCTGATGTTCAGACACTGATTAGGGCAAGGAAGCGGTCCTCTTCGGGCATTTACTATAGGACTTGGAGTTCCTATATTGATTGGTGTGAGGCTAGGGCCTTGCCTTGCAGGGTTTTTTCTATACCCAGGATTTTGGAGTTTCTTCAGCATAATCTGGATCTTGGGTTCCAGCTTAGCACTTAGAAAGGACAGGTTTCTGCTCTGTCGGTTTTCTTCCAGAGGTCTTTTGCTTTACACCCGCTGGTTAAGACCTTTTGCGCATGTGCGGCCACCTCGGAAGGCTGTAGTTCCTGTTTGGGATTTGAATTTGGTTCTTTCAGCTCTGCAGGGTCCTCCTTTTGAGCCGATACAGGATATTGCTCTTTCGGTTCTCACTCAGAAGGTTGCCTTCTTGGTGGCTATTACCTCTGTTCGGCGGGTCTCTGAGTTGGCGGCCCTGTCGATTCAGGCCCCTTACTTTTGAGAGACACCAGGATAAGGTGGTTTTTCGTTTTAAGCCGGATTTTCCTCCTAAGGTGGTTTCTGCTTTCCACCTCAATCAGGACATTGTTCTCCCTTTCTTGTGTCCTAAGCCTAACAATGACAAGGAGAGGGTTCTGCAGAATTTGGATGTTGCTCGCTGTGTGAAGTACTATTTGGACTACTTCTTCCTTCCGCAAGGCGGACGCCTTTTTCGTGGTGCCCTGCGGGCCCAGGAAAGGTTTGGCGCCTGCTAAATCTACGATTAGCAAATGGATTCGTCAGGCCATTATTGGGGCCTATTCTGCTAAGGGGAGGACTCCCCCTTTTAGGGTCACTGCGCACTCTACTCGTGCTGTTGGTGCATTCTGGGCTTTTCAGCACCAGGCTTCTGTTGAACAAGTTTGTAAGGCCGCTACTTGGCCTTCCGTTCATACTTTTTCCAAGTTTTACAAGGTTGATGTGCGGGCTTCAGCGGATGCTGTTTTTGGCCGCAAGGTTCTGCAGGCTGCAGTGGTTTGAGTTGGTACATTCTTTACTGTTTCTGGTTCCCACCCATGACGGACACTGCTATTGGATGTCCCAGATGTCATGAAGAACGAAGTAGAGTGTATGGCACACTTAGAATAATACCATTTTGTGAGTACTCACCTTTAAAACGGGTATTATGAGTGTGCCATACACTCCACTTCGCCCCACCCTTGTTTTTTTCAGGTATTCTGGGGATTTTATATGGTGAACCATTGGTTTTGATTGTTACGGTTATATTTGGTTCTTCCTGGTCCCTTTACTGCTTTTATACACTGGGGAATTGGTGGGATGTCCCAGGTATATATGGACCGGGAGGGGCTTTCTTTTTTGCATATTCATCTCTGCAGAAGTTCGCCCTCTACTGGAGATTACCCAGATGTCATGAAGAACGAAGTGGAGTGTATGGCACACTCATAATACCCTTTTTTTAAAGGTGAGTACTCACAAAACTGTATTTTTATTAGTGACAAGGATCAGGGGGAGGTTCTGGAGGAAGAGGAAGAATAAATTCACCTTCCTTTCAGTGACCATAGCAAAGAGACAGCATCAAATTAGCTGCCAGGCAACACTCCCATCAAATCTATAAAGCGCTTAACATTTTATGGGGCAGGGATGTAACTTGAGGGGGTGTGACCGCACTGGGGCCCTGAAGGTCAGGGGGGCCATTATTGTTGCTCTTCCACCTAATTCATCATATTTGTTCTCACTTAGCATCATTTACATAAAGGAAGCAGCATTTGTCTCATATGATTCAGTCTTTAGTTATCTAGATGCATCCTATATAGTTAAAGACGAACATTGGGGGAGCTTTTAACCTCACCGATCCACTGCCCCCCTCTCTGGTTTTACCTTTGGGGAGACTACTCACCTCCCCGGGGGATCCATCTTCTTGGTCTCTCATATTCCGGTGACCTTCCGACGGGCAGCGTCATCTTGCATACCATCAGGCACTGTGTACGGCCCCGATCTCGCACCTTTACAGTGCCAATGGCTGGGATGCAATGGACCCCCTTAAAATCTCAGGAGATTTTGCTGAGCAGCACAGGCGGCGGCGGGGACGAGGATCAGGTGCTGAAGGAGCCGGATGTCTCCGCAGCGGCGACATCCAAAAGGTAAGATTCCCCCCCCCCCCCCCCACGATCCCTTTTTATTTTATGTTCGAAGTTCCTCTTTAGAAGACAAATAAAGTTTACTTTATGAATTGTGAAAGGGCCCCATTTAATGTTCGCACTAGGGCCCATGACATTTAGTTACATCACTGTTATGGGCTGTGGCTGGTCCATTCTGATATACTTTGCTGAAAACAGACAATGCACAGGAAACTCACTTTTTTGAGTGTTGTTCCTCTTGCAACCTATTATGATACAGAATCTTCCAGGGCTTGCTCATTTGTAGAAAAACAAGATGGAGCTTCAGTGGAAAACTCTTCACCCTCAGAACTGGAGAATATGTTGTGTCTGTTAACCAGTTTTATTGTGCTAGTTTGCAGTCACCAGTAAATGCACATTGTACACCAGTGTTTAATTGGAATGATACAAATAATTTATTAGCAGTAGCTATGGGTTACATAAAAAACCTGTAACAACTCATCAAGATCGTATCGCTGCTCATCTCACAATGTTGTCACCTGAGCTCCCTCTGCTGGGAAGAGTGTAGGCTGCTGCATGTTTGATTTGGCTTTAGTAGCATCTACTATTGAGCAAAACACAGTATTTGTAGATTTATTTGCTTGGTATAATGGTCAGTTCATGCACAAGTTCCAAAGAGGACCAATAGAGAAGCATAATCCACTTGTCCATACGGAGTGACTTTGCATTTTAGGTGCAAATTTCTTCACCAGTGCCAGCAGGTAACATGGCAGCCCCCTTACCCTGTGAAATGGTATAATGCCATTGGCCTTGCACAGTTGCTGTTCCAGTGGCCACCACCAGTTCCAGGGGTCCTGCAAATCTTTTAATTATTTTGATTTTATTATTGTTATTTAATTATTATGCAGCATTTGACTGAGGCCTACTAAAATTGGGCCACACCCTCAGTCAGCTGCAGCAGGATTTTGCTTTTGGTGGTCTATGGTGTCCAGCAGGGGCTTAACTTGAGGCACCAGGGCCCAGGAGGTCAGGGGTCATTGCTGTTCTGCCACCTTATTTATTATTTTTGTGCTTGCTTGGCATCATTTAGTGAAAGGAAGCGCCACTCCTCTTGGCTGTTTCAATCATTAGCTGCATCCAAAAGATGATAGATAAAGATGATAGTAAAAGATAGAAAAAAAGTTTACTGTATGACAACACCCCATTTAATGTTCGCAGCAGGACCCCGTCACATTAAGTGTGTTCTTTGGTGTCCGTGGCTAGCTGGCTCCATTAGTTCCTGGAGCAGGGAGACCCCTCTTGGTAAGCCCTTGTCCGAGATTATCTGCCCAGCACTGAGAATCACCAGGCTGTCATCCTGGTTCTTGCAGCCTTCTTGCCTTCAACCTAGAGGATGCTGGTGTCTGTTTTTAGTCTGCCCTAGGTATTTTCTCTGCCAGTCTGCAGTGTTTTATTTTGTTTATTTTCCTGATGTAAGGTAATATTCTGTTATTTGTGCCATACCCTTTTTTGTATTATTTTTAGCCCCTAATAAATAGGGATGAGAGCACCCATTGATCAGGTTTGACAAGTTTGGTTCGGGTCTGAAAATCAAGGGGAACACCAGTGTGATTGCCTTGCACAAAATGGGCTGGGAAAAGTGCTCCAATAATAACAAAAACAAAAAAAAAAACATAAATGAACAAAAACAAAATATATATTTTTTTACGGGGGGTGGAGACCAAATTGAGGGGAGGGGGCACCTAGATGATTGTCTGGTAAGAAAAATGGGCTGGGGAACGTACTCAAAATAGTAACCAGAAAAAAAAAAGCCCGACCAACTGGGCCATGCATGGAATTGGCCCCCGAAATATCCTATACTGGATGCTCCACTTTGAGAAACCCCCCAGGACAACGGCAATCTTACCTGATCTCTGCCGGTGGCCACACCCCCAGCTTACCTGTGACAGTGAACGCTCCCGTGTCCAGCCTTAAATGGGAACGTGTGCGCACCCGAACAGCGTGCTAGGGATGTGGCCAGCCCACTGCACCTCATCACTGCGGCACATTTGACAAATGACATCAAAAGTGCCACTGGCTGTGACTTCAGCAGTGGGAAAACCAAGCCACCACTGAGCCAATAGCAGCGCATAGCTGCTATAACGAGCCCAAAGCATGAGTGTATTTCCATCTGCTTTAAGATGTTGGAAACCAAATGGATGGGGGGGGACAACTGGATGATTGCTTTGCACAAAATGGGCTAGGAAAAGTACGCAAAATAACAGAACACAAAAAATCTAAGAAATACATGTATAAATAAATTCATCAATATATGGATAAATGAGTAGTAAATCAGGGTCGGCGTCAGCACCTGGCAAGCCCGGTCAGCTGCCTAAGGGCAGCTGGCACAAAACTGTAAAAAAAGATAACATTTACTCACCTGCGTTCGCGATCCCTCCCGCCGGGTCTCCTCTTTACCGACGGGGCCTCCGATCACCCCACCCGGGCTCTTCGTGGTGAGGAGAGGGCGAAATAGGCCCTTTCCAACAAGCACCCGGACGCAATCTATGACATCATTTCACACCCGCCCCAAGACACTCAATAGCGCTGGACGATCGGAGGTGAGAGAGTCGATAGTCGATGATAGAGGGCTGGGGGGGAAGGGATCACAGCCCCTCACCCCCCCCAGCCCCCCCTTCACCAATCACCCGGCAACTGTCATCGGAGCTTCATGGGACAGGATTGCTGGGGGACAGCGGAGGATCGGGGGTGAGTAAAGAAAAAAAACATTTCATTTTTTCTCTGTGTGGTGCCTTTTTTTTTATTTTTACTGTTAACCCTTTGTGAACTGGTAAGTGATCAATGAGACCTCTATACCAGTTTATAAGGCGTGGAGGCTGACAAATCACCTGCGGCTAGAGGGTGACTTGCCATTAACCCCTGACCCCCCAATTACCTGCCTCCCAAAAAGCCCAGGAGGGCAGAAGGGCCCGGGCCACCAAAGCTGACCATTGTGCCCAGTTCTACAAGCCCTGCATAGCTGGCTCCTGGGCTGGTCATGCTGGATAGGGTGGAACCTATGTTATTTTTTTTTTTTTAAATTAACCCCTTATGTTCTGTTTCCCAGCAGGTATAAAAGGCTTCCAGCAGCAGCAGGAGTGCAGATGCCAGTGTAATTGGCGAAGTTACAGGGTGCTAGATGGATGGGAGGTATTAAAAAATGAATATGAGTTGTATTTTATTTGTAAATGTTATAAAGTGGTCTTTTGAGTTTGAGGGGGTTTCCTGGGAGAAATGGGGCTTTCACATGCATTATGGTTTTCTTTAATAAAATTAATGCTTTATTTAATATAAAGGATACAATTATCTAAAAAAAAACTTTTTTTATTCAAAAATATTTTCAAAAACAGTAGAAAAAATACAGACAAGACATTTCATGTTAAAGCCTAAACTCTGCCACAAAAAATCCTGAAAATTCCTGTAAAAATCACAGTTAAACATAGCAGAAAATTGTGAAAAATTACCTGTCAGAGGGTGACATTTCAAGTAGGCTGGCAATTAAAAGGGTTTAAAGTAGCTATGCATGTTGGGTATTGTTCTGTTCGGGAGACCTTGTGCTTTTAGCTTTATCTTGTTTTTTCTTGTTTGCTTATTGATATATTAGGAAAATGTGTTTTCAGCCCCATTCATCCATGCACCCGTAGCTCTGCCCCATGCATTCATGCCTCTCCAGTTCTGCCCCACAACCCTTTCCCCTCAGTTCTGCCCCATCCATCCCTCTACCCAAGAAAAAACAAGCTTTCAAATTTAGCTTGTTTTTTCTTGTTTGCATATTGATATATTAGGAAAATGTGTTTTCAGCCCCATTCATCCCTCTACCCTCAGCTCTGCCCCATGCCCTCAGCTCGATGCCTCTCCATCCCTGTCCTCCCAGCTTTGCCCATCTACTCCTCCTCATTCCAGCTCTGTCAGTATATACATCTTTCTTCCAGCTCTGCCCATCTATGCCCCCAGTACTTCTACCCAGCCATTCCTGTCCTTTTCATGTTGCCCATCCATCCCTCTTCCTCCCGGCTATCTCTCGATCCATTCCTGCCCTTCCTGTTTAGTCCATCCCTCTTCCTCAATACTCTGCCTATTCACGTGGGGCCAAACTTAAAAAACTGCTCCAATAGGGGGTTGGAAGGCAAGCAGTCCTTCTTAGTTTTGGCTATAAAATTTATAGACCCCTGACCCGGGACTCTCTACCACAAAGGGGCCCACTGAGACGATGCCGCCCAAGGGCCCACATAAACCTGGTGCCAGCCCTGAAGTAAATAATATAAATAAATAAATATATACATAAATATTAACATCCATAAATATATACATAAATAGGATGGTAAACTGATGATGCACTGGTATTTGGTACCTGTAAAAATAGCTTGAAGTGTACCAGGATATACGGAGACTTGCTATGGGGCCTCCTCTCTTCAGAATCTTTTAAGCACATATGGTGGGAGTGTAGTATAGTTTAAGGCTAAAATATTCCAAGTTGTTTCTAATGTTTTAGAAATTGCAGTTCCAAGGAATCTATGGGTGGCACTGTTAAATAAGCACCTGGAAGGATGCTCCCCTCCCCATAAAAACTAGTGCTTTATGGCTGCTAAGCCGGTTGATCATTAAGACTGGATTGCGGGGAACTCATGCATTCGGGCGAGTGCCCCACAATTGCTGTGTTCAGCGCCTGGAGGGCGGTAGCATTTGGGTTCACCTCTCAATAGAGTGGAATCGCAAGCGGTGCGGCCTCAAGACGCTGCAGGCAAATCCCCAAAGCATATGTGAAAGCGCACATAGATTACTATGGGCAGCATTTTACAGGCAGATGCAGGGCACTTACCACCCGAAAGTGCAAGAGCACTGCACCCTGGAGCACCAAAGCCTGTAAGTCCCCCAATCTTAGCTTTCTGGAATTTTTATTAATAGAGTCTATTATTGTATGGCTATGGAGAAGATGTCTGCGATGAATGAGGATAGGCTAGTATATTTTGAACAAGTATGGTCCCCCTGGGTGGATAAGTATATGCCTAGAAGCTTCAAGATAGAGTCCTTTTTGTGATTTAAAGAGTTGCGGGAAGGCTTTGGTAACTTGATGGGTCTGGGTTAACGTGGTACACCTTATAGGATTACTAGTGCTTCATGTGTTTTTCCCTATCCATCTTCTCTATTCCTCCCACCCAGCATTACCCTTTTTTGATTTTTTTTTCTCTTTTTTGAATTGCCTGTTCACTACTCCTTGGGCCTGTAGAGGCTAGATTTAGTGAGTTAGTCTGGATATGTGTAGCGGGCCTCTTCCTGGCCAATGGCAGAGGCTGTGAGAAGCAAGGGAGGTTCTTGGACCTAGGGTAGGGTGACTCAGGTTGGTGTGGCGTGTGGGGTGAGGTGCACTTGCTCATTCAGCCGTCGCTGGTCTCCAATCATGACAAGTGTTGTAGCAAACAACAGGTTCTTTATTTGGGGCTTCCATCCATCACAACAGCATATTCAGTACAGGTGATATTCTTCAGCAGTTATATCAGATAGTCTTTACAGCTCTCCAGTTACCAACTCCGGGTTTCTTTCCTCATTGCTGTTCTGCTCCTCCACTACATTACCAGTCATTCCCCTCTTCACTAGAACAGGACAGAACCTAGAACACTCTAGAAGGGTTGGGTCCTCCCCTAAATGTTACAACTATGTTACCAACTATGTAGCTAACCCCGACCAATGGCATGGCAGGTAATGTTGCCAATGCCACCTGGCTGAGTCTCTATTTTCCTACCTAAAGGGGCATGCTAGAGGAATAAATATTAACTGCTCTTATTCCTTAGGCAACACTGCCATCATGTGGATGGCTGATGCAATGGCACCTAAGTCCTGCTTTCTACCTTTTACTTATTAAAGTCACTAACACTATCGGGGTATACACTACTGACAGGGCTCTAATCCTTTTTAACTTTACTGTTGACCATTGTACCTACCCCTCACATATGCCTATATACCTAATTTGCTAGGCTCTATAGTGTCAGTGATTGATATTTTTGCTTTTTTGGGGGTCAATTTACCACTATACTTCTACCCGCAAAGAATATCCTATACCCAGACAGGGTAATAATCTTTCTGTTTAGCGGTCCTTTAGATTATATGCTCTGAGATATGTGTCAATGTATTGCATTCTGTGTAACATGAATCCTTTATTTCTTTATGTGTATGCAATAAGATGTAACTTACAGATGCATTGATTTAATAAAAATGTATTTTTACATAAATGTATATATATATATATATCCGTGGCATTCACTCTCATCTTAAAGCGGACCTTCACCCTGAATAAGAGCCTATATTATATGTTTCCCACACCCTGTACATACAGATTGCTCACATTAAAAATTATCCTACCTGCATCTACTGCATGTTATGAGCCTTTAAACATCCAAGATGGTGGCTCATGGAGCATCAGGCAGCCTGAAAGCAGGAAGTGTCTTCTGACTGTGATGCTCTGCATTCTGGGATTGCTGTCCTTTCCCTGGCCCCAGCTCTGCTCTGTCTGTCTAAAGCATCGCGATAACCCCACCCCCTGCACTTTATCCCGCTCTCTTCTCCTCAGTATGAGTGATGTTTCTGAATCAAAATGGCGGCGCCCGTATCCTAGAGTCCTGAACAGAGTTGCAGTCTAGGGGTAGAAAATATACTAGGTAAGTGACTAAAAACTTAAATTATATTTATTAGATGCTGGGGAATTTTTTTTAAGGGTTTGGGCTTTTCATTTAACCATGCTGAAGGTCCGGTTTAAGGAATGTAAAGACGTCCACATTGCCTGTGGATAGGCGGATCCTCTGGTTGGTGATGACACCGCTTTACAGTGCTGAACACACGTTCTCATAGAATCACTTGTCGCAGGCCAAGACAGCACCTCTAAGGCATGGAGGGTAAGCTCTGGCCACATGTCCAGTTTAGTGACCCAGAAATTGAACTGGGAGGGGCCATCACTTAGTACCAGGTGTGCGTGCGTAGCCCTCTAACATGCAAGTCATGAATAAGGTGTTCCACATTGCGACCATGCTTACCCTCCCCTGTAAAGTGGTGCTAGTGCCCTTGCTGTGTTGGCAACTTGCTGCTCCTCCTTTGCCTTGTGCCACCACTCAGCCCTCAAATTCAGATAGAAACTTCAGCAATAGTGCATCCACCAGAGAGCATTTCTACTCTGTCATTTTGCTAGGATCCAGTAGGGTGACCACCCAGTAATCGGCACTGGTGACTATGCGGGTGGTCGTTGTGCAGGCCCTGGAGCATGTAGTGGCTCATGTGAGCCAGGTTGCCCTGAACCAAAGAGAAGCTGTCCTCTGTGTCAGATGTCCTCTCCTCCTGGTTCTCCCTCCAACCACGCTCCAGTGACACTCGTAAGCTGCACTGGGTGCCACCATACTGCGAGAGAAAGCCTTCCTCCCCCTCTGAATCCTCCAAAACTGTCCGATGGCTTAACAGCAGCCTAGATGCTGTCGGCCTAGTAACCCACCCTGCAAACCATGTGTGCACTCCCCTGATGCCTGGGAAAATGGGCCTTCCTTCTTCTCTGCTTCCATCACCTCTGCCATCATGGCCTGAAGGTTTTTTCCACCAGGCAAAGGATGGTAGCACTGACCATATTGGTGGCTTACTGGAAGCACTGCAGCACCACGGAGATGTCCCTCATGGAGGCCCACTCGTGGTGAATAGCTGTTGGTCTGCACTTCTACTCGCCCCAGCATTTTGGAGCTGAAACACCACTATTGCCTGCTGCTGCTCATATACCTTTTCCAGCATCCACCTGGTGGGCAAGTCACATATGTTTCTTTGCAGTGCAGTCAGATAAGCAGCAGCAGGGTGGGAAAGCCGAAAGTGCATGCACACTCTACGCACTTTATGCAGCAGCTCCTGCATGTCCAGATAATGGGCTAGGAAGCTCTGCACCACCAAGTTAAGCACATGTGCCAGGCAAGGGATGTGCATCAACCCAGTTTGGCCCAAGGCTGCTACATAGTTACACCCATTGCAGCGCCACCTTGTGGCAGATTCATGGTGTGTTGTATGTTTTTTAATGTGAATTTTTAATTATTAAGTATTTGTCTGTTTTGCCTAATAAAGTTTACTATTTTACATTGCAGAGGGTTGTGCAATTGTCAGTCTTTGGTGTAAGGGCAGCCTAAGGTGGGGGTTTATGGGCACCCCCTTTTCTGGTAGGTACAGGTCTTCAGGTACAACAGCAGCAGCCACTCATTTGTCTGCTCCTGGATGCTGGTCCACAGCTCCAGGGCGGTGTTGGGACTGTCCCCCAAACAGCTGAGTTTTAGCACTACATGCTACCGTTTCCCCATGTTAGTGCTCAAATTTGGGGTGTGGGGACTCTGCTAACTGCTTGAGGAGGAAGCAGGGTAGGAGGAGGCAACAGGGGGCACTTACTGATTTTCAGCAATCTTGAGTGGTGAAAAGATATGTGCCACAGTGCTTCCTGCTTCAGTCCCAGCCGCCAATACATTGACCCACTGGATATTTAGAGAGATATAATGTCCCTACCTATGCTTAGTTGTCCTTGTGTCAGTGGTGATTTGGACACTTGATGCATGGCTGGGATGGCCTGGTGAGAAAAGTAGTGGTGGCTGGGAATGGTGTATTGTGGAACAGCTACTGCCATCAAATCTTTAAAACTGTCCGTTTCCACGAGGCTGAATGGAAGCATTTCAAAGGCCATCAATTTATAAATGCTCCCATTCAGGGCCAGGGCTCATGGGTGAGATGGGCCCAACTTCTGCTTTATCTCAAAACTTTGTGGGGTGGATAGCTATACCTTTCCCTGGGATGATGTGGACTGACTTGGTGGAATCAGCAGAGGGAGCCTCAGGTGTTTCAATGTTTTAGGAGTTTCTGCCACTGCAGCTCGTGTTTGGATTGCAGGTGCCTGTTTATGGATGTGGTGCTGAGATTATTAAGACTATTCCCTCATTTCAGGCACTGGTGGCATAGCTTGCAAATGACCTGGTGAGATGATTTGAGCCTGCCTTGGTGCGCTCAGTCCTTGGGGGTAGTGGGCAATGGCAGCAACGGGCTGGCCGCTGGCACCCATCTCCATCTTCTGCTGGCTGCCTGGGGCTGCGTGAACACCACCTCTTCCTCCAAACTCTGATGGCCTTCAGTCCAAGTTGGGTTTAGGACCTTATCATCACCCATGGCATCCTCTTCGTCCCACTCCTCCCTGCTAGTCTCCCTCTCAGCCTCAACATTGCAGTAAGCTGCAGTAGTCAACACTAGGGTTTCATCATCATTGAGGGTATCCTTTAATGGGATGACATCATCCCATTCCAGCGCCAGAGACTTCATTCAGATGGTGATTGCTGGAGATAGGTGGAGAAGCAGGTGGACTTGGACCCCCTTCCTCCCTACCCCCTCCAGTGATTACCACATCTGTCATCGGATCAGCTAGGGACACATGGGCGAGAACAGCAAAGATGACAACTGGGTGTAAGTAAAAAAAAAAAAATAATTATAAACGTATGTTTGTTCTGGTGTCTTCAGATTGAGCTTGTTTGCATATTGATATTTTAGGAAAATGTTTTTTTTTTCTATTCTGCTTTTTTATACATTTTTTAGGGAAACCCTGTGCAACCTAAGAATTCTTTGAGGAAATACTTCCAGAAAGATGAGCCCACTACAACAAGCTGGGTTCACCTAGAAAGCCTAATGTGTGTTCTTTCAGAGAATATATAGTTTGTGGGGGAGGGTATTTCAAATGTAAGGGTCGTTTTGGTTGAAAAAGTGCAAGGTGCGCCCTTACGTGCATGCTTTGGAGTGTTTGGCAACCCTAGCTTTAACAAGACCTATGCATGATGGGTATTGTCCTGTTCGGGGACCTTGCCTTTTCAGATTTAACTTGTTTTTTTGTTTTTTTTTGTATATTGTTTTTTTTTAGGCAAATGTGGATTTGTTTCTGCTATTCTTTTTTTAGGGAAACCCTGTGCAACCAAATAAGTCATCAAGGGATTAATTCCAGAAATCTGTGCCCATGTCAACAAGCCTTATATGCCTAGAAAGCTTGTGGTGTGTACTTCCAGAAAATATATAGTTTGTGGGGGGTATTTCAAATGTAAAGGGTTGTTATTCTTGAAAAACTGCAGGTTGCACATAGTAGTTGTATTTAAACTAAAAATCTCCTAAAACGCTTTTTCTGTTTGGGGGAGTCTCCTTGGCAGGAAAGAGTGTCTACTAATGCATAGGTGGTGCCATTGTAACTGGGAGAAATGGGGTACTTGCAAACAATATGATTTTACAAAAAAAACACTACAAACAAGACATTTTATGTTAAAGCCCAGACTCTGCTGAAAAAAAATATATAATTTTCTTGGGAAATCCCTTCAAAATATCACCTTTGAACATGTATAGCGCAAAATATTAAAAATGGTGTGGCAAAAGAGTGACAAAATCTAAAAGTAGGCTGACACTTAAAGGGTTAAACTAAGCAGGGGAGGTGTGACCAAACCGGTAATTAATATGTGTGTGTATTTATATATTTATATACCTTGGCTGCTTGGTGTAAACCACTCCTTTCTTGTCCCCCCCCCCCCCCCACTTGGGTTTCACCTTTATCTAACTCTCACAAATATACATGCCAGGTCAATGGTGATAACCCCTCAGATGTGTCCTCTCCAACTCAATTCCTTCTCCCCCTCCCACCTAGTAATAAATACAGAGTGGTTGGGGGTAGTAAAACCCCCAGTGTGGAAATAAACAACAGATCACAAAGTTCCCCACCTGCTTCTGTCACCCCCTCCCTGGACTGGACTGTAAAGGTCGCTTGGATTTTCTCTCTCAAGTTTCTAGGTTGTAGCAGGAAGCGGGGTATTTACCCTGTCGGCTTCCTGCACAGCCTTATTCCCACAGATCTCCTGACCCGTTTGCCTCCCCAGCTTTGCTTATGTGGATCTGTGTGTGGTAAGGTAAGCGCCGGGGTCTGGGGCGCTTTCAGGGTGTTTTTCACTCTGGGCTGCAGGCTTTTTTATTTATTTTTTTTTCAATTCTTTATTTTAAGATTTTCACAAACATGTTCATTGCACACGTGCAGCAAAACAGTACACATATATCAAATATCAATGAATCGTGAACACCTAAACCGACCTACAAATCTCACAACATGACACAGCAATCAGATTACAATCAAGTCACTATAGAACAATCTAAAGGGGAAAGTAGGGGAGGGGGGAGGGAAGGTGAGGGAGAGGGGGGCACGGATCTCTGGGCTTCTAGCAACACTCGACATTCATTAGATTCAGAGAATTTCAACCAATCAAACCAAGTGTACGTGAAGTTCTCAAATCTATTCTCTCGAGAAAGGATTACACTTTCAAATCTCATAATCTCGTTAACCTTCAGTATCCATGACGCAACAGAGGGGGGGGGGGGTTGGGCTCTTCCATTTTTGGGGAATACATGCCTTAGCCGCATTAAGAAGATGGCAAAGTAGCGACTTCCTGTATGACTTTAGAGGAGTGGCCGACAGGTGAAGAAGGCAGGAGGCCGGATCATCAGCCACTTCTGTCTCCGTCACCCTGCCCGCCAACCCCCTCACAGAGTCCCAAAAGGGTCTGAGTACGGGACAAGCCCAGAAAATATGTATCATGTCTCCCCTCGCCACACCACATCGCCAGCAGTTCTCTGAAACATCTGGAAACCATTTGTTAATCGACGCCGGCACTCTGTACCAACGTGTCAAGATTTTATAATTGCACTCTTGCAAGCGAGTACAGGTAGAAGTTTTGTGGGGCATCGCCAAAAGCCGTCTATGCTGGTCTGGCGTAAAGGAGACACAAAGATCCCTCTCCCATTTCTTCAGAAAAGAGGGCACTTCTCCCTCCGGGGGAGAGGCCAGTAACCTGTGTATGTAAGAGAGGGTATGCTTGGTCTCTTGTTTGCTGGAGCATAAACTTTCAAACGGTGTGAGTTTCCTCATACCTCCAGGGCACATTCGAAGCGAGTTCAGAAAATGCATGCATTGATATTTCTGCCAACCTGTCAAACCCACGAGACCCTGCGCCTGGGCCAAATCATCCAGATTCGCCCAGCCGTTGTCTGTCCAAAAGTGTACGGCCCTGTACAAACCTGCTTCCCTCCAAGCTTTCATTTTTAGACCTTCATTTCCTGGGGGGAACCTGGGGTTACCCAAGACCGGGTAGAGCGGGGAAGGAGAAGGGGAGATATCCCGATGTCCCAAGTATTTCTGACACATCTTCAGGGTAGCCCCTATTGTGGGGTGCTTGGCTGCTAAGGGGACGTCCGCGGTATTAAGCCATGGAACAGCTGTAATCGGTACTTCCAGGAATCCTTGTTCTAAGCTAACCCACTGTTTGTGATTTCTATGCAGACACCAGTCCACTACCCTATTAAGGTGAACTGCCGCATGATATCTGATCGGGTCAGGAAAACCCAACCCCCCATGTTCTTTGGCCCGGGACAGAAGGGTACTGTTCAACCTAGGCCTCTTACCCCCCCATATGAACCTCACAAAAAGTGCCCTGGTCTTACGTAGAAAGATCTGCGGGACTGCCACTGGGAGTGCCTGTAAGATGTATAATAGACGCGGTAGTAGGTTCATCTTGGTGGCATTACACCTGCCAAACCAGGACAACCTCCCCTTTCCCCATCTCTCCGTCTCCTCCTCAAATCTCTTAAGAAGTGGCGGGAAGTTAAGGTCGAAGATTTTTGCCAGGTTATTCCCAATCTTCGTGCCCAAGTAAGTGACGGACTCCTTTGCCCATTTGAACGGGAATGAGTTCTGAATGGTGTGGAATCGTTCGGGAGGAATACTTACATTGAGAATTTCTGATTTTTGGTAATTCATTTTATAACCCGCTAAGTCCCCGTATTCTTTCAACTCTAACATTAGATTGGGGAGGGAAACCTCAGGACAGGTCAAGCAGAAAATTAAGTCGTCTGCATAAGCAGCCACTTTGTATTGTGCAGAAGCATTGGTTAACCCCCTAATGTCTGGGTTTTTCCTAATCCGGCAGAGAAATGGCTCAAGGGTAAGAATGAAGATTAGTGGTGAAAGCGGGCAGCCCTGCCTTCTGCCATTCGCAATCCTAAAGGAGCTCGAAAGTACACCGTTCACTCATACTGCGGCAGACGGGGAATCGCACAGACCTCCTATCCAATTTATCATATTAGGATCAAGCCCGACATGTCTAATCGTGGCCTGCAGAAACTCCCAGTTAACCCTATCAAATGCTTTTTCAGCGTCTGTCGCCAGTAGGAGAGAGGGTACCTTTTTTTTGTGCCAAATGGATCAGGTTAAGCACTTTAACGGTGTTATCCCTCGCCTCCCTGTGCGCCATGAATCCCACCTGATCTAGCCCAATAACATGGTGTAAGTGAGGAGATAACCTAGAGGCCAAGACCTTAGCGAACAATTTAAGATCCGTGTTTAAGAGGGAGATCGGCCTGTAACTAGTGCATTGCGCGGGGTCCTTGCCTTCTTTTGGGATGACAGATATATGAGCCCGTAAAGTGTCTGCCGGGAACGTTTTCCCTTCTTTAATGGAGTTAAAGACCTCCAAGAGTTTAGGGGCGAGGATTGGGAAGAATTTTTTGTAGTATTGTGGGCTCAAACCATCGGGGCCCGGGGCTTTTCCATTCGCCACTCCCGAAACTGCTTTATGGAGTTCGGTCATGGATATGGGGTCCTCAAGTTCCTCCAAAACTACCCTCGGTAATCTGGGCATCCCTGATTCCAATATGTACTCCTCTAATTTCACACCACTAGCAGGACTCCGTGCTTCCTGAAGATTATACAGGCGTTCATAAAAGCCACGGAACACTTCCCCAATTTCCTTAAACAAATGTGTAGCCCGTCCTCCCTCCCCAACAATCTTCGGGACATAGGTCTTTACTCGTTCCTCCCTTAGCGCCCGTGCTAAAAGCTTCCCGCATTTGTCTCCCGATTCATAAAATATTCTGCGACAGTTGTTCATTTGTGCCTTGATTTTGTCACAACAGAGCATCTTGAGTTTTTCTCTCAAGGAGGTCAGGGTGGCCAAACACTCCGCTGAGAGGGACTCCTTATGCTTTCTCTCCAAGACTCCAATTTCTCTAACCAACTTTTGAACCTGCTCTGCCTTATCTTTTTTAATTCTGGATCCTATTTTAATAAAAATACTCCTGATAACACACTTATGTGCCTCCAAAAGGATCCCAGGGCTCAAATCTGGTGTTGTGTTGGTCTGGAAAAAGTTTTTAATCTCTGTCTGAACCTCTGCCAAAACGGCTTGATCTTCAAGTAATGAGGTGTTCAGCCTCCAGGACCAGCTCCTCGGAATTGGCTGTGGGCAAGCAACTACCAACGTAATGGGCGAGTGATCAGAGACCGTTATACTACCGAAAGAGGCGCTAGATATCTGGCCCAGGGAGGCGTGGGGCACCAAAAACCAATCTATTCTCGAGTACGACCCGTGGGGTGGAGAATAATAAGTGTAGTCCCGTTCCCCTGGGTGAATGATTCTCCAAGGGTCCACCAATTGATGCTGAGCAAGCAAGCCTTTCAGTTTTTTTCAACCTAGCCAGGTTAAAATCCCCACCCATCACCAATTCGCCTTCCCTAAAAGTAGCTAGGTCCTCTAGAACCTTTTCCAAAAATGCCACCTGGCCTGTGTTTGGCACATACAAATTGGCAAACGTAAAACAGCAAGAAGCAATCCTCCCTTTAAGAAAGATCCACCTCCCCTCCTCATCCGTCACGAAGTCCGCTAGTTCCCAGGGTAGAGCCGCTGCTACAAGAATGCTGATCCCCTTAGATCTGGAATCTGTGGAGTGACTATGATAGGCTCTTGGAAAGAACCTGTTGCAAAACGAGGGTGGGTTCCTAGCTTTAAAGTGAGTCTCTTGCAAAAATGCCACTTGAGCCTTTAGGCCTCTCAGGTTTCTAAGTATGAGAGACCGCTTCTCAGGACTGTTAAGACCTTTAGCGTTTAGGGACACTACTCGTATGTCAGTCATAATGTTTATCAGTCAAATGCAGCTATTTCTGAGTCAGCTACACTTATCCAAACCCAGAGATCCGCACAAAGGGAAAGGAAAGGGGAGATTAAGGGAAGGTAAGGATATCCCTCTCTAGAGGGGGGGTGGATGACGTCAAGGGGCTGGGAACTTAGATGTAACTAAATGAATCGAAACAGATCCAACAATCCCTCAACAGGAACGTAAGCGGCCTGAGGGGCGTCTAGGTGCCCTCCAGACCAGTCCTATCGGGGGTGCTGTGTCCGACAAAGAGGAAGAGCGGGACCAGAACCTAGGCAAAGCGCCTCCCAACCCGTCTTGACACATCATCTCCAACAACCGGGCGACTATGAGGGTCCAGCCCAAATTTGGGCCGTGAGCCTCGAATATCGGGTCCCATGCCGTGGAAGGAACCCCAGGCCCCAACCCACACCACGCAGACCCGTTGTCAGCTGAGATAGACCCATTAAAAGCCCCACACACTGCCTCGAGCTACAAGGTGACCGTCTGCGTAGGTATAGGAGGACCAGGGGGACCCCCCTTCAGCACAGGCCCGGAAAAAACAAGTAAACCTTTGAACAAACGTTACAAGGGAAACTAAAATAAATTCCACACTCAAGGGACAAAGGGCAGACAGTCAAACTTAAACATTAGGAGCCCGAGCCGGGAAGTTACAGCCTATCATGCCGCTTAGAATTTAAGGCTCTCGTTCCCTCTCCCTCCCCAGATGGGCGAGCCGGGGGAGAAAGGGAACGCCGAGGCACATCACTTCGGGGACGTTCCCCTCCATGCTCAGAACATGATTCGCCAGGGGAGCCCATCTTCTAGTTTCTGTAGGTCGCCTCGATGGACCCTTAAGATGCTTGAGTTCCCGAAAGTTCCTCGGACCTCCACTCCTCTTGCTTGCAGGACGCGGGCCCTGTGCTTCAGGAGCCAGCCAATCAAGAATGCAGATCGGGTCACATTGCAAAAAATCAAACAGTTCCTCCAGCTCACTGTGCATTCTTAGTTGGAAAACACCTCTCGCGCTCCTGGCGATTAAATGAAATGGGTACCCCCATCTATATGAGGCACCCTTGCTTAGGATGATATCTAGCAGGGGTTTCAATATCTTTCGCATTTGAAGGGTTCGTGTAGACAAGTCCTGAAGGATCTTGACTTCTTTGCCCTGGTATATCACAGGCCCCTTTGTCCAGGCCTTTCTGAGAATTTCCTCTTTAACCGTGAAGAGATGGACCTTGCACACAATATCTCTGGGGAAAGAAGGATCGGTGCTCCTCGGGCCCAGTGCTCTATGAGCTCTATCCAGCTCAATTGAAGTGGAAGGGTCTCTTCCCAGCAGCTCATTGAAGATGGCTGTTACGATGGCTCTGGCATCCTCTGCGTTTTGGGACTCCGGGACGCCCCTGATCC
Organism: Gastrophryne carolinensis; assembly: GCA_027917425.1. Taxonomy (NCBI): domain Eukaryota; kingdom Metazoa; phylum Chordata; class Amphibia; order Anura; family Microhylidae; genus Gastrophryne; species Gastrophryne carolinensis. The sequence goes on along the minus strand of CM051234.1, from coordinate 421,311,127 downwards.
TCAGATTATTCCTTCTGCTACGGTTCTCAAGATCGTCTAGATGTAAGTGGTAGGCTTTAATAATTGCTTCTTGTTTGGTGCATCTTTCTTCAAGCGCTCTCACCCGGGAGTCATTTGCGTTTCCTACTTTCTCAAGGACAGTTACTCTAGATTCCACTACGGAGATTTCCTGACGAACCGCAGTAATATCACGCTTGTGGGCTGCTTCATAGCGTTCAATTAGCTTCTCCAAATCCGCTTTAGTTGGCATCCCCTTTAGTAGGGAGATAGTTTCAAGGTGAATCGCCTGGTCTCTGTGCTTCTCATTATCTGGGACATCCGATGCTGCTTTGGTACCCCATTCAGAAACCGAAACCGGCGTAGGAGCTGGTGAGACCCAGCATTCCGCTGGCGACATTAGTGCAGGACTTCTGCCCACCTTTTCCGGGGATCTCTCGGGGGAGGGCGGGAGCGGCGACACTGGGGAGCCCAAGGGAGCGGGTCCCCCCCCCCCGAAACTCCCCTGGTATTTATTCCTTCTCTCTTTCTCTAGGCAGCCTTTGTGGAAGGTCAGCAAGCGGTCTTGTGGGGGATAGTTGCTCACATAATTGGGGGGTGCAAGGAGGGAGTATTGATTCTTCAATTAACCTGGGCACATATGCAAACTTCCCTAGGTCCACTGCATGGCTGCTCTGATAGCCTTTAACCATGCTTGCTGTATTTGGCCTCACTGCCATATGGGGCTCAGCTGCGATCAGAGGGCACAGAGGGGGCCCGACAACCATCCGCGGTGGGCTCTTTAACACAGGAGATGCCCCTGCTTTCCTTCCGCCTGGGCTGCAGCTCTGATCTCTCCTCTCTTTTGTTGGGGGATATTGAACATGAGGGCTAGGGACCACTCTGTGACCATGATCAAGGCCCTTCCTCCTTCCTACAGTGTGCCAGTGTTCCCCCTCTGGCTCAAAGGTCTCAGGCTGCATGCTGGCTGTGTGTGAGTTAGCGGCCGCCATCTTGGTGCACCCATCTTTGCTCAGACCGGGCCCCCCACCCTGTCTGGGCTCCTCCGCATGCCCCCGCACCACTCCTCCATGCCGCCTCCATCTCCTACCTCCGCTCCTGCGTCTTCGACAGGCTCACCAGTGAATGCCACCTTCGGCCCCGGGCGGCCGCCATCTTGGCACACCCACTCTCCTCCGGTGCACGTCCAGCGCTCCTTTCGCTGCTGATACCGCCCGCAGTTAGTGCTGCGATCCCGCAGCCTGCCGGCTGCCTCCTTCGCTCCACGCCGCCCATGCTACTATCTTCTCCCGAGGATGAGATGGGATGTTCCTCCTCGCTGCTGACACTGGGCTCTCCCGCCTCCGCCATCTTGGCTGCCTCAGCCTCCTCCATTCGGCGCTCCTTCTCAGATGTTCTGCGACGCCCTGCTGTCTTCCTTCCTCCTTCTGTGCCCCTTCACTCGCCTGGTCATGTCAAGGTCTCCCCTCCAATCGCCCGGAAAGGTCAGATTTTTAGGGTTGGGAAGCAGGAGCCCCCTCACGTGCGTCTCATCCGTTCAAAGCCGGGACACGCCCCCTGCAGGCTGCCTGCAAGTCAGCTGCAGGTTTTTGTCTGGTGAACCTGCAGGGAACCTTATATATTCTTATATATGTCCCCGCCCCTTCTTCCCACATGTTTTTACTTTATTGTTTATAGTATTTTTCCCTTTTTGTTTTTTTTCTTAGGGCATGGGAAGAAGGTTAGATGGGTGGGGGTTCCTCCATGTCACTTTAGTTTATATTGGGGATTTAGGTTCTTAGTCTTAAGCCTATACAGTTATTTTGACTACAGGCCATTGATCCTTATACACAGGGGCGGACAGGCGCACACCGGCTCTGTTGAACTGTACTCTGCAAAAGGAGCGAGAAGAGCCACATGCCCTGGACCATGTGTGCTTCCATTACCAGCCTATCTGAATGGCTGGGGGCAGGCATGCACTCACAGCCAGAGGATGGGGAGATGCGACCATGCAATATTTACATCTGCGAGGGAGCCAGGAAGTAGATGAGCGTAGCGATGCCCTGGGGGGGGTTTACACAGCAGGCATACTTATCTAGGATGCCCGGGTGAAAGCTAGTGGCTGGCTTATGGGTTTTGTCCCGCATTAATATGGCCAGATGCAGAGAGTCCAAGAAGTCTGGCAGCACACATTTGCGAAGGCTGAAGATCTTTGCACAATGCTCTATTTTACATTTAGGCAAGGCTGCCACCATGGGAAACTCCCCTCCAGCATTTGTGTTGGCAGTCTGAGGGATCAACACATACGTAGCAGAAGCAGCAGCAGTGTGCAAATACATCAGCTCACCAAGCTCCTGCTTTAAATCATCCCTATGGGCATCACAGATGCTTCGACCTGCAGATCTTCTCTCCACCTCACCCGTGCTGACTCATAGAGTAACCCCGTCACCCCTCCCCTTGAACGTAAGCTCTGCTGAGAATCTCTGCTCTAATACCCAGTCCCAATAATACACTGGGCTGCTGCTCAATTCCATGTTGCAAGTGCACACAATATGCCCTCCCAGGTGCTGTCCTACAGGAATTTTGTCCGGTATGTCCTATGGCCAGTCCGCCCCTGCTTATATAATTTCAGAGACTTTAAAGTCATCCTTGTCCCCAATTTCTTCCCTCTCCTCTACTGAACTGGCTGCGCAACCTGACACATACCTCAAACTCACCCTCTCCAGTGATGCCTCAGGAATGCTGAATGTCTCTGTACTCCAAAGGATCTATGCTGACAACATATAACTTTGCCCTCTGCCCCCATTGCTAAACCTGCTAAAGACTTATTTCATGACCCTCATCTTTACCCTATCCAACAATTCCAGAAAACACTTTGACACACTTCAATCCCTGATCACAGACCTCTGTGCTAAAGACTTGGCCACCCATTTCAAAGAGAAGAACAAATACATTCCTCTCTCCTAACTACATGCACATTCGACCCCATTCCCTCCAGTCTTTTCCCCAGTTGTCAACCTAACCAAAGTTTTCAACCACTCTCTCTCCTAGTACATTCCCTTCTGCGTTGAAACATTCTGTCACAGCCCCTTAACAAAAAAAAACATTCTGTAGACCAGTCCAGTCCAACCATCTACAACCTGTATATAATCTTCCTTTTATCTCTAAACTCCTGGAACCCCTGAGCTACTCTTGCCTTACCTGCTACTTCTTGGTCAACTGTATCCTTTATCCATTGCAATCTGGTTTCTGTGCTCCACATGCCACATAAACTGCTTTTAACAAAGTGACAAATTTTAACAACCAAATGCAATTGTGACTTTTCACTACTCATTCTCTCAGACACCTCTGCTGCATTTGACACTGTAGACCACCATCTCTTAGTCAATAATCAATCATCTTGAAGGAGTTGGAGTTTTTCAGGGCTCAGTCCTAGGTCCTCTTCTCTTTTTTCTCTATACATTCCCCATTAGACAAATTATTAGCAGATTTGGTGTTTTGTATCATCTCTATGCTAATGACACTCAATTCTGTACTACTATATCCCATGACCTCACCCTGGCCATACTTCAGAACACCACTGACTGTCTGCTGTCTCTAACATCGTGCCCTCTCTTTGTCTGAGATTGAATCTTTCAGCAGCATGCCAGATGTACATAAGTCGTCCACAAATAGCACAGTCAGTGCATTGCACAAGTAATTGCATCAGCCAGCGGTTAACCAACAAATCTTGCACGTCTGAATAAGTTGTTCAATTGCAGAAGATTTGTATGGTCGTTGACTCGTTGAATGAATGGTCAATTTTATCTACTCGCCATTATTGTTGACCTGATCCATTCTGGTCTTGATTACTGTAACTCAATAAAAACTGGTATCCCCCTCACTAAACTCCACTGTCCCCCTGCACCCCCTAAATCTCCTCCCTCATTTCTGTTTACCACCATGGCCGTCTTTTACACTCTAGACCTCTGACTCAGACTGCTTCCGAGCTGCACCAATTCTCTGGAATGGCCTACACACAACAATTAGGTTAACTCAACAGTTTGAGTTAAAAATAAATCTTTTTGGGGCAGCCTAACACATCCCCTAATCCAACTCTAAACCCATCTGTTATATCATTTTTCTGAACCTGATTCATTACCAAACACCATCCACCACATCCTTTGGTCCCAAGAAGCACTAAATCAGCTGGTGGCTGGCCCATGCTGTCTGTATATACTCTTGGCAGAATCTTGGTACAAAGCACTTATTACCTTTTGTGTCAACTCCCCCCCCCCCCCCCCCATTGTAAGCTTGCCAGCATGGTCCTCATTCCGTTTTTTATTTGCCTACTTCTTTTGTTGCTCAGTTTGTCCATGAACCTCTAGATTGTAAATCATAGTGGAACAGGTTGGCACTATGTAAATAATGCATCCATCTCAATAAGCCTATAGCTCTGCACCTTCCCCATTCACTAGCGTTTTTACAGCTCCCGGACTCCTACTGATTGTTGGCTTCGGGGGGAATTGAGAGGGACACAATGCCACAGCACCTCCAGATGCCAGGTTCATCCCACAAGCGACATAAAAAACAGAGGGGTCTAGAAACCTCTCAGGCAGACCTAAGATTGCGACAGCATCGTCGGGAGCAACCAGCACAGCGTGAAAAAGTTTCAGACGGCCATTGGTCTGCATCAGAGCACTCCAAGGCAGGGGTCTACAAGGAGAAGAGGCCTTGTGCTGTCCTCTTTACAGCAGGTATAAAACTCAGCAGATATTCTGGCATCCCCTGCCTCCCCTACTGGCAAAGAACTGGCTGAGATTTTTATGAGCCAGACTTGCTCCTCTTTAGCTGTCACAGCTTCTCCCTAATCTGTTCCTGAGCCCCTTACTTTGGCTTCCATTTCCAGTTTATTAGACGGGGGGGGGGGGGGGGGATTATCACAGCTGACATTAAAAACGATCTTAAGGGAGTTTGGCTGCAGAGTCAGGCAGACAGAGTCTAAAGTGGATTCAATGTCAAGCAGACTCAACCAGCATTATTCAGTTATATCTTTTTTACAACTGCAGCTGTAGCAGTCTAATGCTAAAATAGAGGATTTGGAGAATAGGTCACGGAGGGCCAATGTACAGATCAGAGGGCCCTGAAAATATTGTCAATCTGGAGTTGGTTGCTGGGCTATTTGTTTATGTTTTAGTGCCAGATAATATTGACCAGAGGATAATAGACAGAATTCATAGAGCCTTAATTGCTCCAAAACCAAACGGTCCTCCTCGGGATGTCATCATGTGCCTACACTATTTTCATACCAAGGACAGGCTTATGAAAGCTGCAAGGGAGTCGTCTGAGCTGAAAATGGACCAAAACCCATGGAGATCAGCCCAGGAACTATAAGATTCCTGGCCCTCCCGGGGCACCACGGATGGGGGTGCCTCGCTGTGTGAAACCACCCGAGGTCGCCCATAAACTCACTTTCTTTTCCAGTGCAACAGCGCATATGCCAGCCGTGGCCACATCCCTGCTATCCCTCTAGCAGGGCACGTGCCCATGCCAGGCATTTGTGGCCGACGCGGGCATGCTCCCTGTTAGAGGGTATAGGGGGGGATTCGGCCGCCAGCACGCTCGGATCCACTCAGCTTAGCCGAGCTGACGTGAGCTGATGCAAGCGTGCTGATTGCATGTGCCATATGACATGGAAGGTGTGAATTTGTTTCAGCGACCTGGGGGGTTTCACACAGCGGGGTATCCCTGATCCGGGTGCCCCGGGGGCAAGGACCAAAACTCAGGATAGTCACAATCCTGTGTATTGGTCCACTTTAAAATCCAGGATATTCCTATTAAAATTTTTGCTTATCTGTCGCCAGTAACAATTCAAGAGCTGAGATTCCTCAAACCTTTGCGCCTTCACTTACAAAGAGCGAGGAATAATTTATCGATGGTTGCTCCCTTTTGGATTGTCTTTTTCTTGAGAAGGATCTAGGCACTCCTTCTCTAATTTGCAGGAGGGGGAAGAATTACCTCTACGTCTTGGAATTATTAGGGTGGATTATCAGGACTCTCATTCCTTCTGGGTCTCACAAGCTCCTGTCTCTCCTCTATGGCTGGCCGGCCCAGGCAAGAAAGCCAGATTTAATTCTGTCTCGGGTACCTGATCTTCAATTAAGAAACTCAATCTGATGTTCTTTTCTGGTGCAGAATAACCAGGAGACTTTTGGAATAAAAACAGTATTGCTCATTTGATAATTAGGCTGTTCTGTTTTCTTCCATGGGGAGGGTTGGTGTGGTTTGATGTTTTCCATGTTTGTATTTATGTGGAGCACTTGGAATATGGGAGTGGGAGGGAGGAGAAGTCTCATGTTTTACTGCTCTGCTGCATTGATTGTTGTGTAAGATTGGTTAAGGTTATGGGTATTTTTGTCTATATACGCATGTTAAATTCTTACCTAAAATTTCTATTGGAATGTAGGGGATTTATTGGAATATTATGATGTCTTAATAATTGTTTCCATGAGCCTTGAGGTTTGTGTTTCATGTATATTTTGGACTTTGACGTAGCGAAGCGGGCTTGCTCCTGAGGTAGACTGAATCAAGTGTCCATCGGGCTCTGCTGCTTTGGGGGGTGGGGAGCCTAGTTCTACTACATGATCTATTTTTCTATTTTTCCTTTTTCTTTTTTTGTTGTTTTTTTTCTTTTTTTGTTCTGTCTTTTCTATTTTTTTTAGTTTTTGTTTTTTTAATTCTTTTACCTTTTTTTTCGTCTAATGTGGAGGTCCTTTTCCCCTGGCCTTTTTTCCCGTAGACACATTGGAGGCGGAGTTTCCATATTGACTGATGACAACTTTGGTGTTGGAATCGGGGAAGTATAAGGTTGTTACTCATAATGTTCAGGGACTTAACTCACAGGTAAAGAGGGTAAAGGCCTTGAAATACTATGCTTCCCTTAAGGTGGATATTATTCCATCTCAAGAACACATATTTCTCCCAGAAGTCTAGTCCCTTCTATTTCAGTGCCAAATACCAGACTTTTCATTTTGCTAATAGTTGTGAGAAAAAATGGGGGGTGACTATCTTCATTGCTAATAAGGTCCCATTTCTACTGTTGGATGTGGTGAGAGATGTTGATGGTAGATTTATCAATGTTTAGGAAACTATATGTGAGACCAAGATTTCAATAGTCTATTATGTGCCGAATATGGACCAACTGTCTTTTTGTGGGAGTTGCTCGATAAAGTAGGGGGCTGGACTGAAGGGCAAATTATTATTGGGGGCATTCCAATTTTCCTTTGGATGCAACATTGAATAAATCGCCAGATCCCCTAAAGATTATAAGTTCCACTCTCGACCTCATCACACTTATTCTAGAACAGATCTGTATTACTTGATCCCAAAGATCTGTGACAGCAGGATCTGTGAAGAGCCTTGGGCAAATCATTCTGTGGTGACCTCGTCTCTGCAGGACCTTGGGGCCAAACCTGCCCCCGCAAGATGGAGTTTGAACGAAACATTATTGAGCAAACAAGAGATTTGTGATGAGGTCCAGAGTAAATTACTTGAATTTTTTACTTTAACAAACCTTTGGATACTTCTCCTTTTGACTAATTGGGTGACCCATAAGGCCGTGGTTAGAGCTGCTTTTATTTAGATAACCAGCAGGATAAAAAACAGCGAACAGTGGCAATTCAGAGAATGAAGGCCTTGTTGGCTGATCTCAAAAAGGAGCATAAATGGAGACCTAGTAAATCCCTTTCGGAAAGAATTGATCTTCTTCAAGCAGAACTAAATGTATTGATCACAACTAGAGTGGAAAAGCAGATAAGATGGGGCAAATTTAAATTTTATAGCCAGGGGAATAAGATGGGGGACTATTTTGGCTAGGAAATTGACCCCTAGAAGTAAATTGCTTTCTCCTGAACCTTGCACCTCCTGAATGAGAAGTTTTCTGAGATCCGATCAGCCATTACGGTGCGGCCGTACTAGCTTGTATTATAAATAAATACAAAATTTTGTAAGATTTTGGTACCTCAACTTCTAGGTCTATTTAATGCAATGGGGGGGGGGCAATGCTTGGGGCCTGACTTGAACTCAGCTTTAGTTCTACATAAAAGGTGACACATTTCATACCCTTGCGGTTCCTTATACTTAAAGAGAACTCCGATCATTCTTGAATATGTAACCTCAGATCTAGCTTTTGGATGAATGAGTCGTTTTGGATACAAGATGTATGGTTTAGAACATGAAAGGTACACTTCAGCCCTAAGCCTCCATGACCAAACCATAGATTTGTATGGCAAACAAATGCATGTTTTTAATTCTTTTTTCAGTTTACAGGAGCCTTTTACTAGCAACAATTGAAGAACAATCCAATAATTCAGCTAGTCACAGATGATGAAAATGTACAATTTAATTTTGCATTTCACTGATTATCACAATAAACATGCATCAATCAACTACACATTAAGGGTTATCCAATTAGATTTGATTTTGAGAGTCTGCTGTTTTTGTAGAGGCTGCACCTAACTAGGGATAGTCATAGGTGTGAGTTTTTGTTCTAATGGGGAAGGTTTTTTTACAAATAAATAAATAACAGCAATGTATTTGAATACCCTTCAAACACATTTGGAAGGCCTAACGAATGTTTGAATACCCAGGGGGGGGCTGTTATTTTCCAATTTGTAAAAAGAAAATATATATCTACCTCACTGGAAAAGTTCGGGTCATCACCTTTAGAGCTGCTCTGTAACAACACCCAATTATAGGCAGGAGTTTTTTTTTAATTAAAAGAAAAAAAAACTTCTCAATTGCTGGTGTGTCTGCCACACCTCCACTGGAGGTTGCGTACCAGATGTTGGGCAATGCTACAGGGGTTTTAATGAATGGCAATGAATGGGCATTTAGCTCTGATTTAAATGTATATCAGTCAGTTAACCACTCTGGGACTATTTGTTCCTGATACAGGGACCACTGCAGAAGCGGATGAGGACTATGGAATATGGGAAGTGTTTTTCTGCCTGTCTTTGACCTCTTCAGTAACCATGTTTAATGTTAAGGTTACCTTTTGTATTTCATATTGTGGTAAAGTTTATGGAAAAGTGATAAATGGTGTGTATTTTTCCCCTGCTATGCTGTATCAGGCACAATCCATGCCCGACCCAGTTCACATTCCCCAGTCCTTTACAGGTTTGTACCCTGATCTCAGGCCTTGCACAGGTGATGAGGCTGATTGCAGGGGAAGCCTGAATTAAAGGAGCTGCTGAGCCTGTCGGTGTTGCTGTTTAACAGCCTGGAGGAAGGAGCCCAGGCAGTACCTGCTCAAAGTGAACAATAGAACTGTATGCAGTGGAAGGACTTTGCTTGTGACTCTGTACTTGGACTTCTGGATGAGCAGCATGGGCTGGTATGCCCCTGTAACTTGGACTTATAGTTTAGTGGACTATCAAACCAAGGACTTTCACAGAGCTGGTGAAGTAACCGCTGGATGTATTGCATTTGTGCTGCAACGTTCTCTGACGTAAGAGATACGTTTTGTTTTGCTGATGAACATTTTATTTTCTTAATAAAACTCCCTTTGCTGTTGAAGAACTGTCGTCCGTGTCACTGCTATTCGCCCCAAATCGATCACTATATATATATATATATATATATATATATATATATATATATTCTCCTTTGTTGATTTTCATGACATAAATTGAAGCAGACCATGGTGTCATATGCTCATTGTGCTCTGCACCTGCCCCCGCCCTGACCAAAGGCTGCAGAATAGCAAAGATACTTCTGTTAATTCCCAGTATCTCTACAGCTGAGCCGGGGATTAAAAACTATCCTGGAAAATAGCAGCTGCTAACTGCACAAATGTTTTCTACGTTTTTTAATGTCTCTGCCCCCTATTTCTCTTCTTTTGTCCTCTGTGTTTGTCCGGTGATCTTATTTTTATGTTTTTTTTTGCAGTTCCTGTCCTATGTCAGTTTTAATATGCTGTCTTTGCCTTTGTCCATTCTCTGATATCAGTCCGTCGTGTGCTTTCCTGCCTCTGCTGTGTGCTCAGAGGTGGCTATTTTAAACTGCATCTCTCCAGAAAAGGTATATGTTGGTGACAGGCCATGAAAAATAGAGGCTCTGCCTGTATTTAGCAGCTTGTCTGTTCTGTGTTCATCACTTGTGCCTGATTACTAATCTAGGAATGTGTCACTCCTGCTGCATTGTCCAGCACACCCCCTATATACCCAGCCGCCTCCATTATAGCCATTTCCATTCCCCGGGTCCTTCACATTCACATTGCACTATTATTGCTTCCCAGGTAGTCACACTGTGCTTTGTCTGGATAATAGGAGATAACCAGCATTTATCCTGCCTCTCTGGAGAACGGTCATTTGTTTTTATTCCTGCCTATGGCTAGCAGAGGCTGTAATCACTGTGATTAGAGTAAGCAAAGAACTGCGTTCCAAATCAAAACTGGGCCAAACACTGTTCAAACCTTGTATTATCTGTATGAATTCCCAAAATTGCTAGTAAAAATGGTGTTAACCCTTTCACTGGTGGATGGTGTGAATATTGTGTCCACTAACCACAACGAACAAACTCTAAATTCAAGTAGCAGTATCCCCAAACCATATATTTTACATAGTATGTAAGGTGGAAAAAAGTCTATCCAGTTCAGCCTGTATTTATCTCCGTCCAGTGGTATATTAGCCATAGGCGGTAATGTTATTACATGAAAGGAAGGCATCCAGGCCACTCTTAAATTATTTTAGTGTATTCTTCGTGACTACCTGTCATACTCACTGCTCTTACAGAGGAGAATCCCCTCCTCTGTCAATGTAAGAAACGCCTTTCCTCTAACCTTAGTGGATACCTTGGGTTATAGTTACAGTCCAGGGTATAAATAGATATTAACCCCAGATATACTTATACATAGTTATTAGATTATTATTGTTTATTTATATAGCGCCATCAACTTCTGTAGCGCTTTACATGGTATGATTACAGACAGGGTAAAACATATAGTACAGAGAACAATACAAAATTAGATGCCACAGGTTGTAACCAAGTGTTGTGAGCACAGGAGACAATAGGGAGGAGTGCCCTGCCCTTGCGAGCTTACAGTCTAAAGGATGGGGGTGGAGACAAAGGGGGTGGGGTCACAAGTGGTAGAGCTTGAGTATGGCTGCATATGCCATTGAAGGTTATAGGAGTTGCTTACGCTAGGTCATATGCTTGTCTGAAGAAGTGAGTTTTGAGGGCGCTTTTAAAGGCTTGGAGTGATGGAGAGTGGCGGATCGAGCGGGGGAGTGCATTCCAGAGAAGTGGGGAGGCACGGGAGAAGTCTTGAAGGCGGGAGTGCGAGGAAGTAACCAAGGCAGAGAACAGGAGAATGTCAGAGGCAGAGCGGAGGTTGCGCTTGGGTTGGTAATGCTGGATCAGAGATGAAATGTAGGAAGGGACCTGGTTAAAGAGAGCTTTGTAGGTTAGCACTAGAAGTTTGGACTGGACTCTATGGGAGACAGGTAACCAGTGGAGGGATTGACAGAGGGGGGCAGCACTGGAGAAGCAAGAGGAGAGATGGATGAGGCGAGCAGCAGAGTTTAGAATAGATTGGAGGGGAGCCAGTCTGTTTGTTGGCAAACCACAGAGGAGGGTGTTGCAGTAGTCCAGTAGCGATATGACCAGGGCATGTACTAGCATTTTAGTGGTGACAGGTGAGAGGAAGGGACGGATGCCGGAGATATTTTTGAGTTGGAGACGACAGGAGGTGGCTAGGGAGTGAATGTGAGGTCGGAACGAGAGAGAGGAGTCCAGAATGACACCCAGGCATCGAGCTTGAGGAGTTGCAGTTATTGTATTTACAGAGATTGTGGTGTTAGAGAGGGGAGAGGAGTGAGATGGTGGAAAAATGACCAGTTCAGTTTTGTCCATGTTCAGTTTAAGGGAGCGAGATGTCATGAAGGAAGAGATAGCTGTTAGACAGTCAGGAAGGCGAGAGAGGAGAGAAGAGAGATTCCTGCCTATGATCACCGCTTAGGTGTCTCTTCCCCCCGCCCATTCCATTTCTTCATTTAGTTTCCCGCACCACACTGGTGCGCAGTACTGTACACAGTATTCCATATGGGGTCTGACCAGGGACTTTGTACAGGGGTAAAATGATTCTCTGGCAATGGGCACCTTTGCCCCTCTTGATGCACCCCATGATCCTCTTTGTCTTGGCAGCTGCTACCTGACATTGATCACTACAGTCAAGTTTATTGTTAACTGAAACCAAGCATTTCTGTAATTAGTGTGCAATCATGGCACAGATTTCTCCTTCCTATGTGCATAACCTAACACTTATCTGTGTTAAACTTAATTTGCTATTTTACTGCCCATGCTTCCAATGTATCTTAATCTGTAGCTGCCTGCTGTCCTCCTTTGTGTTAGTTATGTTACACAGTTAATTATCATCTATAAGATTCCAGAGCCGCTAGATTCCTTCCATCCAGAATCAGGATGCCCCGCTGTGTGAAACCCCCTAGGTCGCTCCTGGTATACTCACCCTCTCCCCCGGTCCAACGGTGCATGCACGAGCAGCAGTCACATCCCTACTATCCCTTTAACATTTGTAAATGCCTGGTGTGGTCACGCTCCCTGTTCAAGTGTGCTGGTGGGAGCATAACTGGTACCCTCTAAGTAGCTTGGCTAGACTTGGCTCCTTAGACGAGCTTGCGTCAGCACAGCCGAGCATGCTGATTGGACGGGAGACCGCATATTTACATTTACCATAGGACTGGGGAAAGGTGAGTTAGAGTGGGCGACTTGGGGGTTTCACACAACGGGGCATCCCGCATAGGATGGCAGTGACCAAAACCCGGGATAGTCGAAATCCTGGGTTTTGTTCCACTTTAGAGATAATTGGGCCCAGCACCAGTGTTGGTACTAAATGTGATGGGTCCTGATGCAAACATTAAATGGTGTGCTTTCAAGTCTGGGCTGATACAGTAAAGTTTTTTCTGTCTTTTAATTCGGCTAGATGCATCTAGACTGAAACAGCCACAATGAAGGCGCGTCCTTTCTCTAAATGATGGCAAGTAAGAACAAATTTGATAAATGGAGGTGCAACAATGATGGGCCCCAGTCGCTCCCCCTCACTATGCCCAGCACCAGCCCCTGTGGTACTCCACTAGTAGGACTGACCCAGTATGTACCATTGATGTACCATTAATAACCATCCTCTGTTTCCTATCATTAAGCCAAAATCCTCAACAGTGTAAACATTTCCCCCCAAGCATTCTCATGTTTGGTACCAGTCTTTTATGTGGCACAGTATCACTAGTCTTTTATGTGGCACAGTATCACTAGTCTTTTATGTGGCACAGTATCACTAGTCTTTTATGTGGCACAGTATCACTAGTCTTTTATGTGGCACAGTATCACTAGTCTTTTATGTGGCACAGTATCACTAGTCTTTTATGTGGCACAGTATCACTAGTCTTTTATGTGGCACAGTATCACTAGTCTATTATGTGGCACAGTATCACTAGTCTTTTATGTGGCACAGTATCACTAGTATTTTATGTGGCACAGTATCACTAGTCTATTATGTGGCACAGTATCACTAGTCTTTTATGTGGCACAGTATCACTAGTCTTTTATGTGGCACAGTATCACTAGTCTTTTATGTGGCACAGTATCACTAGTCTTTTATGTGGCACAGTATCACTAGTCTTTTATGTGGCACAGTATCACTAGTCTTTTATGTGGCACAGTATCACTAGTCTATTATGTGGCACAGTATCACTAGTCTTTTATGTGGCACAGTATCACTAGTCTTTTATGTGGCACAGTATCACTAGTCTTTTATGTGGCACAGTATCACTAGTCTTTTATGTGGCACAGTATCACTAGTCTTTTATGTGGCACAGTATCACTAGTCTTTTATGTGGCACATTATCACTAGTATTTTATGTGGCACAGTATCACTAGTCTTTTATGTGGCACAGTATCACTAGTCTATTATGTGGCACAGTATCACTAGTCTTTTATGTGGCACAGTATCACTAGTCTTTTATGTGGCACAGTATCACTAGTCTTTTATGTGGCACAGTATCACTAGTCTTTTATGTGGCACATTATCACTAGTATTTTATGTGGCACAGTATCACTAGAATTTTATGTGGCACATTATCACTAGAATTTTATGTGGCACAGTATCACTAGTCTTTTATGTGGGACAGTATCACTAGTCTTTTATGTGGCACAGTATCACTAGTCTATTATGTGGCACAGTATCACTAGTCTTTTATGTGGCACAGTATCACTAGTCTATTATGTGGCACAGTATCACTAGTCTTTTATGTGGCACAGTATCACTAGTCTTTTATGTGGCACAGTGTCACTAGTCTTTTATGTGGCACAGTATCACTAGTCTTTTATGTGGCACAGTATCACTAGTCTATTATGTGGCACAGTATCACTAGTCTTTTATGTGGCACAGTATCACTAGTCTTTTATGTGGCACAGTATCACTAGTCTTTTATGTGGCACAGTATCACTAGTCTTTTTGTGGCATAGTATCACTAGTCTTTTATGTGGCACAGTATCACTAGTCTTTTATGTGGCACAGTATCACTAGTCTTTTATGTGGCACAGTATCACTAGTCTTTTATGTGGCACAGTATCACTAGAATTTTATGTGGCACAGTATCACTAGTCTTTTATGTGGCACAGTATCACTAGTCTTTTATGTGGCACAGTATCACTAGTCTTTTATGTGGCACAGTATCACTAGTCTTTTATGTGGCACAGTATCACTAGTCTATTATGTGGCACAGTATCACTAGTCTTTTATGTGGCACAGTATCACTAGTCTATTATGTGGCACAGTATCACTAGTCTATTATGTGGCACAGTATCACTAGTCTTTTATGTGGCACAGTATCACTAGTCTTTTATGTGGCACAGTATCACTAGTCTTTTCTGTGGCACAGTATCACTAGTCTTTTATGTGGCACAGTATCACTAGTCTTTTATGTGGCACAGTATCACTAGTCTTTTATGTGGCACAGTATCACTAGTATTTTATGTGGCACAGTATCACTAGTCTTTTATGTGGCACAGTATCACTAGTCTTTTATGTGGCACAGTATCACTAGTCTTTTATGTGGCACAGTGTCACTAGTCTTTTATGTGGCACAGTATCACTAGTATTTTATGTGGCACAGTATCACTAGTCTATTATGTGGCACAGTATCACTAGTCTTTTATGTGGCACAGTATCACTAGTCTTTTATGTGGCACAGTATGACTAGTCTTTTATGTGGCACAGTATCACTAGTCTTTTATGTGGCACAGTATCACTAGTCTTTTATGTGGCACAGTATCACTAGTCTATTATGTGGCACAGTATCACTAGTCTTTTATGTGGCACAGTATCACTAGTCTTTTATGTGGCACAGTATCACTAGTCTTTTATGTGGCACAGTATCACTAGTCTTTTATGTGGCACAGTATCACTAGTCTTTTATGTGGCACATTATCACTAGTATTTTATGTGGCACAGTATCACTAGTCTTTTATGTGGCACAGTATCACTAGTCTTTTATGTGGCACAGTATCACTAGTCTTTTATGTGGCACAGTATCACTAGTCTTTTATGTGGCACAGTATCACTAGTCTATTATGTGGCACAGTATCACTAGTCTTTTATGTGGCACAGTATCACTAGTCTTTTATGTGGCACAGTATCACTAGTATTTTATGTGGCACAGTATCACTAGAATTTTATGTGGCACAGTATCACTAGTCTTTTATGTGGCACAGTATCACTAGTATTTTATGTGGCACAGTATCACTAGTCTATTATGTGGCACAGTATCACTAGTCTTTTATGTGGCACAGTATCACTAGTATTTTATGTGGCACAGTATCACTAGTCTTTTATGTGGCACAGTATCACTAGTCTTTTATGTGGCACAGTGTCACTAGTCTTTTATGTGGCACAGTGTCACTAGTCTTTTATGTGGCACAGTATCACTAGTCTATTATGTGGCACAGTATCACTAGTCTTTTATGTGGCACAGTATCACTAGTCTTTTATGTGGCACAGTATCACTAGTCTTTTATGTGGCACAGTATCACTAGTAGTTTATGTGGCACAGTATCACTAGTCTATTATGTGGCACAGTATCACTAGTCTTTTATGTGGCACAGTATCACTAGTCTTTTATGTGGCACAGTATCACTAGTCTTTTATGTGGCACAGTATCACTAGAATTTTATGTGGCACATTATCACTAGTCTTTTATGTGGCACAGTATCACTAGTCTATTATGTGGCACAGTATCACTAGTCTTTTATGTGGCACAGTATCACTAGTATTTTATGTGGCACAGTATCACTAGTCTTTTATGTGGCACAGTATCACTAGTCTTTTATGTGGCACAGTGTCACTAGTCTTTTATGTGGCACAGTATCACTAGTCTTTTATGTGGCACAGTATCACTAGTCTATTATGTGGCACAGTATCACTAGTCTTTTATGTGGCACAGTATCACTAGTCTTTTATGTGGCACAGTATCACTAGTATTTTATGTGGCACAGTATCACTAGTATTTTATGTGGCACAGTATCACTAGAATTTTATGTGGCACATTATCACTAGTCTTTTATGTGGCACAGTATCACTAGTATTTTATGTGGCACAGTATCACTAGTCTATTATGTGGCACAGTATCACTAGTCTTTTATGTGGCACAGTATCACTAGTATTTTATGTGGCACAGTATCACTAGAATTTTATGTGGCACAGTATCACTAGTCTTTTATGTGGCACAGTATCACTAGTATTTTATGTGGCACAGTATCACTAGTCTATTATGTGGCACAGTATCACTAGTCTTTTATGTGGCACAGTATCACTAGTATTTTATGTGGCACAGTATCACTAGTCTTTTATGTGGCACAGTATCACTAGTCTTTTATGTGGCACAGTGTCACTAGTCTTTTATGTGGCACAGTATCACTAGTATTTTATGTGGCACAGTATCACTAGTCTATTATGTGGCACAGTATCACTAGTCTTTTATGTGGCGCAGTATCACTAGTCTTTTATGTGGCACAGTATCACTAGTATTTTATGTGGCACAGTATCACTAGTATTTTATGTGGCACAGTATCACTAGTCTATTATGTGGCACAGTATCACTAGTCTTTTATGTGGCACAGTATCACTAGTCTTTTATGTGGCACAGTATCACTAGTATTTTATGTGGCACAGTATCACTAGAATTTTATGTGGCACATTATCACTAGTCTTTTATGTGGCACAGTATCACTAGTCTTTTATGTGGCACAGTATCACTAGTCTTTTATGTGGCACAGTATCACTAGTCTTTTATGTGGCACAGTATCACTAGTCTATTATGTGGCACAGTATCACTAGTCTATTATGTGGCAGAGTATCACTAGTATTTTATGTGGCACAGTATCACTAGTCTTTTATGTGGCACAGTATCACTAGTCTTTATGTGGCACAGTATCACTAGTCTTTTATGTGGCACAGTATCACTAGTATTTTATGTGGCACAGTATCACTAGTCTTTTATGTGGCACAGTATCACTAGTCTTTTATGTGGCACAGTATCAATTGCTTTAGAAATCAAGATCCAATTACTTCCCCTGATCCTCGATTGAACTTACTTCCTCATAAAAGCTGACCAGATTTGTCTGGTAGGAGAAATACCTAATGAATTCATGCTGATAAGGGTAATTTTCACTGAATATTCTAGGATAGCATCTCTTTGACAACCTTCAAACAGCTTGCCCACCACATGTTAAAGTGGACCAACACCCAGGGTTTTGACTATCCTGGGTCTTGGTCCACTTCGGTGGGGCACCCCCGATCGGGGTGCCCCACTGTGTGAAACCCCCCCGAACCCCCCGAACTCACCTCTCCCCGCGCCGACGGACAAGCCGCGGACAAGCGGCTCCGCTGCCGCTGCCTCCCGCGCGTCCCTCTTGACGCGCGCGTGCCCGCGCCGGCCATTCACAGACGGCCGGCGCGGGCGCGCGCACGTCTAGAGGGGCGCGAGGGAGGCGGCGGCGGCCGGCAACTGAGGTAAGGAGTTTGGGGTGTTTGAGGGGGTTTCACCCCGCGGGACATCCCGATCTCGGATGTCCCGCGGGGAGGGAGGTGATCGGCCCGGGAATCTTATAGATTCCCGGGCCGATCACCGGTGGGTGTTGGTCCACTTTAAACTTACTGGTCAGTGGATCACAGTTTCCCATTTCTTAAATACTGACACCACATTTGCTAAGTGCAAATCTCTTAATTTTTTAATTTTTCTCTCCATAATATGCACCTGACCATAAAAAATAAGGGAAAAAATCTGAACCAAATGGTGTGCTAAAATCCCCCTCCCACTCACCCCATTACAGACATCAAAGGCAGCATACGGTATCCCCTATTACAGGCAGTGAGCGTCATCCCTCATTACAGGCAGTGAGCAACATCGCTCATTACAGGTAGTGAGTGGCAGCCCACATAATGGCCACTGAGCGGCGGCCCTCATTACAGGTAGTGAGTGGCAGCCCTCATTACAGCCAGTGAGCAACATCCCTCATTACAGCCAGTGTGCATAATCCCTTCCCCGATCGTGTGTGGGGAAAGGGAGTGCAATGGAGGACCAGCAGGCTGGAAGCAGATAAACTTACAATTGCTGCTTCTCCATTGGCAAGCACTCCGCACATACACACACAGACACACATACCTACATGATCCCGCAGCTGATTTCCTTGTTTTGACAGGTGGGCGAGGCCTATTTACAATCCACTCATGTGATTGGAGGTTGGTCATTCATAGGTCACACCCACCTGCAAGTAGGCCATGCCCACCCCCAGCTTTTTGAGGGATTGGCATCAGGCTGTCAGCAGCTTAGTTTAGTTGCTGGTAAAGCTGTAATAGCAATGTATGCAGATCAGGCATAGTACAGAGGGGAAGGGTTACACAGAGTACAGGGCTGGGTGTAAGTTGGAAGATTTGCAGACCATGTTGATATACAGACGGAAGGGGTTGCAAGGCCATACAGAGAAGTAGCATTGTGGGTCAGAGTATAGAACCTATGAGAAGTATTACAGCTAGAGGTGGCAGCATAGGGGTTGTGGGTCAGGGAGTGCAATGAGTTATCCAGATAGCAAGGGCCTGTGGAGCAGATATAACACACATGCGAGATGTTTGTGGGTCAGGTTGTTGCAAATATGAGGTAGTTGGCACATATGAGAACTAGCTTTGCCAAAAATAAGTTTAGTCTGCAGTTTATAGCACAGATTAGAAGGGGCTGCAGGGTGAGCTTGGGGGCAACTCCTATACAGAGAGTTCTGTGATGCATCCCTTTTCTCTTACCTTCACTCCTGGCACATGGGACTAAGCTTTACACATTAAAGGAAAGATATGACCACACACTTTAATCTTAATAGAAGGGGGAAAAAATTAAGCCTCTACCCTAAGGGGGGACACCAAGGATTTCACTCTCCGTGGTGCTGTTCCTCTCATATCTGACATGCTGCCCCCCATGTTTGCCATGCTGCACCCAAATACTGCCCCCATGTCTGCTATTCTGCCCCCGTCTCTGCCGTGCTGCCCTCCATGTCTGCCATGCTCTCCCACTGCTTACATTTTTTCTGGCTGAAGCATTTTTACTGCAGTCCCAATAAGGACTTCTCTAGGACCCACCAACTGGACTGCTGGTGGGGCACAGAAAAGTCCTCAGGGTGGCTGTCAGTTAGTGCTGTGGTCAGAAATGCTTTCAGCACCGGGTGAGGGTCAGCAGAACGAGTGGTGCGCGTGGGAGGATGATTGGCACTGGTACTTAATTTAGGAACGATTCCTGCTTTTGGTGGTGGTGGTGCTGCTCCCATTGTTCCCTCTATGCCACTTAGTAGGTAAATCACCAGGCCTTCCTGTAACATCCAATCAGGGTCATCTGGCTGTGTAGCACAGGGGTTCTCAGCCCAGGCTGAGTGTGTGTACTTAATTTTTATTGTTTCTCCCATTTGTCTTTTTGAAGTGGGATTGGCGCTCTTTTGTAGTAAAAGTTTGGTTTACAAACGCTGGTGTCAGCGTCGCTTTTCCCGCACGTGGCTTCGCTGTATCCTGGGGAGCCCACACCCGTACACGGCTCACATCTTGGTGGTAGTTGGCAGGATACAGCGCCCGCTATGGATGGGAACGCGGAGAGAGATCTTCAGGACCCAGCTCAGGGTACGCCTGCGCAGGGTCAGCCTAGCTGTAGCACCATGTCCGCTCCAGTAGGATATATCCCAGTGGGGGAACTGTTGCGCCATCTGCCAAAATTTGGAAGCAAAGACATAACATTGCAAGACTGGACGACGAGGGTGCGGAGTGCGGTCAAAATGTGTAACCTAACCCCCGAACTGCAGGCAGAGGTTGCGCTGGGAGCGCTTGAGAGTGATTTTAGGTGGACTGTGATGGTGAGGCCCGAATCTGAGAGGGATACCCTAGAGAAAATATTGTCCCTGCAAGGGGGCCGTACTAAAGTGGTACAGCTAAGGAGCCGCTTCTTCAAGAGGGAGAGGCTGTGATGCAGTATTCTAATGCCCTACAGGAAGTGCTTAATGAAATCCAGCGGCGACACCCAGGTGCCATGGGGGCCTTCCGGGAAGTGGACCAACTGTTGAGGGATCAGTTCATCGTGGGACTCTCCAATAAGTCCCTGCAGGATAAGCTGCGCGAAATGACCTGGGTGGCAGCTGACATGTCATTCTATAGGCTGCCATGGAGAGAGAGGAAGAGCATCTACCGGTGGCAACGAGAGCAGTGAGCAGCACTCAGGCTCCTAAGGAACAGCTGGGATCAGAAGAATCCGAGTCCCTAAAGGAAGTGGTCCAGGTCCTGCGAACTGAATTAAGGGAACTGCGGTTGGAGGTGTCCCAGATGAAGACAGAATCTTCCCAGCACCCAGAAGTGACTCCAGCACGCCACACCACCCCACGCATGAGAAATCAGTTGCGGGGACCTGTCAGAATCCCCTCTGTTGGGATTGTCGGCAGTACGGCCATATAGCCCGAGAATGCCCCGAACGGATGGAATCCGAGCAGCCGTTAAACTGGGCGCCCTGCGGCGGTATGTCAACAGCTAAGCCCCGTGCGGAAGGATCATGACCAGTATGCCAGCAGCCCCGTCATGGAAGCCGAGTTGGAAGGTCAGAAGTTACGCTGCCTAGTTGATACAGGATCAGAGTGCACCCTTATGCCCCTACAGTTCTTTGAAAGACACTTTGGACATATGATGGAGCCGGAAGATCAGGCTGACTGCTGCCGACAATAAGGAGATGGATGTCCGAGGGATAGTCTGGATGCGGGTCTGAGTGCTTGGGCAAGATGTGGGCAAGAAGGGGGTCGTGCTGGTGGACCATTCTTCTCGGAGCGGGATGGACGTGACGCTGGGTATGAATGTGCTGAGAGACCTAGACCATCAGCTCTATGCCAGAGAAGGGCCAAAGTATTGGCAACGGGCCACCACCCACCGGCCGACTCAGAAGGTTCTTCAACAGATGGTGAGAAGCTGTAGTCTGCAAAAGAGTAACCTCTCCGGTCGACCCGTCAGAAGAGTGAAGGTGCCAAGGGAGACCCCGGTGAAGATCCCACTGCGACAAGAACGAGTATTGATGCTGCCGGTGGGGGCTCGATGACGACTGAATAGATTAGAGGTCCTGATTATGCCAGCCCAGCAAGAGGAACCCCAGGCTCGCCCATTGATTGCTCGGGCACTCGCCATTGTGACAAATGGGTGTACGCTGCTTGAATGTTGCAGACTGCGAGGTAACCGTCCCTGGCAACGCCGTCCTGGCAGGCGTTTATGTGTCCGAGGGGGGTATTTCTCGACGGAAAAGCTTTACCCTACAGCCTGATGGAAGAGCAGCCTGGACTTATGCTGTGGAGGTCCAGCAAAAGGAAGCCCCGACGGAGGAATGGAATGGTAGAGTGATCATGACCCGGCTGGGGGTGGACTGTAAGGCTCTGACTCCAGGACAACAGAAGTTGCTGGAAGATGCCCTCTGGGAGTTTCATGAGGCGTTCTCAAGACACAATGAGGACTTCGGGTGTGCTTCTGCTATTGAACACGAAATCTCCACGGGCGATGCTGCACCAATTAGGGAACGTTACCGTCAGATTCCACTCAAAATGTATCAGGAGGTGAAGGATATGGTCGCCAACATGCTGGAAAATCAGGTGATCCAGGAGAGCCAAAGTCCTTGGGCAGCTCCAGTAGTCTTGGTGAGAAAGAAGGATGGGAGTCTCCGGTTCTGCGTGGACTATCGGAAATTGAATGCCCAGACCGTCTGGGATGTGTACCCTCTCCCACGGATTGAAGAGTCGCTATCAGCCTTGGGCCAGGCGAAGTTTTTCTCAACCCTCGATCTGGCCAGTGGATATTGGCAGGTACCGGTGGCGAAGAAAGACAAAGCAAAGACAGCTTTCATCTTACCTATGGGACTGTTCAAGTTTAACCGAATGCCATTCGGCCTCAGAAATGCCCCAGGGACATTTCAGAGGTTAATGGAACACTGTCTGGGGGACCTCAATTTTGAGTCAGTATTGATATAGCTGGATGACATAGTAGTGTTTGGGGCCTCCTTTGAAGACCACCTTCAGAAGCTGCGGCAGGTCCTAGGACGACTGCGAGACCACGGCTCAAGATTTAGCCAAAGAAGTGCCAACTGTTTCGCCAACAAATAGAGTACTTGGGACATGTGGTCACATCCGAAGGGGTAAAACCGACGCCCAGCAAGGTGGATGCCATCCAGAAATGGCCCCAGCCGAGGACACTACGAGAGGTAGGGGCATTCGTGGTGCTGGCCGGCTACTACAGGAGATTTATACCCAAATTTGCGCAGTTGGTGAGCTCGTTGAATGAGTTATTGAGGGGCACTGCAGGAGGCCCGAAGAATCGTCCCATCGGCTGGGGGCCCCGGCAACAGGAGGCCTTTGCGGCGGTGAAGGAGGCACTAACCAGTGCCCCGATTCTGGCTTATGCGCGGTTCAATACCCCATTCCTGCTGTACACTGATGGAAGTCTCCACGGGTTGGGAGCCGTCTTATCCTAAGTCCAGGATGGACGCGAGAGAGTCATTGCCTATGGGAGCCGGTCTCTGAGGGAATCTGAGCGCAACCCTGACAATTATAGCTCCTTCAAACTGGAACTGTTTGCTCTGGTATGGGCCATGACTGAAAAGTTTGCAGAATACTTGACGGGTGCAGAAGTGACAGTGATGACGGACAACATCCCGTTAGCCCACCTAGAAAATGCCAAGCTGGGTGCGCTAGAGCAGAGGCGGTTGGCTCGCCTTACCAAGTTCCAGTATTGCATCAAGTTCCGGTCTGGTAGAGAGAACAGTAATGCCGATGCACTCTCCCGAGTCCCCGTGGGGACCCCGCCGCAGAGGGGTGACGAGGAGTTAGAGGACATTGGGAGAAAATTCAGAACAGCTGTCCGGACCTGCGGAAAGTGAGAGAATGGGTTCGGACCAAGACCTGGCCTCGGCCGGAAAAGAGGGCCAGTTTGACTCCAGAGGGCCAAAAGTTACTGAGGCAGTGGGATAAGCTGACTGTCACCGAGGGCTTCCTGTGTTGGACCATATACTTATAGACGGAGCTGCAGTATCAACGACAGATTGTAATTCCCATGTCAGTGGGACCGGAGGCTGCCCGGGAAGCTCACGAGAAGGGTGCCCATTTTGGGAGCGAGAAGACGTTTAAGTAGCTCCAACGTCTGGTGTACTGCCCAGATCTGGCAGACATGGTGGCAGAGGCTTGCCTGAAGTGTCGACCTTGCGGGTTGAGCAAGAGTGCTGAACAATGGGCCCCCGTCCAGGCCATCCAGACTTCAGCACTGTTAGAACTTCTGATGATTGACTATGTGCAGATTGGATACTCTACCTCGGGACACTCGTACTGTCTAGTCATGACGGATCATTTCACGAAGTATGCCGTGGCTGTACCCACCAGAGACCAGACAGCGGAGTCAGCTGCCGAAGCACTTTAAACACTTTATTCAGGTCTTTGGGTGTCCACAAAGAATACACTCAGACCAGGGAGCATGTTTCCAGGGCAATCTGATGAATGAGCTGTACCAGTTGTATGGAATCAAACGCTCCCGCACCACCCCGTACCATCCCCAGGGAATGGGGCATGTGAGCGCTTTAACCGCACTTTGCTTCAGATGTTACGGACTTTGGAGGACGGCCAAAAGGCTCGGTGGCCCGAGTATCTACCCGAACTGATGTGGGCCTATAACAACAGGGTACACAGTACCACCGGATACTCCCCACATATGCTCATGTTTGGAAGAGCCGGGCGAGAGGTGGAAGACCTCCACATTCCCGACCCGAAGGAACCACCACGAGAAGTACCACTGCATGGATGCAAGAGCACCGCTGCCGACTGAGAGCGATCCACAAAGTTGTAGGGGAGCACATGAGGCAAGTGGTGCATCGCGACCCAAGACCAGTGCAGAGGGATGGGTATGCCCCAGGTGATCGAATGATGGTCAAAGCCAAACGACAGTCTGGGAAGCTGGATGGGCGGTGGGAGGCGGTTCCATATGTGGTAAAAAGGAGGGTCGACCCTGCCATTCCAGTCTATGAGGTGGAGCCAGTAGGGACTGGGGGCCCCCACGTAACTTGCACCGTAACATGCTAAGGTGTTGTAACTTTGATGAGCCATCGCGCGTAGTGGAGATTCCTCCGCATGCTCCGAGTACCGAGGAGAGCTCCTCAGAGGAGGAAGAAGAGTGGTGGGTCGCCCCTGCTCAGATACCCACTGGTGTCCCAGGTGGGCCAGGTTTGCCACCCAGAGAGAGGGCTGAACAAATGGTGGCCTCTCCCCTGATAGAGATGCCTGACGTACCTCATAGCCCTGAGGCCTCCACTTTGAGAAGGTCAGCGAGGTCCAATGCTGGTGTGCCCCCACAGCGCTATGCCCAGGAGGAGTTTGTATGGGGAGGGTTGCAAAGGACTACAACCTCTAGTGGGGTGGCATGTAAGAGGGTGAAGCCAATGTTATTTGGAGACTGTTGTGCTGCTGCTTTGCCACAAGGGGCCGCTGTTTCCCCCACGCTGTGTGACAATAAGGAAGAAAATTACTCTGTGGTGTGGAACAAAGAACAAGGAAGTGAAGCGACCTCCATCTTGAAAGAGAGCAGAAGGCTGTGTGTATAGGGGTTCTGCGGGTCGCGCGGAGATGTGGTATAACTGGACTGAATCCGGATCTTTCCCTGTCGCAGAGGATTCCTCGAGTTCAGCTACCGAGAGCTGTGGAGCCAGCCTGCTATTCTACTTGGATGTGAGAGAGACCTGCTGGGCCCGGCCGAGACATCATTTGGTCAGTAATCATAAGAGCATGCTTAATTGAACAGACTGAGACTAGGCCTTTTAGTTAGTTAGATAGGTTTTACATAGGCCAGAAGTGTTCTTCCCTGTTTGCCATTTGCTGCCTGGATTTTAGAACGTAAAAGGTAACGTGGGACGTTTTAGTGTACCCACTAGTAGGTGAATCACCAGGCCTTCCTGTAACATCCAATCAGGGTCATCTGGCTGTGTAGCACAGGGGTTCTCATCCCAGGCTGAATGTGTGTACTTAATTTTTATTGTTTCTCCCATTTGTCTTTTTGAAGTGGGATTGGCGCTCTTTTGTAGTAAAAGTGTGGTTTACAAACGCTGGTGTCAGTGTCGTTTTTCCCGCACGTGGCTTCGCTGTATCCTGGGGAGCCCACACCCGTACACGCTCACACCCCAACCACTCTTCTGACATCTTGTTCCCCAATGCAGGGAGGGGCCTCTTATTCCAGCAGAATAAGCTGACGTCCGCTCGCTCGCAGCGAGAAATTAGAACTCTTTTCCCTGAATTTCAGAATGAACTTGTTTTTAATGAACCAGTGCACTCATCTCTGGTCAGGGAGGCATCATTATCTTTCATTATCAGTTTATTTTGTGCCCATATTTTTCTGTCTCAGTTTAGTTGGATATGGAACCTTCTTGTGAATTGTTACAAGGGCACTGTGGCTTGCTATTGACTTGTTATTCTCACAACATCAAGGACAGGGTCTCAGCACTTCTCATGTGCTTGAACACAGGTCTCCATATCTAGTAGCATGTTCACACCTTTATACAACTTTCCGAAGACCATCAAATGTCTTATCTTAAGCGTTTCATGCCAATGTCACATGAGAAGAGGAGAGAAGAAAAAGAAAAAATTAGAACTCAAATGTTTATCGGCCCCAAAACTTATTTCGGACCATACAACTATGTTTGGTGTCTTGTTTATAAGTGCATTGATATCATTAAACAGCTATAAGTTTATCTAGTGAACATACCCTGATGGCAGCCATTTTTCCGTTATCTTTCATGGGGTTAGCTCACACAAACTCTGTCAGGATACATCTCTTGTATTCCATTCATTTTGTTTCATAAAAAACACAATGAGGCTCATGCTAAATATTTGGTAAAGCAGCTGTGTGAATTGTATGGAGATGCAACCTTCATCTTGGTGAGCTTTTTTCAAATTAGCACACAAGAACACCATGCAATGAAATGTTTTTTTCCAAAATAACACATGTACCTGCAATGGAGCATTTTTAAAGAGGAACTACAAACAGTAATTTCACTTTCCCATGTGTTGTTCCTCTCAGGCGAGGCATCAACTAATTGGGATTCTCTGCTGTGTGTATCACCATGGATTGCGCAGGAAACACCCTTCTTGCCGTTCACACGGCACAGGCATGGGTGAAACTGAGCACTCTGATTGGCTGAGCAGACCGCTGAGCCAATCAGCACGCTCTGTGTCGCTCAGCTCTATTAGGCTCTCCTAGTCACTCAACGACTGAATGAAGCCAAGCAGTGCTAAGCGCACTGCCGCCCGCATCCCCTGCTTGTGTCTTGCTGTCGGCGTGCCCGCGTCTCCTATTCAGTAAGGCCTGGCGTGGGTAATTGCACAGCTATAGGTGAGCGTGGTTGCTGACGTGGTGCCAAGATGCGCCGAGGGCTCTGGGAGCAGGTGAGTGAAACGGGCGATCTGGGCAGTCTCACTTAGAGGGGCATCTCAATTCGGGATGCCCCAGGGAGTCTTTTAGACTCCAGGCCCTCCGAAGTTCCTCTTTAAAGGTGAAGGACATTTTTCCAATCAGGTATATTTTTTAAAGTTTGGAAGTAACAGGGCCTTATGGACTATGCAGAATGATTTAGCATTTTTCTGCATAGCCCATTGGGCCCTGTTGTTTAGAAATTCCTAAGAAAAAAATATTCTTGCCTTATTGGAAAAATCATGTATCTCATCCGGAAAAATGCTTCATTGCAGGTACAGGTGATTTTTGGGGAAAAACTGGAACATTTTTATTGGAGTTCCTTGTGTGTTAAAACTTAAAAGCTCACTGAGATGCAGGTTACAATTCACACCGCTGGTGCACCAAGTAATTAGCATGACCCCTGATAATGTCACGTTTGTAAATGCACTGCAATATACCCCTTACACATGCATTTCAGTGTTTATGGAGCCCAATAAAATAGAACAGATCGATTCTACAAAGATACAACCCTGTAATAAATTCTTACCAGTAAAAACTTTGCTAAAAGATTTGTTCCTTTGGGATGTGTGAAGCCCCTTTAGCTCATATGCGGGTGGTGTCATTCCAAACAGCCTAACAAGACAGGCAGACTATGAATAGCTTGGTGATAATGACAGGCACAATAGGGTTGGGCAGGCCTGTCTCTAATGACATCACTCCCCACAATCCTCCTCTCAGTAGAAACATTTGACCCCGAGGCATGCCACAGTTTGTTCTTCTGGGGCTGCATTATT
Source organism: Gastrophryne carolinensis (assembly GCA_027917425.1). Lineage (NCBI taxonomy): Eukaryota > Metazoa > Chordata > Amphibia > Anura > Microhylidae > Gastrophryne > Gastrophryne carolinensis. The sequence continues at coordinate 421,283,332 of CM051234.1, read as the reverse complement.
TTTTTCACCAATTACAATAGGGTTGTGCTTTTTCCTAAATCATCTTCATATAAGCACAGTCAGAATGCACTTTAATTGCATAAAGTTGCCACCAGCTTTATTGCTGGAATTGAATGCGTGTAATAACATTACTAGTGAAGAACAAATATTAAACCATTGCCAGACTACTGATATGTAAAGTAAAGTCACTGTTGTAGAAGCCTGTGTAAATAGGGTACATAGACTGTATTTACATCACTTTCAATTGCATTTTTAAAAGTTTCTATTGTTGTGTGCCAAAATGATGCCTTCAGCATGCTAAGCTTATCTGTTAATAGCTTTCTTTTCCATTTGTTTGCAACTCTGTATTATCAAAGAAAACCGTTTTCTCTAGCAACAATGTGTTTACCTTAGCAACGCACATCAACTGTGTTTAGTGTACCTGGCAGGGATTTCCTGACTCTGGCTTGCTAATCAACTGATTGGAGTAGGCAGAGGCAGCACTCCACATCCCTGAGCTCACAGGTTTAATCTTTCCTGCTCTAATTCGGCCTCATCACAATCTTGTGTAGCACAATCCAGTAGCATTGGAGACACTGGAAGTGATGTTACCAATCTTTATTTATTTTGTTCCTCCAGTCAGAACGCTTTGTAGCCATTCATATATGTCATGTGGAACAGGCATTAGCTTCAATACTGATTGTAATGAACACCAAACAAAAATCTATGAACATTGCACTTATATATGCCCTGGACCATTCTGTTTGCTTGAGTATACTTGAGAGCCAGATTAACCAGGTCTTCAGATCATCCTTTTGTTGTAAGCAAATTGAAGAAGTCCAAGTAGTCCTTGATAGCTTCCTTAAGGTAGGCTATTACAAGTCTTTCGAAGAATTTCATTTTAATAGATGTTAACACAACAGGCCTGAAGTCAAAATTCTACAGAACTGCAGCTTTAGACCTCGACTACTTCAAAATTAATTTGTCAGCTGATCAAATAAGAATTTCTGAATCCAGAGGTGTAGCTAGGCCTTCTGGCACCCGGGAAAGATTGGAAATGGTTCCCCCTCTTTCACGCCAGTGCTTATATTGAGGAACAGAGGTAAAAATAATCACCTTGTTCCTGTGGAAGACAGGAATGGTTCCATGACAGAAGTATTTCTGCAAGGTCATGGGTGGCATGAGGAGGTGTGTAAGACTCTTGCTCACAAAAACATTGTTGATCTGCAGTGGAGGGGTGTTATCCCAATTGGTGACCATCCAAATGCAAGTCCACCCAAATTAGAACCCCCATTTGCCATACCTTTTATGATACTTGGTCTAAAACAAAAAACAAGGCGCTGGGCGCCTGATCCTTAGTCATCCAATCACTACACAGCAGTCACACTGCTGCTACACTAATTGACTATATAAGCAATCAGTTATGGCCACTCTAGAAGCTAAAAACGCTTTGCGAGTTGCTGCTTCTGGTTGGGGATCAGGTGCCCAGTGCTCAGTATGGGAGCCTTTTTTTTGTTTTGAATAGCCGAATTGAGGCCAGCACCTTGTAATAGTTGGACAAAAAAATTGGATCACTACTGTTATAAGTACAGTTATAGGTAAGCAACACCATAACCAGGGCCGTCGTCAGCACCCGGCAAGGTGGGGCAGCTGCCGGGGGGTCCCCACTCTCTGGGGGCCCACTGACAGGGCCAGCCTTTGGGGTGTGCGACGGTGCTTGACTGGCGGCGGACTAGGCGGGCACTGCCACAGCTGGTGCACACAGCTCCTTGAATGGCGGGGGTTCCACGCAACAGGGCATCTGGATTTAGATTCCAAGGGAGGAAGTGCTGGGTTTTGTTTTGCTTTTAAGTTGCCTATCCCAGCTGATTTCCTATCCTTGGAGCATCCCAATCTGTGATACCTTACTGTGTGAAACCCCTGGGATCGCTGGCATACCCACTATGCAAGCAATTCCACCCTTGGGTTTTGGTCCTCTTTTCAGGGGCATCTCAATTTCGGATGCCCCTGTTTGTAAAAGAACCCCCCTGGTTTGACCATTAACTCAAACTGGCGATCCCACAGTGCATTCACCAGTTTCAGGAAAGTAATGAACAAAGGGGAGGAGGGGGTCACACAGAGGGGCATCCAAAATCAAGAGAATCTAGATTCGCTTAGACTCCGATTCGTCAAGTTTAAAGGGGTTTGGTGCGCTTCAAAGTAGAACAAAATTAGAGTTTTGGTCCAAATAGCATGATCCTTAGGGGGCATCCAGATTTGGGACATCCCTCGGTAAAGTGAGGCGACTCTTCACGACAAAGGGGCCCCCTGAGAACATGCTGCCAAAGGGCCCACACAAACCTGGCCCTGACCATAACTGTCATATATCCCTGCTATAATCAATCTAAGTGGAGGCTATCCCCTCGATTCAAAATGCAAAAGTTAATTGATTTCGGATCGAGAATCGTAAGTTTGGGTGGGTGTTAGTCATTTTTTCCTGTTTTTTTGGCCATTTCCGACTCGCACAAGCCTACGTACGATTTCGTATATGCTCTTACGATCATCGGAAGTTCGTTCCTAAATTGTAGGATCAAAACCTAAAACTTAGGATCAAAACCTAAAACTTAGGATCAAAACCTAAAACTTAGGAACAAAACCTAAAACTTAGGATAATCGGATGTGTTTACGTGTAATTCAGAGAGCAGTTTTCCAACCTCTAAATCCGTTTTAAAAGAAAGCCACTTCCGTCACCTTTTAGCAGTCGGATTGCTGTTCTTGAACAGGTTTTTTGGCTATGTGGAGGAGTCTGCGCGTCTTGAGCTCCAATGAACTGCATGTATCAGCATGGCCGAGGCCATAAATTGTATGGCAATGCATACCTGATTCATGTATGCCTTATAAAAGCATTTTAATGTGGACCTTAATTAGTCCTTTGCATGTAAACCTTTATTTTGCAATACATCCATATATTTGCGTTATTTAAAGAAACTTATGTCCTTTGTTATTTATTTTTAAATTGATGTACTAGAATAATATTTTTAATTTGAATTTATTGGTGTAGTTGTTTACCTTTGCTTTGTTTAATTATTTTAGCTCATCTTTGGTCAGATGCATCACACTTACTGAGGAGAGGAGAGCGGGATAAAGTGCAGGATGTGGGTTACTGCTGTATTTTGCACAGACACAGCAGAGCTGGGGGCACGGAAAGGTCAGAAATCAAAGAATGCAGAGCAACACAGTCACAAGGCCCTTTCTGTTTGCAGGCTGCCTGATAATACCTGACCCGCCATCTTGGCTGTTTCTAGGCTCATAACATGCAGAAGTTGCTGGGTGTTTTTTAATTTTTGAGAGCAATCTGTATGTAGAGGGTGTGGGTAACCACACAAAAAATTTTAAGTTGTACCATTTGAAGCCAAAATATTAAAATTAAATCCACAAGTAAAAAATGCAAGTTAACTAAAAATTAAACAAAGTAAGATTTACTTATGCAAATGCATTCATTAATGGTTGGTTACTACAAAATGAATGAAATAAAGAAAAATAAAAGACCAAATATTTAGAATGCACTTTAATGAGGTAAGTTTGTAGTGCGCAGGCGAAAGATCAGAAGGATTTACGTCCAGACAAAAAAGGAAAAAGGGCAAAACCAATGTTGCAACCTGAGAAATGAAACGGAAAATTCAGGATGGAAACTGACATAGGTCTGATTCCCGAACTGCCATACGAACGGACGTATATTTTAGGATAGAAACGTATTAGCTTATAGAATCACTCGCAAGTTCATACGAGCGCACGAGCGTTCGGGAAAAATAGGATGATCGGCACCAAAAACAAAGCTGTAACATGTTTCTTTGAATCGACCCATATGTCTCCCACACAGACACACCTTGAACTAAACCAAAAGTTACAAATTACTTCTTGTCCTTATCTGCTAACTCTTAGGGATGCCCCACATATAGAATTGTGGCCTAAACCCCTGAGGTACTGAATAAGAGAAGTTATCTGTCTTGGGGGGACTTAGTGTAATGGTCCTCAATGTGGGGCCTCCCAAATCGTTAGTTAGAAATCAGGTGTGGGGCCACTTTAAGTTGTTGGTAAAAAATGTAATGGGGTTTTGAATAGAAGGATGTATAGATAGATATTTTAAAATGAGCAAGACAAAGAGTTTTGGTCATTTTTTTGATTCTATTGTAATTTTTCTTGTGTTGTTGATTTGAGACCCTGCAAGGTTTGGATTATCGGTTATTCCTTTGTCCACCAGTCAGAAAAGCGGGTAAAAGTTTGCAGGAGCAGCTTTCAAATGAGTTTGGCAAGAACATTTGATGAGTACTGTTTATGTTGTAATGGCAGGGGTCAGCCCACATAATGGAGTTCCATGCAGGGAGCAACGATCTTGGAAGGATTGCTTTGAGGGTTTACCTGGCGGGTTGTGTACAAATGTGCGAGGAAGCACAAGGCAGTTGATAGAAGCAGGATAAAAATGTATAGGGTGATATCTATTTCTATCTTGACTTTGCGTGGCGGTGATACGGGACATGGAGTTGGAAGGTCAACAGATGTGTTCCCGTGCTAATGGGGTTCACCTCACTGAAGAGCCAATAGACATGTTTAGTCTATCCCTACTAGATAAGATAAATGTAGGTCTTCCACTGTTTTCATTTGGTTATTTTGCTTAAGAATTAAGCCAAGGTTTTCACATCAAAATGAATACAAAATGACATTGATGTTACTGTACTGATGTTTAATATGGAAGGTATTTATTTGGAGCTATGTTAATTATGTTGGTCAAGTTGAGGCCACTCAATCATTCAATTTGATGGTTTGCTGGGTTTAAGTGCATCCATGTCCCGCACACAACTGCAATATGGAGCATCATACTGGATGACTATTCCCTCACTGGTCCTCTAAGCCAAAGACAGGAGATTTATGGTAGCTACGTATAGTGGTATATAGATTATCATCTTTTACTATTTAATAAATGCAAAACTCAATGGAGGAACATTATTGTATATTTGTCCTTACTTACCTGTTCTGCAATCCTCCTATAGCTACTGATTACCTCCTTGTTTTGTGGGTTTGCTTCTCCCCCTTTATCTAAGGCTTGGCCATATTCTCACTTTACTTTAATATCTTTAACTGCATTTTGACCTTGACAAGTGTGTTTATCCACAGAACAGTTGGAAGTCGACCTCTCAAATTGTCAGACATAGCAATCTGTTAATGCCTTTATGATGTCTGTGTCAAGAGCTTGCCAGTGTTGAATATCCTGTACAGAGACGAGCTGCGTGATACACCACCTTCCTCCATCAGGCTGTTTAGGATTTTACCAGTTCCCTGAAGGAAATTCACTGCCGCTTTTCCCTACATTGGTTTAACCACCCCTAACTGGCCACAACCTCTTTACTTTTGGCTACACCCATTTATATTAATATGCAAAAGATGGATTTTGGGGGCCAAAATGAATGGTCTTTTTCCACAGCTTACAGTATCTGTACATATTGCCCAGGACCCTGGAGAGGTTGCACCCCCTCAAGTTACGCCCCTGGCTCTTTTCCTTAGTCCAATTAAAGGGCAAACGATAAGTGGATAGAAAGTGGCTGATGAAGGGGGGCTATAACAGGTCTCAGAATTAGTTTATATAGGCACATGTGTGTACTAATATACTTAAAGCAGACCAGCACCCATGTTTTGTAAACTGGATGTTTGTAACAATGTACTAGACGTGGGGAGGGCATCCGGATTGCTGCCCAACCCCCCCTCCCTCCCCACAGAGGCTGGTTTCATTTACCTGCACCGCGCTCCCCTGGTAAAAACTGCACCCAAGATTGACAGCTGGCACACACGCCAATTGTAGGTGCGTTTTTTGTCAGGGAAGCGCAGTTCAGGTAGATGAAACCAGCTTTGCAGGGGGCACACAAGGGGGCACACCCTGGGCATGGTACAACAGGTCCCCACACCCATATTGTTACAAATGGATTTTGGTTCAAGCTAAAGTGCCATTTAGACTCCAGGGCTGGTTCCCACAATCCAGGGCATCCCAATTTATGTGTAAAATTCCCTGGTCATTATGTCATAAATAAAATCTGTGTTTGTTATCTACTCATCTAGCTGGCAGCCCCTTCTTCCTCTATTACAGTACAGTACAGTCATCTCTGTTCTCTGTCAGCCCCCTGCACACTGTCTATGCGTCACTCTCTGTGGCAGAACAACACAAAGTGTCTTTGCCCCCCCCCACCCTTTTCTGCCAATAAATACTGCACATAGTCTAGACTGTTTCTGTCTGGCAACCAATGACATCAGCATTTCACAGACATCTCTTCTCCCCCGGATACGCCCTGCAGGTTACAGCTGCACCTCTTCCTCTCTTCTCTCGCTCTTCAATCATACAGACAGATAGAAAAGAAAAGGGGACCTATAGATAAGGAATAAACCTTGTGATTGGAGGTTGGCAGTTTGATTCCTGAACAGGGGGCATAACTGAAGTGCTCTTGAGCAAGTCACCCTACTTCCCAAACTGCTCCTCAGGGGTGGTTGGGGGATTTTCAGCCCTGGTCCTGGTTTGTGGTAGTGGAATCTGTGCCGTAGGCTCCGGCTCTACATAAACAAAAATTGGGCACATGGCAACATGCTGAGCTCCCATAAAGAACACAGTTCACACCCCTTTAGCCTATATTTGGATGCCCCAATATGAAATCGAACAGAAGGTTAAAACACTAAGTCAGTCCCCATTGATCCACCCTGGGTTGCCACAATTATTATTTGGCACATCCCTGCTATTGCCTTCTTTGCAAATTTGTGAGGCGGCCTCCACACTCCCCTACCCCCGGCGTCCCCCCCCCCCCCCCCGAGTGTTTGGGGCCTCAAACCAGTAACAAATACAAGTACAGGTACTGGGCTCTTTGTACTCATCCAAGTTGGCTAAGTCCTTGGGCCAGGGAGTGTGGCCCACGTGTTGAAATGGGAACAGCACAAGCCATGCAGTCATGCTCACTCCTTTTCCAGGCATCTGCTTTTGGCCTGCTTGTGTGTGGGGCAAAATGCCTTGCCGCCCCGAAACGCATTACACCTGTTGGACCCACACGTTGCCATAGAACCAGCACATTCCCCTAGTTGCGACACCCAGACTCCTGGCCACACCCATTTAGAGGCTTGGCCACTTAGTGCATTTAGCCCACATCTGAAGCAAACAATTTACCTGTAGGCACGGATGGCGGTATGCTTATTGCGCACTGTTGTCTTGTTATCTTGGTATTTTTTTTCTTGCTTTAGGGGCCCAGGCGAACAGTATTGACTTGCCTGTGTATTTCTTCCCACTTCTGTGTATGGAGAGTATTTGGGGTGTTCTGTGAATCCCTGCACAAAAATTTGCACAAAGCAGCGGATCACCACTTTGGCAAAAGCTACGCATTTGGCTTTGTTAAAGTGCTTAGGCACATCGGCAGGTCGAGCCTGTTCATTTGCATGGAGGTCAAGCATGCGATGCACACCTGATGTCACATGCAATTCCGGGTTCTGCTGGGACACACACATTGGAGAGCAGGCAAAAGGTATATGAAAGATGGTGCCACCGCTATTTACCCCACAGGATGAACCTGTATCATGCTTGTAAGTATCTTTACACTACACAAGACCTGGTTTGCGCTGAGTGCCTCCAACACATACTTTGCCCAGCTTAGGTAGCGGCCCTTGGGAAATGTAAGCACTGGACGCAGACAATGTGTTGGGGCCTACTTAGGCTTAGTTAGGCCGCGGGCCTGTGTAAATGGTGGAACTGTCCACAGACTGTGCATTTGGGCCTCCATGGCGGAACTGGCCGTGAACTGTTCATTTGGGCCTCTTTGGGACTAGTTAAGCATTGTCACCGGTGGTTGTGGAGTCACCGGCCACAGGCCAAAGTGCAAATTTGGTGCATACAGGCAGTGTCAGGACCAACTTACCTTCTGTCTCGTCCCTCGTTGTCTGAGGGTGGCGTGGGCTTCGGCGGCTGACGGGCTCTCTCTCCGCCCAGAAGCCGCATACTCGGCAAGCGTCAGCTCAAGCGGCGTCAGTTCCAGCAACGCCGAGCGTGCCCCCCCCTCGTCACAGTGCATCGGTCTGTACTGCGCACGAGCGCGAGCGCGGCTTTCTTATGACCTCCGGCGGCGCTGCATACAGAGCGCCCGTCGGAGGTTAGGTTTGAAGGGACAATGAGCCCAGGGTTTGTTCTGGGTGAAACGCCCTTTAGAGTGAATTGGGAAATCAGCCCACGAGTCCTAGTTGCACCAATCATGACCTTCCCTTAAACCAATCATGTCAGCTCCCATCAGTTAAAGTTGATTCCCTCACACTTGTTCCTTGCCCGTGATAGCGTGCTGCTGGGTGTGATTTTGTCTGAGATTATTGATTCCTTTCTGTTGCTGACCTTGCCGTGTTTTACCTTTCTGTGATTGCCGCCTGGACCGACCATTGCCTGTTTCCTGACTACGAATTCGTCTCATCCCTTGTACTGCGTACCCGTGACCTCCCGGATTGACCCCTGGCTCGATTTTGACTCTTCTTCTGTCTCTTCCCTTTGGCGCTGTGCTATATTGGACTGACCACCCGTGTATGACCCTGGCTTACCCGATATCACTCAGTCTTGCCCCTGGTTCATCTGCTGTCCCCCCTGTAAGTCCACATCCTTTGTGCTACGAACTCCTGGGGGAAACCCTGTCCTGTGAAAGCGTCCCGGCAGACGGGGGCTTGTCTATAGGTGAAGCTAGCAGCGGAGATTGGGGGTTGTGGACTTACCTAGAAGGCGAGTGTAACACAGGCCTTGACAGGCAGAGGCCACTATTAAGGTATATGTTGCGCTATGCATGCATGCACTATGGCTGCACCTGGCATGCATGCAAGTGGGATGCATTTTGCATGCAATCTGCATGAATGTAAGATGCATTCTGCATGCATGCATGCACACAAGATGCATTCAGCATGCGTGCATGCACATGGAGGTGCATTCTGCATACATGCATGCTCACAGGGTGCATTCTGCATGCAAACAGGATGGAATCTGCATGTGCGCATGCACTTTAAATGTGAGCTGCATCGGTACATGAATTTGGCATGTGATCTGCATGTTTGCAAAAAAAGAGAGGGCAGAGAGTAAGCACAAGCTAAAGTGAGGGGACGGAAGGGACAAAAGGGAAACAGTAAATACACAGAACAAGAGCTGTTTCTTGCCTTTTTGCAGGAACAATTAATTCACAAGCCACTGGCCAGTTGCAGGAATCAGCCCACTGAATGGCCATTCACAGACAACACAGGAGCTGTTGAGCTATGGGTGGAGAGTTAGCTTGACAGCTTTGGTGTTGTCTGTGAATGACCATTCTCTAGTCTCGGCAATGCTCACTCGCCAATACTAAATAGATACTACGGGGAGAAACATGGGGGCCATGGACCATTGATTGACTTAGGCAGCACAATGCGCACAGAACAGGACCGTGCCCCCCAAAACTTCACATCATTTAATGCGAATTTCGCAATGCGAAAGACTGAGCATAAAGTGCAGGATGGCATGCGTACTTTGCGCATGCCATTTGGTTGCGATGTGCATGGGCGCCATTCTTGTGCGCAGTACCATGAATCACATGCAGAAACACTTGCGTATGGCTTGAGGTTTTTGGCGCACAGCTAAGAATGGACCCTAATCATTCAGTATCATACATGCAGATGGGCAAGTGAGTTTTGGGGAGTGTTGTTTCCAAATGGCCATGCTGTTGGTCTGATCAAAGGCACCATTAGATATCCTTATTTTATACCAAACTGGTCTAAACTGTCTCTGGTCTAAACTGTCTCAGCCATGCCACCAGTAGAGCTCTTGTTATACATAGATATCCTGGAAATCTAATTTCAGAAGCATCATAATAAGCTGTATGCATATCCTAATGCTATGTATTCTATATCACCTTCATGAAAGCATGTGTCTCCTCCAGACAAGTATTCATCATCAGCCCTCACTTGCTAATGAAAGTTGTCACATGTGTGCTGTCAAGTGAAATCTGTTGTGGTTCTCCCACAAAAACAGCTGTGTTAATAGTGTATACGTATGCAGGTTCCCAGGAGCTTTCTACTGTTTACATGTTGGTTACAAGAAATGTCATAATTACATGCCACACTAATTATTAAGTAGTTATTCTTGAGGATAATGCACTTTGATTTACTGAAACTATAGTACATTATGGATAAAGAGGAACCAGCCGCACCCACATTTTCTATACTGCGTTAGACTCATAAAGTTGACGCTCTAAAAAGCATCTTCAGGCATTTCTTTCTTCCTTAAATAGCAAAGAGCAAGCAAACAGCCAATGTTCACTGACTGTCACCCTATTGGAAAAATTCAGCCTCGCTTTCTCTTTGGTCACTGGACACAGGAAAGTAATTGGACAGAAAATCTGTGGATGTGTGATGAAGAGTTAGTTGTAATAGTGTCAACCCTTGCGTTCTCAAGCACCTTTTTGTCCTTAAAGCAGGCCTCCAGGGAAAAAAGCAAAGCTTTTTTGTGATCTGTGTGTGTTTGTGATCTCTGTATCTGTGTATTTGTTTTTATCTGTGTTTGTTTGTGATTTGTGTGTTTGTCTGTATATTTTTTGTTTGTGATCTGTGTGTTTTGTTTGTGTGGTGTGTGTGTGTGTGTGCAGCATGACAGAGATGCTCCCCAGTGTTTCTGGGACTTTTATATCAAATTGTTGTGGACTGAATGCAGGAAAACTCCAAGCTTTACTGCTGCCTCCACACTATTTGGCTGGATAAGCTGAAGCTCCCAACTTAGCTACAGTTTGTCTGTGTACAAGCAGAGGCAGTCAGCAGAGTCTCTCCCTATCCCACCCTCATGCTCATCTCCGGGCACTCATGCATGGGTTAAAGGGTAATTCCACATTCGATGACATTTTAATAAGATTCCTTATTTATTTATTTATTTATTATAATTTCTAGGTTTTTGCAACTTCATGTTATAAAAGGAAACAGTTCATGTATTTATCTTGGAAACGTACATCAAACTGGTCTTCAGATGTACGTTTCAGAAGCTTCCTCACTCTGGCTTGCTAATCATCTGATTGGCTGAAGCAGACATAACAAATTTAACCCATCTGCATTATTTCAATCTCTTCAGAGGGAATCAGTCTTCTGTTCAAGAAGCTAAAGGGTTACTAGCAGCATTCTAAGGTGAAATTGGTGATTGCTGCTGCTTTGTTTTGCCAAAGCTGCTAATAAACTCACCTGTTGTAGTTAAATGATTCTTGGATTTGTAGTGAGATAGGGATATTGGGATCTTTAAGGAAGGGCAAGAAAGCCACTCCTGATTTAGCAAGATAGATCCACTGGAATATAAGAAACTTGGAAACAGCATGCTGATAAATAAATCACAGGTCTGGGAGCACAAACACCAAAAACCTGACAAAAAGGGAGTTTTCCTTTAAGCTCTCACAAACAGTTTTCAGGAGCTTTCCTTTAAGCTCTCAGCTGAAGATCCAATGCAGTTTGACTGACTGGAGAATACGTTTAAGATTATTTGGATGTTGCCTACTTCAGGGGGTCCTATGGTGCCATTCAGTTGCTCCAGGTCCTCCAAAAAAGCTTACCAGCAGATTTACTTGGCTTACTTGGCTTGGCTTACAAGCTTGATTGGCTTACAAGCACCTGTTACCAGGGTCAGACCTTGGTGGGCCCCAAGCAGTGACTTATAGCCACCATCAGAGTGGTAGTTTCCCTGAAGTGTTATGTGGGTTTGCTATTTATTCAGCAAGTTAGTCAATAAACATCACATTATATTGTGCAATAACGTGATTAACCCTACCTGAAGATTTATTATATATATATATATATATATATATATATATATATATATATATATATATTTAACTGTGATTTTTGCAAAAATGTATGTTATGTTATTTTTGGGGGGGCTATATCATATATATAGTGTTTTAGTTTATTTTAGTGTTTAAAATTTTTGGGTGAAATAAGTAAAAAATATATAATTTTTACATTTTTGCATTGTAAATTAAAAAATATAAGTTTTTAAGAAAACTGTATTGCATGTAAAAGCTCCATCCCTTCCAATGACTATGGTTCCACATATGTATCAGTAGACACCCTGCCTGTCTAGGAGACCCCCCATACAGAAAAGAGCATTTTATGAGATTTTGAAATGAAATACAACTTATTTGCACACTATCAAGGGGTTAACCCTTAAAATTAAGACAAAAAAATGGCGTGTGTTAAAACCCTTAATAATTAAAAAAAGCAGAGTGGTGCCCCCGAACAGACCTTATGGTCCGTGGGCTCTTCTGTACCCCCCTTTCCTCAGGCTTTGGGGATGTAGGTAATGGAGCAGGGGGAAAAGTGGCAAGTTACTCGCTTTCTGGCAGGTGAGTCCAGCCTGCCAGTCCCTCCAGCCTTGTGAACTGGTATAGGGTTCAAGGACCCCTTACCAATCCTCAAAGGCTTAAATGTAAAATAATCACACAGACTAAGAAATAAAATATTTTATTATTTTTATTTTTCACTTTCCTCCAATCCATCAGCCATCTTGCTGTCCTGTGCCGATTACTTCTGCTGCTTCAGAGAGCTGGAAGTGATTGGCGGAGGGGACAAGGATATGTTTTTCTGCAGAGTTTATGCTTTAACATAAATGTCTTTGTTTGTAATTATTTCGGGTTTTAATTACATTATTGGGTGAAATATGTAAACAAAAATATATATTTTGTCACTTTTTTAAATAAACAATGTATGTTTTCTAAGAAAACCATATTGCGTGTAAAAGCCCATTTCTCCCAATCACAATGGTACCACATATGTATCGGCAAACATTCGTTCCTGCCCTGGAGACACCCCAAACCAAAAAAAGCATTTTCTGAGATTTTCAAATGAAATACAACTACTGTACTATGCGCTATTCAGGGTTAAACCCTCCCTAGTGCAGGAGGATGCTTATTTACATATCCCCATCTGTCTAGCTTAGCAAAAATGTCTCTGTTTCTCTTTTTAAGAGAAACATTTCCAATTTGTAGCTCTATGTTTTGGTATGGCCACAGCACTGTGAGTGTTTTCAAAGTGCTAGATACAATTATGACAATACTGAGATGCAAAGTAGTCCAAATTACTCCTTATCTGGACGACCTACTAATTCATGGGATTTCAAAAGAGGAGACTGGCAACAGAGTGGAAGTTGTTTTATAGACTACAATTTGATTAGCTAAAATGAATGGAATTGGATATTCTGTAGGCAAGAGTTTCTCCCAGTAGAGAAAAGAATCATATGAAAATGCATGCATTTGTCTGTCAACTGGGAAAATCCTTACTCCCCATCCAGTGGTGGATTGTTAATATAGACACCAAGTTTTTGTTATGGGGTGGACTACTGCATTACATATTGATTCAAGTAGTCAGTGCAGGAAACAAAGAAACCCATAAATGTCCTGGTATTGAAAGCGATTCTGTTGTCCTCACAGGAGATGACAACTATGACAGATACTGACCAGCTGTCTCAATCGGACAATATAACAGCAGTAGCTTATATAAATCATCAGGTAGGAACGAGAAGTTCTACAGCCATTGTGGTGGCAGAGCTGATTCTACGTTGGGCGGAAGCCCATGTACCAGCAATATCCACCGTACATATTCCAGGAATAGAGAATTCATCAACAGACTTTCTAAGTCGTCAGGCGCTACATCAGGAGAACTGGGATCTGAACCATAAGATGGTCAACGTTACATGTCATCATTGGAGCACTTTCGATTTAAATCTGTTAGTTCCAGATTTAATAGAAAAGTAATGAGCGTTGTGGGAAGAGTAAGAGCTCCTCCTGTATGCCCTAGTATCACCTCAGTCTTAGTCTTGTCCACAGTTCCAGAACAAAAGACCTTTACGGTGAGTACTAAAACTCATTTTTTATTGTTTTTTTTTTTACCTCCGATCCATCTTGATCCTACCCTTCAGCCGCAATTTCTGATAGCTGGAAGTGATCGTCGGAAGTCCCCTGCCCCCGCACCTGACTTCCACCTATCACACCGGCTCTCACTTCCGGTATGAAAAGCTCCTCCCTCCCATCGAGCTGACAGAAGCTGCCGTGTGGGGCAAAGAATGGGCGCTGAAGACCTAGGTGGGGGGGCGGATGCCCACTGGGGAAAGAAGAGACCCATGGTGCTGGATTCAGGATGAAGGTGAGCGTTTTTTTCTCAAACCCGGGGAAACTCCAGGTCTGTAAAATCGACGTGCATTGCAGTTAAAGGTAGGAGAGGCAACCCCGAAGAATCTATGCACTTGCCAGAAAAATATCAGGTTCTTATAGACTTTGGACAATTAGATTTCAGTAATATACTTAAATTTAAAAAAATCCTTCTGTACTTTTTCCCCACTTGAAAGCCAGGAAACTTACTGCCCATACTGTTTCTGTCAGGCATGACAGGCCCGATACCTTTTTTCACACATCACTCTCCCTCACCCACAATAAGTGCGAGTTCTGTGTATACCATTTATAGTGATTTATGCTGACTCGGCATGTTTCCTGACATTCAAGTGGTAAAAAGTGCAAAAGGAAAGATTTTTTTTATTTAATTATAGTGAGAAACTGTTTCTTTTCCCAAGGTCTATAATATAAGAACATTACATTTTTCAGAGGTTTCAATTGATAGTTTTCCTTCAACCCTTTAAGCTACATTAAATTCACCTAGGTGCCTCTCCATCAGTTAACTGCCAGCTATGTGAATTTCATGTAGCTGTAATTTTCCTCATTTAAAAGCAAAAAAAATGCTCATTTTCATGCGGGATCCCGCAGCGGGGTCTCGTTCTCCCCCGGGGGCTTCTGATCCCCCCTTCTTCAGCGGGCTGGAGAAGGTCCGTTTTATGTTTCCCTCTCCCCGCTTCTGATAGCTCGGCCAGCAGCCAAAGGGAGGCGCCTTTATAGGAGGAGTGGGATGATGTCATCCCACTCTCGGCACCGGAGAGCTGTCAGAAGCTGGCTGGTGATCAGTGGAGGGTAGGTGCTGGGACAGGGGACTGCTACAGAACCCAGCTTCTAGCGATCACTTGCCGGCTATCTGTTATAGTGCAGTGAACTAGCAGTGAAATAGATCAGAGCTAGGTAAAGAAGAAAAAAGTCTCTTTAATAAATTACATTTTCACTGGCTGTGTGTGTTTTTTTTACATTTAACCCTTTGTGAACTGCTAAGGCGTCCATGAGACCCCTATGCCAGTTCACAAGGCAGGAGGGGCTGGCAAGCCATTCGTCCATTTACCTTCCTCCCCCAGCCATTCATTAGGGGTGACGACACCACCTACCATGCTGAAAACCCTTTCCGACACTACTCTTGAGGGTGGACAAGACAGGACCCCCATGGCAAACTGTGCTAGCTCTCTCTCTCATTATCTGCTCACCCAGAGCAAGGGGTCTGAGCTCAGTGTATCTCCTGGTGAAAGGGCACAGTCGAGGTAAGAGTGCACTTGGCTGTTCAGGTGGTGATGGTGTAGCTGGTGATGAACATCCCTTCCATGACGATGTGTGTCAGGTAGGCTTATGGGATGTAAAAGCTTGTACATCATATTCTTAAGAGTGAGTTGCATGCTGCTGCTGCTGCCACTGCCGCCGCCTGTTGGGGAGGTAGCGCATTGACTCGGCGGGGAGTAGAGAGTGGATACCCGGTCAGATATGCTTGCGGGTGGTGGCTGCCTTTAGAAAGACATGGCTAACTGGCTGCCTGTCTTCTCTCAGTAATAAGCCATTTTTGCCTTCCTCTCATAAAGTGTAAAGAATTCCCCCATTTTGGCATACGAGCATACAGTTGGTCATCCTCGCCAGCAATTCCAAGGGCCTGGTTAGTTCCACCTCCACTCCATATTGCCATGTTTGTTCATCATCATCATTGTTATCACCACCACCATCATGATGGCCATCGTCATCATCATCGTCATCATTGTGCGCCATTTCCATTTCCAAGTTCACCTCCTGGGGTCTGATTTCCTCCTCCTCACCCTCCTCTACCTCTTCTTGTAGATTCAAAGAGCCAGGAGGCAGACGAGATCCTTCCTCCTTCCCTTGCTAAATCAGGGGCATGAGAATTTGCTCCAAAATGAATATCAGTGGCATAGCATAATTCATTCCGCTATTCACACTGGCTGAAAAAGCTGACCATTTGCTGCATGAAGAAATCATTCACCGCTTTCCGCTAATGGTAAAGGCGATCCCGCATATGTAGGGTGGAATTCCAACATGTGACACGTCGCAGATTAGGCAGTGTTTAGGAAGACCATTCTGATGCTGCAAGTCTAACAAAGTGTGTTTGAAGGCATAGGATCAGTTATAGCGAATACATACCCTCGGTGTGGCAGGGCTGCGCCTTGCAGTAATGAAAGGATGGAAGAGGAGGAGGGTAAGCTATGCCCTGCTGTCTTCTGTCTGTTGAGAAGGAGGAGGATAGACGCCTGGTGTCCAAAGTTGAAGTGAATCGGCACAAATGCGGAGGTGTTACTAATGCCTGACCTTTCTCTTCCACGTAACTGTGCAAGGCGAAGATGGTCTTGTTGGAGAAGAAATAATGACTGGGGAAACACAATCTGGGCTGGGTGCACCTCATTGGTTGCCTAAAGGCGGTGGACTCAACCAGGTGGTATGGCAGCGAATGCACCACCAACAACTTGGCCAGGTGTGAGTTAAGCCACATGACAACCAGATGACTGGGTGCATATTGTTGTCTGGTGGATATAGATTCTATTATGGATAACTGACAGGATGGAGGAGGAGTGCTAGATGACAATGACAAGACTTAGACTGTACTGCCTGTGGATGAGGCCTTGCTACTAGACAGATGACAGGTTATAGGAGCCACACAATCAGCATCAGCATCAGCAAGAGCAATAAGGTTGATGGGGCATTTGCGAGGCATTTTGATTATTCCAGGCAGACTTGTGATGCCGCTCCAAATGCTTACGTAGAGCCATAGTTCCTAGATTTGTGCCCTGGCCACGGCTAACTTTCTGCTTGCAGATCCGAAACTGTGCCTGGTTTTGTTCCTCTGGGAAGGTATAAAAAGAAAGAGTACCATACAGAACTAGTCTTTCCACAACTATCACCACCACCACCAGACTTTGGTCATCCTCTGGCAGACTTTTTCTGGAAAAGCAGCATCAGTGTCGCCGCCACCTGAGTGGACCATACCAGCAGACCTAGCCCTGTGCCATTTTGCAGATGATCTGGCCCTTCCTTGGCTCGGCTCTTTGTGGCTGCCAGTGCCAGAAGTACCCTCCTGCTGTGATGATGTCTGTTCCTTGTTGCCTGGTTCCCAGGCCCTGTCCAAAACTACATCATCATACTCCTCCTCCTGATCCCCACCACTTGCCTGTTCTGATGTTGTCTGATTCATCATGGTCTACCTTCCCCCCCACACCACAACCACCATCATAACTGCCAGTATGTCCATGTCTACCACCGTCCGCCACTGCAACAGCTATGCTTCTCTGACACTGCTTCCACCTCCACCACCTCTGCAACACACTCCAAAGGCTGACTGTTGTCAAACAAATTCTCCTCATCATTATCAATAGCAACCGGGCTGCTGAGAAAAGCTGGTGCCCCACTAGGATGGGGCAGTAAAGAGACAGATGATGGAAGAGAAAGGCTTCTTTTACTGTGATGTGTAGCTGTAGTGGAGGTAAAATCCACTGAAACCTGTCTCAAAGTCATTGCGTCAGAGTCTTCCACCTCCTGAGATGACCGAGAACGAGTCAACCAGTCCACAATGGATGCATTGTCCGAAATTCCACGCCCACTGGAGGAAATGGACAACTCTGGCTTGCTGATGCTGCTACTACTACCACGTTCATTACTGCTGCTGCTACTACTAGCAGTAGCGGGCCTGGAGAAATGAATGCTGCAGAGATGTCTTTACCTCTAACCCATTCTTTCCCACCCCTTCCTTTCGCAGGCATTTTACTTAGTATTTGAAAAAACAGATAGATGTTCCCTAAAATATTCCTTGGCAGGTGAAAAAGATTGCTTTTTCAAAAATGTATTTAACAAAGAGGTACCGTGGACCCCAACTTAGAGAGAGACTGTGCGTCCACACTTAGAATAGAGCTGCCCCTCTTGTTTTTTTTTTTACTGTATTTAACAAAGAGGCACTGTGGACCCTAACAGGGCCTGCACAGCTAAAACAGAGCAGCCCCTCCCCCCCAAAACACTGAGGCACTGTGTACCCCAAGTTCACCAACATGGTGACAGGGGCCAGCTAAACCAGACAGAATTGGGCAAAAAATAATAAAACTCTCACTGAAGTTTTAAGATTTTACAAGGTGGACTACAATGACCAGCAGATCCCAGAGCAGGCAGATGCAGTTTTTCTCTGTAGCACACCCCCCCCCCCCCCGCCCCCCAGTGTCCCACTGTGAACACATCCTTTCCTGTCCCTTCTTTACTCCTATACTGTGGTTCAAAATGGCCTAAACTCTCTCTGCAACAGCCAGCTCGATAATGGTGGATAGACAGCGCATCATGTGACTATGTCCTGCAATAACGCCTCCTGATTGGCCCAGCTACCCTGACCTCTTAAGCTGCGACTATGTGACCCTGTCTCTCTGCTTCTCCTTGGCTGGGTGTGACCTGTGGGGTGGTGGCATAGAAATCCCTCCAGGCTCGTCTCCTGCATTTCGCCGCAAAACACGTTAAGTTTAAGTTTGTGGTGAACCGAACATTTCCAGAAATTCGAGTCGAAACTGGCGTCTACCGGTTCGCTTATCTCTAGTTAGTCCCTAGTATTACTTAAATGTAGCAACATTTCGACCAGATCTCGTTGTGTTGTCTCCTCGGTTACTTTTTCTGTCTGTATTCTGTCTTCTATCTGAATAACTTCTTCCCATACATTTTTTTTACATTTCCAAAATGTGTCAGCCTAAATCTGTCAGCCCCGGCGAGCTACTTTTATGTCCAAAAGTAAATCGATCAATGTGCATTATCTTTCTTATAAACTTGTAAACCTTATCCCAGAAACGTATAGCCCTGGGACACATCCACCAATATTAACAAATACTAATAGCATACACCAAGGGGGCAGTCATGGCCTAGAGCAGGGGTACTCAACCACTTCTTATAAAGGTCCATTTAAAGGCATCCAGGCTTAAGAGGTGAAGGTCCGGGCAGAGGGCTGTAGTGGGTAGTGGATAGTTAGGAATACCTGGAGTAGTGACTATAGATTTCCCAGGCAAAACTAAAAAAAAGGCTGCTTGCCCTCCCACCCCAAAAATTGGGCACTGGCAAAAAACAGGAGCTTTATTTAGGGGGCCCCACAGAACCTACAGTTTTGGCCCGCAACTCACTGCTTTAACCCCCCCCCCCCCTTGCATTATGTGTAGGTTGTGTACAGGGGTGGATTAGGGCCCAAATGTTACTGGCAATAAGGTCTGGTAACAACGATGTATAGATAGAGCTCAGGGTGCACTGTGTGCACTCACTGGGTTAAATGCGGGGGGGGGGATTCCTATGTGTGCGTAGGCATGCAATGGCCATAAATGTCCAAAACTCCAAATCAAAAACGAAATATGGAGCATGTCTCCATCCAATGCACAACCTCTAAAACACTTTAAGGAACTACCAGGAAGTTATGGAACTTTTGGCAGTCTAGTGGGAACTAAATTCCACCTCATTATCCCCTTTAAACGGACCTCAACCATAGATGTATAAATCGAGCTTGCATAGCAATTGTAACTATTGTTTTCCAGTGTACTTTTGGAAGGTCCTCTCCCAGGCCTCTCTCCCATTGTTTCATAAATTTGTGCTTATGCTCGGTTTACATGAGCAGATAAATTGACTGTTCACTCTACCATACAAATCTACTGCGATTGAGTGGCTGTGTTTAGAAGATATGTTGACAATTGCTAATGTGATCGCTCGTGTCGCTCATTCTCATAACACATTTTTTGTGGGCAAATTCTGTTTCCACATTCCAGTGATCAAGTGGTTTTGTTCAACGACCCATTAACCAATTCTCGTTCATCCTTTGATCACAGTGGCCGTTTCCACAGAGCGATTAGAAGGTACTTTCAGTCTAGTTATTCATGCTCACAGCCTGTTTATGAAATTCCATATCTTGCTTTTTTTTCTCTAATTACATAACTACATAACTGTAGTCTGGACAGTGTTACACAAAGTTAATGTAATGTAAGAAGAAGATGAAGCTTGGGTGGCATAGATAGAGCGTCAGAAATCCCTTTGATGGCTATTTCTGAAGCATCTTCTTATTGTTCAGAGTATAACCAATGGAGATTCTTGCTGGATAAGCAGCGTTGGCCAGCTTCCAAACCCTCCTCCTTCTTTCACCATATCTCTTGTCTTTTAGGAAGAGGCAGCTGACGGCAATTGTTGAAAGGTGACCTCTGCAGACCTACACTGCCATATAAAGATGTGAAATGATGATAAAGGACACTGATACCTTGATATTTATAGAGACCATCACCATATCCATTAACCTTCTCACCCAATGTTTATAATGTGCTGTCTACAGTCTAGCATGATGACAGCTGTCACTCATCACAAATGACATACTGCTGTAATAATACATCACGTTCATTGTTGGAAGTCACAGTGAGGGTGTCTGTGTAAAGTTTTGAAGCATCTCCTTCTGTAAGTGATGGCAAGTCTCTTTTCTGTACTTTCTATGGGTGGATGTTTCTATATTGGTGAAGCAAGCCTATGTCATGGTCGAAGCATTAAAAGAAAACTGCCTTATTATTTTCCCGTTGTGGGACATAAAATAAACTTTTGTGTTAGGACTGTGCCCTCATACCTGTGAATTATTTATCAGCATATTGATTCAATGTTTCTTATATTCCTCTCTGTCTTGGTAAAACAGGAGTGGCTTTCTTGTCCTATAGTAAAACTCTCAGTAACCTTTCTGACTTCAACTCCCACAATCCTTCCACTGTAGCAGGGGAACTGACACCTTGGCTAAATCAAACAGCAGCAATCATTTATCCAGCTAAGGATTCTACCATCCTTATAGCTAGTTTTCCGCCAAGCTGAAGAGGTTGAATTAGAGCAAAATGGGTTAATACTCTTGTCTCTGCCTCAGCTAATCAGATGATTAGCAAGCTAGAGTCAGGAAGTGTCTGATCTCTACTTTTAAAGCAGACCAACAGTCAAAAATGACTTAAACCAGACCAACACAACTAGCTAATATGCATCCCTCCCCAGGGTAATTTAGATTGCAGCACATTTTAATTTCAAATTCATTTAACTTTTTCTAACTCCTGCTGGGATCAGTTTTCAAAACAAGATGGTGGTCCATGGGCTTACAGACCATCTGCAAACCGGAAGTGCTGCTGGGCTTCCTGTTACTGTGCATTGTCAGTTATGTCAGTTGGGGGAGGGAGCATCAAAATGGCCGCTACCTTGCTTTTCCAACTGTGTCACGCTGTTGGTTCGTTTTAACACGCCACTTCGCTACATTGCTAAGGTAAACACATTGTTGCTAGGGAGAACTGTTTTCTTTTATAACATGGAGTTGCAAACAAATAGGAAACAGAAAAATTAACCGATAAGCTTAGTACATAGATTATATCATATAGCCACACAATA
This sequence comes from Gastrophryne carolinensis, assembly GCA_027917425.1. Classification (NCBI taxonomy): domain Eukaryota; kingdom Metazoa; phylum Chordata; class Amphibia; order Anura; family Microhylidae; genus Gastrophryne; species Gastrophryne carolinensis. Next base: position 421,261,790 of record CM051234.1, on the reverse strand, counting down.
ATGGAAACTTTTAAAAAAGCGATCGAAAGTGGAATTACCCTTTGATGAAAACATGTTTCAATTTTTAAATAGAAAAGTACAACCAACCAATCTCTAATTTCCAAGGACAGTCTCTGGGAAAGTTGAAAGCTAATTATACAAAAATAAAAATCTACGTTACAAAGTGGAGATATTTTATTAAACATAGAAAGCTTGCTTCATGGTACATAACGTTTTGATTGTATAAAGAGCTGCACAGGAGAAAAACCATAAATCAAATCATAAAAGGCTATATTTATTGATTATAACAATTAATGAGTTATAGACGAAACAGCAATAATCGGGGTCATGCTCACCTCTGGGTGTGTTTTCGGGTGTGAACTGAAGCTTTTAAACTTGATCACACAAAAAATTCTGTAAAAAATGTTGTTCTAATGTTTCCCAAAATCTCATCCACCCCGTAATGTGGCATGTTTGCTGGCAATGTTTAGCATTTTTTCAGTGGTGTAGGATTTTTTTTTTATAGTTTTGAAAAAAACAGCACCCTATGGACTAATTTGCCAGATCATTCTACATTGCCCATAGGTTGCTGTTATTTACAAATATTGAAAAAAAACTCTTACCTCATTGGAGAAATGATGGACCTGACCTGTAAAATGCCCCATCACAGGGGTATGTAAGGGGTATGTGAAATATTAAAACATATTTTTTTATGTGTAAAGTAAAGAAGCTCACTCAGATGTAAGCTTCAGTTCACACCTAAAAGCACACCCAAAGGGTAAACTTGCTTCATCAGGTCTTTAGCACGACCCTGATTGTCTTCCCTCTACTGCTTGAAACATCCTGTTATGCAGGGCAGCCATTAGGTCAGTACAGGCAAGTTAAATGGTGAAGGCTCACAGGCAGACTCTAGTGGAGGCCCCCTGTAAGTAAGTGTAGATCAGTTGCTGCCCTTGCTTACAAGAGGTGGAGGTCCCGATGTGGATCCAGGGTAGGAGCTTTGATATGCCCCTTTTTCTCTGACCTTAAGTATGAGGGTCCAGGTATGATCCTTGCTAAACAGGGGCATTTTCCAGAACATGGCAACTGGGACAGATATTAGCCCCTGATTTTGTCTGCTGTCTGTTCCCTCTGCACCCCCATGGTGCTTCTGTGTTGGAGGGCATTGATATGCATTACATAGGGTAGGGTAGAATTCGGAGGGCATTTTGTAGTTGACCAATAAAGAGAGGGCCCTACATGCTAAAGACTGTTCTTGGTAGATAATGCAACATGGTCATTTGGACTGATAATGGTCTCAGACTCCTGAATGTTAAAATTGGGATCTAAATAGCTATAAAGAAGGGTGGAACTGTATGCTAAGGAAGTACCTGTGTGGTGAACAGAATGAAGTGAGGTCTTAATAGTGAAATAGTAAATATAGAGAAGGGTCTTAAAGTGGACCAACACCCAGGATTTTGACTATCCTGGGTCTTGGTCCACTTCGGTGGGGCACCCCCGATCGGGGTGCCCCGCTGTGTGAAACCCCCCCGAACCCCCCGAACTCACCTCTGTCCGCGGCGACGGACAAGCCGCGGACAAGCGGCTCCTCCGCCGCCGCCCCCCGGGCCCCTGTCGACGCGCGCGTGCCCGCCGGCGAGGGAGGTGGCAGCGGACGGCCGCCGCCGAAACTAAGGTAAGGAGTTTGGGGTGTTTGGGGGGGTTTCACCCCGCGGGACATCTCGATCTCGGATGTCCCGCGGGGAGGGAGGTGATCGGCCCGGGAATCTTATAGATTCCCGGGCCGATCACCGGTGGGTGTTGGTCCACTTTAATTAATAGAGGGAGGAGTGACTCCCAGTCACAAGGGGTGGGGGTGTAATCAGAAAGGGACCAAACATATTACCTGTGGGCTCACTGACTGATGATGTGAGAGAGTATTTTAGGTTAGTTTAGTGTTCCTGTGGACCTTCTCTTGCACATAGATGCAGAAGAGTAACTAGGTCCACTTAAACATGGCATAGATCTGTTTTAAAGATGAATGGTTTGCATGGCCAATATCGCAGATCCCAGAGGTATTGGGCAGGAATTGCTTTGTAAATGGCACCCACCTGATATAATCATTGGCTGAAACATGTAGTTGAGTAAGTCTGAACTTTTTCCACTGATGATAACAGCAATAGTGCTTCTCTCTGCTTCCACAAACTGACTTTAGTTGGTCAACCAGAGACCCGACCAAAATGCCCTCTACTGTTCGGGGCACTGATGGCAGATCAGTTGCTTAGCTATTGTCTAACAATCTGGGAAACAAACAACATGGAAACATGTTTTTACCAATGTAATAAAAAAGGGTTAGCACCAAGAGAAGATTACTTAAAAATAATGAAAGGGTCTGGAGAAATAAACATTAATTTAGTTAATGGCTAATGTGGGCTCAAAATACTTCCAATCTTTTATCCAGCAGTGCCATGTTTGTATAAATTAGTCGGGGTTTCATCGGCCATTATTACTAAATAATCCTTTCATGTGCATTAACCAAATCTACTAGACATAATGATCTCCTTTCATGTGTACGTGTTCTATAATCTTGCACACTGTTGAGCGCTTTTCCTATTACCGTCTATTAATCTTGCCTTGATTAAATACACTGCCAGGGTAAAGTGATCCAGGATAGACTGTGTGCTCTAGCCAACATTTTATTTTAGTTTTGGATAGCATGAGGGAGGGTTTGCAACAACTGAATCCTTTTTTTGCTTTGTGTGACTTTAACGTTGAAATTACGACTCGTGTGATGGGACATTTTTACAGTTGAGGTACATCATTTTTTCAATAGTTGTAAGGATATTATATTTGAAAACAGCACCCTATGGGTTATGCTAAAATAATGCCTAATCATTCTCCATATCCCATATCCATATTCCAAACTTTGAAAGAAATATCCTTACATGATGTACCTCACCTGCCTTAACACACAGGTAGGTGATTTTGGGGAAATATTAGAACAGAAATGTTTTTTTAGAACTTTCGTGTTTAATGCTGACTCAGATGTAAACTTCAGGTCATCCTGAAAGCACATCCCAAGGTAAGCTTGCTTCACCATATCGATAGCATGACCCTGATTGTCTTCCCTGGCTGGGGGGGGGGGGGGAAGGCAGACATTAAGGTTGCATAGGGCCCAAAGATTTCTGATGGTGGCCCTGATTGTAGTGTGGTGGATACTGTGGAAGGGGTGGCGAATGGCTGCCTCCTGCATTATGCTAGGACTATGGGGTCGATTTAGAGCCCGGTGAGAAAACTCACTTCTTTTTTAGGAGAGAGAACTACCATTCACTTTTATTGTCTACCAGGTGTAAATTTTTACCTGGCTCTGAATCAGTCCCAAGGTAGACAATGAAAGTGAATGGCAATTTTCTCTCCTAAAAAAGAAGTGTGTTTTCTCACCAGGCTCTGAATCGACCTCTTTAGCACTACAGGGGCAGAATATAGGCTGTGGTGTCCTGGCTGGGGACTGCAATGGGGCAGAGTTTAGAGGGAAGGTCAGGGCAGTTTTTAGGTAAATCGGCTCTCAGTGCAGGAAGGAAAAACAACCCGCCTCCTCCTCACCTATCATTTGGTGCTGCTGCTGTCCCATATGTGCCACACAAGAAGCAGGCAGTTCCCCTCCCTATGAACCCAATATGTGGGGGGCACCACCACCAGTGGCCCTGACCCATCTGCAGAAAAGGCTGACTAGGTTTAAGGCAACGCTTTATGCACAATTGCCTTAGCACCTAGACCTATCTTCCTGCTCACCTGCCCCTAGAAATGGTCCTGTGGAACCACTGGGGGGAGTCTTAGAAGGCAAGCAGAAGAGGGGATGTTGGAAGAGGAATGAGTGACTTCCAACACAGGTTCTGAGTGAGGTGGACTGTGTGCCGGAGCAAAAGCAGTGCAGGGAATTTTCCCTGTGCTCCCTATGGTCAGTCCACCCCTGGATATGGTGATCAAATATTAATCAGTTAATCAGTAAAACAAGGTCAGTGTTCTACTTTATGATTTTAAACAATGTATGTTGTCAGGCCTTTTAGCAATGCAGTTTACTAAAAACAATAATAGCTTATAGAAAAAAACACTGACACAGTATAATAATCATGGCTTTATTGAATGTGATAAACTGACAGTGTATAGAGGCACATCGCTGAAGGACAAGCTCCTGATGATGGCGCGTGCTCCTGTACAGTAAGAAGGTAATAGTCTCAGTCTCTGTACAGGAATTCAGCAGGGTATAGGGTTAATCTATTCTTCCTGGCTCGGAGGGATTAGATATATACTTACTGGCATGTCACACTTGCTCTGTCTCACATGTTCCCAACAATTCCAAAACAATGACGTTAGACCCTCAATTGTTCTCTTGCTATGTGGGCGGTGTGGCTGTCAGACAATGGAGGCCAAATCTGGATGGGGTGGGGGGAGAAAGGAGACAGGTGAATGTATATAAATGCAGGCATGTGCCGACTGACACATGTAAACAGAGCTCCCATCAAAGTCTGCGTCTGCTCGTCTGCTGGCCCTTGGTGAGTACAGCACCCACTTGTTCTACCTTCTAGCTACCTGTTATGGCATGTCTGCTCAGCCATGGGACTGTATCCAGCCTGATATCATGGGAAATGGACACTGCTTAGTGATGAGCCCGGATCTAGCAGGGGATATACTACCCTGGTTTTGTTTCATTATTTTAATTCATCTACTAATTTAGTATCCCCCTAAAACCTGTCACCCTGTTAGACACGTAAATAAGTCTCTATAGCACCCATTCCAAAAGTTTCCCATTACCACATTTCATTTGAAAGCTGGATATTCTTTAAAAAACTATCATACAATTTAGAGAAATGGACATACCTGTAGGAAGCTTATAGGAAGCTCATTAAATGGCCCAATAAGTGCTTCCTAGTTTGTTATAGGGAGTCATTTACTTATTTACGGAAAATACATCTACAGCTCTATTGGAGTTGGTACTGCATATAATTAAATATAACTATTTTTGCACTTATTAATGTACTGAGGTGGAGATCTCTCCAAACCCTTTTCAATACCACTTACAACAATCAAAAATGACCTACCTGATATCTGCACATTAGAAATATCATTGGAAAGCTTTTAGGATGTAGTGGCTGACAACATACACCTTTATGGTAGCTCCCGACCTATACGATTAAAAGATACATGCTTACATGAGAAGTGTCACAAGAAAGATTAACATCATGCAGAGCAAAATGTTCTGCCTAATATAAGGAGAGGGTTGGTTAGTTGGTGACATTTAGGCCCTTATTTACTAAAGCTATACCAGGCTGCTCAGGCATAGGTCGAAAGTATATTTGCTAAGCTATTATTGCTTTGCTGTGTCCACACACTGAGGGAATTTCATAGTGAGACTCCCTCCCATAGAACACAATGGGAAGGTTATTAAGCACATTATTATTGCACATTATCTGCAGTCTACTTTATTTTATTTCTAAATGTATTTTAAATTATAACACATTTTACAAATTGCACACCTTTTTGTTAGAGTTATAAAGAGTAGTAATATTTTTTGAGTAAATATTGTTTTTTGTTGGCCAGCTTCATAGGCAATTTATTACATAAAGTGGTGCAGCTACGCTAAGTTATTTTATTTTAATGCTGGATTTTGAGAAGGGTGCAAGGGGCGCGCGAGCCCCGGGGCCTCCACCACTTGCCCTGCAAAGGGGGCCTCCACCAACCTTTGGGTTATGGTCTGCTCCAGGAAGCTTTTCAGTCTTTGGTCTGACGGGCCGCAGGGCCAGCAACTATGCTCTCTGGCGTTTTTGTTTTTGCTAACCTGCAGCCAAGGTCACCACAGGGCAGGACAGTCTAGAGCAGCAAAGGCACCGTCAGCAATGCTATAGTGATGGGTGCGTGCAGAGCTGTCACTGCACATAAGCCACCAATCACAGCCGCTGGCAGCTCAATGCAGGGAACTGTTTTCTGCTGGACCAGCTGGGGGCGACTAAACTACTCCCCTCCCAGAATGGCAAAGCAGGAGTTCCTGTCAGCACGCACCCGCTCAAGGGTGGCACAGAGAACTCTGACGTTCCAGTAAGTAGGTGGGTGCCAGACAACCACCAGTTACTTGGCTGGACTATTATTTTAAAGGAAATAAATACTGTATCTGGGGCCTCCACCAGATATTGTGCTCAGGGGCCTCCACCACACTTAATCCCCTTGTTAGGAAAAAAATGTTTAGCATTTTGAATTCTTGTCATTGGTCTGTCAGGCAAACAGGTCTATCTGCGGCCCTGCTGTTAACACACATCAATTATTAAAAAGACAGCAAACTAGTAACATTTTTGGCTGCAGGGCATTTTTAGGCTTTTGTAATGTTTAAAGCTCCGATATATTTGATGTCACTTTGTCTATATGTGATTATTAAATACATTTGATTTTTTTAACATTGGCAGTTTTCTTAGCATCATTGAAGCTTCATATACTAAGGTGCAGTGATGTGAGTACAGCTCTCAATCAAAGAAAAACATAATTACAATCTTTGCTTCACACTATCTAGCTGGCCACTTTAGCAGCCTATCAGCCTGTGCTGGCACACTTAGGCCCTAATTTATGAAGGAATAGCGCCAGGTAGCGACGGGTGAGCTGCCGGTAATGACGGGCACCGCCACGAGAACGCCGGCTCCCCACCACAATCACACATTTATCAAGCCAATCCTGCTTAGCGACTGGGAGGCCGATTCATTAATAGCACCAGGTAGCGACAGATGAGCGACAGTAGCGGCATTTTCAGAGCGCCCGCTAGTAGTCGCTGTGCTTGGCCGTTGTTCTGTAGTTGATAGCGACTCAGTCGGTTTGCCGTAATGTTGAATATTGGGTGAGGAGTCGCTATTTGACAGGTTCCGCGCTGTATGGGAGCGCATGACAGCGAATGGCCATAGCGACCGGCTCCCACCATATTCATTAACAAATCACGCTCAAAAAATTCTCGCGCTGTGAAATGCTTGTTTAAACCCCAGAGCGCTGGCGGCGATGGGTTAAAAGTAGTTCTTTAACCCCCAAACAACCATATTTTTGGATAAAAAAAAACAAGTTTTTCAAAACATTTTGTAATATGAATACATTAATATCAGACCTGTAATATCAATTCTGCACAATTTTTTTTTTTTTTTTACCTTAAAAAAAATATCTAACATTGCAGAAGTGGTCACAGAATTTTTGACATTTAAAAAAAAATAAATAAATAAATTAATAGCAATCAATTAAGAATATTTAAAGATTGCTCCCTTGAAATGCATTGGAGAGCGCCAGGTAGCGAGAGGTCATACCTGTCGCTGTTCAAGGTCGGACGCTGGCGCTGTGGGGTGAAGCTGGAATAATGATGAATGATTCGCTATCTGGCGCTCTGTCAGTCGCTAAGCAGGATCGGCTTGATAAATGTGTGATTGCGGAGGGGAGCCGGCGTTCTCGTGGCGGTGACCGTCATTACCGTTCGCTCACCATTCGCTACCTAGCGCTATCCCTTGTTAAATAAGGGCCTGAGATAGCCACTCATTCATCATTATTCCAGCCTCAGCCCACAGCGCCAGCGTCCGACCTTGAACAGCGACAGGTATGACCTCTCGCTACCTGGCGCGCTCCAATGCATTTCAATGGAACAATCTTTAAATATTAATAATTAATTGTTATTAATGTTATTTTTTTTTTTTTAAATGTGAAAAATTCTGTGACCACTTCTGCCATGTTAGATAATTTTTTTAAGGTAAAAAAAAAAAAAAATTGTGCAGAATTGACATTACAGGTCTGATATTATTGTATTCATATTACTAAATTCTTAAAAAAATTTTTTTTTTTTGGTTTCCAAAAATATGGTGGTTTGGGGGTTAAAAAACTACTTTTAACACATCGCCGCCAGCGCTCTGGGGTTTAAACATGCATTTCACAGCACGAGAATTTTTTGAGCGTGATTTGTTGATGAATGTGGTGGGAGCCGGGGTCGCTAGGGCCAGTCGCTATCATGCGCTCCCATACAGCGCGGAACCTGTCAAATAGCGACTCCTAACCCCGTATTCAACATTACTGCACACCGACTCAGTCGCTATCAACAACCGAACAATGGGCAAGCACAGCGAATACTAGCGGGCGCTGTGAAAATACTGCTACAGTCGCGCAACTGTCGCTACATGCCGCTATTAATGAATCGGCCTCTTAGTAAATCAGACCCTTAATGATGTGTCACTGTATAGAAAACATATACAGACATTGCTAATTTGCTTTGCTAAGGTTGGCTCTGTGCAGCCTGTGTGCCAGCAATTGTACTGATGCTGGGCATAGCACATTGATCACAATTAGCAGGCAAAATTGTTCTAACCCCCCCCCCCCCAGCACCAAGAAGAGGACCCTGGCAGGGCTACGCTCGTCCAACAATTGCCCCACCTCCAGCCATAGTAAATATTGATGGGGGAAACAAGGGGATTTCCACTGCTGACCATCTTTTTGAAGCTATATCTGCCTGGCCGCAGTGTTGATCACCCAACTTCATGGCTTACATAGTCATTCACATGAAACCAACTTGCAGATGGCTTTCTGGGCAGTCAGTTTATGGGCAACTCTTTAAACCGGACCTACAGCCTGGCACAGTTGGAAAAGAAAGGTAGCGGCCATTTTGGAGCTTCCTCTCCCAGCGTCTCAGCCATGCTGCTGCCTGGATTCAACTGACATAACTGACAATGCACAGTAACAGGAAGCCCAGCAGCACTTCCTGATTGCAGGCGACCTGCAAATTCACCAGCTGCCATTTTGTTTTTAATATTCACTAAAGGTAAATGAATTTCTATGTGTAGCAATCTAAACTGCCCCGGGAAGGAATGCATATGAGCACTGTTTGTTGTGTTGGTCTGGTTTAAGTCATTTTTGACTGTTGGTCCACTTTAATTTCTTTATTACCTCCTTTGCATCTGAATGAGTTTGGCAGTCAAAATCCCCCCCCCCCGTCATAAAGCTCTGATTTGGTAAGGGTGCGTTGGGGAGGGGGTTGGGAATAATGCTGCATTATGAGACATGACAGTAAACTCCGAATTTAAAGATCATCTTTACTAAAACTAAAACATTTAACTCACTCAGGTCTAGAAGCTCCAATAGTAACCTAGCAACAGAGGAAGTCTTCCTCTTCTGCTCTCAGTTTTTCTCAGCAGCCCAGGTGATGTCCAAGTGGCCGGCCCAAGAAGATCATTACTGGCAGAAGTGGTGGTTTTGTAGAAGGTTTCTTGCATAGGGCAGGTGGCTGGAAGCTACGGGGGTTATTACTAACTTTTCTGCAGATTTCACTCTATATTTTCTCAAAAAATATAGAAGAAATGACAAACGTATGTAATAAATAGTACTACACAATGATATTTGCAAACCATGCAACTGTTATAGGGGCCTAGAAGGCCTTTTAGGGCTTGCATAGTAAGTGTATGAGCATTCCAGCAAACATAAATCACTACAAGTTTACTGGTCACATGGCTCAGCCATACATTGTAAGATATGCAATAACATGTTCCTTAAAGCAGACTAAGACCCAGGATTTTCACCATGTGTGGAACTTCTGGGATCACCTGTTTGCTTACCTCAAGCCATATTCATGCCTAGCAATAACCTCTGAATGGAACAATTGTCAGGTTTCTCCCACTGGCCATTCCCCTGTGCTGCACGTAGCTGCCGCCAGCCATTCAGATACGCTGTCAGGGGTGCAAGCGTCAGATAGAGTTATCTCTAGGGATGCTGCTTGAGGCTTGAGATCTATGCGCCATGGGATCTATTTCCAAGGTAAGTATCTGGAAAAAACAGGGGGTTTCACATAGTTGGGCATCCTAAATCCAGGCACGCTGTAACCTGGCCCTGGAGTCTTTTAGACTCTAGAGCTTTGTTACTACGGTTACTAGGGTTCTGCCCAGAAAAACAGAGTTGCAGAAAGTGATGCAATACCAGAGCAATGGTGAGCTGGGGGATGCGGTCGCAGGGGGAGACTGCGTCACAGGATCCCCCGGGATCAGGTAGGATTACCCCCCCATCCCGGGGGGTCTCACAAATCGGGGCATCCTAGTTCCATCTAAGCAGAAATGTTTTTTCAGCACTAGTTCCCATAACCAGCTACAGATAGAGGTACATCCATGCTGAGGATTTCGGACTGTTTTTTTAATGAGTTTATTCTTTAAAATGTGGAAGGAATAGAAAAGAATATGTCCACAGTCAATCCTAACTAATGCTTTATGCTGTGCATCAGTATGCATTAGTATGCATGACATAAAGCTCTGATTGGAGGAGAGCCTGCACATGTGCAGTGGGACTGACAGAGAGGTGAGTTGTGTGGGTAATCACAAAGCGCGGCATTAGAATGTCCCAGGGACAAGGACCAATCACCATGATAGTGATAATCCTAGGTCTCTTTTAAGCAGGACAAAACCTTTGAAGCCCACATTTGCCCTATTTTGCTATTTCGGATGCTATGTGAAACTCCCTGTGTTCCTAGCCTAGTATACTCACGCTGGCGATTCCACAATGCCTACATGGGCTCTTGTCCAATCTGCATGCTATGCTGGGCATAGAATGCTACACACAGACCTCAGAGCATCCCTTTGAACTCTGCCCTCTGCCTTTGATTGCCTGCGGCAGTCAGCCATTCAGAAAGGCTTCAGTGGATGCCGCCATGGCCTGCACATTCACTGTGGTGTAATTTTTTCAGTGGTCCTTGGGGATTTCACACAGCAGGGCATCCCAAACAGAGATTCCTCTGGGGACATGGAATCATGTAGGACTGGAGTACGTTGGGCCCACCAGAAGAAAATAATTTTATGGCCCAACAAAGTCAATAATTGTTGGGGCCCACCATTCAGCTATATAGAAATAATCCAATACCACTGGTATTCACATGTGATGTTTATTAATTAAATAATATAGTGAAAGTGCTTACTGAAGAAATAACAAACTTCCAGAACACTTCAGGCAAACCAAAAAAATGTACTGCCCTGATGGTGGCCTTGGGACAATTCCTAGAGCCCATCGGAGGATCCTCTGGACCTCTGATGGGCCAGTCCGACACAGCTTCATATCTATGATGCTAGGAAGTGTTTTCAGGGATCTGACTAGCTGCTTTGTTATCTCTGTGTGACTCTTCTTTGCTAGGTATATATGTACTGTATTTATCTGCATTTATATTTGTCCTTTCCATGCAGCACAACCATGGGTGATGCTGAAATGTCAGAGTTTGGTCCTGCTGCCCCCTATCTGCGAAAGTCAGATAAAGAACGCCTGGAAGCCCAGACTCGTCCTTTTGATATGAAGAAGGATATATTTGTCCCAGATGATAAAGATGAATTTGTGAAAGCCAAAGTGGTCAGCCGTGAAGGGGAAAAGGTTACAGCAGAGACGGAAAATGGCAAGGTGGGTGGTCCTGTGTGAGATTAGACATGTTCTGTGAAAGTGAGCTTTTTTATGCTGATTTTTGACATGGTTACCTTACATGGTATTTTAGATGGAAACAGACACATGTCCATCAAGTTCATTCTTTGTAACCTTCAGCAGGGAATGTATATGGGGAAGGGGGTGCCGCAGGGAGAACACAGGAAGGCACATGGTGCCTGGACCAAGATATTCCATGAGGTGAATGATAAATGGATGTAGGAAGCACCCTCTAGTGGGCAGTCAGGAACATATATGGGGGGAGATAGGGGGCTGCAGGGAGCACATAGGAAGATATATGTAAGGTACGTAAGCAGAGCAGCAAGGGTGATGTAGGAGGGTGGGAGGAGACTGCAGGGAGCACCTAGAGATTACATGGGAGGCAGCAAGAGAGCGACACTCTGAAAACTACCTGGGAAAAGCAAGGAACTGCAGTGGAGCGGAAGGGGGCTGTGACAGCCCCTAGGAGGGGTATGAACATAGAGGGGAGGTGGCAGCTGTAGGTAGATGATGGGGCAACAAATAAACTAAAGGGGGGCTGCAGGGGTCAATTTGTAAGGTACTTGGGTAGGGAATAGAAAGGAACATGGAGGGGGACTGCAAGGAACATCCAATAGTATGTGAGCTGGGGCTGTGGGGGTCATCTAGCAACATCCATAGGGGTGGGCTGCAGTGCATGTGGAGAACAGCAAGATATATGTGCAGCTGTCACACAACCCTTCAGAGACCTTTAGTGTTAATAAGTATTGTTTTAGATGGCATTTACAGTAAAGTACAGTTGATATTTAAATTCTGTGACTGATGTCACCCCTCACTTGGTATGGCTTTGCAATGTTTGACTAGCATTACAGTAAAGATACCTTCCCAGTCTTCATGACAGAATCATACATGATACCACCCTGTCTTTGGAAAGTTCTGGGAATACGTCCTCTGACAGTTCTTTGTACATGCCTTGTATATATTTATACTTATCGACTACAACCATTATAATGCCTCTTTTTTGTGTGAAACATTTGTCTTTTTATTTCAGACTGTCACTGTCAAAGACAGCGCAGTAATGCAGCAAAATCCACCCAAGTTCGACAAAATTGAGGACATGGCTATGTTGACCTTCCTGCATGAACCAGCTGTGCTGTACAACCTCAAAGAGCGTTATGCAGCCTGGATGATCTACGTGAGTGACTAGACCAGCTATACCCATGTGATCCTTTCATATAATATAAATAATACATATATAAATGATTGTATTGGCAGCTTTGGTTCCTGTATTCTAATGGTACAGCTGTGCCTTACATGCATTGTTCTTTGTCTCTCCAGACATACTCAGGCCTGTTCTGTGTGACAGTCAACCCCTACAAGTGGCTTCCTGTGTACAATGCAGAGGTTGTGGCTGCCTATCGTGGGAAGAAGAGGAGTGAAGCTCCCCCCCACATCTTCTCCATCTCTGATAATGCATATCAGTACATGCTGACAGGTCAGAAACCAAAAAAACAATGTGGCTTGCTATTTATGCCTTATGTACCAGCTTTGTGCTCTGATTTCACTTTGTAAATAAATAATCAAAGACTGGTGGATATTATATCTGGTTGGAATAAAATGTGGATCTCACAGGGTTATTCGGGACAGAATATTTGTTTGGTGACCCATGATGGCTGCTGGTTAAATATTGCAGCAAGAGCCTTTATTATTTAAATTAGTCTATTTAAAAGTGTATCATATACAATAATATCTGGCTTGAATTGTGATGGGCTCTTTGTGGCACGAGGTGGAAATCAAAGCAAGGTGTTTGTGTAGAGACACTAAGGTGTAATCCGAGATTTGGTGCGGCAAGGCGAGACTTTGAGAAAGCCACAATGATTTCTTTTGGATACCCATGCACTGATTTGGGGGAATCTACAAATGTTTAACAGGCTCTTTCCATGGAGGTGGAGTTTTTGTCTTGTAAATAACAGCATCCTATGGGGCAATCACATGGCTCTCTAGGCCTTTCTGTCCAAATATGTTGCCCCTTGCCTGTCTCTTCAAGCCTCTATCCGCTGGCCTCTCCAGACCTCTCAGATTTTTCTGGACTACCCATAGGGTGATGTTATCTACAAATGTATCTAATTGGAAACATTTTGCACTTTACCTGTAGACCCAATCAGGTGCAGGATTTTTTTATTTGCACTTTATTGTGTGATGATTGAAAACGCCTATTCAAAGGCATCAAAGTGAGCTTTGGCATCAAAGTGAGCTTTGGATTACACTTTATAGCGTGGACATGAGCTTCTCTCTTCCTAATTATCAGATATCTGGCTTCAGTACCCTAATTAGATAGGTATCACTTTTATTCATCTTAAGCCAACATACTGTAGATATCGATAGTAAGAGACAGCTATTTTTTTCGACATATTATATAGATAAAGTTGCCTGAACACAGCATATACTATAGACTGGTACTAGAGATTAGCAAAATTCTCACATTGTCCTGGTAAAAGCTCGCCATGTCCACCTGCCCTGGCTATGGTACACCCTATACCAGTGGACTGCCCTTGACCAGCAGGATCCAGTCAATAGAGAGCAGTACACTCCCCACTCCTTGCCACACATTGGAAGACCATAGGATCCACTGAGGGCCCTGGTTTTATACAAAGCAGAGACTGAAGACTGTATTAAGTATATACACAAAGCTACACAAACGCTTCATTTAACCCAGATCTTTCTGATTTGATCTAATTCACCCCACTCCGGATACCAGTAAGATCCGAGTCAAATCATCTAGTATGTCACCCGCTGGTACCAGCAGGTGGTATGTTGGCTACCACAATGTGTGAACTGCCTGGACCTCTTAGCAGTTCACTGACTGAAAAAAAAAAAGAAAACATTCAAAATAAAAGTGCAGGCCCGGGGAATCTCCCCTCATGTTCCTCTCCTCCAATTATGTAATTGGTCTGGTCACATGGGGAGGGATTCCATGGCAGCTCCTCCATGGTATAAAATTCTCCCTGCCCCAGTGGCATGATATTAGCTTGGTGAGGGTGGACCTGTGCCCCCCTCACACAGATGTCGATGGGACAGCTGCAATAGCGTCTTTCCAATACCAGCAAGCCCAGCTCCCGTCGGACCAGAAGGGAGCCCCCGCCCTGTGGACCTGAAGAGAGGATGCCACCTGAGGTGGGAACAGAGGAGAATGACGTGAGAGGTGAGTTTTTTTTATACAGTCTGTTGTGGTGGCCACGGCTGAGGACACTGGGGACTGTCTGTCCAAAGGGCTTCCGAACCAGATTGTCCCCGCTCCAGCTCATCACTAGTCATCCTTCCTATATGCTAAGGCAGTTAAGGCAGTTATTTCCTAGCGAGGGGTATGTTCAAGCTTCAAACTGATCTGTACCCCTGATCTACGTCCATGTATTACCTAAGTCCGATACAAATTATTTACTTTTTGTGTGTCCTGTACTTTTTAAATACTGTTTAGCATATTTGAGTGCAGCTTAGTTAGTTAATTGACAACTCATATATTCCACCCAGGGGGTACTTGAGATAATAAGAAAATGGTACATGGTAAAAAAAACAGATTAAAGTTCTAACAATGCTTCTTCAAAAATGTAAATGAAATCATAAATCTGTGACTGTGTGTGTGCTAAAAATACTTTTTTCTTTTCCAGATCGGGAGAATCAGTCTATTCTTATCACGTATGTAATTTAAGATATATATACCCCCTCTCTATAATCCCTATAATAAATAAATATATATATATATATATATATATATATATATATATATATATATATATATTTGTTTGTTTTTACCTTTCTGGGAACAGTGGAGAATCTGGTGCCGGGAAGACTGTAAACACCAAACGTGTCATCCAATACTTTGCTGTCATAGCTGCTATTGGGGACCGCAAAAAGGATACTGGTCCCACGGGCAAGGTAGGTGTGAAATGATAAATCTACACTATTAACTATGAATCTTTAAAGTGGATCTACATTCTTCCTTGCAACTTTGTGTAACCTACTCTCTTAACCCATCAGTGAGCCCTGCATTAGAAAGATACTTGATTTTAGCTTCAGTTGGGTGGACAGTTATTAGATACACACATGGGCAGAATCCACAGTTCATTCAATCGTTGACATGATTCACTGAAGTGCGCAACTACTTTCTGGCCCCATCATATAAAGCTTAACGTCAGGTTTTGGCTTCCTAGGCATATCTATGGATGCGTCCCAAACTTTAAAAAGGATTTAAAGTCATTGTTGACTCTTGTTCTGCTTTAAGTGCTACATGTTTCACTCTGACTGAAGAACCTCTCCTCCGTAAAAATTCAATCAAAAATGTGGCATTTATTGTGGGATGAGGTGGAGAGCTCTCTAAAAGGCATCGAAAACTGTCCAACTAAGGCAACAGGCTTGCAATATTTTAATTACTAACCAAGTTGGATGCAGACACCCCAATAAATCTTATCACAGCATTGCACATTATTATTAATATTGTTTTAAAGGAAACCCCCCCTCCATCACCCTCCCCTCCAGCGATGTGTAACTCGAGTGGGGAAGATCCCAGAGAGGCTCCGTCTCTCTGTATAAAAGGCTGCTCCCCGCGGCTCATTAATCATTCACATTGGTATGGGCACTGGGTTATTCTAGGAAGACCCTGTAAGAGACCCGTGACAATTCTGATGGGCACCAGACTATTCTGCACCCTTTGCGTCCCAAAGGGGGGTGCGGGTATTATTATTGATTAGAAGGAAACCCCCTTTGAAGTGTAAGTCACATGGGGGAGATCCTATAACGAAGGGCATAAGGGCTGGTAAACCGGCAGGGCCAAGGATCAGCCAGCATGATCTCTGAGTACTGAGTTGCCAGCCCCATGGAATGGGGCCTGGGCTAGTGGGCTGTCATTTTCATTTGCTAAGCAGCAAGGCTTTTATCAATGAAAAAAAGCATGTCAGCTAGTGAAGCGTGCATCAAAGCTCAAAGTTGCCTAAAATGTCCGCACAAAAAACACAATCTCGGTCAAAAGTCCCCATAAAACACACTCACTGAATCACACGAGTTTACACTTTTGGAGCGTTTGCTAGGATTTATTAGTAAATGTAAAGCAGACTGAATGCCCCTGAGAGCCAGCACAGGGAGAGCAGAAAGTAGGCTAATTATTAATGAAAAACTCTTTCTCTACCTACCATCAGGGCTCTGGCTTTCAGTAAAGCACATTTACTCTCCTGTGTCGGTCATTTTATCATAAGTGAGAACACGTTTGAAGTAAAATGTGTATATATTTATTGTAATAGAAAACATTGTATAACTAATCCACCCATTTCCCCACCTAATCTTCAGGGAACGCTGGAAGATCAAATCATCCAAGCTAATCCTGCCCTGGAGGCCTTTGGTAACGCCAAGACTCTGAGAAATGACAACTCCTCAAGATTTGTGAGTTATTAGCCTTGCCTTGCTTGCCTACTAACCCTGACCTTTAGCCCTCATTAGAATGTGACAGAATAATGATACTGTAGCTCTAGTTGTAGCTTACATTCACTATAATATAATGGCTTAAATGTACTCATAATTTTATTTTGCCCTTTATCCTGCTGAACACTTGAGGGTAATTAATTAATATTTGTTGAGGCACTGCACTTTTATATATTTCTTTTTTTTAATTGTACCATTGAAACATTTACATCAGATGTCACATTTCCTGATTCATGAAGATAAAGCACAACATACAACAAACTATAAGCAATTATTGCCATTGTAACTTTTTCTGAACATCAAGCAGTCATATCATATACATTCGTCTCTTGATTCATTGCTTAAGAGTCTTAACAAAAAAAATCAGAAAAAATTAAAAGGAAAAGAAAGAAAGAAGAACAAAAAGGGATGGGGTAGACAGAGGGGCTGCTCATCTGCTAAAATCAAATTAACAGGCTAAGGATTACTTGCTGTGTGGAATATATGAGGCTCCCATATAATTTTTTGTTGGTATCATTCTTTTGATTGTACAATCTTTGAAGAACATTTTTAAACACTATACTCACCTTATCTCCTGGAGACTTCATCCAGTGCAGCCCATCCTCTTCTGCCACTTCAGTGCTAAAATACAAAGGTAGACCCAGAGTGACACAAAACATACAAGACCTTCTAAGAAGTATGTTTTGTGTCACTCTGGGTCTACCTTTGTATTTTAGCACTGCTTCTTGACAATTTTTTGGAGATGATTTTAATAATTTTCATTAAAGACTTACATTTTTAAGGTATGCGGACCCATTCCCTTTATCCTTTTGCATAATTGGGTTGTGGGACCACCCCGGGTCGGGCACCCTGCCTTACTAGTGTGCGGATACCCTTTACATTGTTTCTTCTGCCACTTTGGCTAGGCTCCAGACATGCTTCACCCTGCTTGTTGCAAGGTGTGGTGCCTTCCCCCCTGCCTCCAGTCCTAGGGTGCAAGCCCCCCTTTGATGATTGGTGGGAGCTGCACATGCCCAGACCTGCCAGCAGGCTAGCAAGCAAAACAGTTGAGCTGGGGTTGTACAGGATCAATTTTCCTGGATGTCAAATGAGGATAGAAAAGTGTGGAGCGCCTCCCCAAGAGATAAAAATGACCCTTAATACTACATGACTATTAAACAGTTGTGGAATGATTCAGCACAGGGATTAAAATAGCGAACTTTGGTGTAAAATGTGCGCTTTTGGTAGAAAAGGAAAGTGCACTTTTTAATCCCAAAACAGCGTAGTGAACTTTAACTTCATGTGCAACCCCTTTGTGTGTTCAGAATATATCTTCTGTTTAATCCTCTAGGATCAAAACATTTGTTTATTTTGAAAAAAAAAAGCATGCATTCATTATAAGAAATTCAACCTTGCAAAACTAAATAGATCACCTAAAAAGGGGCCCTAGGTCTGTTCATTCCTCCATATTTAGATCAGGGTCCCCAGCCTTAATTAACAGAAGAGTCACATTCACCACTGATTGATGGTTAGGAGCCACATTCAGGTAAATGGTGATAGCCACACTACCAGACTGGGCCACCATAGGATCCTTCAGTTAGCCCAAGGCATTGAACCAGGGCGACCATTAGGGCAGTACAAGAGTTCCAAGAATAAAACAGGATTTCTAGCTTGCTCTCTGAGTTTGTTACCTCCTCGGTAAGTTACATTTAGTATTTGGTCAAAAATGTCAGATTTTATATGATTACAATCTAATTGTGTTTTTGCTGAAGAGTGGGCCCCAAGCATATTTCCTCTGGTTGGTCCCAAAATAGTTTTTTTTCTGCAGCAGGCCCAAAGTGCTACAGCTCAACCCTGGGTAGCCAAATACCCTTTTGGAATAGGAATGAACTGGAAACACTTAAAATACAAATTCAGTATAGTATGTGATAATATCAAACTTGACAGTTCAGAGTGAATTTCAATCCCCCGCACCATAAAACCCAGGTAGCACAGCCCCAAAGAAACCCTGGCAGTTTATGGAGAGACCATGACTGAGAGAGGCACATGCTTTCCACCTGCCCAATCCTAATTTATGATAGCCTGGACTTTGAAACATATTGAATATTTTCAGCATTTAGACTGCTTCCTCTGCCCCATCCCGACAGAAAGGTATCACAAAATAAGGTTGTGTCCCTGCTAATGCTGAAATGTGTCTGTTTACCTTACAAACAGCCCAGATATCCACTCTTGTCATCTCCTGCAGTACATCGGACATGACAGGCTCTCCCCTCCTACATATAAGGGAGAATAATGGCTCATTTGATGTGTCTATTGTGTGTTTTCTCTTGATTCCTAAGTTGAGGAGTAATGTTGAGCAGGGAGAGAACCTGTATAAGCAGCGAGCCTGTCACAAGCCGATGATGGAGAGATGACAGGAGATGGCAAGCTGGGCTGTATATATATTATATTAGTAGAATATGTTTCAAGATCCAGACTCATAAATAAGGATTTTAATTTCAGACATTTTAGTTCCCATGCATGGTGCTGACAACGCCCATTGCTTTTATTTACCCCTACCCCTAAAGTCCCACCAGTATACTGGACTTCGGGAAGTATTCTGGTCTAGTAGATTGTGGAGGAGCCACACAGCAGGGGTTTGAGTAGTCTGTTGCCCTCAAGCTATAGGTTGGGGACTCCTGATGTGGATTTTGCTTCATGTACAGTATAACACTTTTGTAATTTGATTAATTAATCAATTATTGTATTAATTAGTTATATTCTGTTATCAGCCTACCTTTTTCTCTTTTTATCTTTTCATCCTTTTCTTTATCAGGGTAAATTCATTCGAATTCATTTTGGAGCCACGGGGAAGCTGGCATCTGCTGATATAGAAACCTGTAAGAACAGAATGTATTTCTCTCTCTTACTGTACAGGCTTTGTCATATCATTATACTGTAAAATGTATAATTCTCATTGCTATTAGCCCTAATGCACACTGACTCTCTGCACCTTGGAACTTTAAATACTGCTCTCCTACTGCCAAGCAGCCCCTTAGTAAGCTGTATTTACCTATACCCAGCCAAGTGAGCTACCAGAAGCCATAGCACACATTGCAGCAGATGATGCCTCGACTGGATAACTGGTTTTGTTTTGTTTTTTTACGTCAAAGCCCCATATGAAGCCCATAATATCAAATATCTATTTTACTTTGGAAACAAAGTACCAGACATCTGTCAATTATCTCCGGTTGTGACCCAGTGTTAAGCACAATGGCCCATTATCACTTGCTTGTGGCATAAACTGTCAGATATCTGGCAGAAGATAAATTGTTCATAAACTACCTATGGACATTAAAAGTAGACCTATGCCCATCCCAGCAAATTTGTACCATGAAGGGTCTGGCTTCACAAGGATGCTAAAATTACCTACCCCTCATCCGTGTTGAGGGAAGTTCAGGTTCCCAAACCCAATCATGGACTTCAGCTAGAGGTCCGTGTTCGAGTTTGGTGTTTGTCACAAACACAGGAAAGCTGGTTGATATGCTGGGGGGTGGGAGACAACCAGAGGCAGAATTGACCCCCAAAGTTTGGGTCCCCATTCTTTTCAACTTTATTTTTAATGTTCGGGTGAACTTGCCGAACCTGAACTTTGGAGGTTCGCTCCCTATCAATGGGCCTTACATTAGAAAGATACTCACTTTTCCTAGCAAAGCTTCATCCTTTGGGGGCAGGGAATATCTACACAGACATACAGGTAAATAAACATGCAGGTCTTTTATCTAAAGCATTAGAGCCATTTTTACATTTTTCATTGAGACTAAATAAAATAGCAGCATTATACCTAATCCTATATAACTTTTACAACACGTCTTATTCGTCTTATTAGACCTCCTGGAGAAATCTCGTGTCATCTTCCAGCTAAAATCCGAGAGAGATTATCACATCTTTTACCAAATCTTGTCTAATAAGAAGCCGGAACTTTTAGGTATGTTTTGTTTCATTGCTTCTTGATGATCTAAATCACACAGTGATCTAAACCAGGATATCTACCCTTATCATTTTATTTTTCTCCCTAATTTGCAGATATGTTGCTGGTCACCAATAATCCATATGACTATCATTACATCTCTCAGGGGGAAACCACTGTGGCCTCAATAGATGATGCTGAAGAGTTACTAGCCACTGATGTAAGTACAAGGATCTCCTCTCCAGATTGGGGTTCTTAGAGTTATGCTCAGTCCAGCCAGAGTATACCCAGGTTTGTTCCTGCCTGGCAGCTTCCAGTAGCAATGGACATTATAACTAAGGTGTCCAGTATTCATAGCCTTACAGACTCAAACTCCGTCCAAATTTCCTCCTATTAAGGGCAGTTGTGGGTAAGAAAAAAAGCACTACCTCAAATTATAATTGTATATCCGACCAGTTTTGATTCTTTAATAGTTTAATGTTCATGGAATCCAGCAAAGAAGAATGCCATATGCATAAAGACCTGGACCCAGTTCTCCTCTGGCCTCAGTGTGGGTCTCTGATGCCAGCCAAGTTAAAGCAGTCCCTCGGTGACTCGCAGCAGGGGGCACAGTAAACAACTGCTCAAGAGCATCCTATGCTGATTTGAATTTAGTACTCAGGACTGCGTGAGGATTGAGTGAGGGCAGAAGAGATATGCACTGATGTCCCCAGGTGACAGGGGTCGGCAAAACTTCATGGAATAGGGCTGTGGGCTGGCAGGTAGGTGCCTTTTGTTTTTTGAGCTGCCTGGACTATCCCTTTAAGAGCCATTTTTGGCACTTAATTGTGTGTTAAATCAGAGGGCATGTATTCTTTAAAGTGTCTGTCCAGAAAAAAAACCTTACCCACCTTTGGCAGCTGCCGCATCACACCAACTCTGTTCACTGCAATGGAGAGAGTGTGTCAGGCCTCAGCACGTCTCCTCCATTGCATTAAATAGTAGTGATTGTGCTGCATGCAGAAGGTCGCTGGCGAATGGAGAAGAGGCCTGCATGATGTGGGGCTCTCAAGAACAGATATGTTTTTACACTGGCAGGCTACGGTGTAAGGTTTCATTTTTAATTTGCCTGGACAGACCCTTTAAAGAATGTGGACAAAAAAATGTGATCATTGTCTCCAAATCTCATGAATCCTAATGAACTGTTGAAGTCTTCTTTTCTTATGACCCTATTTGTTACAGTAGTGTTTTGCAGAAAAGTGCTTATATAGCTCAATATGTATCTATGCATTGCACTATAAATGTCATCACTTTGATCTGTGTTCCTTAGAATGCCTTTGATGTGCTGGGATTTACTCAGGATGAGAAGAACTCAATTTACAAGCTCACAGGAGCTATAATGCACTTTGGAAACATGAAGTTTAAACAGAAGCAACGAGAGGAGCAGGCAGAACCTGATTGCACTGAGGGTACAGTTGTTACCGATAAATGGAAATATAACTTTAGAATGATATGAATAGGGTTTATCCATGGTAACAGTAGAGATGTCAAGTTTCAACACTCTGAAACAGCCATAACTGGGGTGGTTTATGTTGAATTCCACTATTATCAGTATAATGTATAGGTGAGCATGAGCGAATTTAAAGTCTACAAAAATACACATTTGTGTGACAAATTCTTATTCTATTAAAGTGGACCAAAACCCAGCGTGATCGATTTCCTCCCCCCGGGGCATCAAAAAATCAGGATGCCCCGCTGTGTGAAACCCCCCAGGTCGCTTCGTACACTTACCTAGCTTCCCGGTCCAACGGCGCATGTGCGAGCCGCGGCTGCATCCCCGCTACCCCTCTAGCAGGACGCGTGCCAGCGCCAGGCATTTGTGAATAACCAGCGCGGGCACACTCCCTGTTAGAGGAAAGCGGGAGATGCGGCCGGCAGCGCACTCGGAGCCGCTGGCATGATGTCAGAAGCTCCGAGTGTGCTGATTGGACAAGCAGCCATGCATGCACCGTAGGACCGGGAGGAGGTGAGTTCGCTCGGCAAACTGGGAATTTTCAAACAGCGGGGCACCCCCAATCGGGGTGCCTGGGGGAAAGTACCAAAACCCATGATAGTCAAAACCCTATCCAGCCCTGGACAAAAGATAGAGGCATCTCCCTTTGACCACACTAACAGGTTAGGTTGTAGCAAAAACTACGTTTGATACTATTTAAAGTGGACCAACAGTCAAAAATGAATTAAACCAGACCAAGACAACAAACAGTGCTCATATGAATCCCTCTCTAGGACAATTTAGATTGCTGCACATAAAAAATAATTTACCTTTTTCTAACGCCTACTGGGATAAATTTTAAAAACAAGATGGCCGCTCATGGGCTTGCAGACCACCTGCAAACAGGAAGTCGTGCTGGGCTTCCTGCTACTGTGCATTTCAGTTATGTCAGTTAGGAGAGGAAGCTCCAAAATGGCTACTACCTTTCTTTTCCCACCGTGCCAGGCTGTTGGTCCGGTTTAAATAGAATCTCTGCAGAGACAGTGATTGGCCCACTGACAAGGAGAGAGGATCCCCTGCCTTGGTCCAGTTAAGGTTCAGGAACTGTCAAAAGCCAGATTAGCCTTATGTTTTCTTTGGAGGATTTTGTCACACTGCTGGAGAGGTTGTATATACAATACTATTATTAATAATGGTTTGAATGTGTTTGGACAGTAAAAATGACCCTTTGTACCCCCTACAGCTTTTTAATTCCCCTTCATATATTTTCAGAGGCTGACAAAGCTGCTTACCTCATGGGTCTGAACTCTGCTGACCTCCTGAAGGGATTGTGTCACCCCAGAGTCAAGGTTGGCAATGAGTATGTCACCAAGGGGCAAAATGTCCAACAGGTTAGTGATGTTTGGCTACAAGTTGCATGTAAATGTGAGAGGGAGGCGCAATGTAATTAAATATGAAACTACAATGTAATCATATGTTGTAGGTGAACTACGCCATAGGAGCCCTGGCCAAGTCTGTGTATGAGAAAATGTTCTTATGGATGGTAGTGAGAATAAACATCACCCTGGAAACCAAGCAGCCTCGACAGTACTTTATTGGTGTGCTGGACATTGCTGGATTTGAAATCTTTGATGTAAGTAGAAGTGACTGAAGAAACCTAAAAAAAACTGAACTAAATCTTAAAAACACAAGAGAGGTCAAAACATGAAGGGCAGTAACAGATTATATGCAATTAAAGTGAAATTAAAGAGAAACAACCATCTCCCCAAAGTCTATAAGACTTATAGACTTATAGGGCTGGTAGTCTCCCTCTTTATGGGGCTCCCCATAGCTCCACATTGTGAAACCCTGGGGATCATCCAGTACACTTATCTCCAGACCGCAGATGTATCTTCGCTATTAAATTTCTATCGGGGACGTATACCTTTTCTGAATAACTGGTGCGGGCATGCCCACAACTAGAGATGAGTGGGGAGGCAGCCTTGCCACCCTGAGCTCAGAGCAGTAAGAAAAACACAAGCCGCTGAGCAGCGAGAAAAAGGTGAGCTCCTCTGGGGCATACAAACAGCAGGGCATCCCAATTTGAGAAAACCCCCACAGGTGGAACAAAACCCAGAATAGTGAAAATCTTGGGTTTTGTTGCTCTTAAACAAATACATGAAGATTTACAATTATCAAATTTAGACATGTGTACATTGTGTGGGGTGTTACGGTGTTAGTTGGTTAGTCTTGACATTTGCAGTTTGAGAATTAAATAATTTAAATGGATTATTACCTACATTTACTACATTTAAATATATATTATTAGATTTTAATATATCAAGTCATATATGTAGTATTTATAGCCATAACACAAGCATCAACAATTCAAACATTTATGTTTTCTGTATATGCATTTTCTTTTCTATTTGCAGTTTAACAGCTTTGAGCAGCTCTGCATTAACTTCACTAATGAGAAGTTGCAGCAGTTCTTCAATCACCACATGTTCGTGCTGGAGCAGGAGGAATACAAGAAAGAAGGAATTGAATGGGAGTTTATTGACTTTGGCATGGATCTGCAAGCCTGCATCGATCTCATAGAGAAGGTGAGAATGGTGTGACCAAAATATATTTTCTCCACAATGTGCAGGATTTCAGTGCCCTTAGGCCAACTATACACTGAAATGATATCCCTTAATGGAAGAGGAAATCTAAGCATTTTTAACAATCCCCTCCCTCTGTGCTAAGCTCAATTTGGACAATTTTAACATAAAAACAACCTGCATTGGAAGCTAAAGCCAGGACCTTGATTGACAATCCTGGCACCCTACCCTGTGCAATAGTTTGACTGTACTAATTGTATGTCTGTCACCCAAGCCCACGGCGGCCATGCAGAGCCCTGCCCCCATCAGGGGAACTGATCGGGTGAGTTTTTATTTTTTAGCATCCTCAATTCCAGCTTAGCACAACGGTAGGGAGGGGTGGCGTTACAAAAAGCCTGGACTTAATTAAACAAAAAGCCTGGACCTCATTAAACGTGTAACTAACCACCGTCATCCCAAATAACAGTTTCCTATGAAACCAATAGACTGCCTTCAGCCAAAGGAACATACTTCAGATATGATAACAACTCTTAGCCAGATGAATATCTTATCCATATTGTACCAAGGATACCACTATAGTCAAAAGTCTGTGTAGCTGGGGACACCTTATGGTCCCTGCGTTTATTATTATTATTATTATATTTATCATGGACAAGATTTTAATTCAGAATTCTTAAAACTACTTTAAATTTTAGGCCTTTTTTCTGTTATTAATAATCAAAAAAAATGTTAATACCTTATTAGTTCCATAGTTTTTTTATATGCTAACATATATTATTTAACTTCTCCACAGCCTATGGGTATCATGTCCATTCTTGAAGAGGAGTGCATGTTCCCCAAGGCCTCTGACATGACTTTCAAAGCCAAGCTGTATGATAATCACCTGGGCAAATCCAACAACTTCCAGAAGCCAAGAAATGTCAAGGGGAAGCCAGAGGCTCACTTTGCCCTTGTCCACTATGCTGGTACAGTGGATTATAACATCCTTGGGTGGCTGGAAAAGAACAAGGACCCCCTGAATGAAACTGTTGTGGGACTGTACCAAAAATCATCCCTCAAGCTGCTGGCCAATCTGTTTGCAAACTATGCAAGTGCTGAATCAGGTATCGAAAGGATGTTTGCTACTTTTCATTATTATGGTCTAAATTTATAAATTTTTCTCTCACTTAAAGGAAACCAGTGTAATATCCCTGCTGCACCTGCCCTTTAACAAGCCTAAAGCCTAAAAAGTATACTCACCCGGTCTGCAATCTCGCAATGCGTGTGTTTCCCACTGATTGACAGTAATATGGTGAATGAGTGAAAGAACATACCACACATGACATTTTTGGGCTTCATATTGGGCTGCAGAGAGATGGGCATCCCATATTAGGATGCTTTGGGGGGTGGGGACAAAACAGTCCTATGGCCTGTTTTGGCTTTTACTCTCGTATTTCAACTTGGACAGCCACATTTTATTTGCAGCTCTGATAGTTATAACATTGTCTGTGCTTAAACTATTTTTGAAGCAACTATTGCTGAATTTTCTTTCACCTATTAATTGTTCATTAAATCCTATTTAAGTATACTGAAAACATTTCAGGTAGTTGGAAAACATTTTTGGAGACTTATTTTTATGTCTTTAAAGTGCCTGTGCAGGCATAAAAAAAGTATATTTTCCCTGGCAGTGGTGCCATTGTCTAATTCGGTAGTCCTCAAACTTCCTCCTCAAGGGCCGAGACAGGCCAGGTTTTGCAGCTCTCCACGCTACTCCACAGGTGAATTAACTGGTGCTCAGACAGAGCTATAGCATCAGCATAGAGAGCTGCAAAACCTGGCCTGTCTCGGCCCTTGAGGAGAAAGTTTGTGGACTACCTGTCTAATTGATAATGGAGAAGCAATGGCCTCACGTCCCCTCGCACACCTACTTCATTCATTGCTTTGGAAGGGGTGTGCCGAACCTACCTTACCACGCCCCTCATTTGCAATGAATGGAGTAGGCATGTAGGGGTTGATACCAGGCCCTCAGGATGCTGCCGAGAGGCTACAGCGATGTGAGACAGAGTCACTAGATCCCTGCTATCAGGAAGTATGCTGATGCTGGTGCTGCTCGGAGAAGCTGTAGGGGCACACCAGAATTCCACAGATTAACTGCAGGGGACAAATGGTGAGTAAAGAAATTCTTATTGGTATATCCAGATAATCCCTTTAAACTATTACACTGTTGCTCTTTTCTGGTGGCTGTCCTAGATGTTTTATTCTTTCTTTTAGAACAAGTTTCAAAGGGAAAAGGTAGTAAGAAGAAGGGCTCTTCTTTCCAGACAGTATCAGCTCTACATCGGGTAGGTGGCAGACACTGTTTTTTCTTGTATTGTTACTAATTTCTAAGAATGTTAATCATCATGCGGTATCATCTGTAGCTATGTTGACCATTCTTGCAACTTCCAAGTCTCAGCTTATATAAAATGTACTGCAGTGTAAAAAAATACTCAGCTTATCCCCCAGATTAGCTGCTCCAGGGCTTACTGCAAGAGAACTTTCCTTCTCCTGTGAGCATCTGCACATTGCCTCCAGCCCATTTTAGGTGTATATTGATACAAAATTATTCCTATGGGCTGGTAGGCAAAAGAAGGACCCTAATGTTCACACTATAAGACGCACATAGGGATTAGAGGAGGTAATTAAGAAAACAAATATTCAGAACCAAATGGTGGGATGTTTCTGTGGGTGGAAGGGCAGGCGGGGGGCGTGCTTGCTTCTGGTAGATGGGGGTGAGGTGACCTTGTAGGAGGGGTGTTTTCTGTCTGTGTAAGGTGTAAAAGATTATTTCTTAGAGAGGACAGATATGATTTCTGTGAGTTGGGGGCAAGGTGATTTGTGTGGATAAGGGTAAGGCTACAGGTGCTTTCCTCCTCACCCCCCCCCCCCCCACATACACTTAAACCACCCCAAAACATATCCACAAGGGGCCCAGAAGTCCCTAAATTAACAAGTAAAGGGGCCCAGAAGTGCCTAAATTAATAAGTAAAGCTCGGTGGTTAATGGATGTGCAGGCTGCCTACAAACAGGAAGTTCTGCTGGCTTTCCTTTTACTGTGCACTGTCAGTTGAATCTAGGCAGAAGCATGGCTGAGATGCTGGGAGAGAAAGCTCCAAAATGGCCACTACCTTTCTTTTCCAACTATGCTAGGCTGTTGGTTCGCTTAAATAAAAACACCTTGTTGTGTTATCTATCTATATCCTGTTCTTTACCATTTACATGTCTCTAGGAAAACTTAAACAAACTGATGACCAATCTTCGATCCACTCATCCTCATTTTGTACGTTGCATCATCCCCAATGAAACAAAAACTCCAGGTAATGCAGCTATGAAAGAAGCTTTAGGAAGCATACATAATTATTTGACCCATAATGTGAATACGTAACTAGTAGTATGTGTGTCTATCCTTTGTAGGGATGATGGATAATCGCTTAGTAATGCATCAACTTCGTTGTAATGGTGTGCTGGAGGGTATCAGAATCTGCAGAAAAGGATTTCCTAATCGTATTCTATATGGGGACTTTAGGCAGCGGTAAGTGTGATGGTGCCATCTATATTTTAGACACAGAGGTTGTAAAAAAAAGTTATGCCTATGTTGCTTTTTTCGATGCTATATATTTTTTCTTTCACATTTTATATATTTTTTTGTTTATCAGTTACCGAATCCTGAACCCTGCAGCTATCCCAGAAGGACAATTTATTGACAGCAGGAAAGGGGCAGAGAAGCTCTTGGCTTCACTTGACATTGATCATACTCAATACAAATTTGGACATACCAAGGTAATAATCTAGTGAAGCCGTACTCAACTGGCAGACCGGGGTTCAAATGTGGACCTCGGTGCCAGATTTCTGGACCCCTGCCCTGACAGCCCTGCAATCAGTTGCTTCTGTGTTGTAATGCTCAGCACTGCCCCTTTACTTGATCAGCAATGTAGTGCTTAGTTTTCCTGCCAGTGTCATGGCTCTGCTCCCTGGTACCTAGCATTGTAATATGAAGTACCACACGGCTGGGAAGTGGCACACACAAACTTCATTTCTCAGTCTCTTTGTCCCATCCAATACTGCCCCTCCAGCTCTGCCCCATCCATCCACATTCCCCCTATTCTGCCCCATCTATCCCTGTCCCCCTCAGTTCTGTGCCATGCATTTCTGCCCCCCCCCCCCCAGCTTTGCCAAATCCATCCCTGTCCCTCCAAGCTGCCCCCTTAGCTCTGCCCCATCCATCCCTGTCCCCTTAGCTCTGCCCCATCCATCCCTGTCTCTCTGTCCTATCCATTCCTGTCCTCCCAGTGTTGCCCATACAATAGCTGTCCCTTCAGCAATGCCCCATCCAGTCCAGTCTCTCTGCCTTCTCCATTCCTGTCCTCCCAATTTTGCCCATCCAATTCCTGGCCTCCCAGCTTTGCCAATCCATTACTATTTTTTGCAGCTCTGACCATCTACCCCCACCAGCTCTGCCCATTCATTCCTGTCCTTCTAGTTCTGTCCAGCCATCCCTTCTCCCAGCTCTCTCTCCATCCCTCCCTGCGCTTCCTGTTCTGTCTATCCATCACTCTTCCTTACAGCTCCTCTCCAATTTGTCCCTCTCCCCCGAGCCCTATCTATCCATCCTTGTTACCAGACCTTATTGTTAGTAACATTTTGGTCCCTAGTTCACTACTATACATGGCATGAACAGAATGCACAGTGTGCCGCGGGCCAGAGCTGTAGGTTCTGTAGGGCCAAAACAAAATGTTTTTCCCCACTGCCCAAAAGGATTCTTTGGGTGTGTGGGGGGGGGGGGCTCAAGCATAATTTATATGTTTTGCCCGTGGAACCTTACCCTAACTATGCAACCCACCCCCCTCCAAGACAGCCCCCTGCCCAGGCCTTCACCTCTAAGCGGATGTCTATAAATAGACCTTTACAAGAAGTGCTTGAGTACCCCCGATCTAGTGAGTTCTATGGGCAACTTACCAATTTGCTTCTGCTCTAAGAAAGCATGAGTTCTTTCTCAGTGCATTGACTATACTTCTAGATGACAGGTGCCAGTGGGCTTTCCTTTACTTTGTTGACAGCATTAAAAAGGGGACGTATTAAGGATTCCATGCTCAATCCTTTCTATATCACGTTTTATAATGCAATGTCTGTATAGTTTTTTTTTATTTTGGGGCATAGATGGCAATAATTGCTCACACATAGGAATTTTTCCTCCACACACCCGTGCAGTGAGTGTACATGTGCCCGAAGCGGTGGGCTGCCCTCATTATGGCGCCTGAGGAGCAGTTGGGGTTTAGGTACCTTGCTTAGGAGCACTTCAGTCATGTCCCTCCGGTTACTATGCTGTTTCCTTACCACTATGCCATGACTGCTCCTTATTTTGGTGACAGCAATTGTTACTCACTGAGATCACTGCCAAGCAATCAAAACTTTCTAATATCATTCATTTTATGGCACTGTTTATAGGTTTTCTTTAAAGCTGGACTTTTGGGTCTGCTGGAGGAGATGCGAGATGAAAGGCTTTCCAGAATTATTACTCGTATACAGGCCCAGTCTAGAGGTGTCCTCTCCAGAATAGAATTTAAGAAGATAGTGGAGCGCAGGTAAACTATTTATTCCCATACATTTCTTTAAATGTCTACAGTGTTCAATATACATCGTTCATGGTTTAGTATTCCCTTATCATAAAAGTTGTTTTCTTGTAATACAGAAATATAGATAACGATACACTTGATATACCCTGTTTTCCCAAAAAATAAGACCTACCGCGAAAATAAGCCCGAGCATGATTTTACTGGATTTTTGAGTATGCTTTAAATATAAGCCCTACCCCAAAAATAAGCACTAGTTACAGTTAATTTAAATAAACACACTCAAAAGACCCCACAAGACTTAAAACAATAAAGGTTGACAAGCGCTGGGCAAGCGACAAATATGGCAAGAATGGAATAGTCAGGGCCCCAGGTGGGTACACCTCATGCAATGGGCACCAGGTACCCTAGCATGCTAGTAACCTGACGCCTCCCTCTGATGTTCCTAGCTGCTCCGTAAAACTTTACTATTTCCTATGGGCACTACTAACAGGCTTGTAAGCAATGTGATGCACACCACTATATACTTTCACAAGTCCCTGTGACTGTGTCATATTGTGGTGCCGGGCAAAGGCCAAGGATGATTTATCTTCAACTCCAGAAATAAATATAGATTGTTAAGAGAAAAAAGACACCCCCTGAAAATAAGCCCTAATGTATCTTTTGGAGCATAAATTAATATATGACTCGGTCTTATTTTCAGGGAAACACAGTAGTTCTTTATCCTTTATTATACACAGAATAATTCACAATATAATTTACTTCTTTTTACCTTCAGAGATGCCCTCTTAGTGATCCAGTGGAACGTTCGAGCTTTCATGGGTGTCAAAAATTGGCCATGGATGAAGCTTTACTTTAAGATCAAGCCCCTGCTTAAGAGTGCAGAGACAGAGAAGGAGATGGCAAATATGAAGGAAGAATTCCAGAAGCTCAAAGAAGCTCTGGAGAAATCAGAGTCCCGACGCAAGGAGCTTGAAGAGAAGATGGTCTCTTTACTGCAGGAAAAGAACGATCTTCAACTTCAAGTGCAAGCGGTGAGTTGCTAAGCATTTCTAAACATTGACAAGCTTTTAACTTCGTTTATGAACAGCAGTATAGAAGATAACAATATACATTTAAAGACAAACATTGGGAGAGGTTTTAAGCCTCACCGATCTGCTGCCCCCCTTCGGTTTTACCTTAGGGCATTATTTATTCACCTCGTTGGGGGACCAATCTTCTAGGTCTTTTGGTTTCCAAGCGACCTTTCAACGGGGAGCGCCATCCTGCATCCCATCAGGCACTGCACGCTGCCCATGATCTTGCACCTGCGCAGTGTCCATGAATGAGATGCAATGGGGTTGCCCAAAATCGAGACTTCACTGAGCTGCGATATTGCCGTGAAACATTGATGGGTATGGCTAAGGCCGTGCTTGTCATTAACAGACAGCTATGCAGGTGGTGGGGTGAGGATCGGGCCCTGAAGCAGCCGGATGTCACCGCATGAGGAAGCGGCGACATCCAAAAGGTAAGATGGGGAAGGGTCCCTACTTATTTTTGATCAGAGGTTCCTCTTTAATGAAATGTTAACCTTTTATTTTCGTGAAATGTTTAATTTACTGTTGATAGGAGCAAGATAATCTGGCAGATGCCGAGGAGAGGTGTGAACAACTAATCAAAAACAAAATCCAACTAGAAGCAAAGCTAAAGGAGCAGACAGAAAGGCTGGAAGATGAAGAGGAGTCAAATGCAGAGCTAACAGCTAAGAAGAGGAAGCTAGAGGATGAATGTTCTGAGCTGAAAAAGGATATTGATGATCTTGAGCTAACACTAGCCAAAGTGGAAAAGGAAAAGCATGCCACAGAGAATAAGGTAAAATACTACGTTTTTAGCATGCCAGTTATGTATTTTTTAGGCATGTTGTATTTATATTGTTTATGTCTGTAGGTCAAGAATTTAACAGAAGAGATGGCTGGATTGGATGAGATTATCGCCAAGTTAACCAAAGAGAAAAAGACTCTTCAGGAAGCTCACCAGCAAACGCTGGATGACCTCCAGGCTGAAGAGGACAAAGTCAATGTGTTAACTAAAGCTAAAGCAAAACTCGAGCAACAGGTTGATGATGTAAGTAACGGCAACAGATTATACTAAGTGGTTGGTTAATTTACATATTTTACCAATATATTACTGACCATTGCAGCTAGAGGGATCATTAGAGCAAGAGAAGAAAGTTAGAATTGATCTGGAAAGAGTAAAGAGGAAACTAGAAGGGGATCTAAAACTGACTCAAGAAAGTTTGATGGATCTTGAAAATGACAAGCAGCAACTAGAGGAAAAGCTGAAAAAGTAAGGATATATTAGACATAGTAAGATATTAAACATGAAATATTGAGTGTGCTATTTTGGAGAGGAAAGACACATTAACAGGTGTAACAGTGCACATGTTTAATATATGTATCTCTTTGGACTGATACAGCTTTCTTTTTCTGAATATATTTCAGGAAGGATTTTGAAATGAGCCAGCTAACCTCAAAAATAGAGGATGAACAAAACATCAGTATTCAGCTTCAAAAGAAGATAAAAGAGCTTCAGGTATTGTTAGGGGGAAATGTGTATCAATTTTGCACCAAAAGAAAAGCAATGGTTTAACTGCACTGTCATTTTATTTCAAAAGGCTCGTATTGAAGAGCTGGAGGAGGAACTGGAAGCAGAAAGAACAGCAAGAGCTAAGATAGAAAAACTTCGCTCCGATCTCTCAAGAGAGCTGGAGGAGATCAGTGAGCGTTTGGAAGAGGCTGGAGGAGCCACCTCAGTGCAGCTGGAGCTCAACAAAAAAAGAGAGGCTGAGTTTCTGAAACTCAGGAGGGATCTAGAGGAGTCCACCCTGCACTCAGAGGCCACGGCTGCTGCTCTAAGAAAAAAACACGCTGATTCAGTGGCAGAGCTCAGCGAACAGATAGACAACCTGCAAAGAGTCAAACAGAAACTGGAAAAGGAGAAGAGTGAACTTAAACTAGAGTTAGATGACGTGGCATCCAATATGGAACAAGTGGTGAAAGGCAAGGTAAGAAATTACCTGAAATGACAATAGAATATTTGCCCACAAATGACCCAGATATACAATAGAAGCTAGTAAATTATAACCATACACATCTGTCAAGCATCGCAATGGTACAGATCTTATAAGTGGATCTACATATATGTAATAAGTCCATAAATTGGACCCTTGGAAACAACCGGGCTCATAATGTCCCAGATTATCTTGTAATCCCAGACTATCTTGTAAGTCTCAATAATATCCCCAGACAAATCAACTGGAAAAAAAAAGAAACTGTAAGCCCCAATGGCAAGCCTTAGGAATTTCAAGAAAAAAGGAATAACAGAAAGAACTAATACGTTACAATATAAATAATTACAGAACGAAAAGACATATAATTCCTGAATGCTGAGGGCAGATAAGTACGGAAGCTACAGCTCACAACTCCTCTTTGTAATGTTTTTTAATCTCCAGTGTGATAATTTAAACTTGATTAGTGTTTGGTCTATGCAAACAGATGGGACTGGGATCGGAGGCGTGTGTCTGGCCCTATAGCTGTCCCCAAATGTAATAATATGGCTACTGTTAACTGTAATTCTTGTATCTAGTTAAACAAAAACAAGGTAGAAAAAATGTACAATACATCTGAAATAATTCACCCAAACCATTTCGTTGTTTGCAATACATTATGTTTACATGGTTTGTATTTCTAATAACAGAAAAAGTCCATATTTACATCATCTCTCGAAGACTCAAATCCCTGTGGCCTTGCAACCCACAACATTATCTTGCTGCCAGTGTGCCCTGGATTAGCTCCTATGCGTCCACCACTGATAAGCTTCTTAGCAGTGGACGGTCATATGGTACATGCACTGCTGCCGAACATTATGGAAATTGTGCCATTCTTATTAGAAGCAGTTGGGGGGGGGGGGGGCAGAAACCAGCAGAGCAGAATGCTGTCAACACAAGGTCTGACTTCGGAAGAACAGTGAAGATTCTGCCTGTAGGATTTCTGCACAGTTATTCTGCAAATATTAAAAAGTGTACTCTTCTTCTCCTTAACACTATATATTTATTTTTGTATTTAATAGGCCAACTTAGAGAAGTTATGTCGTACATTAGAGGATCAAGTTAGTGAACATCGAACTAAGTCTGAGGAGTTCCAGCGAACTGTCAATGACCTGTCCACGCATCGTGCCAAACTTCAAACTGAAAATGGTACTGTCTGTATGGCTTTACAGCTATGCTACTAACTACCACTTGTCTTACAGTACTTTTTTTATGCTCTTTGAGACTAGCAGGCTTTTTTAGTTTTTTTAATTCTCCATATCCACAGCTAAGCTGAGGGCAGAGGGCAGAGATGCAACTGCAAGATGCAACTGCAAGAGGCAGAATAAAATAAATGATAAAATAATAATACAGAGTCACCTCCCCACCAGTTACAGAGCAATTTTGTTTTTTTTTCCTGCTCTTTTGGACTATATTTATTCTGAAGGTTTGCAGTTAAATTAATAGATGGATAGATTGAGTTAATAATGTTTCATGGATTTCTTCCTTATTGTCTGCAGCATATCTTGTTTCCTTAAAACATCAAACTGACTAACCAATCTTGAAATACGTTTTCCAGAAACAGCACATGTATAAACCTCCTAAGTCATACTTGTTTCTTTACATTCATTTTTAAATGATTCCTACCTTCCAACATGTTTGTGTAAATGCCTCACATTTTCTGAAAGAGCCTAAGCAGCTTACTATTTTAATAGAATCTGATGTATGTCATGCAGTCTGTAAAGTCATCCTGAGCCCTTGACTGGTTTAACCCAGGTATGTGAAATTCAAATAGTTGCCTCTCTGTCCGTTAAGTGGCAGTTATGTGAATTCTACATAGATGGCATTTCACCTTGTTTGTAAGCAAAAAAAAGTGACCGTTCCCTGCCCCCAGCTGCTGTCTCGCCAGCTACCGCAGGGAGGGGCCTTTTATACAGCAAGTGAGATGACATCAGCAGGCAGCGGGAGAACTGTCAGAGTTCAGTAGTGATGGGTAAATGTTGGGTGTGGGGCAGGGGACTCCAATCTCTTTCCCCATACCCTTATTCTACCGATCACTTTCATCTGTCAGTGTAATGGTGGTGATCAGAAAGGGACATTGGAATGTATGTAAGTAAAATAATACATACATTTTTCGCTGTGTGTGTTTTTTTTACATTTAACTCTTTGTGAACTGGTCTCCGATCTCCTTCCCCATACCCTTATTCTACCGATCACTTTCATCTGTCAGTGTAATGGTGGTGATCAGCAAGGGACATTGGAATGTATGTATGTAAAATAATACATACATTTTTCGCTGTGTGTGTTTTTTTTACATTTAACTCTTTGTGAACTGGTCTCTGATCTCCTTCCCCATACCCTTATTCTACCGATCACTTTCATCTGTCAGTGTAATGGTGGTGATCAGCAAGGGACATTGGAATGTATGTATGTAAAATAATACATACATTTTTCGCTGTGTGTGTTTTTTTTTACATTTAACTCTTTGTGAACTGGTAAGGGTCCTTGAGACCCCTATACCAGTTCACAGGGCAGAGGGGGCTGGTAAGTCACGGCTGACTTGCCATTAACCTCCACCCCATTATCTGCATCCCCAAAACCAGGGGATGCAGAAAAGCCTGCAGCCCATGAGGGCTGGTAGCCTTCAGGGCCGGGGGGCTGGCCTATTGGCCTTAGCATCCAGGTCTACCAGCCTCTATAGCTGGTGCCTAGGCTGGTTTTCTAGAAAGGGGGGATGCCCATTTTTTAAATTTTGAAGTGTTTTTACACATAGGAGTTGTATTTAATTTGACAATGTCATAAAGTCCTCTTTTAGGGGGATGTAATCTGGAGGAATGGGGCATTTACACGCAATATGGTTTCCTTAAAAATAACTATATTTTATATTTTAAAAAGTGACAATATTTTAAAAAATATAATTTTTTTCGCATTTTTACCCAAAATATTAAGAAAAAATTACAAACAAGATATTTAATGTTAAAGCCGAAACTCTGCTGAAAAAAAAATATATATATCATTTTGGAAATTCCTTGTAATTCCTGCAAAAATCACAGTTAAACATATATATATATATATATATATATATATATATATATATATATATTACAAAAAGTTGAAAATGGCCTGGCAACGGAGAGTGCAATTAAAAAGCTAGAGCAGCCTACTATTTAAAATTGGACCAAAATCAGATTGGTTAGTAATCCACCTGGGGCATCCTGATTTGGGATACCCCACTTTGTGAAACCTCTGCAGTCGAGAACGTGCGGCCAGTGGCGGCGCCATCTATTGCATTTTTCTTCACCCGTGTGTGGCCATGCCCATCGTAATGGAATAGGTGTTGTGGCCATTCACAGTCTTAGAGGGATGAAGGGGTGCCGTGCTAGGCTCCCATTCAGCTTCTTCAGTCACACATTAATATGTAAAGCCAGGGAAGCTGATTTAAGGAGAGCTGTGTCGGTGTCTTTAGGAAGCTCAGGTTTTAGCAGTTTGCTAAGCAAATTATTATAATTTAGCATATACTGTTTTTGTATTACAGGAGAGCTATCTCGCCGGATGGATGAAAAAGAAGCACTGGTATCACAGCTGACTCGTGGTAAACAGACTTACACTCAGCAGCTGGAAGATTTGAAGAGGCAGCTGGAAGAGGAATCAAAGGTGTGTTTAAAAATAGTATCATAATAAAAGTGTGAAGCAATTCCAATATGTTAACCAATTATGTTGTAACCTTGACCAAATCTTTTTAGGCCAAAAATGCCTTAGCACATGCTCTACAGTCTGCCCGCCATGACTGTGACCTTCTACGCGAACAATATGAGGAAGAGCAAGAAGCTAAGGCAGAGCTGCAGAGAGTTCTGTCTAAGGCCAATTCAGAGGTGGCACAGTGGAGGACTAAGTATGAGACCGATGCCATCCAAAGAACTGAGGAGCTAGAGGAGGCCAAGTAAGAAAACATGAAAACCTAAAAAACCATGCAACTTAATTTGCTGACAAGCACATTATCTTGATATAATTCAATGTTTCTCTGACCTTTCACAGGAAGAAACTGGCACAGAGGTTGCAGGAAGCAGAGGAAGGAGTAGAAGCAGTAAATGCCAAGTGTTCCTCCCTGGAAAAGACAAAACACCGTCTACAAAATGAAATTGAGGATTTAATGGTCGATCTTGAGAGGTCAAATGCTGCAGCTGCTGCACTGGACAAAAAGCAACGGAACTTTGATAAGGTAAGAATCAGAAATGAGCATAGATATTCTGTCTAATCTATTAAGTGATACGATTCATATTTATTATGGTCATTTAAATCCAGATTCTAGCTGAATGGAAGCAGAAATTTGAGGAATCTCAGGCAGAGCTGGAATCATCCCAAAAAGAAGCTCGGACCCTGAGTACTGAACTATTTAAACTGAAGAATGCTTATGAGGAATCTTTGGAACATTTAGAGACTTTCAAAAGAGAGAATAAAAACCTCCAGGGTAAGATGCCAATACAATTCATAAAACAGATGTTTTAGAGCAGGGGGTCTGATACCACCCGGTTTGATCCAAAAGTGTGATGAAAGCTAATGATGTGCATTTTAACTGTTAAATGGTTGTGTTGTGCATTCGTAACATAGTTTTAGGTGACTAATAACCCATACAGACCATCCAGGTGGTACTTGAGAAAACCCCCAGTTTAGTGCATCTGATGCAATCAACATTTAGTTTTGAGCCTTCATAGTCAGCACAAGAATATATATAAATATATATATATTTCCTAGTGTTCATCATGTTTCAGGTTGCATATTTTAGGATACAAAAGAGACTGATTTAGCACATTTTCATGTTATGTTACCACAGAGGAAATCTCAGACCTCACAGAACAGCTGGGTGAGAGTGGTAAGAATATCCATGAGCTGGAAAAAATTAGAAAGCAACAGGAACAGGAGAAGATTGAGATACAAGCTGCCCTGGAAGAAGCAGAGGTGAGCTCATGGTAACATCACACTAGTCACACACCAAAAGTTAAAATAAGTGATTGTACTTGACAAAAAACTAACTGGAACAGTGTTTCCATTTCCATTCATTATACTTAATATGTATATGCCACAATGGTGATCTTTAAATTATGGCAAACGCTTAATGTTCTAATGAAGTAAAGCATACTGCCAATACTGGATGAGGTACTCTATAACACACAATGAAATGCAAAACTGATTGTGCTAATATGCCTTATTGGTCATGATTTCATGAATTCTCTCACAGGCCTCCCTGGAACATGAGGAGGGTAAGATTCTTCGTGCACAGTTGGAGCTGCATCAAATCAAGGCTGATTTTGAGCGCAAGGTGGCTGAAAAAGATGAAGAAATGGAGCAGGCCAAGAGAAATAATCAAAGGATCATTGACTCGCTACAGACATCATTGGAGGCTGAAACCAGAAGCCGAAATGAGGCCTTAAGGATTAAGAAGAAAATGGAAGGTGATCTTAATGAGATGGAGATCCAGCTAAGCCAAGCTAATCGTGTCGCATTGGAGGCCCAGAAACAAGTCAAAAACCTCCAGGGCTACCTCAAGGTAACAAACCGACTTGTAGCACCGTAAAGTTAAAGCCGATTTGCAGCCTATTTATCTAAAAGACAAAAACAAAATAGTAAGAAAAAATGGTGAGATGTATTACTCATAGCAACCAACTAGATTTGTAGACTTATCTTCTTACAAAAAAATCTCAAGCCATTTGAGATTGAAATGCTCTTTATGTTCTTCACAAAAATGCTATACTCACCTCAATCCCATGTAGTTTATCGTACCCTGTCAGACATTTCTATACTCACTCATTCAGATATACTGACCCTGCAATCCAGATGCCCCGCTCTTTTTTTGCACAGCAACATTTACTGTAACTGAGGGGGGGGGGGGGGCATGGCCGACACCTGATCCATAGGATAGGTGAGTATAAAATGCTGTGGCAGATGATAAACCATTTTAGTTGCACAGAGATAGGCTTTAAAGATAATTATATTTTATACTGTTAGTTTTTTCTGGAATTACAAATAATATATGCACAATATATTATTATAAAGTAATTTTGATATACCATATATATATATATATATATATATATATATATATATATATAACATTAGCTGTGTTAAATTGTTCTTGCAATGCCACAGGACAATCAAATACAACTGGATGATGCTCTAAGAGCAAATGAAGACTTGAAGGAAAATACTGCGATTGTAGAAAGGCGAAATACCTTGCTCCAGGCTGAGCTGGAGGAACTGAGGTCTCTGATGGAACAGACAGAAAGGGCACGGAAGTTGGCAGAACAGGAGCTGATAGAGACCAGTGAAAGGGTACAGCTCCTCCACTCTCAGGTCAGTTGGCTGCACTCTATGGACTCTGCTTATTACATACAGCAGTTGCCATTGTCTAAGTAAGGTTTGGTTCCTAAAATAGCATGTCCTATAACTTTACCCTTTGTTCCATATTTAGACAAGCAGTTGTTTCTATTAACAGATTATTGCTTTGCCTTTTGTCTTCCTAACAATAGTGTGGCTCTTCGGACATTTAGAAAATGCAGTTTCTTATTTCATTCCCGCTATGTGACTTTCAAATGTCGAATTGTGTCTTTCATGTTTGACGATACAGAACACCAGTCTTATCAATCAAAAGAAGAAAATGGAATCAGATTTATCTCAGCTGCAAACAGACGTGGAGGAGGCAGTCCAAGAATGTCGTAATGCAGAAGACAAAGCCAAGAAAGCCATAACAGATGTATGTGGAATAATTTGGTTAAGTGCACAGATATAGTTGTGTCAGTCTATTGTGATAAATTGACATTGAGACTTAAATAAGAACATGCTTGTATCAGCATAGATTTTTTTTTTTAACATTTGTTCACTACAGGCTGCCATGATGGCAGAGGAGCTGAAAAAAGAGCAGGATACAAGTGCCCACCTGGAGAGAATGAAGAAGAACATGGAGCAAACCATTAAGGATCTCCAGCAGCGTCTGGATGAGGCTGAACAGTTAGCCATGAAGGGTGGCAAGAAGCAGTTGCAGAAGCTTGAGGCTCGAGTCCGGGAACTGGAAAACGAGCTGGAGGCTGAACAGAAACGTAATGCTGAGTCTGTCAAGGGAATGAGGAAATATGAGAGGAGAATTAAGGAGCTCACCTACCAGGTATAGAGCATACATATATGCCAGGTATTAAAATGGCATGATGATGTTCTAATCCACAAAACAAATTTATACAGTGCACAGCACATAAAGAAGTCCAATAAGAAAACCCATCTAAAGTCACCTTGCATCAAAGGCTTTCCCAAGGACTCAGCTATGTCTATGTGCAGGCTTAATACTTACACTCTTACCGGCCTTGATTTATCAAGAGTTGAAAAAAATTCTCATAGTAGTAAACTATTAATTTCATAAGAAAAAAAGACAACAATGAAAGAAAACAATGAAAACAATGAAAGTCAATGACACTTTTTACTACAGTGTAAATGGAGTAAAAGTTCACTACTTTTCTCAGGAGTAAAAAAGTGCCATTTACTTTCATTGTCTTCATATCTGGCGATTCATCAACTGAAATGTCAGGCTTTATTCTCATGAAATTAATTTTTACTTCCATGAGCATTTTTTCAACTCTTGATGAATCGAGGTCTTACCATTTATAAATTCCATTCCATCTTTTCCAATGAAAGAAAAATACCTAGTATAGAATTTTGAAAACTCTTTCCTGTGTAGCAGCACATTCAAACATCTAAATGTTGTGGAGAATTCAAATGATTTTACACTTACTTTGTACATGGTCCATGTAGCGTAACAAAAAGACCCCAATCCTGTTTTGGCATATTAAATTAAAATACTTACCTGCTCAATGTGAGAAATCTTTTCCCCCAAAGCTTTATCCTGGATGACTCTTTTGTCACTGTAGGAATATAGCATTGTAACTCCTACAGTATCCATGAACTGCAATATTTGACATTTAATTCCAGACTGAAGAGGACAGAAAGAATATGACTCGTCTTCAAGACCTGGTTGACAAGCTTCAAATGAAAGTGAAGGCATACAAAAGACAGACAGAGGAGGCTGTAAGTGCTGATCATGGTTCATTTGGATTTACTTTTATGCAAAGTGTAAAGAAAATATGTATTCTTCTTTACGACCTTTCGAAGACAGAGAATCCCTACTGCTAAAATTAGTCTAAATATGCCTAGAGATCAACAAAAACTGTAGCCAAAGCTGTATTTTAAGTGCTAAGAAATGTGAATGGCAGTTAGAATACAGTTATTTTAAGACTAGCTATAGACACTTCAATGTTAGCAACTGAACTAAAATACCCGGTGTTTTACATGGCTCAGGGATTGATAGGCCCAGTTATACTAGAGGACTCCCTGATGGGCAGATATTCCTCTGTCACCCCTATTCCTAAAGGGATACCTACTTTAGATGTTTACAACGATGTTACATTTAATTGTGATTTGTCACAAAATGTAAATATCTCTTGCTGAATTTTCTACCCTAGGAGGAGCAAGCCAACTCAAACCTGTCCAGATTCCGTAAGGTTCAGCATGAGCTGGATGAAGCTGAAGAGAGAGCAGACATTGCAGAGACCCAGGTCAACAAGCTGAGAGCCAAGAGCAGAGAAGTGAGCACTAAGGTCAGTGCCTCCTATAGATCATAATACAAGTAGTAATAACAACTTCTGTGTAGCTAATTTTACTGTAAATGCCTTCCCTTAGCAAATGTTACTATATATACCTTTCCTTAGACATACTTGAAACTAGTGTGGTTATTGTTATTAGCCATACAATCTTTTGGTGCTACTAGTTATATACAATACTATAAAAGTTACATGTTCTAATTAAAAGAGCGTAAAATGAAAAAAAAATATTTACAAGTGCCAAATTTACATTGATGTTTCTTTTCTTTACAGAAATCGTTGAATGAATAATTTCTGCTTACTTGCTTCTGCATGTACAGTGTCCAAGACCCTGTATTCTGTGACCCCCTTCTGCTACTAGAATAAAGTATTAAATCTGCCTCCTGTCTGTATATTTACTGATATTTAGACTGCAGTGATATCTCTCACTACAATGGCCACTGCTGGGGATTCTATTCTTTATGGAGCATAAGCTTTAAAGACCTCCTTACCAGCCTGGGCTCATAAAACCAACACAAGTTATTATATCTATGCCCTTAAAAAGTGGTTTGGGTCAAATATAAAAATGGATGAGCTAGCTGCTTAAGAATTTGTGAGCAAACTACCAACCCTACCTTTCTACATTACAAGGGGGTTAAGCCATGCTTTTACATACTGGCCAGCACATTCAACCTGCAGAAAGATGGTAATGCTGCCTGTGGAGGCCAGTCCTCAAGCCACATGAATAAACTTTTTTTCATTTTCGTCATGTTCACTGTTGGGCAAACTGGTTCAAGTTTGGCAAGTTCGGTTCGGTACCGAACTTGACTGGAACCCGAACTTTGGGACCCAAAAATGACAGGTACTGGCTGCAATCAGTACAGGTAAAGCACAGGTATAGGGTAAAATAAACAATAGGTACTGGGTACAGTACAGGTACTGGCTGCAAATAGTACATATACAGTGCAGGTACAGGGTACAATAAAATTTAGGTACTGAGTACCTAAAGTGCAGGTACAGGGTACAATACAATACAGGTACTGGGTACAGTTACTGGCTGTAAACAGTGCAGGTACAGAATTCAATACAATGTAGGTACTGGGTACACAAGAGGTACCGTCTGCAAACAGTACATGTACAGTGCAGGTACAGAGTACAATACAATATAGGTACTGGGTACACAAGAGGTACTGTCTGCAAACAGTACAGGTACAGTGCCGGTACAGAGTACAATACAATATAGGTACTGGGTACACAAGAGGTACTGTCTGCAAACAGTGCAGGTACAGAGTACAATACAATATAGGTACTGGGTACACAAGAGGTACTGTCTGCAAACAGTGCAGGTACAGAGTACAATACAATATAGGTACTGGGTACACAAGAGGTACTGTCTGCAAACAGTGCAGGTACAGAGTACAATACAATATAGGTACTGGGTACACAAGAGGTACTGTCTGCAAACAGTACAGGTACAGTGCCGGTACAGAGTACAATACAATATAGGTACTGGGTACACAAGAGGTACTGTCTGCAAACAGTGCAGGTACAGTGCAGCTACAGAGTACAATACAATATAGGTACTGGGTACACAAGAGGTACTGTCTGCAAACAGTACAGGTACAGTGCAGATACAGAGTACAATACAATATAGGTACTGGGTACACAAGAGGTACTGTCTGCAAACAGTACAGGTACAGTGCAGATACAGAGTACAATACAATATAGGTACTGGGTACACAAGAGGTACTGTCTGCAAACAGTACAGGTACAGTGCAGGTACAGAATGCAATACAATATAGGTAGTGGGT
Organism: Gastrophryne carolinensis; assembly: GCA_027917425.1. Lineage (NCBI taxonomy): Eukaryota > Metazoa > Chordata > Amphibia > Anura > Microhylidae > Gastrophryne > Gastrophryne carolinensis. The sequence continues at coordinate 421,217,880 of CM051234.1, read as the reverse complement.
ACACAAGAGGTACTGTCTGCAAACAGTACAGGTACAGTGCAGGTACAGAGTACAATACAATGTAGGTACTGGGTTCACAAGAGGTACTGTCTGCAAACAGTACAGGTACAGGGCAGGTACAGAGTACAATACAATGTAGGTACTGGGTTCACAAGAGGTACTGTCTGCAAACAGTGCAGGTACAGAGTACAATACAATATAGGTACTGGGTACACAAGAGGTAGTGTCTGCAAACAGTGCATGTACAGTGCAGGTACAGAGTACAATACAATATAGGTACTGGGTACACAAGAGGTACTGTCTGCAAACAGTACAGGTACAGAGTACAATACAATATAGGTACTGGGTACACAAGAGGTACTGTCTGCAAACAGTGCCGGTACAGAGTACAATACAATATAGGTACTGGGTTCACAAGAGGTACTGTCTGCAAACAGTACAGGTACAGTGCAGGTACAGAGTACAATACAATATAGGTACTGGGTACACAAGAGGTACTGTCTGCAAACAGTACAGGTACAGGGTACTATACAATTTAGGTACAGAGTACAATACAATATAGGTGCAGGGTACAGTAGAGGTTACGGCTGTACTGTTGCAGATGAGGCACGATGATGCATGTGGAACACTCTTTTTGGTGTATAATGCAGTAAGCATATCGTTTTCAACACAAGAGATGCATTTGCAACAATCTTTCTCTTAGGCACTATTCCTTAGTGCCATGATGGAATTTCAGATAGACGTAGTTATTTCACAGCGGGTATTATTCTAACACAAGCTAATGTGGCAGATAAGAGCCTTGCACAGATGTTATGTTGGCATGGCTGAATCTGACTGTTCTAGTATAGTGTTTAGTATTATGTTTGATAGAAAGGCTCGGTTTGGGATTTTTCATGTCCTTGTAGTGCGTCATGGCCTCTGCAGATAATGATAAGGCTTTATATACACTGCACAGCCATTTGTTCTGTCTGCTGCAAGGCCACATTGTTCGGCCTAGTGAGGATTCCTATGGATTAGGATCCTGGGGATGTAGTGGAGGAAAATGACAGTATGTTGCAAATACAAGCTTTTATTCCGGGATCTATAGCCTTATACTTTCTCTGTACTTATAAGTATCAAAATATATATACTACAGTGAGATAAGGTGTCCATTGATTCTTAAAAATAAATGTGTATAAGCAGGTTCACAATGGCTAATATAATAAGCATTTTAACAGCATTAGCTTTAAGATTGAGATTTTAGTGGGCCAAAATCCATCTGACCACTTGATTTCCTCTCTCTGGGGCTTGAGATTCCCTGCTGTGTGAACCCTCAGCAATCATCACAATAACTCACCTAGTCACCTATGCCATGGCGCATGCCTGGCTGCGCTCCTGCGATACTTTTAGCTAGACGTATACCCGTGCCAGGCATCTGTGAATGGACACTATGGGCACGCGCTTAGATGGATACAAGCAAGGATCCAGCCAATGGCGAGCTCATTTTATTCAATTTCTTCACCGCATTGATGTCAGTGCGACAGAGAAGCTGAATGGAGCCAAGCACGCTGATTGGCTGCCTGTCTGCACCTGCACCATGGGAATGCCGGAAGAGTGAGTTTTACCGGCGATCCATGGGGATAAAAACACAGCGGGGTATCTCAAATTGGGATACCCCTGTTAGGTGGATCAAAATCCAGGTGAGTGAAAAACCTTATTTAAACGCATTTGGAGACACTGGAATGCTGTGAGAGAAAGCGTCTTGTTTCTTGTGACAGGCTTGCTGTCCTACCTCAAAACACAACGCACAAAAATGCAGAGATGCCAAGTCACCCTGTTTTCCATGGAGTCATCCAGTTTCGACCCTCTCTCACCCTGTAAAACATGAGTTTCTTCCTCCTCCCTGATGTTTGGTCTACTGCCATTTTCAACCCAGGCGCTATTGGCTAGCAGACGCAGCTAAATGATTGGCTGGTCATCCGGCCTCTCACTATTGGCTGCCTCTGACTTCTTCTAGGTCTCTGGTTGGCTAGATTGGCCCTTAGGGTTGTGGCAAGGATACCCTGTCATCCTTAGAGCTGGTGCATGGGTCTAGTGACCTTCTGTCAGCACGATGGTGGGGGGGGGGGGGAGAGTTTGCTCTAGTAGTGTAGCTGACTGAATGCTGCTGTGGAGAAGAGACATATACAGCCTTGTCTCACCTTGTCCTTTAGTAAGCACTGCAACAGGGTTTCAGTTACTGTAATAGTGAAGAGTACGGCCAGAATTACTGTGTAAACATTATGAATTTAAGACCCTTATATACCTGCAAATTGTCATGGTGGTGATGAACATATGTTCATCAAAAGTCTGTGAATAAGCCACACCCCTAAACCACACCCTTGTCATGTCCATCACCCTGTAAACTGGTCTCCAAGCTTGGCATATCTGAAAATGTTTTTTGTGAGCATAAGGGGATGTGTTCTCCCTCACAAGCAGCTTGGTGGACCGAGAGTCTAGTTATTGCTTATTAAAGGAGGGCTATTGCGAAATAATGGGCCATTTATAAATATCCATAAAAATATGCTGGATGTGTGGAGAAGAGGTCACTTATACACCTGGCATGAAGAAATATCCAGCCAGGCTTGTTTATTACTTTTAATGGAAGGGAAGATTCGGGGGACAGGCTCTGTCACCCTTGATCCACTCAAACCTGTCACCCCTGGGTTTTATTCCCACGCAGGAAAGCAAACCACAAACTTGGCAGAATGTTTATTCAATTTGGGTATGTAAGTGACCCCTCACTTTAGCTTATGTGTTTATATGGATTATTAATATTAGACAATTTTGCGATACACCTCCTATAAGTTCCCACATGGGCATTATGATTTCGGAAGACCCACATTGGAAACCACTACCTATCATTCCCCCCCCCCCCCCCCCACCATGCAGTACACTCGGGGCTTGATTATGAGGGGGGGGGGTGCATACATTTGATCTTGTTTTGTCTGTAATGAAGCAAGTTTAATAACACTGGCAGTTTTTCTGGGTCTCATCTATCTGCAATCTGTTGTTATTGGCAACTGTACACCAAGTCTGCACTCCTCTTAAAAGCAGTGGAATCTAATGACAAGCCATTTTTGCACCCCTGCTCATTAGAAGGAGCACAGGAAGGCAATTTACTGCATAATAAATCCAACCATGCTTAAAATTCCACATTATTTTGTAAAAAAAAAAAAAACACAATAAATGCTCATCTCACAAAATGCTCAATAAATGGCATGTTTAGTTGCTCATAAAGCAGGTTAATATGTTTATTGGAATATATATACCGCCAGTATTTTTTACATCACTCTACAAAGCTTATGTTTCTGCATGGCCTTTACATGATACCTACAGTTCAACTGTGTTTGAGGCCTGATTTATCAAGCACTTCTGCCACACATTGCCATTTCAGTGCAAACTAGATGATTTATACATTTTTCAGCATCTTGTTGCACTGCTAATGTTTTAATAAATGTGCGTCTTGCAGTCCAGCAATATGTGCCAGTGTGAAAGAAATGATAATATTTTTCACTACTCTAATTTGCACCCATGTGGCACTGTCTGCCAGAAGTGCTTGATAAATAAGGCCCATTGGCCTCAATTCACTAAAACTCTCATGGTAGTAAAAAATTCAATTCATGAGAAAAAAGCCTGAGAATGTCACTTTTCGTGAATCACCAGATAGAAATACAATGACAGTCAATGGCACTTTTTTAGTCCTGAGAAATGTATTGAACTTTTTACTCCTTTGTACTTGTAGTAAAAAGTGTCGTTGACTTACATTGTCTTTCCATCCGGTGATTTACTAAAAGTGAAATTCTCAGGCTTTTTTTCTCATCAATTTAATTTTCTACTGCTATGAGAAATGTTTTCAACTCCATTGTCTCATTGTCAAGGCCATTGTCTCGTTCTTTCGCCCACTGTTAAAAAGCAGTTTACTGCCTGGCCAGCAGGTGGTGCTATTGAACTGTGGCATGTTCCTGCTGCCTCTCTATAGCATCATCTGCTGGTACTACATGCAGACTGTTTTTAGCCCATGTCCCTCATTTGACCTTTTCTCAGGTTTATACAGTATATAAATAAAAAATAGTTATGGTATGATGGCATGATTTACCTACACAGTTACCTAAATGGTGCTTCCTTGTCTTTATGTAGACCCTGTCACTTATTTAAAGAGGACCAACCACTCTTTGAAGACAGCCCGGGGTCTAAAAGACCCCCTCCCACGCACGCTGCATGAAACCCCAGGATTACACGTAAAACATACCTTCCTGATCCCAACACACATTAGTAACATCTCCAGAATCTTGTGGCTAAGGTGCGCTCTCGTGCCAAGAGAGACTGGGGATGTGATTGCGCTGATTGGACGAGAGCCCATGCATGACCCATGGGATTGGAAGGTAATTTTTGGGGGCAGTAAGGGTGCCCCACTGTGTGAACCCCCCCTCCCCCCCCCCCCTGTTGCCCATTAAAAATTCACCTTCACCAATTAGTGTGTTCCTTTCGACTAAGAACCAGCTAAGGGCCAATGGAGCCAAATGGTGCAGAGCGCACCGACAGCCTCATTTTTACGCTGACCATTTACAAATGGCTGGCGTGTGTCCGCTAAAGGTATAGCATAGTGCGACTGCCGCATGCACCCCCGCATGTGCAGTTGGATTGGGGATAAGGTAGGTTTTACTGGGGATCCATGAAGTTTCACAAAGTGGGTCTTCTCAAATCAGAATGCCCTGGGGAGAGGTGGCCTTGGAGTCTTATAGGTTCCAGGGCTGCCCCTGATAGGTTGCCCTTAAGCTAAGCTGCCCTCCATTAGCTTATGTTAACAAGGTCTGTGCATGCGTGTTGGGAGCATGGATCAAGGTGAGTCAATAGGCATATTCCCAAAACCTAGGTCAGTGATATTTCTTTTGGTCTACTTTAAACAGGAGAACCACCCGTGTCATATGTTAGGGGGTTGGTCTACCTCTTCATGGGGCATTCCAAATTGGGATTCCCCACTGAGTGAAACTTAATCCACTCACCTCTTCCACGGTACCTGCAGGTAGAGGTGGGGGATACACAAAGGGATTTGAGTTGAGAAGTTATCCCCTATAAAAGCAAAATAGTATATTCAAAATCACTCCAGAATCTTCTTCCTTCCGGTAAAGAAAGACAGAAGCTTAGATGGAATATTTGTGATCTTGTGTGATATTGTATCTAGCATATTTATGTGGATTTTTATTATTGGTCCATTGCTTACTTACTATTGCTTACATTGCTTACTAACCCCCATAGTAAGCAATGTAAATACACTAGTCAATGGTATTAAACAATAAAAGCACTTTTGAGAATTACACTCTACCTCTAAGCAGGAATAAATAAAGAACCTGCTGCTGACTCACTACATTTTTGGGGAGTAAAACGTGCCATTCGCTTTCTTTTTTTTAACCTAGGGGTCGGTTCAGCACCAGGTGTAATAAGAGCACCTCTATTCATTTTTTTCACCTACAGTGATCTTACCAACACCATTCTATCAAGATTAGATTGCAGTAATCAAATAATCAAATAAAAGTAATCACCATTATCATCATAATAATCAGTTATAAATATGAAATAAAGTTTGTTAAATATAGAACATAAACCATATATACTTATATATTATATAATATATTTATAAGATACTGTAAACCTAATACGAATGTATAACATATATATATATATATGATAGGGTAAAATAAATGCTGCTGTTTCTTTATTAGTAATATAGAACATAAACCATATATACTTATATATTATATAATATATTTATAAGATACTGTAAACCTAATACGAATGTATAACATATATATATATATATGATAGGGTAAAATAAATGCTGCTGTTTCTTTATTAGTACCTTGACTAGCATCTTACCTTTATTAGTACATTACCTTACTTTACATTTACCATACAAAATTGCTCCCAAAAACTGCTGTATCGGCAGTTTCAACTTTAACATCCAATGGAGATGATTAATTGCAGGGATTTCCTGCCACTTGAGGTCACACCTTTAACAATTGCTTCTTCTTATTGAAAATAATGTGATAAAAAAGTGGACAATGAATTAAGTACAGCAGCACAATCAGAAGTGCTGGCGTACAAAAGAAATGAATACCTGGCTACAGCTTTCCTCCAACTGTAACCAGATTTGTATAAAGAAGCACTGAAATTGGTCGTATTGAGTTATACTGCCATGTACCTGTACAGTACTTTACTAAATAACTGCTTCATTTTATAAACAAATCACTTACCTCTTGTGTGGCTTGCAAGGGCTGATGTTCTGCTGGCATCTTGAAGAAGCAGGGCTTGAAAAGCTAAGTGTAAATGTCAGATTGATCAGTATATGATCGTAATAGAGGAGGGAAGACATACTTGTGATCCTATTACACGTGTGTGTGACTGCCTAGAGGCATCTGGCCATGACAGCATGCCAGCCAACTTGCGGGGGGGGGGTCACAAGAGAGTATGTTCAGAGTTGGAGTATTAGTGCGCAATGCTATGCTGCGTGCCACAGCAAATCATTATAAACAAATTGTTTTAAACATTGATCTTGTGCATATCATTTACTTTATAATGATGTTAAAATATTTCTGAAAAACAACTGTAATGGATATAAATATAAATGTAATATGTAGGCAGAGAATCGAAGATTGAAATAAGTAAGTAAAGGGCTGAACATTACAGAAGAAGAAGCCTAAAGGGTTTTAAAAGCTTGCTGTTGCAATCTAGTGAGTTCGCCGATACATGGTATTACTTTGATGTTGGATTTTCTGCCTACATCAATGGCTAACATTGTACAACAGCTTACTAGTATACTACTACTATATACAAAAATCTAAATATGCAAATAGATATACCATATTGACCATAATATGCACCTAGGGTTCAGAGGAGAAATGTAGGAAAAAATATTCTGAACTAAATGGTGTGCTAAAATAATCCCCCAAAGAACCTAGTAACAAGAAGTGATAGGACCCCCCCATCCCCTATAACAAGCAATGTGGCATAATCCTCCAATTCTCTATAACAAGCAGTGTAGCAGAATTCCCCCAATTCCCCAATAATAGGCAGTGTCGCAGAATTCAAAACTCCTATAATAGGCAGTGTGGCAAAATACCCCCATTCCCCCTTTAACAGGCAGTGTGGAAGAACCCCCCCCCCATTCTCCCTATAACAGGCAGTATGGCAGAACCCCCTCCTCTAATCCCCCTATAACATGCAGTATGGCAGAATCCTCCCAATAACAAGAAGTGTGGCAGAATCAACCAGTCCTATAATGGGCAGTGTGGCAGATCCTATAAGGGAAGGGAAGGTAACATCCCCCCCCCCCAGTCCACTCAACTTACTGGCACTCCTGCAGCAATAAAGTGAATGAACATTCACTCTGTAAGACGCATCAACACCCCTCTCCTCCCTGCCTCTTATGGAGTGAAAATTACGGTATATACACAGTGCCTCTAAAAAGTACACATAGTCCTTTAACTTTTCCACTTTCTGATACGGTACAGCCAGTATGGCAGAATCCCCCCCATTACAAGAAATGTGGCAGAATGAACCTAGTCCTATAATAGGCAGTGTGTCAAAATACCCCCATTCCCCCTTTAACAGGCAGTGTGGAAGAACCCCCCCCCCCCCATTCTCCCTATAACAGGCAGTATGGCAGAACCCCCTCCTCTAATCCCCCTAGAACATGCAGTATGGCAGAATCCTCCCAATAACAAGAAGTGTGGCAGAATCAACCAGTCCTATAATGGGCAGTGTGGCAGATCCTATAAGGGAAGGTAAGGTAACATCCCCCCCCCCCCAGTCCACTCAACTTACTGGCACTCCTGCAGCAATAAAGTGAATGAACATTCACTCTGTAAGATGCACCAACACCCCCCTCCTCCCTGCCTCTTATGGAGTGAAAATGACGGTATGTACACAGTGCCTCTAAAAAGTATACGTAGTCCTTTAACTTTTCCACTTTCTGATACGGTACAGCCAGTATGGCAGAATCCTCCCCATTACAAGAAATGTGGCAGAATCAACCTAGTCCTATAACAGGCAGTGTGGCAGAATCCCCCCCCCATACAACAAGCAGTTTGGTATAACCCTCCCAATCCCATAATTGGCATTGTGGCAGAATCCACCCAATCCCCTATAACAAGCAGTGTTGCAGAATCCCCCCAATCCCCTATAACAAGCAGTGTGGCAAAATTCTCTCAGTCCAATAATGGGCAGTGTGGCAGATCCCCTATAAGGGAAAGTAAGGTAACACCCCCTCCCCCCCAGGCCACTCAGCTTACCGGCACTCCCACAGCAATAAAGTGAGTGAACATTCACTCTGTAAGACGTACCAACATTCCCCCCCCATTCTCTCTGCCTCTTATGGAGTGAAAATGACGGTATATACACAGTGCCTCTAAAAAGTATACGTAGTCCTTTAACTTTTCACAAACACAAAGTAGCAAGAACAGTATTTGTGAAGTGAGAATGCTTTTCCAAAATAAAAGAACTGAAAACAGTGTTGAGCATATGCATTCAGCCCCTCATCCTGGCAAAATAGCTATAGCTCAGTCAGAGTCACATTGGATGAAGAGTGAACAGCAATTTTTCAAGTCATGCCACAGATTCTCTGGGTTTAGCTTTCCTCCACACATAGCTTTTGGAATTTAGCACCTTCTTCCACATGCTTGCTATATCCTCTAGCTTAAAGAGGAACATCGGGGGATGTCAATTTTCTTTCACCTTGCCAGGGCATCCATCTTCTGGGTCCCTCAGATTCCGGCGACCTCCAGACGGGCGGCGCCATCTTGCATCCCATCAGGTACTACGCAGGGGCCCCGATCTCACGCCTCCCCAGTGGCCATGGGATGCAATGATGCCGCCCAAAATCCTGCAAGACTTTGTGGAGCTGCGAGATTGCCGTGGAACATTGAAGAGCACAGCTAGGGTCACTCTGGACGGCAGGGAGAGGATCAGGCCCTGAAGCAGCTGGATGTCACCGCAGCAGGCAGCGGCAACATCCAAAAGGTACATAGGGGCGGATGGGAGGGGGAATTGGCTCTTTTTTTTTAGGTTGTGTTCCTCATTAAGGCAAACTACAAAAGAACTTCTTAAGGCTTGCTTTAAAAACCTGCTTGCTGAATACAAATGAACACCACACTTCTCAATTTTTTATTTCACAAACATTTGGAAAAGCGTGTATCATTTTTTTCTCATCATCCAGGAGCCCCTGGTACAAGGATCTGGGTGGGAGGAGGCCTAATTTTTGTACTTTCGTCCACTTTCGTGCACTTTCGTCCTCAAATGTAATATTTATAAAACCCTTTGTGGGCAAACTGCTGGTTACAGTGTTCCTCTCTCTGGATATGGGTGGGAGGAGGCCGAATTGTTGTACTGAGGGCACCCTGCCAGGGCCTGCTGTACTTTCATCCAGAAACAAACTATTTATGAAACTTATTGTGGGCATTCTGCTGGCTACAGTGTCCTCCTGGCTGAATCTGAGCGAGAGGAGGCTTCATTTTTGTACTAGGGAGACCTGCCAGGGACTGCACTTTCATCTGCTAGATCTGGTCGAGAGAAGTCCTGACTTTTTGTACCAGGGGAGCCCTGCCTGGGCCCCTCTGCACTTTCTTAGTCAAATGTACACTCTATAAATCTATGCGGGCAATGGGGCAATGTGCTGGCTGCTTTGGCCTTCTGCTTTTACCTGCTTTTAGTCCAATTTTTGGACTAGGGGAACCCTACAAGGGCCCTCCGCACTTTCATCAAATTTAAAATCTATAAAACCCTATATGGGCTTTGTGCTGTCTGATCTGGTCCTTTGCTTTTACCTGGGCACCTTTCTAATGTAAAATGTATGAAATTCTATGTGGGCAATATTATGGTGGCAGTGGCCTTCTGCCTTAATAAAAGAAACCTTTTGTGGGCAATGTGGTGCTCTGGCCCTCTGGTAGTTCATTTTTGGACAGGGTGCAATTCTGTTAAGGGCCTGTGGTGTCTGGCTAATCAACATAATAGGAGAGCTCATTAAAAACGTTCAGAAAATCTGGCAGCCTTTTGTGGATGTTCCTGTGCATTTTTGGAGCATTTGTCAGCATTTGTGTGCCTTCCAGAGGCCAGGATAGACATCAGTGTTGTCCCCCTATAGCCTATAATGGGACCCGGATTCAGGTGTATGCGATCCCAGGGTTTATCGGCTGGTACTGAAGAATCACAGCTAAACCAAATGGTGTACAGTAGGTTTGGCTCATCACTATTTATGATGAAGGTCCTCTTTTTTCTACAAGTGTGAATTAGATTATATCCCATATTTAGGGATCAATTCACTTACATCATGTAAATCCATTTTTACTTTTAAACTTCGCACCCAATAATGTTTATTCTCATATAAACTATTTAAAGGAAACTCTCCCAGAGCGATGTATTGCACTACTATCTTTAATAACATTTATTGAAAAGAATATTATGATGAGAATTCCAGAAGTCATCCAGCATGCCGGAAGATTTCTGTAAAACACATCTAAATTTCATATGGCGGTATGTTGGCTCTACATCTGTTCCTGCAATAGTTCAAAGTTAGGTATATAGCTCATTAAAGATTACTAGTCCTGCTTTGCTTTCATCTGTAGGACATGTCACCTTCTTAGGGTTATTTTATTGAAGACACTGTTGGAGATGGTGATGGTTTCCCCTGCTGCCCATTGTCCAGCAACATCTGTTGAGCTCAAAGCAGGGAAACAATACTGCAGTTCAGCTAATCCATCTCTAATACTGTAACACTGTCTCCTCTCTGACGCCTGCTTTTTGTTCCTAATACACTGACTAGTGGAGCCCTTTCATTGCATCGGTCAGCTGCCTTACTTACTTTATCGTAGGCCAACAATGTTATGGCCGCCCCTTGGTAAACACTAAGACCAATGGAATTAGAAAATAAGTTATATAGGTTTCACAAAAATGCCTCCTTGTCAGAAGAAACATGCCTGAAGAGAACTATGGCCCTTATTTAACAAGGGATAGCGCCAGGTAGCGAATGGTGAGCAAACGGTAATGACGCTCACCGCCACGAGAACGCCGGCTCCCCTCCGCAATCACACATTTATCAAGCAGATCCTGCTTAGCGACTGACAGAGCGCCAGATAGCGAATCATTCATCATTATTCCAGCCTCACCCCACAGCGCCAGCGAGCGACCTTGAGCGACAGGTATGACCTCTCGCTACCTGGCGCTCTCCAATGCATTTCAATGGAGCAATCTTTAAATATTCTTAATTAATTGCTATTAATGTTTTTTTTTTTAAATGGCCAAAATTCTGTGATCACTTCTGCAATGTTAGATATTTTTTTTAAGGTAAAAAAAAAAAAAAAAATTTGTGCAGAATTGATATTACAGGTCTGACATTAATGTATTCATATTACAAAATGTTTGTAAAAACATGTTTTTTTTTTTCAAAAAATATGGTTGTTTGGGGGTTTAAAAACTACTTTTAACCCATCGCCGCCAGCGCTCTGGGGTTTAAACAAGCATTTCACAGCACGAGAATTTTTTGAGCGTGATTTGTTAATGAATATGCTGGGAGCCGTTCGCTATGGCCGTTCGCTGTCATGCGCTCCCATACAGCGCGGAACCTGTCAAACAGCGACTCCTAACCCCGTATTCAACATTACCGCACCACCGACTGAGTCGCTGTCAACAGTCGAACAACAGCCAAGCACAGCGAATACTAGCGTGCGCTGTGAAAATAACGCTACTGGCGCTCATCTGTCGCTACCTGGCTCTATTAATGAATCGGCCTCTATGTATTCTGGAAGGCTTACTTTAGATTTGAAGGGCCACTCCAGCTCCTTCCTCCAAAATAAACTTAACCCCGTCCTGCCCCCTCTAAATTGTGGTTATGCTCATGTAATAAAAAAGATACAAATTACGCCCACTGCCATCTTCCTAAAGTCAGGAAGATGAGCAGACGCTCACTGCATTGCACGAGCACTCCCGTCCGCCCATTCACTTGAATAAGTGGATAGAAGTGTGCGCAATGTGGAAAGCGACGCTCGAAGGACTTCCGTGAAGATGGCAGAGGGCGTTTGGTGCCGCCAGCTGCGGAACCACTGACTTCGGGGGCTGGATTTAGGGTGAAGGTGAGTGTCTTTTTTTTTTTTATTACATGAGCATAATCACTATTTGGAGGGGGTCGGGCTGGGGTTATTTTTATTTTGTAGGAGGGGGCTGGAGTGGCCCTTTAACTAGGTGTTATCTCATTTCCTCACTTTCCTTATCACATTATTGTTAGAACTGTCTGGCTTGTCTGTTTCTTTCTACCATGCCCTTGTAGGGATCGTAGATGTTCTACATCCAAGTTGTAATAAGCGATATGATCCCTTGAACACAACTCTTCCTCCCATGGGATGCAGTTAAGCGGCTGCAGGCAGAATGGTGATGGGAACATAGGCCCCCTGGCATGTTAGAGATCCCAAGAATGAAAGGTCAGGGGGCTGCTAATCCTGCTCAGTCCTGTCAATGAGAAGTGTGTGTATGACATATGTCCCTGTGTGATAGTGACTACTATTGTTCTCTGCTTCATACTAACATACTAGAGTTTACTTGATTTGAATGCAGTCCAATGTGCAAAGTCACTTTCAACTTATTGTAATAACAGTACACCCTGCAAATAAAAAAATGGTACAGTAGTTTACTGCCATTATAATCAATTAACTGCAACTGCAGAGAAATCTTCATTACTGGTGAAAAACATCAACGTGCCTGGCTGGCTATCTCAAAAATATCTTGCCATGTCCCCACAAGAAGGTTATTAGCATGAGTCTAGTGCCTTTTCCTGCACCATCATGATGACCTATCCTCCAAGCATAAGGAGCAAATGTGCAGTTTAATCTCTTTTAGTAAAAGTAAATGGACAAATCAGGGTTTGCAGTATTGTCATCATAGGCAAAATGATTATAGACATTAGAAATTATTCTGGAGATCCAAAAAGAACTGAATCCCAACATGGCACTGTAATAAAATGGCAGCATTGCTACAAGAACGTTTGCCGTACGTGAAGTCTATTCCCTCCTATAAGAGGTATTAAGGAAGTAGAAGCATTTGGGAGCAGATGCAAGTCAGCCATGAAATGGCAGACCAGGTTGACAATTTTATTTCATATATGCAATTGGAATAAAATGCAACGATTATGCTCAATAAAAATCATTTTACAAGAAAGTCACTAATGCTATACTGACTGGGTAACTGTCGTGCTCCAGACATCTGGCATTAACATCAGCACAAACTGTGCCTTGCAGGACTCACTGGACTCTATGGGAGTAGAAATGTGTTCTGTGAAGTGAGGGATCTTCCTTCTCTGTAAAGTTTGGTGGAGGAGGGAACATTTTGTGGGGTTTTTCCCTTTCCATCATGACAACCCCCTCCCCCCGTACAAAGCAAGGTACATAAAGAACTTAACTAGCCACACAGTCCTAACCTCAACCCCATCAAACACCTTTGGAATAAACTTGAAAGAAGAGTGCAAACCTGGCTCGCTTGATCAAGAAGTCTGACATTAAAAATGCTCATGCTCTGCTGAATGAATAGGCAAAACATCCCACAGGCACACTCCAAAAACCTAAAAAAAAAAAGCCTTCCCAGCAGAATTAAAACTGCTTCGACTGCCAAGGAGAAGGGGGTGGCAGGGGCAAATTTATTGTAATGCCTTTTGATTTAAAAAATGATGTCTGAAAACGTCAGTCAGCTGCCACTGTATCCAAAGAAAACCAGCTCAACATCTGCAAAGGAGAAAGTCAACCGAAACTTTACATTTTGCTTTGTGGTCTTTCTATGGACTATCTAACATTTTCAATTTCAATTTAAAGGTATTTTTATACTATTATAACACTGCTGATGCAGCTCCAGCTTTCAGATGATTATACAAGTTTAATGGTGTTTGAGCAAACTACTTCATACACAATTCTTAAAGTGGACCAACACCCATCACTGATCGGCCCGGGAATCTATAAGATTCCCGGGCCGATCAGCTCTCTGCCTGCGAGGCACCCCGATCGGGGGTGCCCCGCTGTGTGAAACCCCCCAGGATGCCCGCAAATCCTACCTGCTCCTCGTTCCAATGGCGCATGCGCGGGCCGCCACTGCCTCTCGCGCATCCCTCTAGCAGGGCGCGCACCCGCCGTTTGTGAATGGCCGGCGCGGGCGCACTCCCTGTAAGAGGGACGCGCGAGAGGCGGCGGCGGCGGGCGCTCTCACCTTGTCCGTCGACGGACCTCGCTTGTCCGTCGACGGTGATTGGTGGAGTGAGTCACGTGGGAGCGGGGTTAGGTGAGTTTTTGGGGCTTTCTGGGGGGTTTCACACAGCGGGGTGCCCCACGGAAGTGGACCAACACCCAGGATAGTGAAAATTCTGGGTGTTGGTCCACTTTAATGAGCTTCCTATAGGTGAAACTCTGGAGTACTTTAGTGATTACTAAATGTTGAAGAAGACTTGAATGTATTTTAGTGCATTTTAGAGTAAATAGTACAGAATGTGCAACTCTGGAAGCATCACTGGTTTAATTGTTAGGTCACCAAGTGAAGACTATAAAAGTAAACCCTCCTCCCTGTTTCCTGCAAGTGCTCATCCTTACCAGTGCAAAACCTGTGACCAAGCAGATACAAACGTGCCATTTCTGTAATACAGGATAGTTGTAAAGACTTCAATAAATTACTAATTTTGGGGGGGGGGGGGGGGGGGTTGGGGAGTGGACAAGGTATCTATGCTCTTTAGTTCCTAGCTTGAATATATTCAATTTATATATTGTTAGGAAATAGTTAGTGGTGCATTGGGTAAAAAACTTCCTTTAGTTCCTATCTTGAAGGCGGTGGGTTGGTATTTAGTGCCCCATCCGAGGTACTAATATTGCAAACGGGGGAGTTGGGAGTTCCATTGGTTCCTCCTGTTGTGTCACCAGGGGGTAAGAGTGGGCTCTAGAATACCTTACTCCACACACCTATGTTGCATATTACAATGTCTTTTTATTTATTTATTTATTTGAGTGTCTTCAATTGATTAAACATTCATGGTTCAGTATATACATATTTACAGTTCAGCGTTTTCTATACATATTTTTTTTTTCATATGTTTTACCTCTGCAAAGAAACAGTATCTCATACACATTTTTCACATATTTTGCCTGTGCATAAAAGTAGCAATGCAAACAAAAGCTCTACGTACTCACAACTACTACCACCTAGTGAACTCATTCTCACCTAAGCAAACCACAATGACAAAATTGAACACAACAATTATCTCACCCAACTAGAATTCATAGAAAGGACGCTCTGACTCTGGAAAGGGTGCAAAGGAGAGCCACCAAACTAATAAAGGGAATGAAAGATCTTAGTTATGAGGAAAGATTACGAGAATTAAATCTGTTTAGTCTTGAGAGGAGGCGATTGAGGGGGGACATGATTAACTTGTATAAATATATAAATGGACCATACAAAAAATATGGGGGAACACTATTTCACGTAAAATCCTCTCTAAGGACAAGGGGGCACTGCCTTCGATTGGAAAAAAAGAAATTTAGTCTCCGGAGGCGACAATCGTTTTTTACCATAAGAACTATAAATCTATGGAATAGCCCCCCACAGAAGCTTGTTACAGCATCAACCGCTGACAGCTTCAAAAAAGGATTAGATGCTTATTTTGAAGAAAATAACATTAACAGTTACTATTAGTGGTTATCAATAAAAAAAAAATAAATAAAGACAAAAAATAAAATAAATAGCTTCCCCTATGAAATAAAAAATAACTTCCCCAACCCCAACACCCTTGGTTGAACTTGATGGACATATGTCTTTTTTCAACCGTATTAACTATGTAACTATGTAACTACTTCTCCCTATTGAACTCATTTCCATTAGACAATCACATAGAATAACTCGCCCTGCAAGTACATCAAACAAACATAAAAAAACAACACTATAGGGTTGATTCAGAGAGAAAAAAAAGACTTTCGTTTTTGTGTCGATCTGTTTATTTTTTTAAATGTTCCCGCTCTCGTATGAGTGTACGAGCGATTCTAAGCATGCATTGCAAGCATTCAGTAAAGTCTTCGTCCGTTCGTATGCCGAGAATGTCATTTTCCAGCTTTCATTTTCATTTTTTTCTCATGTTACAACGTTGGCTTTCGTTTTTGCCCTTTTTCCATCGTCTCCTCCCACGAATCCTTTACGTTTCCCGTTAGATTCTGTTTACCTTTTACAAGAAATAATCGTCCAGACGAAAATCCTTACGATCTTACGCCTGCGCACTACAAACTTAACTCATTAAAGTGCTCACCTACATATTTGGTTCACTCACTTGGGCTACAATGCTTAGCTAAATCACTTCGCGGATAGCTTCTTCTTCCATTTCTCCCCCCTAAAACTTACCCAAATAACTTCGCGGTCATGTTCTTCTTCTATTTCTCACCCCTAAAACTTACCCAAATCACTTTGCGGTCATGTTCTTCTATTTCTCACCCCTAAAACTTACCCAAATCACTTCGCGGTCATGTTCTTCTTCTATTTCTCACCCCTAAAACTTACCCAAATCACTTCGCGGTTAGCTTCTTCTTCCATTTCTCACCCCTAAAACTTACCCAAATCACTTTGCGGTCATGTTCTTCTTCTATTTCTCACCCCTAAAACTTACCCAAATTACTTCGCGGCCATGTTCTTCTTCTATTTCTGACCCCTAAAACTTACCCAAATCACTTTGCGGTCATGTGAATCTTCATATTAATATTAATATCTTAATATTTCTTGGCCCATTCGTTTTGTGTTAATGTATTTGGAAAATAAAATGACACTGAAACAGTTTTTGTTTTTTTTTGTTTTAATACAAAATGCCATTTTTTATGGCTTTTTTAAAAAAATTGTTTGCAGTAAAATGTATAAACTTTTTTTTTTTTAAGAAAATATAAAATGTTTAAATTTTTTAAATTTTAAAAAAGATTAAAATACAAAACTATATACAAAGCAATGGCAGGACCCAGAACATTAGTCTTCTTCTGTGGTCCGCTACATATTCAGCTAGAAAAAGAGATTAAGGGAATCAGCTTTTGTTTAAATAGCATGTATGTGTTTGCGGTTATATTGAGAGTCACATACCCGAGGCTAAGGGCTCCGTCACTTGGTACGACTCCCTGCCCATGCCGTGACGTCCCTCCTCTGTTGAGAGGTCCGACCAATGCTGCATGATCTGCGTGTGGGTGAAGGTGGTGTCTGTCCCGTGCTGGATCCTGGAAACAATCTCCAGGGCGACGGTCCTCTTCTCAAAAGAGTTGGGCAGGTAGTCGTATCGTCTAAAAAACACAAAATAAACATATTTTTTAGATCAAACTGCATACAAATATCTGTCACAATTAGATCAGTTGACTAAATGACATTCCCAGACACATTTCTAGCCTCAAACTATCCTTCTAGATGTTAGTGAGTTGGTTCGCACATGTGCGCACTAACTTCTTTTTGCCACAGAGTTTTACAAACTTTTACAACATAACTGTTTATTCCTGCGCTTCCTTAAGGCCTAGGCATGCATTTAGATGGCAAATCAAAGTCCTTACAATACACTTACGAGCATAATCAGCTCTTCTTGTTGGTGGGTGAAGATCGTGGGTGCCATCTTTCTTCTTGTCCCCAGCAGATAAGTAATGCCCCAGTGGTTTCCGGCTTCCGCACGGCCGGACGAACGATCGTATGCACGTGTACGTGAACGCGTAAGCGTCATACCCAGGCATTAGTATTTAAAGGGTCCTGGACACACAGCTCATTCTCTTTGAGAGTCTCAACATGCCAGCTAAACAAACAGTCAGGAAGGCCAAACCAGGCAATGAGGCCAGCAGCAAAATGCCATAGCGACCTGAGGAGCCTTCTTCACGCCCGACCACTCGGTCACAAATACCAACGCCGAAGGTGCGGGAAACGCGTAGCCACAGTGGCCAGGCCAAGGCGACAATACCCACCAAGTCTGCTAAGCCCAAAACAACCAGCAAAGCAAAGGAGGCAGTGGCGAAGAAGAAGACCACAACCAAGCAGGCAGGTACGCCCGCAAAAAAGGCCACTAAGAGGGTGAGAAGCCCCAGCCCCCAAAAAACACCATCCTCTCCTCCCCGGACTAGCAAGGCCAGTAAAAGCCACAGGCCCAGAAGCCCCAGCCCAGCCAGCTCAGCATCTCCTGAGCCACATGGGAAACACACCCATGGCCATGGAAAGAGCAAGAGCCACAGGCCCAGAAGCCCCAGCCCACCCAGCTCAGCATCTCCTGAGCCATGTGGGAAACACACCCATGGTCATGGAAAGAGCAAGAGCCACAGGCCCAGAAGCCCCAGCCCAGCCAGCTCTGCATGTAGTCAGTCACGTGAGAAACACACCCATGGCCATGGAAAGAGTAAAAGCCACAGGCCCAGAAGGCCAAGCACAGCCAGCTCAGCATCTCCAGAACCACGTGGGGTGTGTAATGTCTGCGGAATGTTCATTTTCAAATTTGCCAGCCCATACATGACCTTGGACAGTATTTATGGTCACTATTAAAGTCTTAATATTAGCAAAGCACTGCCTGTTATGTGATTCTACTCAAACATATCCAACACTTCCTTCTTTGTCTTTAGGCCACTTGGGTTTTAGCTGTGCTTTGGTCTCAAATACTTGATCAGGGGTCAGGGAAAGGTCTACATAGGAAGAATGCCCACCAGCATACTCCTAAGCCAAATGCTATTTGCAAGCTGAGTGTGGGAAGCCTCATAACATGCAGTACATGCATGTTTGTTTTATTTAAGGTGACCAATGTCTATGTACAGGGTGAGTCATACATATAACAGATCATGACATTCATAGTGAAGGTCACCTTGGACCGTTGGGGGAGTTGCCATTCCTGCTTGCCCACGTGTTTTATTGAAGCATATGTAGTAATACAGATCATCAATGGATATTTGGGTGTTTATGTGCCTTTTTATTTACAATACAGCCCAGCATCAACCCTCAGCAAGTGTGGAAGCCTCATCCAGTTTGACCACGCCGTCAACTTCCGTGCTGCCTAGGAGCCAGGACCCGATATATACTGTAAGTGTATTTTGCTGAATCTGCTGATGCATGTGAATGAACATGACTAATTAGCATAACTAAGATATTTATGGACCAAACTGAACCTTTTTTTGCACATGTCCCAACAGACCCACACACTGATGGAGGAAATCCAGGCGATGGAGGAGGATGCCACCTTGATGGGATTTTCACAACTGACCCCCCTGGAACATAATCTGCCACGGTCCCAACATGCTACTGCACCAAATCCTCTGCAGCAGAGTGAAGCTGGACGCATGCTGCCAGCCCATCTTGGCCAGCAGGCTGAGACTGAGCCTACAGTCCCCAGTGGTAGCTCTGCTGCAGAGGATTTGCCGAGCACATCTGCGACTCTTGCTCGCCCTAGACATCCAGCATCTGCAGGCGCTCAAACCCCGGGAATTGGGAGACGTAGTCAGCAACGTCGACCAGTTTCCCAGGGAAGGCACGTGCCGATCCTGGAGTCAGAGTGGCACCATGAGAGGCGTTTATTTCGCCAGGTGACTCAAAGAACCACAGAGCAGCTTACTGCACAATTAGATACATTAAATAATACATTCACCTCCATGCTGCCAGAATTTAGGACGAGCAACAGCCACATGGCCACCTTAACTAAGAATTTGACAGCCATGCTCGAGGAAGTTAGAACTAGCAATAGACTCATGTTGGAACAGTGGCAGATTATAAATGCCACACATGCCCAGGTGATAGGCCATCCCCAAGGCCCACCACCAGGGTTTTATGGGTAACACCCATTTTAACAGCTATTTGGCTTTGCTTGTATGATTTGGATTTTCGCCCATATAGCTCATTAGAGTGCTGAGATACCCCACTAGCCAATGCCTGAGATAAAGCCTCACTGAACCTGTAGCTCAAGCTGCCACGCTGCAGGCTTTGGCCTAATGAAATTGTGTCTGGCTCATCCTGTTTCTAGGCATGGTTGGGGAACATTCTGGGCTGGCAAACTACTACCTTGAACATTGGACTGAACTTGCATTTGGACTGGGGGTTATTGTTTGGGTGGGCCACTGGCTTACAGGCGTGGATGTGGCATAGGTATGGCTGCTTTCCACCTGTGTCTGTGGCAAATGTGGCCAAGCAGGAGAGGGTGTGTATGTGGCCCTATGTATTACTGGCCAAAGATTTGCATGCAAATGGTTGCTCCCTATGTATGTATATGTTATTTGGCGTGGAAACTTCGGCCTGGAGTGCATTACTTCATAACTCCTGGATGTGACCAATTGCTAGGTGCCATAAGTCTGCACCAATGTATATTTCTGTTGTACTATGTATATACATGAAGTCTGCGAGTGCCCTTAAACTAATAATTGACATATTTATATTAAATATATTGAATGTGACTTTAGCTGTTGTGGACTAAGTTGATTCATTAATGTTTGGGTTATTTAGAGATTATTGAGGTTTTTTTGAAACAAACGTGAGAAAAAATGAATGAGGCTCAGATCAAGTTTGAAAATTTTAGTAATTCATTCATTACTATTTCTAAATAATAAAATAACAAAGCCTACACAAAGGCAAATGCTAGTCCAAAACAACAAATACATACAACAAACAAAAACAGGAAAACAAAATTAGGCAAAATGGGTCCTAATCAAATTTGCCCTCACAGCTTGCCCAGAGGCACTAGGTGTGCCACGGTAATTGGCATCAGGCTCCTGGCTGGGTGTAGAGGGGGGAAGATCCACATACCGGGGGACACGCTGCATTATGGAAAAGTTGTGTAACACACAGCAGGCCAATATGATATCGATGACCTTGTTGGGGTGATACTGGAGTGCCCCCCCCCCCCCCCCCCCCCCCCCCGGTATGGTCCAAACATCTGAACCTAGTTTTTAGGAGGCCAAAGGCCCTCTCTACAATGGCCCGGGTTTTTCGGTGGGCCCGATTGTAGGAGTCCTGGGCGGCATTCTGTGGCTGAAGGACGGACGTCATCAGCCAGGGAAGAAGCAGATAGCCGGAATCATCTGAAAGAATTAGAAAATACATTAATTACCCAATCCAACAAAAATTTTTTGGGACAAGTGGTCGTTCCCCCTGACTAAGAGACTATCTTATATTTTTGCCCTGTACATACAGATTGCTCACCTCACAAAAGAGCCTAACACCATCTACTGCATGTTCTGAGCCTTTAAACATGCAAGATGGCGGATGAGGGCAAATCAGGCAGACTGCAAACAGGAATTGGGTTAGGACTGTGCTGCTCAGCATTCTTGGATGTCTTACCTTTTCAGGATCTGCTTTGTCTGAGCCAAGCACAGCTCTAACCCGCCCCCTGCACTTTATACCGCTCTCCTCTACTCAGTGAGTGTCATGCTTCTAAGGAAAGATGCCGCAGACCCTATCATAAAGTCAAGAACAGATTTCCAGCCGAGTGTGGGGAAGAATAATGAGTAATTTACTAGAAAGTAGAAATATATTATTTAGAAATGGTGGGAAACCATTTTGTAAGGGTTTGTGCTTTGCTAAAGATCATGGTTAAGGTCCGGTTTAACATGTCATCAAGGGGTAAAAACAGCCATAGGTTCAGACATGGGTCATCAACTATATTCATAGGCATACATTGAAAAGTGAATGACGTTATTTGCGTCAACTTACCAAGGAGCCATCCACCGGGGAATTCTCCAGACTCAAACCGACGGTACAATCCACATTGTCGCAATATGTACGTGTCATGGGATGAGCCTGGAAACCTGGCGAGAACACTAAGGAACCGCATGTCCGGGGCCACCACTGCTTACACATTCAGTGAGTGGCCCATTTTGCGGTTCCTGGGAAAAAAGAAAAACAACAAAAATTAGCAAGGCAAGGTAAACTACTCAAACACTAACTCCTAACACCCTCCAAAAAACATGTTGGGCAATACAAATAACACTAACTAAGGACCTAAGTATTTTTTAGCCCAAAAAAGGATATGTATGTTGGATCAACTAAAGATTACCTTGAAAATGACTAATTAAGGTCCACATGAAAATGTTTGGCTTTGGCCAACATGAAAAACATTGATGAAGCTAAAGATGGCCAAATGTATCACATGAACAATTTACAAGGAGGAATTAATAGATATACAGTGTAAGCTATTTCACAGGGACAATTTACAAGGAATGATTAAGAGATATACAGTGTAAGCTATTTCACAGGGACAATTTACAAGGAGGGATTAAGAGATATACTGTGTAAGCTATTTCACAGGGACCATTTACAAGGAGGGATTAAGAGATATACAGTGTAAGCTATTTCACAGGGACAACTTACAAGGAGGGATTAAGAGATATACAGTGTAAGCTATTTCACAGGGACAATTTACAAGGAATGATTAAGAGATATACAGTGTAAGCTATTTCACAGGGACAATTTACAAGGAGGGATTAAGAGATATACAGTGTAAGCTATTTCACAGGGACCATTTACAAAGAGGGATTAAGAGATATACAGTGTAAGCTATTTCACAGGGACAACTTACAAGGAGGGATTAAGAGATATACAGTGTAAGCTATTTCACAGGGACAATTTACAAGGAAGGATTAAGAGATATACAGTGTAAGCTATTTCACAGGGACAATTTACAAGGAGGGATTAAGAGATATACAGTGTAAGCTATTTCACAGGGACAATTTACAAGGAGGGATTAAGAGATATACAGTGTAAGCTATTTCACAGGGACAATTTACAAGGAAGGATTAAGAGATATACAGTGTAAGATATTTCACAGGGACAATTTACAAGGAGGGATTAAGAGATATACAGTGTAAGCTATTTCACAGGGACAATTTACAAGGAGGGATTAAGAGATATACAGTGTAAGCTATTTCACAGGGACAACTTACAAGGAGGGATTAAGAGATATACAGTGTCAGCTATTTCACAGGGACAATTTACAAGGAATGATTAAGAGATATACAGTGTAAGCTATTTCACAGGGACAATTTACAAGGAGGGATTAAGAGATATACAGTGTAAGCTATTTCACAGGGACCATTTACAAGGAGGGATTAAGAGATATACAGTGTAAGCTATTTCACAGGGACAACTTACAAGGAGGGATTAAGAGATATACAGTGTAAGCTATTTCACAGGGACAATTTACAAGGAATGATTAAGAGATATACAGTGTAAGCTATTTCACAGGGACAATTTACAAGGAGGGATTAAGAGATATACAGTGTAAGCTATTTCACAGGGACCATTTACAAAGAGGGATTAAGAGATATACAGTGTAAGCTATTTCACAGGGACAACTTACAAGGAGGGATTAAGAGATATACAGTGTAAGCTATTTCACAGGGACAATTTACAAGGAGGGATTAAGAGATATACAGTGTAAGCTATTTCACAGGGACAATTTACAAGGAGGGATTAAGAGATATACAGTGTAAGCTATTTCACAGGGACAATTTACAAGGAAGGATTAAGAGATATACAGTGTAAGATATTTCACAGGGACAATTTACAAGGAGGGATTAAGAGATATACAGTGTAAGATATTTCACAGGGACAATTTACAAGGAGGGATTAAGAGATATACAGTGTAAGCTATTTCACAGGGACAACTTACAAGGAGGGATTAAGAGATATACAGTGTCAGCTATTTCACAGGGACAATTTACAAGGAGGGATTAAGAAATATACACTGTAAGCTATTACACAGGGACAATTTACAAGGAGGGATTAAGAGATATACAGTGTAAGCTATTTCACAGGGACAACTTACAAGGAGGGATTAAGAGATATACAGTGTAAGCTATTTCACGGGGACAATTTACAAGGAAGGATTAAGAGATATACAGTGTAAGCTATTTCACAGGGACAATTTACAAGGAGGGATTAAGAGATATACAGTGTAAGCTATTTCACAGGGACAATTTACAAGGAGGGATTAAGAGATATGCAGTGTAAGCTATTTCACAGGGACAACTTACAAGGAGGGATTAAGAGATATACAGTATAAGCTATTTCACAGGGACAATTTACAAGGAGGGATTAAGAGATATACAGTGTAAGCTATTTCACAGGGACAACTTACAAGGAGGGATTAAGAGATATACAGTGTAAGCTATTTCACAGGGACAATTTACAAGGAGGGATTAAGAGATATACAGTGTAAGCTATTTCACAGGGACAACTTACAAGGAGGGATTAAGAGATATACAGTGTAAGCTATTTCACAGGGACAATTTACAAGGAGGGATTAAGAGATATACAGTGTAAGCTATTTCACAATTACAAGGAGGATTAATAGATAGTTAAAATAGAATTTATGTAAACTATATAAAAAAATGACCGAATGAACTTACCTATAGATGTACTCGTTGGCTGCCGGAGGGACCAATGCAACGTGGGTGCAATCAATCGCACCCATGACGTTGGGCATGTCAGCGATATTATAAAATGCCAGCTTAATCGCGTTCCAGGCTACCATGTCGTCAGGAAAACAAATATATTTCCGAGTAATGGTAGCCATGCCTTCCAAAAACTTGGATAGCGTGCGGCTCAGCGTAGGCTGTGAGATCCCCATGGAGAGGGCACCCAGCCTCTGGAACAAGCCGTTCGCCAAAAATTGCAGGCAGCCAAGCATCTTGGTCATACCTGAAATTGCTTGCCCCTTCCTTGTGGTGCGGGCTAACCATGACTGCAGCTCACTATAGAATTATGCCATTTCTGCCATACAACTACTTTGATGTGCTGAGCCATCTTGGAGGATCCCCAGCCACCATGGCAAGGAGGGCAAGCCCTAAGCTAAGAGATCATGTATTCATACAGATCCACTTAGCACTAAAAGAATTTGAGTGCAGGCCAGTTCAAGCCACTGTTGACACCTAAATCATTGGCTAACACTTACTTATAGCTAATGAATCAACATGGGCAATGTTGGGCATTGGGCAAAGTGTTACCCAATAATTTAGGTGCCAACAGTGGCATGGACTGGCCTGCACCATCAAATAAAAAACAAAAACCATGGCACTTCTTAATTTTCTCCTGACCCTCCTCCCAGTTTTAACTGCCCACCCCCAGGGTTCCAAAAGTGAATTGAAATTAAATCACAGTCTGTTAAACTTACTGCAGGACTTTAAAGCAGGCACTGGACGTACCAGATTACTTTCAGAATGTCCAGTTTTCTCTTCTGCTTTTCATAATCTGTTGCCTATGTTTAAAGAGGACCAAAACCTGCCCTTCCCCAGGATGCACTGCTGTTTAAAAACACCATGGTTTGCCTGGAATCTTACCTTTCTGGCAACCCCTACGGTGGTGAAAAAAGCAGCTGTCAAGTCTGCAGCATCACTCAAGGTACTCAGGCGGGTGGCATCGGGAGCATTTTTTAGGGTTTTGGTCTGCTTTTAACCCTGGCTTACAACTCTGTTCATTTCTTTTACATGGCACAAGACGTAGGTGCAGGGTACAAAGGATACATTCTGTACATCCAAAATGACATACTAACCATTCTATAGAGTATTTGCAAAAAGAACTACACTTACCAGTTAATTATTAAACTCTAATATGTATGATGTTATACGTTATATATAATATGTTATGTAAGAATAATTCCAGCAAGTTAGATCAGCATCTTTAATGGTCATGTTGTTCATATTTTATGTATTTCTTTTTGACAGATCATGTGCACACCCAACATTATCTTATCATTGGAACAGATTGGAACCATTTTAATCTGTTCAGGACTGTGGCATATTTAACCTCTTCTCCTTTGCCTTCAGTGATTCAGTCAATTCATTCTTTGTCAGCCCCATTTATTGTCCAACATGTTTAGCCAGCAGGGTCTGGCAATTCAGATATCTAATTTTAAGAGTAAAACATCATTCCTCCTTGCTTTTAAAAGTTCTACAAGGCCCTTGACCTACTTATTTTAGTAACATTAAGAATTGAATTCTCTTTGGGGGTACTCAGTTTGATCATCTTGTCGCTAGGGAGTACTTGGCATAAAAAGGTGGAGGACCACTGCTCTAGACAGCTTTAACCACTGAACTTAAACAGTTTTGGATTAAGTATTAGTTATGCAACAGGATTACAAGCCAAAAACACCTTGTGCCTTCAAATTGGACAGGCAGGAAACATGCTAAGAAAGGCAGCAAGTACTTGTATATTGGCTCACTATAAAAACAATAAGGGATGTCGGGTTTCAGCCTATTTTTGCAGTGCAGTTTGTTGGGTCACAAGAAGAGAATTTCCAGTAAGAATAGGATTTATACAGAAATGTTAACATTGGACGTGGGTGATGTAATTTATGTGCCATTATGAAAAGATAAGGAGAAATCAATGTTGGTTTAGGTCACTGCAGACCCATTATCCAATATATGCTTACAATGCTTGGGATCAAAAGTCTCATATAAATGTCACAACCTCATCCATTTACTTCATTATGATGTATCCCTAGACTCCTTATTAGGAAACCATTAACTCACAATTATCCTCCTAATCATTGTCTGCATCTTCACCATTTTACAAGTCAAGACAAGCCGCTCTAGATCATTTGGCTTTATAAACTACACATGTTGTACAATAAAGATGTGTAATGGGGGACATTACAAAGAGATAAAATAAATAAATCTGTAAAAGCACTTATTTGGGCAGCTCATCTGAAATAAACTCCTGTTGACTGTATTGTCATTTGTGATATAATAATGTTCCTCCATGTCCCAGCAGCATCAGGTGTGGGCACATAATTCTATATTATACTGTATACTATACCTGCAGTAGGTATTGGAGATATAGAAGCTGAATTTATAGTGAAAAGCATACACAATCCCCTCGATTCAAAGAGCAAAAGTTAATTGATTTCGTATCGAGAATCGTAAGTTTGGGTGGGTGTTAGTCATTTTTTCCTGTTTTTTTGGCCATTTCCGACTCGCACGAGCCTACGTACGAATGCGTATATGCTCTTACGATCAGCGGAAGTTCGTTCCTAAATTTTAGGATCAAAACGTAAAACTTAGGATCAAATCCTAAAACTTAGGATCAAAACGTAAAACTTAGGTTAATTGGATGTGTTTAGGTGTGATTCAGAGAAACCTCTAAACGCGTTTTAAAAGAAAGCCACAGCCGACACCTTTTAGCAGCCGGATTGCTGTTCTGGAACAGGTTTTTTGGCTATGTGGAGGAGTCTGCGCGTCTTGAGCTCCAATGAACTGCATGTATCAGCATGGCCGAGGCCATAAATTGTATGGCAATGCATACCTGATTCATGTATGCCTTATAAAAGCATTTTAATGTGGACCTTAATTAGTCCTTTGCATGTAAACCTTTATTTTGCAATATATTTGCGTTAATTAAAGAAACTTATGTCCTTTGTTATTTATTTTAAAATTGATGTACTAGAATAATATTTTTAGATTGCATTTATTGGTGTAGTTGTTTACCTTTACTTTGTTTAATTATTTAGGCACATCTTTGGTCAGATGCATCACACTTACTGAGGAGAGGAGAGCGGGATAAAGTGCAGGATGTGGGTTACTGCTGTATTTTGCACAGACACAGCAGAGCTGGGGGCATGGAAAGGTCAGAAATCAAAGAATCCAGAGCAACACAGTCACAAGGCCCTTTCTGTTTGCAGGCTGCCCGATAATACCTGAGCCGCCATCTTGGCTGTTTCTAGGCTCATAACATGCAGAAGTTGCTGGGTGTTTTTTAATATTTGTGAGCAATCTGTATGTAGAGGGTGTGGGTAACCACACAAAAAATTTAAAGTTGTACCATTTGAAGCATAAATATTAAAATTAAATCCACAAGTAAAAAATGCAAGTTAACTAAAAATTAAACAAAGTAAGATTTACTTATGCAAATGCATTCATTAATGGTTGGTTACTACAAAATGAATGAAATAAAGAAAAATAAAAGACCAAATATTTAGAATGCACTTTAATGAGGTAAGTTTGTAGTGCGCAGCCGCAAGATCAGAAGGATTTACGTCCAGACAAAAAAGGAAAAAGGGCAAAACCAATGTTGCAACCTGAGAAATGAAACGGAAAATTCAGGATGGAAACTGACATAGGTCTGATTCCCGAACTGCCATACGAACGGACGTACATTTTAGGATAGAAACGTATTTGCTTATTGAATCACTCGCAAGTTCATACGAACGCACGAGCGGACGTGAAAAATAGGATGATCGTGAGCCAAATCCAAGCTGTTACATGTTTCTTTGAATCAACCCAAATATAGATTCACCACTTGCCCTGATGTCTACTAATATGCACTTAGTAAACATAGCCTTTAATGTAATATATTGAAAATCAATTACCTGCTCTTAGAATACATAAAAGACTGTTTAAATGTATATGATTCCAACAAGAAAAGCAGATGCTAAGCTTAAACATATAAAAAAAATGTTCTTTACATTGGGAGCTGGCAACAATATGTACAGTATCTCTGCCAATGATTTCCAACTCAGATGATCACTTTTAATAACCTGCTCCACCATCAACAATGATAGAGGACTATAATTGTTGCTGGCAGCGCTGACCCTATCTGCTAATAAAGTTCAGTCTTTTATGTACAAGGTAGTTTAGGTTTTTGAGTAGTTGACATAAAGAGTTTTCATAATTCCAGAACAAAGTTACATATAAGTGCCTTATTTTTTATATAATATTAGGATTATATTACATGGAATAACAGAGGTAAGAAACCCTGAAAGAATTTGCAGATGGACGTACCTATGCTATACCCATGTGCCTCAATCACAAAAAGATGGCTGTTCTATTGCTGGCAAGACAATTTGGTCAATCTGGTCTAGGCATGTCCTGCACGCCATAAACCAGCAGTGCTACTGCTAGTAAAACAATATGGGTTTAAGGTCTTCTTGTTAGAATAACGAGGTCTAAAGAGGTCAGCTTTGCACTGGCATCTGAAGAGAGCATAACATGTGTTCCAGCAACCTGACAATCATCCCATAGAAGTTGCAGCCATATGCAGCTTGCCAATGTGAGTGAGTGAGCACATGTGGGGGGGAGGATCCTCAGTTCTGTGAGGTGGCTTTGACCCCCCCCCCACTATGTGCAGCCCCAGATGTACGGTGCAACCTTAGGTGAGCTAACTCTTAAAGTGACACTATAGTTAGGTCACACAACTTCCTCATTCCCTTGGTCGTTAAGGGTGGACTGGCCATAGGGAGCCCCGGGAGAATTTGTGGTGGCCCACACTGCTTTGGGGCCAGTTGGACTGCTGCTTCTAACACCCACACCAAATCCCTGCCCCCTCAGTCTCTCTCTCAGTCCCTTGTACCCAGAAACTCCTGCCCCTCTAATACTAAAGATGCATAACCATTAATTTAACATTGGCCACATCCACCCCTGCAAAAAACATTCTTGTTAACCGACTATTGGGCGGGGGGGGGGGCTCAGCAGGGATTTACGCGGATGGCCATGTGCTGGTAATATCATGTGGGTGATTTTTGACCCCAGTCCTCCACTGATGGCTGCTTGATACAGAGCCTGGTGAGAAAACTTACTTCTTTTTTAGGAGAGAAAATTTACACCCGGTAGACAATTTTTTTCTCATCAGGCTCTAAATCGACCCTAATGACTGCGAAACTTTGGGGCCCAATATCCATATTTTTGTTGTTTGGACCTTAATTTTTGTGTTTTTTTTTTAAATGTTTATCATTTTTTGTAGGAACCCAAACCAAAAAAGGGTTCAATCCCTAAAAAAGAACTTGCAGCTGACACTTTCATTGTTCATAAACATGCAGGGTGCTGCCGGCATGTGTTGTCGGAATGAAATAAGCCTATTATTGATTGGAATCCGCAGTTTCCTCCACCTATTTGCTGGAGGAAATTCACTCTTCATATTGCCACATTTGCACAAGCTTTTCTGCCCTCTAAACATACCATAAATCAGGTGCTGGAGACAGTTTGTTATGCAAAAAGTACACTAGCAAATTGGCGCATTGGCGAATGCAAGTGCACGAATTGACGCTAAGACGAAAGCACATTCCATTTTGATGATCATGAATCAGACAGAAGCCCGGGCACAACTAGATGCTCCAAATAGCGTGCGCAAGCTCACCAGAGCAACGACCATGAATCGGCCCTATATTCACTGATTTTGCATTCCCATGTTGGGCCTTATTCATGAAGGGATAGGTAGTGGCTGGTTAATGAGAGGTAGCAACAGGTAGCGACTGGTGAACGCCGGACACGGCACGCAATTACACATTTATCAAGCAGAATCTGTTTAGCGACTGGGATAACGCCATGTAGCGTCTGATTCATCATTTTCCCAGCCTCAGCGAACAGCGCCGGCGTTCAGCCTTGCAAAGGGCCAGGTATGACCTCTCGCTACCTGTCGCTCTCCCATACATTTCAATGGATGAACCTTTCCTTCTCTTTAAACTGTGTTTTTGTTTTTTTCAATCTCAAATAATTATGTGACCTCTCCTGGCATTGAATAAGCAGTTTTTTCACATTTTTTTTATATATTTCTTCAGAAATGACATTACAGGTCTGCCATTAAAGTGTTCATGTTACAATGTTGTTACAATGTAATTCCATATGCTTTCGCTTTGTTACTAGTTGATAGATGCTGGAAAACAGACTTTAAACACACCGCCTCCTGCGCTCTGGGCTTCAAACAAGCATTTTTCAGTGCCAGAGATTTGTGAGGCTGTTTTTTTCCTGAATATGGTGTGAGTCGATTGCTATGAACAGTCGCTAACATGCGCTCCCATACAGCGCTGTACTGGTCAAATAGCGATTCCTCACAATGTATTCAACATTACTGGACAGCGACTGAGTCGCTATGAAGTAGCGACCCACGGCCGAGCACAGCGACTACTAGCGGGCGCTCTGAAAATGCCTGCTACAGACGCTCATCTGTCGCTACCTGGCGATAGTGATGAATCAGCCTGCCCGTCTCTGGCAGCTTGTTTGTTCGCCTAGTGGACTTGCACATGACTGTGTGCCTGCCAGTGGTCATGTGAACAGAAGCCAAAGGATAAAATGGGAAAGAGGTGATAATCCAGATGCCTTGTTGTGCTGTGTGCTCTGTGGGTTTAACACACCAACCATGAAACAAAACCCGGAATAGTCAAAATCCTGGGTTCCGTTCCAAGGCCTTGGCTTAAAGTGGTTTTGAAGACAGGGTCTATGACTGGCTATAGCTAGCTATAGAAACCTGTAACTACCACCATGGCACCCCTCTTCATCCAGCCCTCATCTCCTTCATTTATTTGGTTCAGTTCCCATACAAAAGGCCACTGTGAAGCTGTGACATGTCATGTGATAGCTCTGATACTGCTAACACGCTCTGCAACATGCATGAGGGAAAAGACATTCCTAACAACACTATTGCCAGAGCTTAAAGTGGACCAACACCCAGGATTTTCACTATCCTGGGTTTTGGTCCACTTCTGCGGGGCACCCCGATCGGAAAAACTCCCCTCACCCGCTCCTGCGGCGCATGCGCGGCCACTCGTCCAATCAGCGTGCTCTGAGCCGCTGTGGTATGCGCGTCCAAGCGACGTACAACCACAGCGGCTCTGAGCACGCTGGTGACGCATCTTGCGCTTCCCTCTAACAGGGCAGGCGCCCTGCTATTTGGGATGCCCCTGCGGGGAGGGATCTGATCGGCCTGGGAATCTTATAGATTCCCGGGCCGATCAGGCAGGGTGTTGGTCCACTTTAACCGCCTGGCTCTGGAGATAGATCACAAAGAGTGGAAACAGGCCAAGCACGATCACCTGCCTGCTTCTTCTCTACACTTCAATATGAAGGTTAGGGTGTATTATAGCAGAGGACCATTCTGGTGCCAATAACTGGCCTTGAATGAAAGCTGGCCTTAACTTAGAACAAAAAATATTGCTGTTACCCAACTATATACATTGAATGTAGAGATAAAAACAGAAGATTAATACTAGGCATCTTCATGTTCATGTTAAAAAAGTTTTTCTGTGTGCTGATAAAAATCAACTCATCAGCTGAAAGGAGTGCGACATTTAGCAACATTACATTTGGCAATACAGGCCATGTTATCTTCCGAGTGACACGGGAGTGCAGAGGGGTAAATGAACAGCACCATTTTTACATTTTAGGGGGTTTAAGCAGACAGACATCAATGCATATATTTAGGATGCCTTGGAAAGTGGAGGACACTCTAGGACAGTGGTGGCAAGCCTATGGCACCTATGCCAGAGGTGGCACTCAGAGACTTCTCTGTGGGCACCTGTCATCTTTCCAGTACACATATTTTGGACTTTTTTCATCTCCCCCTGGCACCAGAGCTATCAGGTTTGTATTTAAATAAAGTTTTGATCACTCAGTCTCTAAGTTTTGCCATCACTGCTATAGGATGTAGGCCCCACTTTAAATGTAACTACATTAATATATACTATGGGGAGACAATAAAGGCCCTCACTTCTAGACTGAAAGCAACAACTTGACCATACACACCCTCCTGACATCAAAAAAGTTCAGCTAGGATAAAGTAGGGGTTCTGTCATGAATGAGAGCACTCCCAATCTCTGTATATCTAGTATATATAGAGAAAAAAACGAAACAACTTTATGTGTAGGTTAAATGTGTATTAACGCAGAACTAAAGTGATCACATTACACACAGAAAGGTACATAAACAATACAATCGGACCCATGGGTACATACACTAAAATCCTCCCTGTGTATGGTACCTGAATTATTTATTAAACTGAGCTCCTGGGGGGTTTTACACAGTGGGACATCCCAATTCAGGGTGCCCCAAGGAGTGGAATTTGGATGGCTCTCCGTTGTTCCTCTTTAATTTAAACATATTCCTGGATCCTGGAAATAGTCTTAATATACTTACCCCTTTATGCTTTTATTTCTTTACCCACGTGACACAGGAATGCAGAGGGGTGAGTTAGCAACCCTATTTTCAGATGTTCCCCTGTTCAGTCAGCCCTCCACTTGGTCCAATTCCTGTACAAAAAAATGTAACTTTGAGGCTGTGACATATGCTAATACCCACTGCAACTTGCATGATGGGACAGGCATTCCTAACAGAACTCTTTGCCAGAGCTTAACAGCCAGGCTCTGGAGACAGATCAACAAGAGTGGACGTGGACCAAGTGCAGCCACCAGCCTATTGCATCCCCGTAGTTGTATGGAGCCACCATCTGCCTCGACACCATGTCTTCCCCAATGTCTGTAAAAACATAAAAACAGATGTTAGAACTGGCACATGTGTCATATGGGTTCTGCATATGGAGGCGTCAGCTTGATTTTTCTAGAACACACCGGTAAGGGACCGGCCTCGGGTGGCCCACAGCCGGATACTCGCCCTGGTCCGTGGAATCTGTAGGGAAAGAGAAGCACAAAATATAAGCACTTAGCATACATGTCATTGGGATTTCCTTGCCTTGAGCTAGGTGTTGTTTGTCTGTTGTCCTACCTGAGTTCTCTTGTGCTGGGTGTGACTCCAAGCCCGACACCTGGGCCTCCTCCTCTTCAGCTGGTGCCGGTGGTGAGACTGAAGAGGAGTATGAGGACGCTGGCAATGGTTGGGGATGGGGCACACTCATTCTTTGCAGCAGCTCTGGTGGGACCCCTCTTCTCCGGGTGGGCTTTATTCTCTGCCCGAATTCTGATGCTAGAAGAATATATGCACTACTAAGTAGGCGCATGACGCTATTCCAAACCAGCATGTGTCTAGAATCTCCAAATCTCTCCCAACTCTCCAGGTCGCCATTACCGGCATATAGGCCTCATTGACACACTAAGGCAAAGTGGCAGATTGGAAGGTCTGTGGGCTCGCTCCTGTCTCATCCTGCAACAGTGTCCCCTAACCTTTGGCCTACACACATCTAAGCCCCCCTAGTTTCCCCTACAAACAAGCAAGAGTGGTACATGTTACAGTGTCCTATAACTGACAGCATGTTCACTAAGGCACACGTGAAGTGGCAAACTAATGGTTGCGGCCTGTTTCACCGGCCTGTTTCACGTCTAGGCCTTCAACAGCCAGACAGGGTTGTGGTTGGCACATTTTTGCACTCTTAAGTGAACCAAACCCAGTTTATGTCTGAAAACCAGGTGTCCGTCATCACTGTGCGGCCTGCCATGTGTCTTGGTTTGCATGCCTTAGCTTTGTTGGCCAGTCTGTAACCTGTCCGCCCATTTGCCTGCTTGTAAAGCAGCAAACATGCGTTGCTGAAGCATGGCATTAGCACTTTGTACTCCTGCTTATCACGGGTGAACAGGGATGGTGCCATGTTGCAGAGGGTCGCTTTTGGCTGCACCACCTCTACAATGAAGCACCCCAGTAGATCCCAGAAGTGTGATGGCCGACATGCATCACTCCCGTGGTGTTGTAGCCTCTAGGTTGCAAACACCTGTACTGGCCTGTTAAATAAAGTCTAAATTGGTGCCCAATTATCCACCTACTTGTGTATAAAAGCACACACCAGACACCTGTACTTTGAAGGCACCACAGTCCCAGCCCCTGGCACCACAGCTTTGGCCACAGGCACCCCCCCGCTACCAGCCACACTACCCATTCTGAGCGGGTCACCCGCAGCAGTGTGGCCTGGTCACCACAGCTGTGGCTCTGCCACCAGAGCCCAGAGCGCACCCCAGTGTGGGCCCCAGTGTGGGTTCTGCATCCCCTGTCCAGCCCAGTCCAGAAAATAAACTGGAGACGGCTGAAGGTTGAGTGGGAAGGGCCAAAAGGGGTGTTTCTGGGTCACACATTTGACCACTAAGAAGCTCATCCATTGTGTCTGGTTTTAAGTTGCAAACTGGTGGAGGATTACCGAAAACCCTAGAATTCACACACGCCGAGCAGCGTTACAATGGGATGCTGCACCCTGACACCTTACAGGGGGTGTCAGGAACCCTCGACACCGACTGGCGACACCTGCTCACCAGTGGTAAGTGCTGCCTCCCTAATGCTGAATTTGGAAGAAGGGGAGGAGCAAAACAACAAACATTTGGCAGAAACATGAGTGGCACCCAACAACAGGGAGTGCTTGCCTGGGAAACAATTTTGCCAAGCTAGCACCCAGATGGGAGTGCAGCTAAGGAATGTGTTTAGCTTACATTGTTTTACCCTTGCCTTGCAGCAACCACCCAACCACCAGCCCTGCCTCCACCTCCGGTAACCACTGGGCCTTCAGGCACCCCGGCTCTGCTTCTGCCAATGGAAACACTTGCCAGACGTGGACCATTCACCAGCACAACAAACAGCAAGGCAACCCAACCCTTAAATGTGTTGTTGCAAAGTGCTGATGGAAAGAGACATGGGGGATGTGCAGGCTCAGGCTAATTAAATAAAGTCCTGTATTTGCTGTGCGGGACCATGGCCACAAACAAACACTAATGTTTACCTTTATCCACAGAGACCCCACCTCTCCTGGAAGCAATCCAGGACCTGAGGAGTCACAGGGACAGCAGAACAAGCAGGAATGGGAAATGAAACAAGGGACAGGAGCACACAAGAGGAACGCAGGGAGACAAATAGGCAACTCTTAAAAAAAATGAAAAAATACATACTCTGGGGGCCAGCTGATAGCAACATCCAACATTGCAAATGCAAGCTTAACAATAGAAATGCAGAAAGGCAACAATAATACACACACTTACCCAGAAGCCGACCACCACTCAGATTGCCAGTCTCAAAACTTGTATAGAGGCTCGAGCTGCGCAGGATGAAAGTGTCATGGCTTGAGCTGGGGAAGCCGGATAAGACACTGAAAAGGCATAGATCAGGACCCACCACACACTGGATGTTCAAAGAATGTTCCATCTTACGGTTTCTAGAAGGAAAGGGGAACAGACATAGGTTAATACAATAAGAACATTGCAGTAGCAAGCAAAGAGCAAGTAGATTCATGGGCAACTTGGACACAGGGATCAGGGAGCACAATGAGCAACACGGATTAGTTAGTTTAGGGGAGCAGAACAAAGGCTGGCATAAACAGAGGAGACTTGGTAAAAAGGAGGACCAATGAACAGCTAAACATACTGATAGATACTCCTGAGCCACAAGAGGCACCGACACCACATGCGTGCAGTTGATGGTACCCATGACATTCAGCATATTCACCAGGTTGAAAAAACCCAACCTCACTGCTTTCTAGGCTGCCATGCTGTCAGGGAAAGAGATGTGTTCCTCCTGCAGGACAACCATGCCGTCGAGAAATTTAGTCACCTGGTTCGAGCGGGGCCTGTGCCCTGTCTGGTCCCGGTGGGGGCGCTCGCGGAATGGCGGACGAGGGATGCACCTGCTGGGGCGCAGCACTGGCGCCGCATTATCGGGTGAGCACCCCGGGCGATATATGGATGCAGCCGTGGCGCTATGGGATGATGCGGTTGAATGGGGGGGGTGTGGGTGATGGGCCCCGTGACGTACGCTGTTCTGGGGCATGACAGCTCACTTCCGCCCTGACCCGCAGCGCTGTTGTGAATAAGCATAGGTATTGTACATTACTTCCGGCTGCGTCTGACATCACGTCCGTTGTGCGGGGCCTGTGCTGGGACGCAGATGCGTTCCACCAGCACCGGCCAGATGGCGCGCATTTAGAAAATCACTCTTCAGGTATTTAAGCAAGTTTATTTTTGTTGTACTACATTCACCCAGCGAAGCGGCACGGGCGGCCGCGATCGAAGGTGTCCTCCCTGCTAATTCCCCA
Organism: Gastrophryne carolinensis; assembly: GCA_027917425.1. Classification (NCBI taxonomy): domain Eukaryota; kingdom Metazoa; phylum Chordata; class Amphibia; order Anura; family Microhylidae; genus Gastrophryne; species Gastrophryne carolinensis. The sequence goes on along the minus strand of CM051234.1, from coordinate 421,181,169 downwards.
CTCCGTATCTGACGTGGTTATACCCGTTGCCAGGCTAAGTATATTTTTTTGCCTCCCTTTTTGCCCTGTTTTGCTTTTGTTAGTCTGTATTGAAGTGTTTGTTGTAGCCTATGTTTTGTGTCCATGACCAATATTTATTCATACACTTATAGGTCACTTTCTATAACATTAGTTTGTATATATTTTCCCTACACTGTATCACTGTAAATGTTTCCACATGTATTGAATATTTGGTTATGTAATTAGATAAGATTTTTTGAATTACACTTGGATTGTGTGTTTTTGATTATGCACTGTCACTTTAGTATATAATTGAGTAGATATTTGGGGCTTTTCTGTGGGAGGGGTTTTGTGCCGGCACAAAAAGAGCATTTATTAAAGGGGATTTTTTATACAGTCTGATATTTTAGGAGTTGCCCAGGTATTTTTTGCTGTGAATAGCAGCGCTGGATGGATTTTGGGGATACGCAGTGTTTTTAATGTGTTAGTTGTGTATTGCATGTTGTGTTTTTGTCTTTCTTGATCATATGTGACTCTTAATAAATGATTTTGTATTATAATTGATTGAATTGGTGCTCCTGATATTTGGGTTTCTGGGCTTGGTCCCATGAGCCTAATTAGCTTTAGAGAAATTTAGTCAGGGCGTGGCTCAGCGAAAGCTGGGACATGCCAACAGACAGTGCCCCAAGCCTCTGGAACAAGCCGTTCGCCAGAAATTGAAGGCAGACAACCAATTTGGTCATACCCCCAAATGCAGGCCCCTTTCTTGTGGTGGGGGCAAACCATGGCCGCACCTCTGAGTAAAGCTTCTCAAGAGAAAGACAATTCAGCCGGGTCAATTCAAACACCTATTGATCGGACCGGAAGGTATAAAGTAAGCAGGCCACGACACTGTGGCTCATACTCTTCCAGGAACACGTCAAGGGGCTTCATCACACAATCAAAGGCTAAAACTGTAAACTTACGAAAGCAAGAATGCATAAACTCACCGTGACACGTATTAATACGCCGAATACTCCTAAAAAGCAACCTCAGTCCAAAAACCGCTACACTGCATAGCATGCGATGGAAAAACTGTCAAATCCGAGATTTTTAAGCATTCTTGCATGCGGGAATGTGTACGGGAGAGGCTATGAATCAGGCTTATGGTCTGCATGACATGGGAGGGGTAAGTTAAAAGCATGATTTCTAAAGGGAAAGTCCATTTATGTTCTGTCCTGTACACACAGAACACTGCTGCTATGGCCGCTAAAAAGATGTGAATGTGAGGGAGCTCACTTACACTTACACATGCCCAGCAGCAGTGTTCTGTGTGTACAGGGCTTACTTCTCTCTTCTTGGTGTACATTGCCAATGGAAACAGATTGCAGATAGTAAAAAAGGCTTCCATAAAACACACATTTGCTAACAATTTAATAAATACTAGATACGCTTGAGGACATCCTTTTGGCACAGAAAATATACACTTTCAAAATTCCATGGAAAGTGGACTTGCCCTTTATGCAGATGGATATCCCTATGTAGGATGCCTGGAAGGTGGGGAACACTCTAGGATGTAGGCCAACTTTAATTCTAACTTCATTGATATATATACTATGAGGAGCCAATACCTTTACTTAAAGGCCAGGAAATAATAAAAACACATTGCTAAAAACTAGAGAGCTTCAACAACTATGAAGTGATGAGTCATTGCATTGCTTCCTAGTGTTCTTACAGGCTGCCAGCCCATGAATTATTCAGTTTTAAAATATTTATTTCAGTGTTGGCAGCAGACCATATTAAAAGCAAACATGGAAGCAGAAAACATATGTGATTGCTTTTCATAACCCGACACATGCTGTATTACATTAAAGGATGGAGAAGGGCTAAACAGCACAGTTACTGGATGTAAAGGCTGAAGGAATTGGTGTCAGGGGCCTGAACATCTAATGATCTGTGCCTTTTTTTTTTTAGTTAAAGAGAGTTATTACAAAAAATAAAAGCTCAATATGTTTTGTGTCAGCTTTCTTCATTCATTTTAGAATCCTAGCCTAGCTGACAGCCACCTTTTTAGGGCTTCCAGTCTCCAAAATCTGCTAATAATCTGTCCTGGGGCTGTAAAGAGATACAAGAGGAGAGGACCTAGGACTGAACCCTGAGGAACTCCTACAGTAAGAGGAAAAGGTGAGGAGTTGGAGCCAATAAATGAAACACAGCAAATGTACAGAATGTCACATGACTAGTGGATTCAGGAGGAGTATGATTTTTTGTTTTTCTTTTGTTTTTTACCAAAAGAGGGAGTTCAAGATGCCTGAAAGTAAAGGAAAAGCTTCAGGGTCATGTTTAGGTGAAGATGGAGGTGACAGCCAGGTAACTAGCATTGATACTGAGATACATTTTTTTAAAAAGATGGCCTCCGCTTATTCACCATAGTCATACAGCGTTTTACTGTCCATACCCCTGTGCGTTTATAGAGGACCAAAATGCACATGCTGCAAATTGGGATGTCAAGGACATGTAAAAAGCATACATTTTGGTCTACTTAAAAGCAGATCTGAACTATCTTTATAGGAGGCCAATTTATCACTAGCGCCTCAAAGCGTCACTTGAGAGTCTGTGGAGAGACTCTATTAGCACCTCAGCCACAACACCGGCCACAGCCAGACAGCACTATTAGGGTTCCCGTTGTAGGCTACCTGTGGCACTGTGTCTTGTTTGTTTTTTTTCCAATGGAGATAACGACAGGTAGCGCCGGTGGGGAGGACCAGAAATGATTTGCATTTAACATGTAAATTAACAGCACCAGCACAGACTCCAGCCCCGCGGCCCACCTTACAGGGTACCACTGACCAGTAGTGGGCCGCAGACCAGAGGTTGCCCCTGAAATAAACAATGGCACAAAATATTTTCTTGAAACCTACAATGGTGTTCAGTGACATGTATGCCATATTTTTTATTATTATTGTTTATTTATTTAGCGCCATCTTCTTCCATAGCGCTGTATTTGTGATAAGCAATGTAAGTGTATAGTGTACTTTTACTGTAGCTTAACAATGGAGACATTGATTTTCAGGCTTATTGTTCCTCTGCCATAGACAATCTATTCTTCTCAGCCACAAGGGCAGCAGCTGTCAAGGACAACATAGCTTATTGTTACCTATAACAGGGAGAGTCCTTGGTTTTCAAACCAAATCCCTGTCCCTCTTGCCTTACACCAATCTAGGCTAGGCTCATATACATGTACTGTTTAAAGCCCTCTTTTAAGAGGTTCAACTGAAACCTTCCCTGGGGCATCCCAATTTGGATGAATTGTGAAGCCCACCTAATCCGGGGATCCCACAGTGGTCATAACCAGGACAGTTCTCAGCTTAGTTGTGGCATCCTTGCTCTCCATGTTTTCTCTGCCAGCAGACCTAATGCCCCCCCCACCAAAAAAAAAAAATCTTTCAGCTGGACCTACAGTTTTTTTAGACTCTATGTCAGTTTTGGTATGCTTTAAACCGGACCTCCAGTGAAAATTTCATCAGGCATCCCAGGATGTTACTAGTTGCCTGGAAACGCCAAAATAGATTATTAGTATTCATTCTCTACACACTCCCCAACCGCTCCTGTGACTGTTGTTGGCAGGGATCTCAGGGTGCGTATGTTTAGCAAGTAAGCTTTGGATTTATGTGCGCTTTAAGTTTTGCATAGAGTGGAGATATATTAGGCAAACATACTTATTTTATTTAAAAAAATAAGAGGTTATTTACAGAAATGTTGAGAGCTTCTCCACCTGATTTGAGAACATGTGGAGCCCAATTTATTACTAGCACGTAGCATCACTTAAGCATCTGCGGAGAGACGATATTAGCGCCTCTGCCACCACGCCGGCCACAGGCAGGCTGCACTGTTAGTGTTTGTTTGTGCTGTAGGTTACCCCTGGTGCTGTGTCTTGTTTGTTTTTATCCATTGGTGATAGAGAGAGGTAACACTGTGGGGAGGACGCCCCGCTGTGTGAAACCCCCCAGGTCGCCCGCTACACTTACCCTACTTCCCGGTCCAACGGCGCATGTGCGGGGCACGGCTGCATCCCCACTAGCAGGGCGCATGCCCACACCAGCCATTTGTGAATGGCCGGCGTGAGCACGCTCCCTGTTAGAGGGAAGCGGGGGATTTGGCCACCAGTGCGCTCGGAGGCGCTCTGCTAAGACATCGCTCAGATGTGCATAGATCAGCGGCTCTGAGCGCGCTGATTGGATGAGCAGCCACGCATGCGTTGTAGGACCGGGATGAGGTGAGTTTCCTCAGGCGATCTGGGGGGTTTTACGTAGCTGGGCACCCCCGATCGGGGTGCACCGGGGGAAGGTCCAAAACCCAGAATAGTTAAAATCCTGGGTTTTGGTCCACTTTAAGCTCTTTTTAACACTTGGAAATAGGTGCTGCATGCAATAAGTGCTGTTGTGTAGAGGCTGTATAAGGTGGTAGACGCTTTAATAGCTCTGACATATTCAGAATTGCGGAGGTGACTGCCTGTGAAGGTTCCCATTCATCTTCTAGACCATGTTATATCTGCAGTAATAAGTCAGGGCAGCTGGATGTTTCACTAATCTTCCCTACTGCCTTTCGCCATTCAGAATGTAGAGGCGACTGGTTTACTTTCTGTTTTACTAGCTGAGGACAATAAAAATACATATAAAGCAATCAAATGAATTTTTCTTTTTTGACAGCTAAGACATGGGCCTTAAATCGCTAAAAGTTGAGAAAAACTCTCATGGTAGTAAAAAATTTAATTCATACGAAAAAAGCAGAGAATTTCACTGTTAGTGAATCACCAGATAGGAAAACCATGAAAGTCAATGCCACTTTTTTACTCCTGGAAAAAGTATTGAACTTTTTACCCCTTTTTACCTGTAGTAAAGACTTTCGTGGTTTTCCTGTCTGGTGATTCACTAACAGTGACATTCTCAGGCTTTTTTCTCATGAAGTGATTTTTTCAACTCTTAGTAAATCAAGGCCATGGTATAAAAAAAATCTTTAATTTCAGTAATGCAAAAGATTTGGCAAGGAGAATCTCACTTTAGGAGAGCCTTGGATACCCCTGCAAGTTTGGAGAGCTTCTTACTCAACATTCCAAAAAGTGCAAAATAAAAATATATTTTTTTCTAGTGAGCTAGAAACTTTTCTTTTCAAATAAATAACTGCACCCTATGAGGTATTCAGATAAAAAGCCATCCCAAAGCAAAATGCTTAGGTGTGTGTGGGTTGGGGTGTGGGGGGATAAAACTGTCCTGTGGGCCATTTTGGCTTTAGGTCTGCTTTAAATTTATGTTTTGATTTAAAAAATCCGGCAAGCCGCCTATCTAGTAAGGCACTTCCTACTATTGTGGATCTATGGAAGCAGGCTGCACAGCTAAAAGAAGACTAGCTGGTGGGTGTTCGCCCAAAGCACAGTATACAGTAATAGATATGCATTTTTTAAATTGGAAAATTAGGTCAAGGGGAAAGTTTAGTTGGATTTTTGGTTCTTTTACAATGTTTCCTAGAGTGCAGGACATCTTGCAGTGTAAATCCATCAGGAACTGCCACGGCTCCCAAGATCAGGTGCCAACAGGCATGATGCCTCTGCAGAGAGAAGCACTTTCCCTAGATCACCATAAGATCCCAGAAGTAGGTGAGTATGATGCACTGACTGGGAGAGGGGTGGGTTCCTTAGTTTATTACAGATGCCATTTGGGCCAACAATATATCTGGACTTTTGACTTTTAAAAAGCAGCAAACACCGGTCTAGAGTACTTTTTTGGCGATCCACTGTGCATGCACGGATCACAACGGCACCCTGCCACCCCATCTGCTGTACACTCCTGCCCCAGGTTTATCTAATTTTTTGTTGCGAGTACACACAGCCAGGAATGTTCACCACTCCCCTTTCATTTATCATTCTATGCTGCTCATTTATATGCACAGCACAGAGAACTGATGGGAGGAGCACCCACACATGTAGGATCACAGAAGAGGTAAGCATCCCAAATCTGTGCGTCTGTATCCCAGCCATCCTGTTTTCTATACAAGGGTCAGGGCCACTGTTAGTAGTGCCACCCAAATGCCAGGCCCCTCATCCCTTCATATTTGTGCTACATTTTCCCCCCAAAAAATCACATGTACATGTGAGGGGCACATTTTTACAGGTTAGGTACATTATTTTTCCAGTGATGTAAGGATATATTTTTAAAGTTTAGAAATACCAGCACCCTACGGGCTATGCTAAAGATGTCACCAATTTATTCTGCATAGCCCATAGAGTTCAGTTATTTCCTCATTGGAAAAATAATGTGCCTAACCTGGAAAATGCCCCATATCAGGTACAGGTTATTTGCGGGAGAGAAAGGTAGAAAAAACATTTTTTTTGCCCTTTTTTGTGTCAAAAAGCTCACCGAGATGCAGGTTGCAATCCACACCACATTGCCCAAATATTCAGCATGACCCCCAGTGTGAAGGTGTCAAAAACAAGGTAGCAACTGGGGCAGTGTGTAGTTGGCTTCCGGCAGTGACCTTGGCTTCCATTAGCTCAAGTGGCTCAAAACCTAGCTCGATCGGCCTGGGAATCTATAAGATTCCCGGGTCGATCGGTTACACCCCCCCCCCGGCGGGGCATCAGCTGTGTGAAACCCCTCAGGTCGCCCTGTTCACTCACCTTTGTTCCCACTCCAACGGCACATGCGCGGGCCACGCCCGTATCCCCGTTATTCCTCTAGCAGGGCACGTGCGAGCGCCAGGCATTTGTGAATGGCCGGTGCGGGCAAACTCCCTGTTAGAGGGGGGAAGCGGGGGATGAGGATGCCGAGTGCTCTGATTGGACAAGCGGCCGTAGGACCGGGAAGAGGTGAGTTTCTTTGGGCGATCTGGGGGGGGGGGGTTCACACAGCCGATCGAGGTGCCCCGGGGGGAAAGGACCAAAAGCCAGGATAGTGAAAATCCTGGGTTTTGGTCCACTATAATTATGCTGCCTGTGGGATAAATTAGGGGTCTTATTTAAGCAATGCTAATGCCAAGTAGTGGCACATAGCGGCAGGTGTTTTTCGTGAGCTCCACCAGCAAGTCATATGTATGACACAAAAATATGTTTAGTGCCTCTACTTGAGCCATGTATCAAGAGCACCGGGTGCTTTTTAGTTGTGTTGTTCTCCCATAGACTTCAATGTATGATCTTTCCCCGAAACGCGTCACCTTTTGAGGGGGGCGAGATGAGACTACACCTCACACAGGACATGTATGTTTTTAATGGAAATATTAAATGTTACGTTTTATGGTATTGGTGAGTTGGACACCTAAAACATAGACTTCAATTAGCCATTCCAGTCCTGTTTTCCTTTGGTGACTTCTGGTTAGCGTATTTTTATTTTTTCGTGCTCAGTCAAGTGACACGGGACCCCTGACCTGTTCAGAATGTTTTTATTGTTGTTTATTATTGTACTTTTGTAAGTTACAAGCGGCTAACTTGCGTTTTTATACCTTTCACAAATGTGTGTCATTTGTGTGTCCCCAATGTCATTTCAAGTGTTTTCGCTTGGTCACTGTGCAGCCATCTCCAGTTAAAGCCTTGTTTGTATTGCACATGGCGCTGTATGCCTGGTTTCAGAGCGCCTGCACTGGTGCTGTTCATTTACATTTTAAATAAACAAATGAATTCTGTCCCTCTCCACCAGCGCTACCTATTGCTATCTCAACTGAAAAAAAAGCAAGACACATGGCCACGGGTAGCCTACAGTGTCGAACACTAACAGCGCCGTCTGCCTGTGGCCTGCGTTGCAGCTTAGCCGCTAATATCGTCTCTCTGCAGACACTCAAGTGGCGCTAGTAATAAATTGGCTACTGAATCTCCCTTGTCTGTCCTGACCAAACAGGATATTCATCTTACTGAAAATGGTGGTTGTCACTAACCTCGACCTTTTACCATATGACACCCATATATTTCTTTTAAGCTACCTTCCTGTCTCTGGACACAAAATTGGAAGTGAGATTATCATTAAAGAACATTACTGTGGGCCTAATTTTTATCTCCTCTTTAATAAATGAAATAAAGTGATGAGCTTAGGAGATGAAGGCAGCAATGGGGGTGAGTAAAGTCCTTTCTTGTACTGGTTTGTTATTTTATCATGTAACAAAGCTCCACATTTTGTCACCTCGAGAAGCAAGCGGCAGAGGACTTTCTGATTATTAGGGGCTCAATGCAGCTTTCCCTTCAGGAAGGAGTTAACATGCTGGTCATTGTGATCAGCTGCACATTAAAAATAACTTTCTGAAACAAAAGTTTGTGAAGAGAGCATATTGTAGTGAGGAGTGAATTCTCCATGCTGCCTGCAGACAGCTCAAGGCCAGCGCGCTCCCAGAAATAGCTCCTCACTGTCACTTCAGCCATTGTCCCGAGGCCCTGGAATGCACACAAGTGGATCCTAAATCTGGCTCCCGCAAAAGAGCAAGGGGGTCAAGGAACACAGAGAGGGGGGCACGGGTGTGACATTTTTTAAAGGTACCAGTCTCTCCTTACATGGAAAACCTGCTTTTTCTGTGTCACTGTCATCTGGGCACAATCTGCTCCTTGTCATTCAAGGGTTGTGTTACACAGACGCACACACTTACGTAGGACTCCCCCACCTCCCAGAATGGCAGACACAATAGCTTGTAGGTTAATAGGGCTGGACAATAGATTTGGAAAAAGGTGGGGTGGGGGGAGCAGCCCACAATAGAATTAGACAGATGATACGTTCCTAATAAGGCAGACAGAGGGGGGATATAAGAGAACAAAAGGGGCCTGTGTGCTATTGTCACCAGCAGAACCAGCCGCCAGGCCTGAGGTAAGTCTTATGGGACATTGGGTGCACTGTGGGAAGGCCTTCTGATACAGCTTAGGGGTCTCACTCTACACCAGGGTGCCTTCATTTATTGCAATACCTTCTTCTTTTAAACAATGTTTCATTGATTTCGTTTTTAATATGTGGAAGCAAATATAATAATAATGGGTGTATTTTATATATATTAAAGTGAACCTTCATCTGGCAACTCTGTGCCAGGGAGGTTCTGGTTAAACTAACCTCATCTACCCCCTCATATCATCAGGGAACCCTGCTCACTTTCTGCTAGCAGAGAGTTATTGAATACGGGACAGGAAGCAGCTACACACATGTGCAGCAGCTGCACCTCCTCTAATAGGACACCTGCTTTACTGGAGTGTGCATCTATTTCCTCTCCCTCATCATAAAGGGCTCCATGCCAAATTCTGGTTTACTAAGGGTCTTTAATTGTAGAGACATTCCAAATTGGGATTCCCCAGAGGAGATTATTAAAAGGGACCTAAATAATTTTCTGGCTATATGCCTACTTCTCAAACTATTATATCCTACTCACTAGTATATACTGCTGAATATGTTTTCAATCAAACTGTAACAGTTTAGTATTACTTGTACTTCTTACCAAGGAAACGTAGGGCACCTCATTTTTTTGGTGAATAGTAACTGGGCCATGCAAATGCTGAGCCAATTAAAGTGGACCTAAAGTGAAATAGATTTTAGATTTGCTGAATATCCCCTCCTGATTTGGGATGCCCCAGTGTCTAACAACCCCTAAAAAGCTGTGAGGGCATGTACACAGCCCGCCTACACACTATCAAGTGAATCCAATTTACCAGCAGTATCAATGGCCACCAGCACATGGTTTTGAGCTTGCTAGGTCTTGTGAAATAAGATCTGGGATACCTTGGGAGGGAATACTTGGGCCTTTGTTCATGAAGGGATAGCGTCAGGTAGTGCCTTGTAAATGAGAGGTAGCAACAGGTAGCAACTGGTGAACGCCGGACACGGCACGCAATTACAAATTTATCAAGCAGAATCTGTTGAGCGACTGGGATAACGCCATGTAGCGTCCCATTCATCATTATCCCAGCCTCAGCGAACAGCACCGGCATTCAGTCTTGCAGAGCGCCAGGTATGACCTCTCGCTCTCCCATACATTTCAATGGACGTTCTTTTATTTCTTGTTTTTTTTTTTTTTTTTTTTAAAAGCTAAAATAATGTTCTGACCTCTTCTGGCCTAGAAAAAGCCACTTTTACAAATATTTTGCATGTTTTATATATTTATGCAGAAATGACATTGCAGGTCTGGCATTAATGTGTTCATGTTACAATGTAATAACAATGTAATTTCCTATGTTTTCGCTTTGTTACTAGTGGATACATGCTTAAAAACAGACTTTATTCAAACAGCCTCCAGAGTCGGTTCGCACTAACATGCGCTCCCATACAGCGCTGTACTGGTCAAATAGCGACTCCTCACAATGTATTCATCATTGGTGCACAGCGACTGAGTCGCTCTGAACTAGCGACCCACGGCCGAGCGCAGCGACTACTAGCGGGCGCTCTGAAATGCCTGCTACAGACGCTCACCTGTGGCTACCTGCCGTTAGTGATGAATCAGCCTGCCCGTGTACCTATAGTCTTGCCTGCTATCCAGGACCTGCTATCAACTTGCTGAATGTTTCTGTGATTTGTTGCTACCTGCAAAAACACCCTCTAGAGAGAAGGCTCAGGAGCATCACCTACTTTTTCCCTTCTTTATTGAATGTACTTAACATCATCTGCTTGTATTATATTGCATTTCCCATGTGTGTATAGTAAATGCAGCCTCTAAAAAGGGCAGAGATAATTAACCTTTAGCTCAGAACCTGAATATGGCTTTCATATCCCCCGCTGTGTTCCCCACTGGCTGTCTGCTGGACCAGAACACTTGTAGAAATACAGTAGCATACTGTTGAGGCTGAGAGTACCGGGCACTCAGGGCTCAGCATTGCCCAAGCCATTTATGGGTTTTGATGAAGAGCCAGGTGGGCAGGTAGGCTGTTGTCTGGTTTCTGATTTGGCAATTTAAAGTGGACCATCACCCAGGGGTGATCGGCCCGGATCGTCCCTGTAAGAGGGACGCGCGGGAGGCGTCGCTTGTCCGTCGCCGAAAAGGTACGTTTTTTGGGGCGGTTTCACACAGCGGGGCATCCTGGTCTCGGATGCCCCGCTGAAGTGGACCAACACCCAGGATAGTGAAAATCCTGGGTGTTGGTCCACTTTAACACTTTGGTACTGGGGGGTACACACATATTGGGCAGACATGTTATGGCCATTTGCATGCACACTGAACTATCAAGTTCAATGCTTTTTTGGTACTTCACTGCATTGTTGTACGACTGATTCCTGTTCTATAAGGCTTCTATGATCTATTTATGTCAAATGTGGCTCCCGACAATCTTCTAATGTGCTGAATGTGGCTCTCCTGTTCAGATAGGTTGGGGACAGCTGGTTTAAAAGTTAAACCCTGCAGAGTGCCATGTTGCCCAGATCAGCTGACATGCAGACTCATGAGATGAGAGTAACATGCAGCTGCTTTGGCAGTAACCTTAGGCTTTACATTTTGTTTGTTAGCAAGTATAAGATTTTATGGGAAATAAATATTGTACTTATTAGCACACTTTGTTGGGTTTAAAATAATAAGAGCTCTGGGATGTCATCATACATCACAGTTGCAAATTAAGCATCAGTACTTTCGGTGTCATGTGAAAAAACAATTGTTGATTTCTAGTAAAAGAAATCTACAACATAAAACCTAATAAAAATAAAAAAGTAAACATGCACATATACACGGGGAGGCCGATTCATTAAAGTGGACCAACACCCACAGGTGATCGGCCCGGGAATCTGTAAATGGCCTGCGCGGGCACGCGCGCGTCAAGAGGGACGCGCGGGAGGCGGCGGCGGAGGAGCCGCTTGTCCGCGGCTTGTCCGTCGGCGCTGGGAGCGGGGAGAGGTGAGTTGTTCGGGGGGTTCGGGGGGGTTTCACACAGCGGGGCACCCCGATCGGGGGTGCCCCACCGAAGTGGACCAAGACCCAGGATAGTCAAAATCCTGGGTGTTGGTCCACTTTAATAGCGCCAGGTAGCGACAGATGAGCGCCAGTAGCGTGATTTTCACAGCGCCAGCTAGTATTCGCTGTGCTTGGCCGGGGTTTGCTTGTTGACAGCGACTCAGTCGGTGTGCGTTAATGTTGAATACGGGGTTAGGAGTCGCTGTTTCACAGGTTCAGCGTTGTATGGGTGCGCCTGACAGCGAATGGCCAGAGTGAACGGCTTGCTGCAGATTCATTAACAAATCACGCTCAAAAATTTCTCGCGCTGTGAATTCCTTGTTTAAACCCCAGAGCGCTGGCGGCGATGTGTGTAAAGTAGGTTTTAACCCCCAAACAACCATTTTTTTTAATGTAAAAATTATACAAGTTTTTCTAAACATTTTGTAATATGAATACATGAATATCAGACCTGTAATATCAATTCTGCACAATTTTTATTTTTTTTTTTTTTACTTAAAAAAAAATCTTAACATTGCAGAAGTGGTCACAGAATTTTTGACATTAAAAATAAAAAAAAACACATTAATAGCAATTAATTATGATTATTTAAAGATTGCTCCATTGAAATGCATTGGACTACGCCAGGGAGCGCCAGGTCATACCTGGCGCTGTGATGGGATTAGCAGCGGCGCTGTTCGTTGCAGTCGGCTACATGATGAATCCCGCGCTAGCTGATGCTGTCGCCGGCGCTAGCCTCATTTAGCGTGATAAATGCGTCATTGTGACCGCCGCCGGGCGTACTTGATTCGGTAGCCGCCGTTAGCTGGCGGTACCTGGCGCTCGTCAGACACTACCTGGCGCTAGCCCTTGATAAATAAGGCCGTAAATGCATATTTGCTAGAATATAAGAATTATTACTTTCTTCTCCTTACCCAGTGAGCCTCTGTTGCGGGAGTGAATTATCTGAATAATTCTGAAAAGTGGCCTATTTAGGGTTTCTTTTATTTTTTTCTTGGTTATTTTATGTTGAGGATTTTAAATAAAAAATATTGGCTGATGTTTTGTCTATTCTTTTCCATACTCACAGCTTGCAAGATGCACTGTCAACATGTCATCATTATACCCCAATTCTCTATCTTCCATTACACAATATCATCTCCTTTCTATAAATAATGTATTATCTCTATTCGGCTTCTCCTTGAGCTACAGGCACCTACATTTTTACATTTTAGATATCATTCCTAATAATTTATTTGCATGCATTCATAATTTCATTGCTAAAGTTAATCAAACATTTACTTCTTTTTTAGAACCTGTCCTCTCTGGTGGTCCTTGTAATAAGAACAAGGTAAGAAACATAAATGGTCCCATAGCAAAATCATTATTGCACTCCTTGTCACACTCCCTGGCATGGTTTGCTACTGGATCCATTTCGGGATGCCTGGAGGTTGGGGAATGTGCGGCCCTTTGTGGGCACTGTGGGAGTTTAGGGTTTAGAGTTTAGACTTGACCATTTTGTAAAAATTAAAGATGAATATTTTTTTTGCCATTTAAATTATCGACCCATATTTTGCCAAAACATACTAGGACATCTAAAGATAGTGCTACAGACTTATGTGTGCCAAGACCCATAACCATATGTGTCTCTTGCTCTCCCTCATTTCCTAATACCTGAATCTATCCTCTAGACTTCACGATGGGTGATGCACAGATGGCTGAGTTTGGGCCGGCTGCGCCTTACCTTCGAAAGTCTGACAAGGAACGGCTAGAGGCTCAGACTCGTATTTTTGACATCAAGACCGAAATATTTATTCCCGATGCCACTGAAGAGTATGTAAAAGCCAAGGTTAAAAGCCGTGAAGGGGGCAAAGTAACAGCAGAGACAGAAGGCGGCAAGGTGAGTGAGAACAGATTTTTAAATATCCTTTGCATTATTCCTCTGTGTTGAACAGTGAATTTGGCAATCTTTATTCTAAATCAGCAGGGATGATTCAACCATTCTTATTTCTTGGTTCTATCTAGACTGTCACTGTAAAGGAAGGTGATATCCACCAGCAAAATCCACCCAAGTTCGACAAAATTGAGGACATGGCTATGTTGACCTTCCTGCATGAACCAGCTGTGCTGTACAACCTCAAAGAGCGTTATGCAGCCTGGATGATCTACGTGAGTTGACTAGACCAGCTATACCCATGTGATCCTTTCATGTCATATAAATAATAAATATATCAAATATGATATTTTCAGCTTTGGTAACTGTATTATATTGATATAGCTGTGCCTTACATGCATTGATCTCTCTCCAGACATACTCAGGCCTGTTCTGTGTGACAGTCAACCCTTACAAGTGGCTTCCTGTGTACAATTCAGAGGTTGTAAATGCCTATCGTGGGAAGAAGAGGAGTGAAGCTCCCCCCCACATCTTCTCCATCTCTGATAATGCATATCAGTACATGCTGACAGGTGTGATAACTTAATCAATCGTTTGCTATACTCTAATATTATTGGCCAACTAGAGAATAGGCTGTGCACATCTCCAGGGGGTGGATCTAATTATTGTATTCTCTGTTGCATATAGTCGGCATAAGGGTGGCCATCAACAGGAAGGGAAAGCCATTCAATGTTGCCATGTGTAGTATCACTAAGGGACAATCCTTGATAATACAGGATAGACGGATTGGAAATATTCCCACTACCTCTTGAATTGTAAGATAGGTCCCTTAAGCTGTCAGGAAAACAAGCTTACATGGGGGTAGAAATGTTTAAATCTTTAGATCACAGTCTTAAATATATATAATGGCTGCCAGGTAGCATGCTACACTTTTAAGAAGGTGTTCCTTTTACTCAGCTTCTCTGTCTTTGATTTTCCCCTAGATCGTGAGAATCAGTCCATCCTGATTACGTAGGTTTACCTTTTCTGAACTTCTACCTCCAAGACTTTTTTTTTTGCCTGTTCTCACAATACTTACAATGATCTTTCTGATTTTATCCCTAGTGGAGAATCTGGTGCCGGGAAGACTGTGAACACCAAGCGTGTCATCCAGTACTTTGCCAGCATTGCCTCTGTAGGAGGAAAAAAGGATACGGCAAATGCCAACAAGGTGATGCAGATTACAGAAGCATAGAACAGAATGGAATAATGAAAATGGAAAATGAAGGGACTATGATATTTCATAGTTTAGTCAGAAATGGATGGAAGCATACATTAAAATAATTGCATAGATTAGTGCAAAGAAACTTAAAGAGTCTGTCCCAGCATGAAGAAAACTATACTCAACTTTTGTTCCATTCAAATTTTTGTGAAAATGTATCAGAAGCTCCTCGCTATCCAGGGATGGTCATCATTCATGGGGGACTGGCTACCTCCTCCAAGAAAGAAGTCTGGCCCTCCACATGCTCACTCCATTTATTGCAATCAAGTGAATGTGCTGGGCTGTGCCAAGCCTCGGCAGGCCCGGAACATTCTCTTGATTGCAATGAATGGAGTGTGTGTGGAGGGGCAGACCTCCATCTTAGCGGAGGTGGGCATTTCCCCTGCACCTCATTCGTAAATGGAGGCTGTCGCTGGACAGCGAGGAGTGCAGTCAATCTCGGCATAGGGTAAGTTTTCACATACCGGAGCAGATGGCAGCTATACATTTTTTGTTATTGTCTGGAGAGAGGCCTTAAAGGAGTATTTTGTACCTACAAATCAACCCCAACTCCAGCCACATTTATTATGTGCTAGAAATGCTGTTTGTGACCCATTTGGGGTTTACCTAGCTCCATAGGAGACAGGATGTTTATGTTACAGAAAATCTATGGGTGTCATAAGGCATATAATGTGGTTATTAGCCGGAAATATGATGTCACAGCGGTAGTCTCCATCATGGCTTTCCTACCAGATTAACTTTTAACTTATTCAGGTCACATTCAGTGGGTAAGTGGTTCTTTCACTACCCCTTGTATCCAAAATTAAAATAAGAGTAAAAAAGAAAATGTGTCTGTAAATTGAGAGAGAGTGTAAAGAGGAAAAGGTGAGGGTAGAAATATAAAAAAAAATAGCTTGCAGTATTTTATTTTGTTTTTACTAAAAAGCAATTTAATACATTATTAGGGAACTCTGGAAGATCAAATCATCCAAGCCAACCCTGCCCTGGAAGCTTTTGGAAATGCCAAAACAGTCCGTAATGACAACTCTTCTCGATTTGTAAGTCTTCTTACACCACTATCTATTCATCATAATTACATTCATCATGAGCATTTCTATCCTGCCCTGATGTTTCTTTGCTCTTCATGCTTTATAGTTTAACTATCCCATATTAGTGCAATCTGATTCTCTCTTATCTTCTCATGAGTAGAATCTTATTCTGTCCTAAACTCTATCTCTTCCTTTCTGTCTTTTCTGTCCTCAACTTGTTCAGGGTAAATTCATCCGAATCCACTTTGGTGCCTCTGGGAAGCTGGCTTCTGCTGACATAGAAACCTGTGAGTTTCTTTTCTACCTGTCCTATCACTTTTTTAGATATATCTACATTCTGTGACAGGAAGTTAGAGGCTTATTTTCATGTACCTGCATGTGAGCCTCCGTTTTTTTTTTTTAAATAGAAAAAAAGTTAGGATGTTTAAAGTGGACCAAGAGCTGAGATTTTGACTATTCAGAGTTTTGGTTCTTCCCCGTGGAACGGTTTGGGGTGCCCACATGTGTAAAGTCCCCCCAGAATGCCAAGCTAACTCACCTCTCCTCATATTAATGCGCGGCTAGAGAAGCTGAATGGAATCCCGGCCATGCACAGCCATTCAGTTGTGGCGGGCGGAGACGAGCACAGCCGAGAAGGGAGTGATGCTCGGGGAATGGTGAGTTTACTGGGTGCCCCAGTTCGTGATGCTGGGGGGAGGGAGTAAGCCTGTCCTGGAGTCTCACAGGCTCCAGGGTGGGTTTTGGTCCACTTTAAGCAATTGTACTAGTGGGGAGGGATCTTATTACAAAAAACAGAAATATATGTGTTTTCACATTTTCCATTAATGCTCTAATATTTATTAAGGCGCATACGCTTTATGGACTTGCTCTTTAACAGCCATAAACATAATAATGATTACTATTTAATCATTATTCATCAATCTATTTAAACAACTATTATTTTAACTCCTTCCAGATCTCTTGGAGAAGTCTCGTGTCATCTTCCAGCTGAAGTCTGAAAGAAATTATCACATCTTTTACCAAATCTTGTCTAATAAGAAGCCAGAGCTTCTAGGTGCGTCTTATAATTATTAATGGATCTGCATGTAGTCTACATGTCACATTATAAAGTTTCTCCATATCTCTGTTTGCAACTAAATGTTATATTATTTTTAATGACAGATATGCTTCTGGTTACCAACAACCCATATGACTATTCATACATCTCCCAAGGAGAGGTCACAGTTGCTTCCATCGACGACTCTGATGAACTTATGGCAACAGATGTAAGAATACTGTAACTTTAAATGACAAAATCACTTTTATAGATGGAAATGTTTATTTAATACTTATTTTTTTAATACTTCTGTGTTCATGTGAAACTTCACATCAGTGCTGTATGTAATGTTTAAGGGTTTAAGAGTTAACAGCTCCTCAGGTTCTCCTGAGAAAAATACAGCTAGTCCAGTTGCCATATTCCTTGGTTGTTATTATTAGCACTAGATTAGGCTAATAATGTGTGAGTGAAGGGAGGCAATCAAAGAGCATGAGAGTATTAATTCTTGTGCTACACTAAGGACTTTAAAAGGGGTCTTTTGATTGCTTGACTTCAACTCACATTGTCTTGCCTACCTTACTCTTCTAGAATGCCTTTGATGTTCTGGGCTTCAGCGCTGAAGAAAAAGCCGGTGTATACAAGCTTACTGGAGCTATCATGCATTCTGGAAACATGAGGTTCAAGCAGAAGCAAAGAGAAGAACAGGCAGAGCCTGACGGCACTGAGGGTAAGATATGAAGCAACAAATCAGTAGATTAGCAGCACTAGCCTCTATGTTTCTTGTATTGTGACACTGATGCTTTTAGAGTTATTTGTAACTGTCCTTCTTCAACGTTTTACTGGAATTGCAGCATCTAGGCTTTGACACAGGTTTTCAGTTTGAAATTATCTTTCCTATAGAAAAATATACAGAAAAGGAAAACAAGCTGTGGTAATCACTTCAAAGTCTACAGCTTGGCTATCCACTTTGTGCTGTGCAATCATATGTGTAGATCTAATATGTGTGTCATAAGGAACATATCGAAGCAGTCTTATATACTATGGCCTCAATCTAGTACTCACTATATAAAAGACAAAAAAACAAAAAAGTATAACCCCTGCACCACCCTAAGAAGACGTTTCACAATATAGGAACAGTGTGCTAATATGGGATGCCCCAGACAAATAGTCAATTTGAAACACCAAAATGATGTGGCCCCAGCAACCACAGGGAAAAATCAAATCGGCACCACCAACCTAGAAAATCACAAACTCACTATTTTCATAATAATCATGAATTTATTAAAAAGAAGACTCACAACAAATATCTAAAATAATTATTTACAGCAGGGACATTAGAGCCAAGAGTGCCATTTACCATCCAATAACATGATACAAAAAATACAGTATATACAAAATCCAAACTTATATATGGTTAGCCCAAAAATGTGTGCAAAAAGTGCCAATCAAAACTCTCTAAAGTGCACAGATAGATCAACATAAAAATATATCACCATATAGAATGGCCAGTTGGTGTCCCCACCGAATCCTGGTAACCCTTTTACCCATGCGTTCCGTGGGGTAAAACACACGTTTTCAAGGTGCCAGGAAAAAAGCCTCAATCCAGTAAGAGTTGAAAAAGATTATCATGGTAATAAAAAGAACAACCTCAATTCAGTAATAGTTCAAATAATTCTCATGATAGTAAAAAATGTAATTAATGAGAGCATTGTTACTGAATCACCAGCTAGGAAGACAATGAAAGTTAATTGTGCTTTTTTACTCCTTTTCTACTTTTTTTCTCTGTAGTAAAAGTGCCATTGCCTTTCATTGTCTTCCTAGCTAGAGATTTAACACTGAAATTCTCATTAAGTGAACATTTTACTACCATGAAAATTTGTTTCAAATCTTACTTAATCGAGGCCTATGTGTCTGAAAGGCCATACTGCTATGCTCGTCCATCAATTTAGAGACAAATGATCAAGTGTGGCTGTATTTTGAAAAGGCTGTTTTAATACATTGGCTATGATCATATTGCAGAGGCTGATAAAGCTGCCTACCTCATGTGTCTGAACTCTGCTGACCTCCTGAAGGGATTGTGTCACCCCAGAGTCAAGGTTGGCAATGAGTATGTCACCAAGGGACAAAATGTTCAACAGGTAAGAAAATATGTATACTATCTCAATAGGTAATTATGTCTGTTTGTCTCTCTATAGTCATGGGTATTGGAGTGTTGGATAAAGCCCTGTTTTCTATGTACATGTCTTGTCTCCTCCTTAATATTATAGCTGTTTTCCCTACCACTTAGGTGAACTATTCTATTGGTGCTCTGGCCAAGTCAGTGTACGAAAAGATGTTCTTGTGGATGGTGGTGAGAATTAACGCCACATTGGAGACCAAGCAGCCCAGACAATACTTCATTGGTGTGCTGGATATTGCAGGATTTGAGATCTTTGATGTAAGTATATATGTTGACCAGTATTTCACAATAATAGCAAATACAACAATCCCCTCCCTAACCCCTTCAAAGCTGAGAGTGTTTTGGGCTTGGATGCACACTGAGAATGTTTATAAATGGGATTCAAGTTAAAATAGCCCACATTCTAATGCCTATTATTTGGGCAATCTAAGACACATTGTTATAAGTATACAGAATCAGTGTACAATTTATTTTACCAGGTATATACATTAGAAACATACATTGTTTAAGCTAGGAGGCGTAGTACAATGGGTAGAGCAATCAACAAATTCAGCATCAGCTGACATAAGATTTAGAGTTTTTAAAAACAAATTAAAGCAGTCAATCACTAGGTGCCACGTGGAGAGGATACTGGTCCACGAAAGTAAAGAGAAAGAGTTGCTAATAGAAGTGGGAACCAAAGATACGGAACCAACATTAATACACAAAAGGATCATTTCAGTCAGATCTAAATTAAATAACTGTTATTGTTTAAATATTAATATTGCTCTATAGCATCTTGAAGGAATCAATACAAATTTAGGTATAACATGTCTATACATGAAAAAAGTTCCTGAGGAAGGTGTTTTTATGAAGAAGCATATACATATAAGGGCAGACTAGATGGACCATGTGGTCTTCATCTGCTGTCAAGTTTCAATTAGATCAAACCTAGGGTCATAGTGATGCAACATATGCATGCATGCTAATTACTTTGCCATCATGCTACGTATATCATAAAATACATAGGGGTACTGGTGCTTAACCCGCACCAGTGTGTATTGCTGCAAATGTCTAATCGGGTTGGATTATGACTTTCTAATATTACTACTAATGTATATTAACACATGGATCCAATCGGACTGGAACTGCTTGCTTGCACTTAGAAGCAGAGTGTATTATTTTTTTTTTATATTCTGCAGTGTATCTTATATGATAATTTGGTTTCAACCACTGCACTGAAATGTGTAAAAGCAGCTAGATACTAGTTACTATATGAAGACTGGGGTAATCATTTGTATCATAATAACAAGAAAAAAAGCAAAGAGGTGTAACTTGATATAAATGGGCCTCGCAACAAAATCCATAGACATTGCTTTGATTCTACAATTTACAATGTTACATTTTTATGACTTTACATAAGCCATATTTGCACAGGACACACTCACGACGACAACAGGCACACTTAGAGAATAACATTCACACTATATTGCAAAATACTCTTTACAGTACAGGAACAAGCAGCAAGGAATAAAATGGATAGAGATTTCACCTGGTATACCTGACAAAAAAAAGGAAAGCAAAAGAAAACTCTCCATTCTGCACATGTGACTAATAACTCCCAACCTCTGCCTTAATACCAACCTCATGCTGAGAGCACCAAGGGGCAGAGTGGCATTTTCAGTGGTCCTGGTGGAATTAAATTGAAAAGGGGACAAACTTTGGAGCCCTGCAACGGCTTCTGCCTAGCGCTGCAGGAATAGAGGAGAGGCACATAGGACAGGCATCTGGTGCCTTATTGTTGCCATTGGGATTAAAGTCCCTCTAAAGATTAGACTAGCATTATTTTCAGCTAGAGGACAACAATAAAATAATGTCGGCTTCATAGCCATTTTTGGCAGTAGCGGTGATTCATAAGGAGTTATTCTATCGAAAATTGTAAGACAAATGTGACTGCTGATTGTAAACCATGAATGATCATTCTGTAACAGCATATTTCATTTACCCTTATGTCATTTGCTTCCTCTTCTTTTCACCTCCAGTTTAACAGCTTTGAGCAGCTCTGCATTAACTTCACTAATGAGAAGTTGCAGCAGTTCTTCAATCACCACATGTTCGTGCTGGAGCAGGAGGAATACAAGAAAGAAGGAATTGAATGGGAGTTCATTGACTTTGGCATGGACTTGCAAGCCTGTATCGATCTCATAGAGAAGGTGAGGTTGGCTGACATAAAATAACATTTGTGAAAATATATTTTGTCCAGCATTTTTTTTAGATAAGAGCTGTCAATGCATTTGCTTTAATATTTTTTTATTCACCCTTAGCCGATGGGTATCATGTCCATCCTTGAAGAGGAGTGCATGTTCCCCAAGGCCTCTGATACGACCTTCAAAGCCAAGCTGTATGATAATCACCTGGGCAAATCTAACAACTTCCAGAAGCCAAGAAATGTCAAGGGGAAGCCAGAGGCTCACTTTGCCCTTGTCCACTATGCTGGTACAGTGGATTATAACATCCTTGGGTGGCTGGAAAAGAACAAGGACCCCCTAAATGAAACTGTTGTGGGGCTGTACCAGAAATCATCCCAGAAGCTTTTGGCACACCTATTTGCAAACTACGCTGGTGCTGATGGAGGTAGGAACTACTAACAAATATGTCTAGGTGATCTGTGGGTTTCAGTGCATATTTACATTGTTTACATTTCCCATTCTAGACAGTGGGGGAAAAGGCAAAGGTGGAAAGAAGAAGGGTTCATCGTTCCAGACTGTGTCTGCCCTTCATAGGGTAAGATATTTATTTCCTTAACAAATACAGTAGAGCTGTACAATAGAAACTGCACTTTTTTCTTTGTAATAATATCAATAACATAGTTTTTTTTTATTATTGCTGCTTAAATGTCTCCTGTATGGAAAAATGTATTTAGGAAAGATTTTTCTTGTTTCAGAGGGGCCCAAATTCTAACATAATATGAGTCTATGAGGGGAAATTTGTTTCGTGAATTCTGGTTCAACTAAAGCTCCCAACCACCTCCAAATTGCATGGGAAGACCACTAAACACCTTAAGAACATTGTGCTAATTAAAAAAAGAAGAACCCATTTAGCTACATAACAGTTTTTTTTTTAATAAATGAAATACATATATATAATGCTAGATGCCCCCCTGTCTTTTTTAGTTTGAACATACAGGATTTACCCTAACTCATTTCTAATAGGATACCTTGTCTATTTTTATCTAGCGAGATAGGAGGGTTTTTTTATTCAAAACCGAGATGGACAATTTTAACCTAAATTTCTTCAAAATCTATTCGAATCAAACTGAATCCGCAAAATTCAGCTTGAACTTCACTTTATTTCCTGTAAAAATAGACCAAATAGAAAACACTACTTAGTTAAAAGGTATACCTGTGCTGCTCATAGTCAGTACAGTATATACAAATGGAAACAAAAAGAAAACCTAATCGTTGATGTGGACTAAAAACATGTTTTTAACCGTCTGAGGGAATTGATTGTGCAGAAAAGATACAGTAGAATGTATTACTCTACTTTGACACATTTGTCCTTCTCCAACAGGAAAACCTGAACAAACTTATGACCAACTTGAAAACCACTCATCCTCATTTTGTGCGTTGCATTATCCCAAATGAACGTAAAGCTCCAGGTAAAAATCTGAATCTTGGAGGGTATTTAAAATTCCAAATATTTTTTCATATATTTCATTCCTTTTTTGCTCACTGCATTTGCAGGTGAGATGGACAATCCTTTGGTGATGCACCAGCTCCGTTGTAATGGTGTACTGGAGGGTATCAGAATTTGCAGAAAGGGATTCCCCAACCGCATCTTGTATGGTGACTTCAGGCAACGGTAGGTTTAATGCCCTAAAAACTATAGCTGTATAAAGGGTTATCAGATTGCTTTTTAAATACTATTTGTCACTCTAGTTACCGCATCCTGAACCCTGCAGCCATTCCTGAAGGACAGTTCATAGATAGCAAGAAAAGTGCTGAAAAGCTTCTGGGCTCACTGGAAATTGATCACACTCAGTACAGATTTGGACACACAAAGGTAATGCTTTGTTTTCATGGTTTGTATGTAAATTCATGATACAATTATTAACGCAATCCTACATCTTATAGGTGTTCTTTAAAGCTGGTCTTTTGGGTCTCCTGGAAGAAATGAGAGACGAAAGACTTGCTAAGATCATTACACGTATTCAGGCTCAGTCTAGAGGACTACTGATGAGAAGAGAATTTAAGAAGATTTTGGAAAGAAGGTAAATTGTTTGTTTAATAATGTTTTGTCACTTATTAACAGACGAATTTGTGACTATGAAGATAATCAGTACATTTAGTAGCACAGTTTAGTGGTTTATGTATATTTCCCGTCTTTATATGTAACCATATACATATATCTACATATATATATATATATTACACATTAAATATATTCCCCAGTGCTTGGCCATACAGTTGGCAGACACATTTCAACCACATATTTGTTCAACATAACTCCTCATTACTACATTTCTTCTGATATTCTTTATTAGGTAACAATATGGTACTTTTTGTCTTATTTGAATCCTTAAATGAAACATGCTGCATTCCACAATGGCTTGGGTTCTCTTCTAACTGTATGCATATTTTCAGAGATGCCCTCCTGGTGATCCAGTGGAACATCCGAGCTTTTATGGGTGTCAAGAATTGGCCATGGATGAAACTTTACTTTAAGATCAAGCCTCTGCTTAAGAGTGCAGAGACAGAGAAGGAGATGGCAAATATGAAGGAAGAATTCCAGAGGTTGAAAGATGCCCTGGAAAAATCTGATGCCAGACGCAAGGAACTTGAAGAGAAGATGGTCTCCTTGCTACAAGAGAAGAATGACTTGCAGCTCCAAGTGCAATCAGTGAGTTAACCAAACCTACACAATTATGTTGTATATTAAGTAAATGTTTTTACCATATCTCCTACAATTAGGATCTTCATAACACCATAGTTAACATTTGATTAACAGACTGAAAGTTGTCAATAGAGGTACATTTAAAGTCAGGACCATTTTAATAAATAAATATTTGTTATAGGAACAAGATAATCTTAATGATGCTGAAGAAAGATGTGAGCAGTTGATTAAAAACAAAATACAATTAGAAGCCAAGCTGAAGGAGCAGACAGAAAGGCTGGAAGATGAAGAAGAATCAAATGCAGAGCTAACTGCTAAAAAGAGAAAGCTTGAGGATGAATGTTCTGAGCTCAAGAAGGATATTGATGATCTTGAGTTGACTTTAGCCAAAGTTGAAAAGGAGAAGCATGCCACAGAAAATAAGGTGATACTTCTTACATCTGGAACACTATTTGTAGTTCTTCTGTGGAATCTTTTTTTCAGCTAATCTTCTCTTTTTTAGGTTAAAAACATGACTGAGGAAATGGCAGGCTTAGATGAGATTATTGCTAAACTTACGAAAGAGAAGAAGGCTCTCCAAGAGGCCCATCAGCAGACACTGGATGACCTCCAGGCTGAAGAAGACAAAGTCAATGTGCTGACAAAGTCCAAAGCAAAACTAGAGCAGCAGGTTGATGATGTAAGTAGCAGATGTACTCTGAAAGATCTAATCATGTAACCTTTTTGATATTTAATAAGATCCATAGTGACAATTATGTGTTTCCAAAAGCTGGAGGGATCTTTGGAGCAGGAGAAGAAAATACGTATGGATTTGGAAAGAGCCAAACGAAAACTGGAGGGTGATCTAAAACTGACTCAAGAAAATGTGATGGATCTTGAAAATGACAAGCAACAACTAGAAGAGAAATTAAAGAAGTGAGTAACATTAGCATTTTGTAAATTATTTTTATATTATTAGAATTAGGTGAAACTTATACCTGACATTCTATTGACAGGAAAGAGTTTGAGATCTCCCAACAAAATAGCAAAATAGAAGATGAACAATTGCTAGGAATACAACTCCAGAAAAAGCTCAAAGAGCACCAGGTATATGCATCAAATATGTTCATAATTTTGTATTCAAGACCACATAATAAATGTTGTCAGTTTACTTACAAATACATTACATAGGCTATAAATTACACATTATTAAATTAGAGTTGTGTTTTTTCCTCTTAAATACATGTGTACTTTAATCTTTTCAATGTAGGCCCGTATTGAAGAGTTGGAAGAGGAACTGGAAGCTGAAAGAACAGCACGAGCTAAAGTGGAAAAACTTCGCTCCGATCTCTCAAGAGAGCTGGAGGAAATCAGTGAGCGCTTAGAAGAGGCTGGAGGAGCCACCTCCGTGCAAATGGAGCTGAACAAGAAAAGAGAGGCTGAGTTCCTGAAACTCAGGAGGGATCTAGAGGAGTCCACCCTGCACTCAGAGGCCACGGCTGCCACTCTCAGGAAGAAACATGCTGATTCAGTGGCAGAACTCAGCGAACAGATAGACAACCTGCAAAGAGTCAAACAGAAACTAGAAAAGGAGAAGAGTGAATTTAAATTGGAACTGGATGATGTAGCATCCAATATGGAGCAGGTGGTGAAATCTAAGGTAAGGCTGTATTTTTCATTTCAACTTTTTATTTACAGACCCACTACCCTAAACATGCATTTTGGGCCTTATTTATGATGTTCCCAATTATCTGCACTGTGGACTACAATGGCCCTAAAAGTCACAGTGCCCGATTCTAGCAAATTTCCTTTGATTGTTGCACTAATTATTGGATGGCATGTGTCAACTTCTATTGGAACCGACTGCCGATGATCCCTAGCGCCACTTTGTACTGCTGTTTTCTGGTGCTGCACAGTGTATTTATTAATTTTTTTCCTCCTTGAAAACATTGGCTCTTAATTTTTCTAGCACTGGCCCTATCATCATTGCTGTTACAAGAAATCACTAATGGGGACAAAGGAGACAAACTTTACAGTGTGTTTAGGCTGCGTTATAGTTGTTGTTGTCCAAGTACACTTCAATCCAGTTCTACCCATTGTACTCTATGGGATCTTGACCTACAGCCAGGTTTTAACTGGCACTGCTTCAACCAGAGCGCCTGGTCCTGTGACATCTTGGGCGCTAGTGTTAAATAAGATGCTAGCTGGCGGCCACATTGGCGCTGCCATTTTTTTGTTTCTTAAATTGTACTTCGAGTGCTGCTTAGGCAAAAGTGGTGCTGTGGGGTGTTGGCACTCCATAAATAAGGCTTTTTATATTTGTTTATCCAAAACATATCTTTAAAGCAAACCAATGCCCTAAAGAAAAGTCTAACCCCGTGGCAACTGCTGCCCCTCTCATTACTAAAAACGGCCCTCGAGGGCAGCCAGTGCATCATACTAGGCTCTCAGAATGGTAATTAATTGATCATTTGTAAGGTCCACCAGCTTCTGAATAATTATAAGGCTTAATTTCAAGATTTGTTTCCAATCATTGTGCATAATAATTAAATCAATCTATTGTTCTGTGTTCATTCTTCAGTGCTGCATGACAGCGCAGTGATGGGCCCAAACTCATGTTTTGTATGCTGTTCTATTTTCATCCTGTTCTTACATACTAACTAAGAAATCTGTTTTATTGTAAAAGGTCACCTTAGGTTTATAATGATATTTAAAAAAAGAATATTAACCTAAATATAAATTACACTAAGCAGATTACATTCAACCAATTTGTCATGCAGACTGCTATTAAAGTCTGTGTTTCGAACGTGAACCAGGCATAGCACACTGCAATCAATCAGAGATATTACATAGATTTATGGTGTAATTCTATTTAAGGATACTAAAACTCCTGTTTATACCTTATAAGCACTATATTTTTCACCTTTGTTTTTTTTTACAGGCCAATTTAGAAAAGATGTGCCGTACATTAGAGGACCAGATGAATGAACATCGGACC
The DNA here is from genome assembly GCA_027917425.1 of Gastrophryne carolinensis. Taxonomy (NCBI): domain Eukaryota; kingdom Metazoa; phylum Chordata; class Amphibia; order Anura; family Microhylidae; genus Gastrophryne; species Gastrophryne carolinensis. The sequence goes on along the minus strand of CM051234.1, from coordinate 421,154,081 downwards.
AAGTATGAAGAAACCCAAAGGGCACTTAATGATTTCACTTCTCAGAAAGCTAAACTACAAACAGAGAATGGAGAGTTGTCCCGCAGGCTGGATGAGAAGGAAGCATTAGTGTCTCAGCTTACTCGTGGCAAGCAAAGTTATACTCAGCAACTAGAAGACCTTAAGAGGCAGCTAGAGGAAGAGGGCAAGGTGATTTTTGTGCAATCAAGTATAATGGATTAATGGGTGGCATGTTTCAGGAAACCATGTGATTTACAATATTTTTTACACATGTTTGCCATGAAATGTCACATGTACCAGATATCATTTTTTTTATTTGCTTTACATACTAGATAATTACCCCCAAATGAGCACTATACTATATTAAATAGTATGCTTGGCAACATATTTTGACTTTAACTTTACATGTTAAGGCTATTGTTATAACCTGTACTGTTTCCCTCTAAACCAGGCTAAAAATGCTCTAGCCCATGCCCTACAGTCTGCTCGCCATGACTGTGATCTCCTGCGTGAGCAGTATGAGGAGGAACAGGAGGCTAAGGCAGAGCTTCAAAGAGTTCTGTCCAAGGCCAACTCAGAGGTTGCTCAATGGAGAAACAAGTATGAAACAGATGCCATCCAAAGAACAGAGGAGCTGGAAGAGGCCAAGTGAGTATTACTATGCTTGCAGTTTAATGTTAAACCTCAAAGGACTGTGGCAACTCTATTACTTACAACTTTTTGCCTTATGTTTTTGTGTTAGTGGCCTGCTTACAAATTAAAACATGTTGATCATTATCAATTTCCATGATCTCACCATGCTTTCATAACCAATTGCATCTTTAACATCTGCCCAGGTATCTTAATGCATCCGGCTTTAAAATTCCTTTCAACAAAGAAGCTTTTTGCTTGGATTATGTTTCATACTACTGTATAAGACGAGCATAAAGCTTGTTTGTTAGAAGGCTCTGCTTCATCCCATGCTTTTAAGGTGGGTGTAAGAACCCGTGGTTAACCAAAAAGTGAATAAATAACCTTTTGCATGAGGTGCGCACCAAACTTTTAAATATAAAAATGTATGAAGGTAAATAGATATTTAATAATTATTATGTATAACCTTTATCTTACCTTTTTACCTTTAGGAAAAAATTAGCTCAAAGGCTTCAAGAGGCAGAAGAGGCTGTGGAAGCAGTAAATGCCAAATGTTCATCTCTTGAGAAGACAAAACATCGTTTGCAGAATGAAATTGAGGATCTCATGGTGGACTTGGAGAGGTCAAACTCTGCATGTGCAGCACTTGACAAAAAACAAAGAAATTTTGATAAGGTAATGAACCATGAGAAAAAAATGAATCATAAAAAAAGGTATCATTTGTAGATTCTGACCGTCTCTTCATTTCTAAGATCCTTGCCGAGTGGAAGCAAAAGTTTGAGGAGTCACAGACTGAGCTAGAGGCATCTCAGAAGGAAGCTCGAACCCTTAGCACTGAGCTATTTAAGTTGAAAAATGCTTATGAAGAATCTCTGGAGCATCTTGAAACTTGTAAGAGAGAGAACAAAAATCTTCAAGGTGAGAGAATCAGTCTGATCTGGTGTTTTTAGCCAATTCAAAAACATTTCCCTACAAAATGTCTTGAGATTCTGATTACTTCTGTTACAAACAGAAATAATTTGTCATTCGACAGAACAAATGTTACATTAACCAGCAGGTCATATAATGCCCTGCCAGCTATGTTAGGCACAATAGTCAAACAATGGTATTTTAAAAGGTATAGTTAGCCTGGTTTGAGTAAAAGTTAGGAGATGCCTATAGATGTATGGATGCTTCACACTTTACTTGGCTTACTTGGCCCAATTGTTTCATGTTATATGTGCACCTTTAAGGTGAAGTTGGCTAAAAATATAATCATTCCACAGAGGAAATCTCAGATCTCACTGAGCAACTGGGAGAGGGTGGAAAAAATATTCACGAGCTGGAAAAAATTAGGAAGCAATTGGAACAGGAGAAGATGGAGCTGCAATCTGCATTAGAGGAAGCTGAGGTAAATCAATAGTTCTCACATTTCATGGAATATAGTATGATTTATGCAAAGTGGGTCAACAAACTTTTCCTAATTTGTAATAATGTATTCAATCTGTAGGCCTCTTTGGAACATGAAGAAGGTAAAATCCTGCGCTCCCAGCTGGAGTTTAATCAACTGAAATCTGAAATTGAGCGTAAACTGTCAGAAAAAGATGAAGAGATGGAACAAGCCAAAAGAAACCATCAACGTTTAGTAGATTCACTGCAAACTTCACTTGAGGCTGAAACCAGAAGCCGCAATGAAGCCCTTAGGATAAAGAAGAAGATGGAGGGTGATCTAAATGAAATGGAAATTCAGCTTAGCCAGGCTAACCGTTCAGCTGCTGAGGCCCACAAGCACTTAAAGGTGGCTCAAGGTAGCCTCAAGGTGAGAAGTAAATGTGAAATCAATACGTCCTTGACTTTTCTAATAATAATACTTTTTCTAATAATTATACTACTACTGAAAACAATCTGAATACATCTTTTGTGTAATATTTTTCTTAGCAAGTAGAGTATCTAACACAATGTAAAAAGTGAAAGAGGACGCCAGCACAAGAATCTCAACTAAAGCTAGTCTATTAACGCAGAATGTTTTTAATTATTGACTTTTTTAAGCATTTTTTACTGTTACTGAGAAAAATGATAATGTCCATATATCAATATTCACTGACCATATTCCCATATTCTCACAGGACACCCAAATTCAACTGGATGATGCTCAAAGAGCCAATGATGACCTTAAAGAAAATACTGCAATTGTAGAGAGGAGAAATATGTTGCTCCAGGCTGAGTTGGAGGAACTGAGGTCTCTGATGGAGCAGACAGAGAGGGCACGGAAGCTTGCTGAACAGGAACTGATAGAGACCAGTGAGAGAGTTCAACTTCTCCATTCTCAGGTCAGTAGAAATTTTCTCCCCCATAAACTAATTCCTGTCAGAGTGTTCCTTGTCCAGTGAACTACAACACATCCCTTTTTTAAACAGAACACCAGTTTAATTAATCAGAAGAAGAAGATGGAATCTGATTTGTCTCAGCTGCAATCCGAGGTGGAAGAAGCAGTTCAGGAGTGCCGCAATGCAGAGGAGAAGGCCAAGAAAGCTATAACTGATGTATGTAAATCATAAGCAATTAACAAACCTTTAAGTGTAAGCGAACTTCAGCCCTTAAAACTGTTTTAAACATGTTTTTAGGCTGCCATGATGGCTGAAGAGCTGAAGAAGGAGCAGGACACAAGTGCTCACCTTGAGAGGATGAAGAAGAACATGGAGCAAACCATAAAGGATCTCCAGCAGCGTCTGGATGAGGCTGAACAGTTAGCCATGAAGGGTGGCAAGAAGCAACTGCAGAAACTGGAGGCTCGAGTCCGGGAACTGGACAATGAGCTGGAGGCTGAGCAGAAACGCAATGCTGAGTCAGTGAAGGGCGTGAGGAAATATGAGCGAAGAATTAAAGAGCTCACCTACCAGGTATGACACTAAAAGACACATTTACAAAAAGATGGCACCAGTGACATATTTAAGTGAAGAATCAACATTAAAATGAGTAATATTTGCTTCTGGAAGGTATTAAAAATGCCTTATTACTTTTACTATTCCTGGATATTATAGACTGAAGAAGACAGAAAGAATATGGCTCGTCTTCAGGACCTGGTTGACAAACTTCAGCTTAAAGTGAAGGCATACAAGAGACAGACAGAGGAGGCTGTAAGTATTTATAATTTCATATCCGGTATTTTGCCCAATTTATTTAATTTCATATCTGTTTTTCATGTTCAACTTAATTTTTTTCTGTAGGAAGAACAAGCTAATACAAACTTAGCCAAGTTCCGTAAGGTTCAGCATGAGCTGGATGAGGCTGAAGAACGAGCAGATATTGCAGAATCTCAAGTCAATAAGCTCAGAGCCAAGAGCAGAGATGTTGGAGGCAAGGTAAGCATATACACTACTCTACATAAGTAAGCCTCAACACCATCAGTTGTGTTTTCTCAATCGCCTCCAGTTATTAGTAAAAATTTAAAGTGTAACAAAAGATAATAGTGCTTGTAAAAATAAATAAACTCCCTAATCTACACTATAATTACAGATATAGACAATGTTCTTGTTTTTCCATTTATGACTGTATAACCATTTTATAGTTTTACCTTTACTGTGTTTTAACATTTGGTGTTTTGTTCCCACAGCAAAAACTCCATGATGAAGAGTAGAACAGATATGATTCCAGCTCTTAAAAGTTTTACTCTGTTTGTACATACCCTGTAAAAGTAACTAAATAAAGAGTGTCTGCAGAATGTAGCCCTCAATTTCTGTCTAGCGCCTTTTCTATCGTCACTATAGTTGGCAAAGACTCTGTCTGTGTGTCAGTACCACACTGTCACTGCCTGTAAATATGCCTCATAACACTCTAATAATAAAAAGTGTTGCCCGTGTGGCATGTTAGTGGCAAGATTTGACAGTTCATTAATACTAGTCATACCAGTCCATACATATAAAGATGGTTCTTTAAAAGCCTTACATTTACAATATGACAACCAATGTTGTTCTCATAATGCTGTGGGGCAATCACATTTTGGTTGGATTGGTTGTCAGGTTTTATAAGATTTGTCAAGTGGTGGGATTGTTTTCTAAATTCTAGTTTCACTGACACCCACAATTCACTCTTATGTTAACAGCTGATAGCTGAGCACAGACATGGAGACAGGAACTGAGTGTCCAGCAGCAATGTGACTTCATCACTAATCATTGACCATTATATTCAAGCCCACATACATAATAAAAAAATACTTTATAGGTATCAAATATCTTACCTATGATATAATCACCTACTAAGACAACATCTTTTTTGTTTTCTGCAACCCTCCTTCCCACCGATAAAAAAGTTATACTTGTACAGTAACCAAAATAAGGGGTTCCCATTTTGGGTTCTTTTTCACTCTTAGTACCAACTTCTCTCTTAAAGTGGACCAAAACCCACAGAGATCGGCCCGGGATTCATATAGATCAATTTCCCCCCCGGGACACCCCAATTGGGGGTGCCCAGCTGTATGAAACTCCCCAGGTCGCCCATAAACTCACCTTCTTTTCCGGTCCAACGGCGCATGCGTGAGCCACGACCGCATCCCCGCTATCCCTCTATCTCTCCAGGCATTTGTGAATGGTCGGCATGGCCATGCTCCCTGTTAGAGGGTAGCAGGGAATGTGGCCGCCACCTCGCTTGGATCCGCTGACGTGAGTGGACGAGCGGCCGCGCATGTGCTATAGGACCGGGAAGGGATCAGACAGAAAGCTCTTAAAACATTGTAACAACATTGTAACATTGTAAACAACTCTGCAGCAGCTGAACCCATTGACTTGATTGTTACATGCATCCCCTCCATCAGCTGTTGAATTAGCATGTGTAACATGCTAGAAATTCTGTTTTACTACAGTTTTAAATTATGATTATAAACAATTAAAATCTGCATGTTAAGCAAAACAGTCCAACCTGTTATAACATTCTATATTTATTTTCTTTTGCTGCTTGGGTCTGTGCTGGAGCTGGGAGAATTCCCAGTCTGGTGTGGTAATTCCTGCAGAAAATCTATATAGTTACCTTCAGTCTATTTCTGGCAATTGTGATCAGGCAAAAAGCCAACAAGGAGAAAAAAAATAAACTCAAGGTGACAAACACAATCTTATTCAATGGTCCTTTGTTCTCCTGAGCAACCCTAAACGGTGAGATGTCGAGAACATCAACTAGGCTTTCCCCATATATAGAGTGTCTTGGAATGATCTGTTCAACACTCAAGTTTTTATCTGTTTCTAATTGTAATTTAAAAACTTACTGTTAATGTAGTAAAACAGACTTTGGAGCTGGTAGTAGGACTGAGGCACTAATGTTTTCTTTCTTCTTCATTCCACAACATTGGCTGTACTGCAATTTGCAAGGTGGCTGAAAAGGTGTCAGTCTAGTTACAATAGGGCGGCTTAAAGGCCATGTCCAGGCACACATTGGCTTCCTCCCACCTTATCACCTATGGGAACAGTGTAACATAAACCATTTTAAATCTCTAAATCTTTGTTAAAAAACAGACTCTGCTAAAAAAAAAACAATATATACCGTAATTCTCCTGGGAAATCCCTGGAAACCCCTTTAAAAACCACAGTTGAACACTTGTAGCGCAAAATAGTGAAAACAATTATTCTTTATCCAGGCTATCCTTAAGATTGCATAATAATAGAGCCATTTAAGTAGGCATATACTATTCCACAAATATGAAAAAAGGGAGCTTTTCGAAAACAAAGTCCAAAAGTAAATTCTACTGGGCCAATCCCAGGTGGATATCATAAAACCAGTCTGCCAGAGCACATAGTCTATCAAGGGAAGCACAATCAACTCCTTCTCTTCACCATCCCTAGAGGGCTTCTATTATAGACACAGTACAGGTCATCTAACAGTATGTTCTTTTACCATGGGTTGAATTGTGACAGGCATCACTGAAATCTCCACCAGTGCACATCAAACCATGTAATAAAAAACGAAACTGAAACAACAAACACACACAACAATTTGGCAAACCATAACCAAAGTGAAAAGAAAAAGAAAAAAATACAATTCTGTGAAACTCATCTGTAGAATTGTCTTTGAATATATCCAGTCCAGGTCGTCCCAGAAATGATGACAGTTGGGTAGTCCGCCACCAGGTGGCGCAGTTACTGCAAGATCCAGAGCTGTAACTCCTCCCCCTATAAAATGAGCTGTCTCAATAGAAATCCCAGAGATCAAAAAGCAGTAAAGAGACAAGCCGGGAGGCCAAGAAACCATGTTAACTCACATAGCTTCAGCATGTACTCTGTCCAACAAAACTAAGGACAACGGTCCAATACACAGTAATCACCATAACAGGCAAAAAAGAGATAATGAACCAAGGGCGGGGGTGGGACGACCTGGACTGGATATATTCAAAAACAATTCTACAGGTGGGTTTCACAGAATTGTATTTTTCACTATATCCAGTCCAGGTCGTCCCAGAAATGATGACAGTTGGGACATCCAAAGGCAGTGTCCATTAGGGCGGGATCCCCGGTGCGGAACAGCATGTAGTTCATTTCACTACCGCCTGAAGCACCTTTCGGCCAAAAGCAGCGTCAGCTGAGGCCCTAACATCAACCTTGTAAAACTTTGTAAAGGTATGAAAAGAAGACCAAGTAGTGGTCTTACAAACCTGTTCAACAGAAGCCTGGTGCTGAAAAGCCCAGGAAGCACCAATAGCTTTGGTAGAATGAGCTGTAACACGAAAAGGGGGTTCCTTCCCCTTGGCAGAATATGCTTGCACCACCGCCTGTCTGATCCACTTACTGAGAGTGGACTTGGCTGGAGGCAAGCCCTTTCTTGAACCCTCAGTGAGAACAAACAACGAATTTGATTTCCTAAAGGATTCAGTCGCAACCAGGTAGTACTTAATGGCTCTGACCACATCCAAGGCCTGGAGGGTCCTTTCTTTAGAATTAGACGGTTCTGGACACAGGGAAGGCAAGACAACTTCCTCATTAAGATGAAAGGGAGAAACAAACTTAGGCAAAAAATCAGGTTTAAAACAAAAAAACACCTTATCCTTATGCCGCTCAAAGTAAGGCGGCTTCATACAAAGAGCGGCCAGTTCTGAAACACGGCGCACCGAGGTGATAGCTACCAAAAATACCACCTTTAGGGTCAAGATAGACAATGCAGCGTTGCACAAAGGTTCAAAGGGAGGACCCTGGAGAGCAGAGAGCACCAAATTCAAATCCCACACCGGTAATACAGGCTTACGCGGTGGACGTACATGGGTAACTCCTTGGAAAAAGGTCCTGATCAGCCTATAATTGGCAAAGGAACTTTGGAAAAAGATGGCCAAGGCCGAGACCTGGCCCTTGAGGGTGCCCAGCTGTAGAAATTCCAAAATCCTAGAAATAGAAAAAGTGCGACAAGGGAAACTCTTGGATTCACACCAAGAAATGTAGGCATGCCAAACTCTGTAGTAAATCATGGAACAAGACTTCTTCCGCGCCTGAATCATGATCTGAACAACCGTGGCCGACAGACCCTTTTCCGTTAGGATTGAGGTTTCAATAGCCAAGCCGTCAAAGCCAGCGTCTGTAAATTGGGGTGTCGCAGCAATCCCTGAGTAAGAAGCCCTGGGTCGTCGGGCATGATGTAACGATCGACTGACATCTGAACTATGTCCGTGAACCAACTCCGTCTCGGCCATCGAGGAGCCACCAAGATGGTTGGTACCCCCTCCTGGGCTATCTTGCGCAGCACTCGGCCCAGGAGTGGAAACGGAGGAAATGCATAAAGGAGCCTGAACTCCGTCCACGGAATTGCCAGAGTGTCTGTGGCGAAGGCCAGAGGATCTCTTGACAGGGAAACGAACCTTGGAAGCTTGTGATTGTGTCTGGACGCAAACATGTCCACGTCCGGCTGACCCCAGCAGAGACACAGAGCATGAAAGATCTTGTTGCTGAGAGACCATTCCCCCAGACAAGAAGTCCCCCTGCTCAGGGAGTCTGCTTCCTGGTTCTCTACCCCGGAGATGTAAACCGCCGAGATGCAGGGAACATTCTCCTCTGCCCAAGTCAGGATCACGGACACCTCCTGAAGGACCCGCTTGCTCCGAGTCCCGCCCTGGTGACTGATGTAGGCAACAGCCGTCTGATCCGAGCGGACCTGAATCGCACGACCCCTTAGGTGGGGAGACAATTGAAGAAGCACCAACCGAATTGCTCTCAGCTCCAGGAGATTGATGGGTAAGTGGGCCTCCTGTGGCCCCCACTGACCCTGGAACATCAGCGTTTGCCAAAAACGTCCCCAGCCGGTCAGACTGGTGTCCGTGGTAACTATCTCCCACCGGCAAGTCAGAAAGGACTTGCCCACCAGCAGATTCCTGGAGTCCAACCACCACAAGAGGGAATGTCTGACCATGGGGGACAGTGAAAATTCCTGATCCAGGGACTCCTGCATCTGGTCCCAACCGGTCAAGAGATTCAATTGAAGAGGTCTCATGGGGAACTGGGAGAAGGGCACTGCCTCGAAGCAGGACACCATGAGGCCCACCAGTTTCATCCCCAGACGGATTGATGGCCGCTGACAAGCCAGTAGGGCCTGCACCTGTGTCTGGAGACCCTCCACCTTCTGCTGGGGCAGGAATACCTTGACCTGAGAGGTGTCCAACGTCATGCCCAGGAAGGACCTCACCGTTGAGGAAGTGATAGAAGACTTGGGGTAATTGATTCCCTATCCGAAATCCTCGAGAGTGGCTAACACCGTCCGGGTGTCGCTCTCGGCCTGCTGAAGAGACTGAGCCGCAATGAGCAAATCGTCCAGATAAGGAAGGGCACGAATGCCCCGGTTCCTCAAGATAGCCATGATGCCCGCCAGCACCTTGGTGAACACACGGGAGGCTGAGGCTATCCCGAATGGCAGTGCCACAAACTGGTAATGCTGATCCTCCAGCGCAAACCTCAGAAGCTTCTGATGCCCCTGAAAAATCGGGATGTGCAGATAAACATCCTTGATGTCCACCGTAGTCATGAAGTCGACGGACCGAAGTGAGCTCACCACGGACCATAAGGTCTCCATGCGGAAATGTCTGACTCTAACAAACTTATTGAGACCCTTTAGATCCAGGATAGGTCGCAGCATTCTGTCCTTCTTGGGCACCGTGAACAGATTGAAGTAGAACCCTCAACCCCGTTCCTGGCGAGGCACGGGACAAATCACACCTGATAGCAGAAGGCTCTGAACCGCCATCCTCAGGCCCTGTGCCGTCAATGCGTTCCGGGAAATCCGCGACTGAAGAAATCTTGAGGGCGGCCAAACTGCCAGCTCTATTTTGTACCCGGAGGAAACCACCTCCTGAATCCACCGATCCGAGATGTGCTGTCTCCAGATGTGAGCAAATAGCAGAAGCCGCCCCCCCCACCCGAATGGGTGAGGGCGCCCCCTCATGCCTGAGAGGGCTTGGCAGGGGGTTTGGATTTAGCTCCCCAGGAGGGGTTGGATCGGCCGCGAGACCTACCTCGACCCCAGAAATCTCTGCAGCGACCTGAAAATGAAGAGCCTCTTCCTCCTCGAAAGGGGCGATAGGCAGAAGAACCCTGAAAGGGCCGCGCAGGCTTCCGTCGCTGAGGGAGTCTTCAATCCTTGGCCAGAAGGTCCAAACGCTCCTCGAATAACCTGAGCCCCAGGAAGGGGATACTAGTGAGTGACTTCTTGGCCGCAGCGTCAGCCGACCACTGCCGCAGCCAGAGCGAGCGACAAGGGCAACAAGCAGAGCCGAAGCCCTGGCGCCAAGCCGGACACTATCGTCCATGGCCGAGACTACAAAGGCAATAAAATCCACACAGGCTTTGAGGTCCTTATACTCCTCCGTCCGCTTGCGAGACTTGGCAAAATTAACAAGGCACATCACCTTCTTCCTGATGGCCAAAGAGAGAATCCTCGTGGCACAGACAGGGCGAAGCCAAGCACCCACAAAGGTGAACGCATGACTAGCCAGCTGATCCATTTGCCTGTCAGCAGGGTCGCGCAAGGAAGCAGTATCGGGTGACGGCATAACCGTAGTGTTGGATAACCCTGACACAGGGGCATCCACATCGGGAGGACGGGACCAGAGGCGGATCAGCTCCTCAGGGAAGGGATACGGCCTGTCCAGGCCCTTAGGCACCAATGGCAATTTATTAGGTCTTTCCCATTCCTTAAACACCATATTGGAAAAGTGGGCCTGCTCCGGGAAGACAAGCCTCTCTCAGGCCGGAATAAATCACCCTGCTTCCTCTTAGCCGCTTTATGAGGGACAATATGCAAAGTCTCAAACACAGAAGACAGCAACTTCTCTGTGTCGTCAGGGAGCCACATATCCTTGTCCAAAGAGGAACCAGGCTCGCTATCATAGCCAACCGACCGATCCCCTGAGGAAGCAGAGTTCTTAGACAACTCTCCCTCCTCCATGGAGTCCAGACCACCAAAAAGGTCATCATCATCAGCAAAATCCGAGTAACCCGGCTCAATATGCCGCTTCTTACTCGTGGCCTTCCCAGTAGCCGTGCGAGATAACTGTCTCTCCAGGCTGGCCACCTGGTGTGCCAAATCGGGTCAGGACCCCCTGCTGGCATCCCCCTCGCTGAGGGCTGAATGCAGTAGTGGGAGGGTGGGCGAGGCCGCAGATGGGGCCCCTAGCTCACCATCCCCAGAAGCCTCCATTATGGTGATTATGGTGAAATAATATAGGTTACAAGGCACTAACGGCCCAAATCCAAATGAGATCCCCAATTTAGTCCCTCTATTTGTGATCCCTCTTACGGGAGAGGGTGCGGAGAGAGATGCAGGGGATGGGGGGGTGAAGGAGGCCGGGAGGAACCACAACCCACAGCTGACAAGGGATCCTACCTCGAAGACACAAATAGGAGAGGCCATGAGGATCCCACAGCACATGCACATATCAAGCCTCCACAGAGGGACTCATGGACCGACCGCACGGGAGGGCGTCCTAATGGTAGCACAGCCGGAGCAGCAGGCAGGAAGATAGCATCATCATCGTCAGCACCACGGCAGCAGCAGGCAGCCAGATGCAGCAGCAAGGAGAAAATGGCGCAGAGAGCAGGGAAAAAATGGGCCTCGAGGGACGGGCCACGCAGCCGTGACGCAAAACGCGTCATTGTGCGAATGCGAGCGCCCTCAGCTCCCAAATTGGCGCAGAGAGCAAGGAAGAAGGGAGGGCGGCCCAAGGAGAGCCCCCCCGGCTGCGCCCCGCACAACCACCGAGGTCGCAGCCTCCAAGACCAGCTCACCGAGACGCCGCTCCGTGCCCCCCCTCACAGCGCGCTGACAAGATGGAGGGGAGAGGAGAAGGAGCCGAGGGAGCAAGGGAGGTAAGTAAGCCAGTGAAATAAAGAAAGTGACAAAAAAACACACACAAAAATAATAAAGCTGTGGTCACAGATAAGGGCATAACCCGGGCATCCCTCCCAATAGGCTCACCATCGCCTATGGCCGGCTACCCTTTAGGAAGGGTCTGCGGCCCAGAGCCTAGCTCTGTGAATGCCTGACCCCCGGTGTTCTCCCTACCTTCACCTGTCCCGTCAGCCAGGCTGGGAGGCATACGTGGGTCCACGGGAGAGGTAATAGGGGTGCAGCGGCCGACAGGCTTAAAATGCTCCACTCAGCTGCAATATCCAGAGAGAGTATCCAACGACGATCCTAGCAGCAGGTACTGCAAGAGAACTCTGAGATTTCTATTGAGACAGCTCATTTTATAGGGGGCCGGGAGGAGTTACAGCTCTGGATCTTGCAGTAACTACGCCACCTGGTGGCGGACTACCCAACTGTCATCATTTCTGGGACGACCTGGACTGGATATAGTGTAATCTGTCCTGAACACCAATAGACTCACCTTTCCAGAAAAGGCCCAAATGAGACATTATCATTGAGTCCCTCTGGAGAACGTGTTTAACCTGTACATCCATTTTAGTTGCCCCTGGAGCATAGTTTTTTTTACATTACCTCTTACCATATATTTGTAGATTGTACAATCTCCACACGATTGACCATTTCTACTGCTGTAATCAGGTCAATTGTTTCACAAAGTAACTTCTGCAGGGACGGTCTTTGAGGTTAGGAGCTGTCTGGCTGTCATATTTAGTCCCTGTTGAATAAAAACATTGATGTCCCTCAAAACCTTTCAGTTGTCATTATAAAAAGGGGAGAATCTTACCGTTTCATCCTCCTTATGAATCCATGGATCATCACCAGACATCTTATGCAGCAGGCTACACCAGTATTATGGATGATCTCCCCCTTTGTCCCTCTGGCTTACCCTTTAATACCTCTGCTCTTTACATTGTAGCCTAAGGTTTTCCCTCCAAAAAGCTCCCAACCAATCTCAGCAGTTTCCTGGCGTTCCCCAAATGTATTTTATGCCACCTGGCTTACACTAAAGGGGAATCCTACACCAAGATTCTAAGATTCTGAATTAAATTATCTTTCCTGCTTGTGGTTTTATATGCCCATGACCAAATGATAGTGACCAAAGTGGGATTAGCAACACATATATTTTACAGTATAATTCCCACATAAATCCCTTTTTGAACACTTAAATGTGTGGGCTTGATTTTTGATACTACTATATAAACTGTCAATTATCTATTAAAACATCTGTATAAGCCCAGCCCAATTCTAGCCATGTCTACCAATAATCTGCACTATCCCTGAACAGTTAAACTGTACAACTGTATAAGAGCTGCAACTGATCACAACTTGTTTAGAGCTGAAAATCTTATATTACAAGGTTTTGGAAGAATTGTATGACAGACCAACCTAATATTACTTAATACTCAGTTAAGATGATAGGCCTTCATTTTACAAGTAGTGGTAAAAAGTGATTGTGTATGGCCAACATATTGTATTTCAAACTGCAACTAAAAAAAGCCTGATTGTTTATTTCCCAATGAGCTTTATTCTCGGTATGGCAGGCTGACCAATGTCTATGCAATGTGTCAGCAATTCATGAAAGCACCACTCCATGGGGGGTCCCTTCAGATTTCAGGACAGTGAAAGGCCGGACTCATCCAGTTATCACCTTTGCCGCAGCACCTGGGGGATTCCCTAGGGCAAATCAATGACACATTTATCTTACTGAACTCCAGTTCAGTTCCAGGGGCTACTTTACTCACATAGAAATCAAATAATAAGCATTTACATGCGTATCATTACAAGCTGCACAAGCACAGCAGTCAGCTTTAGATCACACTATGCTAAACCTCTGGGCAACCACCTTAAAAGCAGGTTTCTTGACAATTACAGCTGCCATAATGTTCTTATTTGTCCAGTTTTTACCTCAGGATAGACTAAGCTACCTCAATTCTAACCAGTCACTCACACTAGGTGAGTGAGCAGACAGGTATATAGTTGAGTGGGTATGTAGGTAGGTAGGTAGGTGGGCATTTATGTGGGTAGCCAGGTAGAAAGATGGGAAGATAGGTGGGGGCAGTCAGGTAGGTGGGTGGGCAGATAGATAGGTAGGTACTGAGATGGACAGGAAGGGTAGTGGTAGTCATAAAGAAGATATGTGGGAATTTAGATTTGGTAGGCAGGTGGGTGGGTAGACATGTAGATACATAGTGCAGTAGGTGGGTGGGTAAGTAGGCAGGTATATTGTTTGGTAAGTAGGTGAGTAGGTAGGAAAGTGCGTGGTTAGGCAGAAGGATGAGTGGGTGGGTAGGTAGGTGGGACCGAAGGTAATGAGCTGGGCAAGTGGGCAGGCAGGTAGGTAGGTGGGTGATCGACTGTCACCTGCGCTCCAGATTCTGACGATGCTGCCTTTGCACCAGGGCTGCCAACTGCAGATCCAGGTCCTAGGTAGAGGGGATTGGGGAGGTAGGTGGGTAGGCCAGTAGGCAGTTGGATAGATAGGTGGGTAAGGCAGAGGCAGGTTGATAGGTAGGAGGATAGGTGGGTAAATTGGTGGGTGGGTCAGTAGGCAGGTAGGTGAGTAGGTAGATAGGTAGGTGGATGATTCAGCAGCTAGATAAGCTGGTAGGTCAGGGGTGAGTCAGTGGGAAGGTACATCAGTAGGTAGGTGGGTGTGTGGGTCAGTAGGCAGGTATATAGGTATGTAGGTGGGAGGGCAGGTAGGTATGTGGGTGGGTCAGAAGGCAAGTAGATGGGTGAGTAAGCATGTAGATAAGTAGGTGGATCAGTGGGCAGGTATTATGTAAGTGGGTTAGTGGACAGGTAGATAGGTGGTTAGAGTAGCTCAAACAGCCAGTCAGGATGTGGTCATCGACACAAGGCACCATTTTTGTATCTATCTTATACAGCAACAGCCAACCTACATCACTACTAATCTGGGCTGGAGAATCCTGTTGTGTGCTGTCCTCGTCGCTGTCCACCATTTATCCCCGCTGCACTGTCCTTGGTGCATCCAATTGGTTGCTAGTCTCTCCAAGTCCAGAGAACCAGGGCTCCAAAGTGGGTCACCTAAGAATCAATTCACCTCTCTCAGGGAGGTCCACTTCTAAGACCCGGTTCTCCAGGACCATGGGAGCAAGGAAGCCCAAATTACAGGAAATAGCAAGCCCCTCCATCTATTTTTAGACTCCAGCTCCGGCAAGCAACAGTAGCGGGACTTTACGGTGCCGCTGACTGATCCAGGCACCGACTGACTGATTATTGGCCTGGGTACACATGCCCTTGCAGATGTGCATACCTGAAGCCCTTCTCTTTCCAACGACACTTCCATTGGGCACCTAGCCCCCCCCCCCCCCCCCCGGATCCAGAGAACCATTGCTGCAAATCATATAGCAAATCAACGCACCTTGCTCAACAAGGTTCACTTCCAAGCACCAGATCTCCAGACCTAGGGGGCTAAGGACACACTGGAGCTGTTTTTGGAAAGGGGAGAACTTTAGGTATGCAACCCTGCAAGGACATGTGGCTCAGGGCCGACCAGACCAAGCAGTAGTACCGCAAATTCCCGGTACCGTTGCTCGTGTGCATCTGTGGGGTACACTTTCAAAGGCCGGATCTCCGGACCTAGGGGGCTAACAACCCACTGGTGCTGCTGGAAAGAGGAGTACATCATGTATACACTCCTGCAAGGGAATGTGGATCGGGGCTGTACTGCAAAATCCTGGTACCCCCAACTATAGCCCCGAAAATGGTGGAAGCCCTCTTGCAGGGCCAATGGCCAATTTACTTGTCACTGGATATGAGGAAGAATGAGTCAACAGGCATTTACTCACACATGCCAAGTCACCCGGTTTTCCAGGGAGTCACCCTGTGTTGACCCCCCTCTCCCCCGGTCACCCTGTCAGCAGCTCATTTCACCCTGCAGCAGGACTAGCTGCCTCCCAGTCCCGCTGCTGTGGGAGTCACTGTAGGAACCCACTTGCAGCCCCTGCTCTGGCAGAAGGCATGGTGCCTTTATACAGGTTCAAGGACTGTTCTCATGCGAGGGCATAGGGCAGAACCTTGAGCCCCAATTACTATTCAGTTTCTCTGTGAGCAGCCCGTCTGCTTGATAAACTGCTCTGATGGTAAGTATGGGTTTTGTTCCACTTAAAGTGACATTTTGATTCAAGTGGGTTATCAGCGTGACAAACAATGAAAAAAATTGCTAGTACTAAATGGAGTTGGCAACTAAGCCCCATCCCTCTCTAATGCAACCTTCTCCTCTGGCTGCTTTGCAGTGGAGCTGCAGCAAGCAATCTTGGAGCCACCAGGTAGAGAGGTGACTATGGCTGCAGGCACTACTTTGTAGCAGGGGTGTCACCAGGGCCAGCTCCAGGTTTATAGGGGGCCCCTGGGCAAGACAGTCTCAGTGAGTCCCTTTGCAGTGTATCAGGTCACATGGTACACCATGTCCTGTCGTCTTCCTCTGCTGCTAATTTCCCTCTAGTCCGTGCCACCCTATATGCTGCTGCTGATCATTCTCTGATCCTTGACACCTTCTGTAATGCTGCAAATCAATCTTAAACCAGAACAACACTATTTTTAAAAGTCTTTGACCTTCCGGCGGCCTCCCCATGTAACCGTGGGAAACAATCGTGGGGCTTGATTTAACTGGAGGAAAGATTTGATGCGTACATTATTTTACTTGGACAGCAGCGGACAGGCTCGCTGTTTCAGTCGGCTGGCCCTGGAGTCTACAAGGGATCCATACTGCCACTGCCACTGTTGTTCCAGTCCTTTCTGCTTTCTGCCACTGCTGCTGATTATTCTCTAATCCGCTCCCCTATTTGTTTGCGAATGAAGAGTTCACCAGCGCTGGCAATTGTCCTCTGATACTCACCACCTTCCCCACTGTCACTAAAGGGTACTTTTCTTTCCGCTGATCATCCTCTGGTCCTTGTTCCCTTCTGAGCTGCTGCAAATCGTGTCCCCACCTTCCCCATTACCACTGATTGTCCTCTGGCACTGAGGCCGGCCGCGAGCAGGTGTGCATGGGACCCCGGCTTAGTTTGAGCCTGAGTAGGCCCCTGAACATGCCTGCCTAGGTGTCACTTTGACAACATTTTTGCATCATAAAAGCCAAATCAAACACAACTAAAGCCCTATAGTCAGCTATAGAAAGACTTTGTTGCATGCCAATGCTTTAAACATGTAATAAATATATTATGATATCAAGCAAAAGGATAGAAAGCAGAAATTAAAACTGCAGTGGTATGGTTTTCATGAGATTTGAAAACAAGGTTGTGCTATTTTTGAGCCTGGTGTCAGCACTGTCAGGCAGTAATTATTGAAATTGCGATAGACTTCTGTTATATTCAGCCAGAGCCATGCCAAGAAAAAGTCCCTCTTCCCCACCCCAGTCACTGCTGTAAATGAAAAAACCTGAACCTGTCATTTGCTATGCATGTGATTGTCCCTGCCCCTTATTTAAACCATTACTTCCTCACTTCTTTTATACCTTTAGTTATATAGCTGCCTTGTACATCTACATGGTAAGCTGCCATATTTTAAAAGAGGTCTATATACATAGCAGCTGTGGGCACTTCTACTGTGCCACTAACAGTACTTACGGATGGGACCCAACACTCTTTTTTTATTGACATAAATAATAATAAAAAAAAAATAATAAAAATAAAACATTCTACATAACAGTGGAGGACTGAGGCCAAAAATCGGTCCAGGATTTTACTGGTCCCCACTAAGCCCATGATATTCCCATTGTGCACTGCCCAAATGTGCTTCCCAGCTGGCCAACAAGGGTGATTCACAGATAACACTCTGGGCAGGGGTGGTTATGGTTACTCTTGAGGGCCAGTCCAGCCAGACCCTTCCCTAGCACTGAGCCAGAGTGGGAGGGTTACATAAAAAAACACTTACCCTGGGCGTAATCCAGTGTTGATGACTGGGCGATCCCAGCATTGGGCGCTGCCATGTTTCCTCTGGTCATTTCTGCCGCCAAGAGCACATTCCCTGCTCTATATAGAGCCCCATCCGCCCATTCACTTAAATAAGTGTTTTCTTTTTAATGACCCCCACCATGGCTCAGTGCCAGGGGAGGGTGGCCGAGCAGACGGGAACTTTAAATATGGTTCATTTTGCAGGACTGACCCTTTAAAGTGATGCTATGGAAGCTTTAGTATTGTAGTGGCCGATATTGTGGCAGGACCCACACTAATGATACAGAGGCTATAGCATTGCAGGGGTGATTTGGCTGAGGGAGTTACAATTGTTGGAGATACTGCGCAACAACTTACAACTTGTCTCTGTATGTGATCTGCATCTAGATTGCTAGGTTAACACAATTTACATTTATGACAGTAGATGGCGCTGTTACATATACCTATACTCAAATACTCAAATTACATCTTTCAACTCCATGTCAGGTATACAGTGCGCTTACCAACTATATTCTCTTGTACATTCTCTGCTGCATGCTGTGTTTCCTGTACATTGAGGTGATCTATGACTGATGCTGTATATGTTATCCACCATGTAAGGTGACCTTCTCTTACTGCACTCTATTTTCCAGTAAAGCCAGTTCCTTTTACACCATAAAACATCTCTTCAGATTTGAAACTGTTGCACCCAGCACTCACACTGGAACAACATTGGGGTCTGCAAGGCTTGAAAGAGAATGCAGAGGGTGTTAGAGGAGGAAAAAGTGAATTCCAGCACAGCCTCTGGTTGAGATGGCTTGAAAGATGGGGTCCACATCCAGCCCAGTCAGCCCCAAAGGAGTGCAACTCACCAGAAATTCTCGCTGTAGCCAGCCTGGCCATGGTTAGAAACATACTGCCTCTCCTGTAGTAATGCCCTATCCTAGGTATGGTGGATTTGTGTGGAGCTCAAAGTTGTTTGCCCAAGTATTGTGCTTTTGTGCGAAAGTCCCTCAAAGACTTTCCATGGAGTGATTATCAAACGAAAAATCGCTAAAATTACAGTAATTAAGCGATAATCGATTTGTGGAAATGGCCACTGCGACCCAGTGCTGTTTGAGAATTTCTCGTTTTGCTGACAAATCCTCCATGTGCGAACACAAGTTGTCTGATCATTCACAACTTCAAATGTACTTTGGAGATTTTTCATTCACAAATTGTACCATGTCAATGTACCATGTACAGAATTTGCATATATTTGTTTCTAACCATCAGTGACACTAAACCAAGAAGATAAGCAAAGTAAGAAATGGTAAGCAGTCCCGAATCCTGACCTGACTTATTTATCTTTGTTGACAGTTGATGTAGTAAGCACACAGTTACACAAAATTTAGCAATCTGTCAATCCTCCCAATAATAAAAAGCCCCCATTGGGGTGATGTGTAATGCAAAGGAGCACACTATCAATGCATGTGCAAAACCTGGTGCCAGCTGTCACTATTTGGCCTCAGGCTAAGCCGAGGTCCTATAACCTTTGTGATTTTGGGTTCAGGACTTTAAGAATCAGCTTATGAATGTGGGAAAACAAGTCTCAGTGTCAATGCAAAAGCTAAAATTAGGACAGGCACTGTTTGCTATTTTTGCTGTTTCCTGTTACAGTATGTTACATAATATTATGTCTAATTCAGCTAAATCCTCAATCAGGTGCTATGCCATGCCATTCTTACATTGCACAAAAAGGACATGATAGTTTTATTTCCTCTTTAGTTACAGGATGGGTTTTGCCATACTTTCTTTGACACAATAACACACATATATTTAGGCACAGTATATATTCTTTCAGAATATCACAAAAATCACAATCTTCTGGTATTTAGATAAAATGTAACCCTGGGCAAAATGTAAGTTGCACCCAAAATAAATATTTTTCAACACAGTCACATTTACTCCAATCGTCATCCAAATCTTAACTCCCCTCCCACCCTTAACTATCATCCATTTATACATCTCCACCACCAGGACAGAATATTGGTTCCTGTGTTCAGCCCTGGCACTTTAATGACATGGAACAGAGTACTGAGGATGTACATAGGGCCCAAACAGGTGGGAATCTCTTTCCCACAGTGCAGCTTTGATTGGCTGTCTAGGGCCCATATACAGCACTAAAAGCAGGGGGTGATGGGGGTTCTATACCCAATTCCACAACCTGCTAATGCCCGTCCTGACCGTTCCTCCTGTGTTACAACAGAGTGGACAAGAGTGATAACAGGAAACCATGTTAGACTTAAAGGGACATTACAGACTCTGCTCCTGAATTGAGTTGTAAAATGTTCTAATAATTAAACATTTGCAGATGCATATAATGTATATCAATTCTACCAGACTTGTTAATTATTTTAGTGGAAGTTATAAGAATCAGGGCTGACAAGGAAATGTAAAAGTCTGCTATTATAGGGGAGGACTGTTCAGTTGTAACAGCATATCCAGGCTGTGATGGATTACAGTGGATTTTTTTTACCTATCCAGGGTTTTTGTCTGGATGCCCCTACTGTGTTAAACCAAAGGTTTATCTAGTTTACTCACATTGCTAGTAACCCCACATCGCATGTGTGGGCTCTCTTCTGATGGGACAGCAGCGACCAGCTGTGCATGCCCCTGCCAGCCATTCAGATAGGCCTAGCACGGGTGCAAGCATCAGAGTGGCGAGTTAAAAAGGCAAACCGGAACATTTCAAACAGCGGAGCATTCCAAAACAGGATGTCCTGAAGCAGGGCTGTTTCTAGGAGAAGGCGAGCAGGGTGATCGCCCTGGACACGAAGGCTATTGGGAGCTCCTTTATCCTGTTTTCTGCAGATGAGTCAGGGACACTGTTAGTGATGCAGTCCATAAGGCAGACCCACATATTGAACCCAGTCATGGGGATGGGCACTGTCTGCTGCTAGGGTAGAGGCACAGTAAGGAACATACCTGTATAGGAAAGTAGCAGCACCATAGTTGGATGTGGAGGAGGCAGATTTTTTTCCTTCCCGAACCAAGCGCTATTTTGCCTAGAAACTGCCCTGCCCCGGAGCCCTGGAGCTTTTTATACCAGGGCCTAATAAAGAGTTCTCTACTCAGGATGGACAGTCAACTATTTTGCCAGCCTTTGTTGGCTATTTGGCACACAGGAACAAACCTGACTGAATAAAAACACAAGACATAACATAAAAGAAACACACTTTTTATTAGGCACACATTACTACATCCTTCACATTATATTGCAACAAATTAGTTTAGCTGCTTTGGCTCATAAGGGGGACACGACTGTACCAGGAATCCATAATGTGCTGAGGGTGTTGTGAGGTTTGAATCTATTATGAAATGTGAACCATGATATATTACAATGCACAGGCACAACCCATGGTGTGACATCAGCTCTATGCCAATTATACATTAGCACCTGTAATACATAAAAAGATAATACATTTAGCTGGAGAGGCCTTTATTAGAAGACAAATTAGCACAAATCAAATCCCGTCCAGGAGGAATTGGATTGTCCATATGAAGCATGGATACAGCTCTCCATTCTCAATGGAGGAGGCAGCGGTTACAGTGAAAACCATCATTTTAGCCTACTGAAATACTGAAAGGCTTTTCAATATATATATATATATATATATATATATATATATATATATATAAACTTTCTAGGCAAATTGTGTATCCATTTTTGGTCACATACTAATAACAGAAGGTGAAATCTATGGACAATCTCTCTTTGAAGTGACCCTCCGGGAAACTAAAACTGAAGGGTCCTTGAACTTGGGACTGACCCCCATGCCAGCAACAGAAAACTGAGCCCTGGCCCTGTACCTATTTACAACCTCACTGCCAACTGCTGTAATGATGTGTGGAAGTACAGAAGTAGGCGAGTACTGGGCACAGGGTTGGGGCTTCAATTGCCAGTATGTGGAGCAGGGGGGTCTACCTTCCCTGCCCAGTTCTCTTTGGTAAACAAGTCTAAAACTCTTATGAAAGAGGACCAAAACCTACAAGACTAGTAAAGGATAATTCTCAATTTGGAGTGCCCCTCAGCATAACCCTTCCCCCAGCTTCGCTAAACGGTGGTTAAGGGGTTGTCACACTGCAAGACATCCCAAATTAGGATGTTCCATAGGAAAGAGAGTCTATGGGAACAACTTATTTCTAGGCGTTTTGTTCCTCTTGAAAGTCTAGCTTTAGGTAAACACTGATAAATCCAATTACTTCAGTGAAGACACAGTATATAGATATTGGCATTCATATAAAAGTATACATCTACCTCAATTTCTTGTCATTTCAGATGTCGGGTTCATACCAAACCTTTTGAGTTCGGGTTCCCAAACCAGAATGCGACTTCAGCAAGTCGGTGTTCGGGTTTGCCGTTCAGCCCGGAAAAGCTGGTTGATGGGCTGCTGGCACTAGGAGCATCCTCACTCATGGGAAAGCAGCGGCCACCTTTCTGTGCCCCCCCCCCCCTTAGACCAT
This sequence comes from Gastrophryne carolinensis, assembly GCA_027917425.1. Classification (NCBI taxonomy): domain Eukaryota; kingdom Metazoa; phylum Chordata; class Amphibia; order Anura; family Microhylidae; genus Gastrophryne; species Gastrophryne carolinensis. Next base: position 421,131,690 of record CM051234.1, on the reverse strand, counting down.
TTGCAAGCTGGTGCAACGGAAGCAGGGACAAGATCGCAGGGCTCAGGTAATTTACAGCTCACTTCCAGCTGCACACACTGCACCTCCCACACCCTGCTGGCCCCTCGGGTCCTAATTTATTTCAATGCGAACCACGGTTCGGGTTCAGCCACCTGAACCTTTGTTCAAGGTTCAGCCAAACTTAGCGAACCCGAACTATAGACTATAGTCTATATCTGAGAATGAGCTTTAGAAAAATCAGAATTGTGGCCATTCTGGGGTGTGCATAAGATCACAGATGTAGTCTTAGCTGTTAAAGAGGTAGGGGGCAAATCTACAAATTACTATTAAGATTACAATTTTGATTTGTGGTGGGAGGGGGAGGGGGGGTTAACAAACCAGCAATTAGTAATATTTCTTTACAGTTGAAAAGAAAATTGACTGTAAAATGAGGCACTTACCATCTGTCTCAGCTGATCTGTCAGTGATCTCTGTCTTGTATAGCAGGTAAGCATCGTATGCAAACACACCAACCAGTAGAAAGCCAAAAAGCTGGGAGAAAATAGAGCCAAGGGTAAAGGTGTGCCAGGTGAAAACAAAGACCATGTATCCGGATGAAGAAATGCTCATGCAATCATTTTTAGAAAAAGCCTATAACCTGAGTGACTGAATAGTGTCTGCACATACAGCCCACCTCTAATTCCCCATCTTACCCTAAATAACGACATGAGAGTGTGACAGCTTTGGCCTGCTTGTTGTCTTGCCTTCAGAATTGGAATTAATTACGGTACTGAACATACTCCAGCATGCCCACTCTAATCACTGCAATGAGGGGCGGGGGGGGCATACTAGACCTTGGAATTGCAGTGAATGGAGTGAGTGTGACCAGTGTGACTGACAGTGCTCGCTGGTGAGCAGGAAGGCTGTTTGGGGAGTATGGAAAGTGTATGGGGGAGAAAGGTGAGTATTCATATTTTTTTTATTTTTGCCTTTGAAGTCCATGTCCTTGCATACGCTAACTTCCTCCCTCCTTATCCTTTGTGGGAATAGTGTAAAATTTTAAAGCGTCTGAAATTATACATGTATTTTAAGTAAATCTGCTTGGGGTATTAGGTGTGGTTGAGCTGGGAAGAGCATGTCCTGGTACAGCTTAATGAGTCATGTGTGTGCATTGCTGTGGTCAGACCCAGCTGCTGGACCACTGTGGCTTGCCATGCTCACGTGTGCTGAGAGCACTTTTGCATGGTATTGGAGAAATAGAATTGTAAAAAGGTCCTACTGCTGCGGCTTCCAGACGGCGCTGCAGGAAATGGAGGTTAGGCACATGGGACAAGAATCAGATAAACTGGTTGCTGCCTTATTATTGCTATTGCCTTAACACTCAATTTAAACCTGGTCATCCACTAGCCAGACAAGTCAACCAATGACTGTTCATGCTCAAAAATCAGATTAAACTTATTCAGGATGCTTTTAAAACCTCATAGTTTTACTTAAATTTCCTCTGTGACAGGGAGGGTCTTGGTTCACAAGGGCGGTAAATAAAATTGCCCCCCCCCCCCAAACACCCACACACCATGCATTACAGACATACTCACCTTTACCTAAGGGACATGTTTCATTGCAGTGTGCAGCTATTTATTGTCCCCCATTATATAGAGTCCCATGCCTGATTTTGGTTTCCTAAAGATCTTTAACTATAAGGGCAAATCAGGATGTTGAAAGAGACCTGAAGCAATGTTTGACCAGAGGTCTGCTTCAGCCAGTAGCTGCAGAAAATCGAAGAGGCCTAGACACACACATCAGTGGTGTAATGGCAGGTCCTCAGGCAAGAAAGTAATTCAGAGGCAGATGTTTAATCCAATCACAGAGCCCTGGCCCAGCAGGCAGTCTTCATCATCTATAACAATGCCCAGCACCAAATGGTCAAACTGCCTTTGTCTTATGCTAATAGTTCTGTCTGTACTCCTGCCCTACTCTGCATGATTCTCCCTCTGCATGCCACCATCTCAATCTTCCAATCAGGCATTTTTCAGGCAGAATAGTGCTCAGTGCAGGAACGAAAGAAATCTCCCCCTTTTCATCCATCTTATGGTGCTGCTGCTGTCCATGCTGTGCCTCGACTTAAGCAGCAGGCAGTGCCCCCCCCCCATGACTAAGCCCAATATGGGAGGACGAGGGGCCTGTATTATGGCACCACCGCTAACAGCCCTGGCTCCTTGTGCCCCCAATGGCCTTGACGCTCTGCTCGCCCTCCCCTAGAAACAGACCTGCTTCCAATACACACAAAATAATCACTGAACAACATTTTAAATAATAGAATAACCAAAATTAATAATAATAACTAATATCTTCTATTGTTCAGTGTCCTGGAAGTTCAATATATTAACATGTATTACAAAGAGTGCAGGGCAACAAGGAAAGATAGAATGCAGTGGATACTTACTGCTGCTGTGATGGCCCCTCCATCCCCTGAACTCCGCACTGCAGCCACAATAGAAACTACCAGAAAAATAACAGCACCCGAGACACAGCGCAGGAAATCCTAAACACAAATCAATCAATCAAACCAATGAGTTAACGATAATACAGAAATAGCATAAATCATCCCAATTATTACACCTGTATCACATGCCCTGGTTCTCTGGCTCAGTGCCACCAGAAATTCCCATGTCATCCCCTCCTTGGCTGTGTAGCATCTCTGTATAGCAGATATGCACAGCCTGCGGACAGGGACCACTCTGGCAGTTGCGGACTCTGGCACCACTAGTTCTAAATCTTCTAACCTCTGCTGCCTGACTGTTATGCTTCTCACCTCTTCCCGCCCATTTATATATATATATACTATATAGCGAGGGGCCCCAATCTTTCCTAACTTGAGAGCTACATTCAGAACTGAGAGATTGTCAGAAACCACATTTAAAATGAATAGACTGTATGAAGCCATGTAACTGAAAACAATTCTAAAAAACAATGTAGTTAAATATTTGCAAGCATCAACCCTGCCAGTTTACTGTGCATGTAGGTCCCCCTGTGACATAAAATACCCCCCCCCCCCACCAAACAAATAGATCCCCCCAGTCACAAATAAGTGAAATGACACAATAAAACTCAGAAACAACAGAGTAAGGCTGGGAAACCAAGTAAAGTGCTGAAAGTTGCTGAGACAGGTAAGCCAGCATGTATAAACATCCATATCCTTCTGCCCAACTCTGCAATATCCCAATGAATAGAGCTCAGTGTATTCCTTCAGCCTCAACAGTGTACTATACATCTTCAATTGTTCTGGTCTACCAGAGCTAAGCAGGACCACGTGTGGCTCCCGAGCTACAGGGTTGGGGATCCCTGGTATAGAGTTTCTAAAGAACATGCAATGTCAAATCAATAGTACCCACATGAGTAAAGCTGCATTCTTGCACCACCATTCTCATCTTAGGTTATTGGTGATGAGACTGGAGCTGGGGTGCGCCTTCAGTTGTTACCCACTGGGCACCCCTGGACTGAGTAACAATGATAGAACTAAGTAATAGGACATTAAGACTAACCTGTAACTGCAAGGCATTGCCAATAATCATGGCATTCAAGGGTCGGCATTCAATAGCTCCAAGATAATCTTTTTTTTTTTTACACAGGGGCACAATCAAGTGAGACAATTAAAGGGGTCTTGTGTATATAATACATTAAATGGGGGAGGTAAAGGAATCCCTCTCTTCTACAAATATGGGGCTAAGGGGGCACCCTTGACCAGCTTAGAGGCTTTCCCACCCTTGGGGGGGGGGGGGGGCAGTTAGGTTGCTTATACCCCCTCATGTTTCCCCGAACCCAGTCCTGGTAACTGGTGTAGCAGATAAGCCAGGTGGGCAGGTGGCTGGTCATTTCCTAGGGCTACTGCTTGCAAAACATCAGACCACTGCTAAAGGTCAGGTAATCAGTGTGGCTACTGCATTTGGATGACACAGCAGGCGCCTCCTGAGAGGGAGAATCTCTCAACATATTTTTAACAAACTTATACACTTGCTCTCATGAAGCTATGCTAGTTTTTTTCCACACTTTTAATGCATTAGGTAATCCTATATGGGTATAAAACACACACAAAAAAAATAAAGCATTTTTTTTATTTACTGAATTGCGCAATGTTTAAGGACAAAACTGGAACTTTTTAAGCCAATAGTTATGTAACTTTTCATTGAATCAAGGCCTATAACTCAAAATCATATTATTTGGTAATCTAAAAAAATGTGACATCATCACAACTACCCGAAAACTTCTTCTCTGTAACTATAAAAGCTGTGCAATTTGTTATTCTATGTGGGTACTGTGAGGTCTTGTTTATTGTTTTGTTTAAAGTGGTCCTATACCTGATTTCTAACACTGTATTATGACAGGTTGGCGGGGATTCCAGATTGCTGGAGCCCCCCCCCCCACGCAATGACCCCTGCAACCCCCCTGAAATCCTTACCTTTACGCCACGCAATGACCCCTGCAACCCCCTGAAATCCTTACCTTTACGCCACGCAATGACCCCTGCAACCCCCTGAAATCCTTACCTTTACGCCACGCAATGCCCCCTGCAACCCCCTGAAATCCTTACCTTTACGCCACGCAATGACCCCTGCAACCCCCTGAAATCCTTACCTTTACGCCACGCAATGCCCCCTGCAACCCCCTGAAATCCTTACCTTTACGCCACGCAATGACCCCTGCAACCCCCTGAAATCCTTACCTTTACGCCACGCAATGACCCCTGCAACCCCCTGAAATCCTTACCTTTACGCCACGCAATGCCCCCTGCAACCCCCTGAAATCCTTACCTTTACGCCACGCAATGACCCCTGCAACCCCCTGAAATCCTTACCTTTACGCCACGCAATGACCCCTGCAACCCCCTGAAATCCTTACCTTTACGCCACGCAATGCCCCCTGCAACCCCCTGAAATCCTTACCTTTACGCCACGCAATGACCCCTGCAACCCCCTGAAATCCTTACCTTTACGCCACGCAATGACCCCTGCAACCCCCTGAAATCCTTACCTTTACGCCACGCAATGCCCCCTGCAACCCCCTGAAATCCTTACCTTTACGCCACGCAATGACCCCTGCAACCCCCTGAAATCCTTACCTTTACGCCACGCAATGACCCCTGCAACCCCCTGAAATCCTTACCTTTACGCCACGCAATGACCCCTGCAACCCCCTGAAATCCTTACCTTTACGCCACGCAATGCCCCCTGCAACCCCCTGAAATCCTTACCTTTACGCCACGCAATGACCCCTGCAACCCCCTGAAATCCTTACCTTTACGCCACGCAATGACCCCTGCAACCCCCTGAAATCCTTACCTTTACGCCACGCAATGACCCCTGCAACCCCCTGAAATCCTTACCTTTACGCCACGCAATGCCCCCTGCAACCCCCTGAAATCCTTACCTTTACGCCACGCAATGACCCCTGCAACCCCCTGAAATCCTTACCTTTACGCCACGCAATGACCCCTGCAACCCCCTGAAATCCTTACCTTTACGCCACGCAATGCCCCCTGCAACCCCCTGAAATCCTTACCTTTACGCCACGCAATGACCCCTGCAACCCCCTGAAATCCTTACCTTTACGCCACGCAATGACCCCTGCAACCCCCTGAAATCCTTACCTTTACGCCACGCAATGCCCCCTGCAACCCCCTGAAATCCTTACCTTTACGCCACGCAATGACCCCTGCAACCCCCTGAAATCCTTACCTTTACACCACGCAATGCCCCCTGCAACCCCCTGAAATCCTTACCTTTACGCCACGCAATGACCCCTGCAACCCCCTGAAATCCTTACCTTTACGCCACGCAATGACCCCTGCAACCCCCTGAAATCCTTATCTTTACGCCACGCAATGACCCCTGCAACCCCCTGAAATCCTTACCTTTACGCCACGCAATGACCCCTGCAACCCCCTGAAATCCTTACCTTTACGCCACGCAATGCCCCCTGCAACCCCCTGAAATCCTTATCTTTACGCCACGCAATGACCCCTGCAACCCCCTGAAATCCTTACCTTTACGCCACGCAATGCCCCCTGCAACCCCCTGAAATCCTTACCTTTACGCCACGCAATGACCCCTGCAACCCCCTGAAATCCTTACCTTTACGCCACGCAATGACCCCTGCAACCCCCTGAAATCCTTATCTTTACGCCACGCAATGACCCCTGCAACCCCCTGAAATCCTTACCTTTACGCCACGCAATGCCCCCTGCAACCCCCTGAAATCCTTATCTTTACGCCACGCAATGACCCCTGCAACCCCCTGAAATCCTTACCTTTACGCCACGCAATGACCCCTGCAACCCCCTGAAATCCTTACCTTTACGCCACGCAATGACCCCTGCAACCCCCTGAAATCCTTATCTTTACGCCACGCAATGACCCCTGCAACCCCCTGAAATCCTTACCTTTACGCCACGCAATGACCCCTGCAACCCCCTGAAATCCTTATCTTTACGCCACGCAATGACCCCTGCAACCCCCTGAAATCCTTATCTTTACGCCCATATTCGACCGAAATGTGGTCCTGCGATTGGCCGTCGGCTGTCATGTGGGCCAGGGTCACTTTCTTTTTTAAGGCCCATGGCCAATTGCAGGACTGCATTTCGGGTGAGGATTGAGGTAAAAGTAAGGATTTCAGGGGGTTGCGAAGCTCCAGGAATCTTGAGCCCCCCCCCCCCCCCCCTCCAAGCCGATGACTTCCGATACCCACTCGAATAAGAATGTAGTTAAAGTTGAATATTTTTGCCCCTTTAAATGTATAGCCACAGCACCTTATCTATAATGGCCACTCACTATTAAACTAACAGCTCTTTTATGTACATACTGTGCAGGGCCAGTTAAGTGCCGCCAGCCGCTCATAGTAGTGACTTGAGTAGATGATGAGGAAGATGAGAGTGATGATAAGCTCAATCAGAGCAGCTGCCAAATAGGAGGAGATGGATGCTGCAAAGCAGATGAATATCACAAAGCAGAGGACCTGTAGAGAGAGAAATCACATGTTAATTACATCAGTGATATTGTAATGAACTCCTAATCACAATGCCTTCAGCGGTGGTAGACCTGTTTTATGTATCTACAGTCTAGATTATTTGTAATTAAGCTGAATGCCAGACAAAAGGTTAGTGTTTGATAAAATGAAAAAGAGTTAGACACACTTTGATGCTGTACTTTGTGTCACCTCCCGAGGAGACTATTTTCTGTTTTGTTACCAGAGACAGGACATTAATTGGGACAAAATGTGTTAAACATCTCAACAAGAATTGTAGAGTGTTGGGCTGGACATACCCCACATTCAGAAAGTACATTCTAGTCAGTCAACAGAATTGAAAAGAAACCATCCAGACAAATACAGGACGGGGGGGGGGGGGGCTTGCAGCCACTCCCCTCTAGCTATGCGTACCCATGCAAGTCAGATATGCCTGGATCAGGTACCCGCAGCAGCTACAGAGAATGCAGCAGATGCCATGAGAGGCCCACACATGCAGCGCAGGATTGCCAAAAAGATAACCCACTATTTTTGGTGAACTGGGGGGTTTCACACAATGGGTCATTCTGAATCGAGATGACCCAAAGGCAGGGAATAGGCTGGCCCTAAAGTCCTGAAGAGGAACAAAACCCAGGTTTTGTTCCATGGCCCGCTGTGTGAAATACCCCAAGTCACGGGTATTCACAAAGCTCCGATGGAGTATGTGCAGGCTCTTGTAGCCGCTTGCCGTGTTTATTTTTATTCGGCAAAGGTTCGCATTGATTTTAATAGGGAACGCAAACATGCCCAGCGGCGCACACAATCCCATCCCAGACTATATGAATCACTGGGGCAGGAGCGCACACGGCCTGTGAATACTGGTGCCCCGGGGGTTTTTACACATTGGGAAATCCCAATTCAGGAACCCTTGAGGGGAGGCCAGGGGAGGGTATCCTTCAGATTCCAGGACCACCCAGACTATGTTTTGTTACATTTTAAAGACTCTAGGGCCCGTTTTGGTGCTCTTTAACAAGACTGACACCCAGGAGGGGTGTACAAGGGCTACTCTACCACTTGGGGGCCACATCACATGTTTCTTCATTAGGCTTTCTGCCCACTCAGGACCAAGTTCTTCACCACTCCGGGACACAATCACAAACAGTTACAACTTGCAGCCAAATTTGGCATCTGTAAATGCCAACATATCAATAAAACATGGGAAAGATATCTATAGGGGATGAGATGGTAGCTTTGCATACCCATTCCATCAAGTCTGACCAAGAATGGCCTGAGAGGATCATACATATCCAGTTCTGAAACAACAGTCTAATGACTACCTTGGTGAACACCTGCAGAGAAGTGGGCATCTGCCAAGATTAAAGCAATGGTCGACTGGAGGAAAACAGTTTATATGGCAGAGGAGATAAAAACTCTATTAAAGAGGAGCAACCGTCGGCCTAGGGTATATAAGACTCTAGGATTGGTGGCCTCCCTCCTAGGAAAGTGTGAAACCTCCTGGTGTTTTTGTTGCAAAACTCACCTTTTCTGCGATGCAATGGCACATGCACACACCACTGCACCAGCATTTTGTAAAAGGGTATACTTTACTTGGCACTCTAAGCTCAGAGCGGCATAGTAAAAAGATGAATGAAACGTGTGCCACAAATGGCTGTCAGTCCATGCATACGCAGTTGGAATAAAGGAAAGGTACGTTTACGGGCCATCCCGGGAGATACACACAACAGGGCATCCCAAACTGGGATGCCCCAGACGGGAGGAGCTAATTTTGGATAGTGAAACGCCCAACTTTTGTTCCTAGGTGATACTACCTTCTTAACCCAAGCTGAGAAGCTCAGAGCTTCACAAACCTCAGTCGCCCTTCATGCAGTTTCTGTCTTGTAGGGACACTTGATTCTATTCCTCCATAGGGATATCCACTTACTGAACATGGCTGATTTCTCCCTAACTTAACTGGTCCTCCAACAAAAGAGCATGTCTCATTGTATTTCCAGCTTTTGGTCTTCTGGTAAACTTTTTTAAGGTTCTTTCTCTCATTGGGTCAACTTTTGGGATGGGGGGTTATTTGACTCATGTTCCCCATCCACACAATGTACCCAATAGTGACCATTAAAAAACTTGGTCAACCATGCTGTCGGAGTTCAGGATGGCCTTCAGAACATACTTGTGGAACTTCTTGGTTAGGCTTTTATGTTCTCCAAATCATCTTCAAAACGTCAGAACCTTCACCAACTTTACATCAGCCATACTAACTAGACCAGATAAAGTTGCTTTGCAAAAGAAGATGTAAGATGATTGTTGACTGGGTCCTTGAGGGGTGCCACTGAGGGAAAAGGAGAAAAATGCAAAAGAAAGACAATAGTAATCACCATTCAAGTGGCACTTACCTGTCCTGAGACAGGATCTCATTTGACTTTCTTTTGCTTACTTCATGGTTGCACTCTGGGCACCAAGACTGCTGGTCCCTAGCTGTACTCAGCGAAGGAGGTGCCACAACCTCCACTTGAAGTAAGCTTTAGAGCTGATATAACAACTGAAGTAAATAAAACAATTAGGGAGAATACAGGCTGCATCCTGCATGTATCTACCTCCCTTGATATAAGAAGCATAGACTGGATTTTAATTCCAGCATGTGGGGTATATACATATAGGTCCCCAGTTTTCTGGTAGGAGGGACTTTACATCCCAGAAGTATGATTGAGGAAAATGTGCCTATATATCATTAGGAAGGACAGAAAAATCATAATTGAAATGTCTTGTAAGTTTTTGTTTCCTAAACTATCCAAAATGTTTGCACCTAATAAGCACTTATGAGTTTGCCATATGTTTACCATAAAGAACATGTTATGTAAAGGAACAGAGCCTAGAGATCGGCAAGAGTGACACAGCACAATGGAAGCATTCATAAACGTAGTCGAGGAAATATCCTGGAATAGGTTGTGCATTCTAAAGAGTGTATATTTTTCTGAAAGTTTATGTCAAAGTTAGCCAGCATGAGCCAAGTGTACCATCCTAAAAAGCTCCTGCTGTAAACACAATTGTAAAAGCTAAATGTAAGTTTAGGCGCACTTAATTAACGGTTAATAATATCACCAGGGCACATCTAGCAACTGTGCTTATTCAGAATTAGGGTAACTGTACTGTACAAATTTAGACAGAAGGACAATGAACCATCAAGTGACAGTGACAAAGGACTAATGATGTCACTCGCACTATTAGCCTTTCAGTATAGAGTAAATTGTGCATCAGTAGTGACAGGAGTAGGTCTAGCACCTAAAAAAACATTACTTTTATGAAGGCTTATAAGTGACCCTGTCATATGTGTTCCAATGATGTCACTATATGCCAGGACAGCCTAAACTTCTAACACAAAAGGAAATCTAAATGAATTGGGTTTACTTGCACGCTGAATTGACTGTGTTAGGCTTTGAGTGGGACAGGGCTTCTGAAATCAAAGCATATATGTTGAAGGGCACTTTCACAAGTGTGTTGCATTTGGGCAATGTAAGCCCCCAAAACTCATCTTCTTCCATGATCGGGTTTACCTTTCAGCACTGCTTTTTGTAATGGGTTGTGGCAGAAAGCTTAATTTTCACTACAATGAAATGCTACAGGCCATAGAGGTAGTTATCATAGACATAAACGGGGAGGCCGATTCATTAATAGCGCCAGGTACCGACAGATGAGCGACAGTAGCGTTATTTTCACAGCGCACGCTGTGCTTGGCCGTTGTTCGGCTGTTGACAGCGACTCAGTCGGTTTGCCGTAATGTTGAATACGGGGTTAGGAGTCGGTGTTTGACAGGTTCCGCGCTGTATGGGAGCGCATGACAGCGAACGGCCATAGCGAACGGCTCCCAGCATATTCATTAACAAATCACACTCCAAAAATTCTCGCGCTGTGAAATGCTTGTTTAAACCCCAGAGCGCTGGCAGCGATGGCTTAAAAGTAGTTTTTAACCCCCAAACATCCATATTTTTAGTAAAATAAAAACATGTTTTTCAAAACATTTTGTAATATGAATACATTAATATCAGACCTGTAATATCAATTCTGCACAATTTTTTTTTTTTTCCCTTAAAAAAAAAATCTAACATTGCAGAAGTGGTCACAGAATTTTTGACATTTAAAAAAAAAAAAAAAATTAATAGCAATTAATTATGAATATTTAAAGATTGCTCCGTTGAAATGCATTGGAGAGAGCCAGGTAGCGAGAGGTCATACCTGTCGCTGTTCAAGGTCGCTCGCTGGCGCTGTGGGGTGAGGCTGGAATAATGATGAATGATTCGCTATCTGGCGCTCTGTCAGTCGCTAAGCAGGATCGGCTTGATAAATGTGTGATTGCGGAGGGGAGCCGGCGTTCTCGTGGCGGTGACCGTCATTACCGTTCGCTCACCATTCGCTACCTGCCGCTATCCCTTGTTAAATAAGGGCCAAAGCAAACGTAATGAAACATAAAAAATAAAAGGTTGATGCCAGAAGAAGATAACATGGTCCACACCAATTATTAGAGTGTATGTTCTCTTTATCTTAGGATAGATGTATGCTTCTCCCCAGGTATGTTTAAATGCACTTACTGTTGATTTTTCTACTACCTTTACTACCTATTAAAGAATGGGCATCACAACAAATATAGGCCGTGATTCATCAGGAGTTGAAAAAAATTCTCATGGTAGAAAAAAATTCATTTCATGAGAAAAAAAGCCTGGGAATTTAATTGTTGATGAATCACCAGATATGAAGATAATGAAAATCAATGGCACTTTTTTACTCCAGAGAAAAGTAGTGAACTTTTTACTCCTTTTTATTCTGGTGATTCATCAACAATGACATTCTCAGGCTTTTTTCTCATGAAATGAATTTTTTCTACCATGAGAATTTTTTTCAACTCTTGACGAATCAAGGCCATTATCTGGTCATTACTTTTCAAAATGTATGATTTCAAAGCTACCTGTATTTATCCAACCAAAGTCTGGCTGCAGAGAGCCAGGGAAATCTCTGCCCCATTTCACACCTTGCCTGCCTGACGTATTTCCTTTTGACACAACTCTATTCTCTATTGAAGATAAAAGCATCCCCTTTTATACCATTATCAACAGACTGGAAAACCTCACAGGCTGCACACTAAAAGTCTGATGACCCCAAACAATGCTCAAGCATCTCTTGGATTGTTTGTCTATTCAGAAAATAATCACCCGAGATCCCTGAGGAATGATAATCACAATATATTATTCTCTTACCAGCTCTGCCAGCAAAATCTTCCCTTTGAATGAGCAAAGGAATTCTTTATCCAGAAAAAAGCCACTGGAGCGCTCGTCTCCCTCCCGTTCACTCATTCCCAAGATGGGAGCCACAGGGTTAAAATGATAGATAAAAAAGAAAATTAAATTTAGAGATGATTAGTCGTGAATTAAGAATGAATGGGTGTATTAGTTTCTGTTACTGAAGAAGGGTTGAGTGTGACCAGACAGGAAAGGAAGAGAGAGAGCGCAATAAAGTGTTACTGTAAACTTAGCAGAACACAAAGCTTTACAAGCAGTTCAGGGTTGTAAAAACAGAAAGGATATTGAATGTAAAACAAACTGCTCAGAGGTGTTAAAGGCAAATATAGCTCAAATAGGTGAAGCCGGAGGATGGTAAAAAGTGAGTTTCTCCCAAAGTAAATCCTGGTGTGTGCGGGATGACGATGATCTACTGAGCCTGTGGCAACTGATCCAGATTTGTGTTACAGGAAGAGGGGGAGGGAGGGAGAAAGACTAGGGGAGGAAAAAGAAGGGAAGACAACCACTCCAACTGCTAGGGAATTTTACCAAATGAAAAGTAAATACAAGCTGATGACATGTGTATGCTGTGTGGTCACTAGCACACAGGCACCACGTTCTTCCAGAGCAAAGCTGAATGATGATCTGCTACAAACACAAATGAAATCAAAGTAGTAGTAAATTGTTGTACCGTGTTAGCCATCGATGTAAGCAGGAAATCCAAGGTTAAGGTAATACCATTTATTGGCTAACTCATTTAGATTGAAAATGCAAGCTTTCGAGCCTGAATGCCTGAAGAAGAAGCTTGAACAGCTTCGAAAGCTTGCATTTTCAATCTAAATGAGTTAGCCAATAAATGGTATTACCTTAACCTTGGATTTCCTGCTTAAATGAAATCAAACAAATACTTGCTTAAATGAGATTGATTTGGAAAATGGTTTCATATAAAAAATTAACAAAAACAAGCTACATTACACAGCAAGGGCATAAGGAAACATTTCTACAACCTTGTTTTCCTGTTACAAACATGAAGAAAAGCAAAGGATGACACATTTTTCAACATACCATTATAGAGGGAGGAATGCTAAACTCCAGAGTCTGTGTGTGCTGCATGAATGATTTTTTTGTTTTTTGCTATAGCATTGTATGCCAATGTTTGTAGACGGGGAGGCCGATTCATTAATAGCGCCAGGTAGCGACAGATGAGCGCCAGTAGCGTTATTTTCACAGCGCACGCTAGTATTCGCTGTGCTTGGCCGTTGTTCGGCTGTTGACAGCGACTCAGTCGGTGTGCGGTAATGTTGAATACGGGGTGACGAGTCGCTGTTTGACAGGTTCCGCGCTGTATGGGAGCGCATGACAGCGAATGGCCATAGCGAACGGCTCCCAGCATATTCATTAACAAATCACGCTCAAAAAATTCTCGTGCTGTGAAATGCTTGTTTAAACCCCAGAGCGCTGGCGGCGATGGGTTAAAAGTAGTTTTTTAACCCCCAAACAACCATATTTTTGGAAAAAAAAAAAAAAACATGTTTTTACAAACAGTTTGTAATATGAATACATTAATATCAGACCTGTAATATCAATTCTGCACAAATTTTTTATTTTATTTTTTTTACCTTATAATATATAATATATAATAAATATCTAACATTGCACGTTGAAATGCATTGGAGAGCGCCAGGTAGCGAGAGGTCATACCTGTCGCTGTTCAAGGTCGCTCGATGGCGCTGTGGGGTGAGGCTGGAATAATGATGAATGATTCGCTTTCTGGCGCTCTGTCAGTCGCTAAGCAGGATCGGCTTGATAAATGTGTGATTGCGGAGGGGAGCCGGCGTTCTCGTGGCGGTGAGCGTCATTACCGTTCGCTCACCATTCGCTACCTGGCGCTATCCCTTGTTAAATAAGGGCCACAGTTACTCATCCCGCAATGCTATGTACAGAAATTAGTATAGTGTAGTTCCCCCCCATAAAAAAAGGAATGCTAATTTAGAAAAGAAAACTTCAGATCTTTTGTTTTTCTTCCTTTCAGCAGAAGAAAAAAAAACAATGGGAATATTTTTTCTTGTTATCTAGCATTTTTATGCAAATATTTTGTTTTTTTTTTGTACAGCAATTGAAAGGAATTTCCAAATGGGCATGCATCAGCATCTCCAAATGTCTAGAACAGGGGTGCACAACCAGTAGTATGGGTACCAGGGGTGTCCTCCAGTTTCTAGTAGCCATTTTTATCATGATTTATCCTCAGTGCAAGTTAGCAACATATTTAGCTGTGAAAATGTTTTCTCAAAAAAAAACTGAAAACTAAATCTCACGGGGCTGAATAAGTGCCTGATAATTGCAATGCATCAAATGTCAGTCCACTTCAAGAATAAAGACCCACAGCTAGCTATAGTCTCCAGGTCTAGGCTGGATCTCCATGAGAGGAACCAACAGCCACACCATCCACTGTAACAGCTGACACCTTCACTAATTAAAGTGTAACAAAAGTTTCAGGTCCCTTTGGTTTTATCCCACATTGTGATGCCCCACAGCATAATACTCCCAGGACCCCACGGCAATATGCAGAGTGCTCTGCAATACTGTAGCCCTGCATTCTGTGCATAACCCCCAGCAGAAATTCGGGTCTGCCGGGCAGGGAGAACACACACAGCAGGGATGCTGCAGCAAAGTTGAGCAGTATGATGATTGCCTTTATGATCACCGCAAGATCCTGGGACTCTGGTTTTCATCCTTTTTATAATATATTTCTACCCATTCATCCAGAGAAACATTTGTGAGGTCAGACATTGATGTTGGATAAGAGGACCTGGCTCACAAGTTCGGTCTAGTTCATGACAAAAGTGTTACATAGTGTTGGGCTCTGTGCAGGCCAGTCAAGTATTTCCTTACAAACCATGTCTTTATGGAGCTTACTTTGTGGGAGAAAAAAGGAAATTTATGTACTCACCAGTAAATTTCCTTTCTTGTTCTCTTCCATTCTGGGGCATCACACCCGCGCTACTGTTGTGTTACGAAGGTGGTGGCTGATGCCTTCTACATGGTTTGAGTTTTGTTGCACTGTTTCTAGTTGTGTGCATTATGCTCAGGTTAGCATTTCTCCTCTCCCAGGGCTGTGGCTGAACTGCTTTTTCATTAACTGAGGATATCCTGCCACAGCCTGCCCTAAACAGGCCCAGAGGAGTTAGTTTTTTCTATCTTGCAGTCCCTGACTACCGCTGAGATGAACCCAAGCGTTGCTAATGGTGGTGCCACGGAATGGAAAAGAACGAGAAAGGAAATGTACTGGTGAGTACACAAATTTCCCATTTCTAATCTCTTCCATTCCAGGTCATCACCATTAGCAACGTGTGGGTCATGCTAAAGCAGTACCCTCAATAAGGGTGGGACCGTACAAGAACAGCCAACAACCACACAACTGCACTGACAGCTCGAGCTTTGATCCCTGTCTGTTCACCACCGTCTGCAACACTTTACGCCCCAGAGCAGCATCAGCAGGTGCCCTGACATCAAGTCTGTTAAACTTAAAGGTGTGGAGAGAAGACCAGGTCGCGGCCTTGCAGACCTGTTCCACCGACGCCTGGTGTTGGAAAGCCCAAGCCCTGGCAATCGCCCTGGTGGTGGTGACCCGAAAGGATGCCTCCTTTCCCAGGCAGGCATGGGCTTGTATGACTGCCTTTCTGATCCATCTGCTAAGAGAGGACCTGGCAGCCTCTCCTTGGTCCTTCTGGGACATTTTACTTTAATGCCCTTACCACATCGAGGGAATACAGGAGTCACTCCTTATGGCGAGTGGGGCGTGGGCACAAGGAGGGCAACACTTATGCTCCGCAATCATCCGTTGAAAAAAAATGAACCTGGCCCTTTAGGGTGCTGGGCTGTAGGCCAGCGTACAGGCCTTGCTGGAGGAACTCCAAAATTTTGGGTACCGAGAACCTCCTAAAGGAGTGGCCCTTAGATCTGTACCATGACATGAAGGCCGTCCAGGTCCTGTAGAAAATGACGAGAGAGAGAGAGGATGACTGTTTGCATGCTTGAATCAAGGTCCGAATTACGAAGGCGGACAACCCCCTCTCCTCCAACATGCTGATCTCAAAAGCCAAGCCGCTAAAACCAGCGATACAGAACCACAAAGGACCCTGTTGCAGAAGATCTGGGAGGTTGGGGAGTCCCCATGGGGGCTCCAATGCCAGGCTGACCAGATTTGTGAGCCACACCCTTCTGGGCCAGTGTGCAACGATCAGGATGATAGGAATCTGCTTGCAGTTGATGATTTAATTTTCCCTTAATTTTTACCCAATCAATTTTTCCTTTGAAGCCAAAATAATTTGTTTAATTAATTAACCTTCCATAGGTTGTGGTTGTTCCACTTTAATCAATGAGACTGAATGAATGAAGCCCACAAATTCAGCGATTACTAGTATCCTGATACTTCTATATAGTTAGTATATAGTGAAATGAAATGTATTAGGTCAGTATGATCAGTCTTTACTTTTGTTTCTATATATTTTTATATTAAAGAATCTGAATAACAGCTTTTTTCCATACTCACTTGAAATGCAGCCTATTAAACGTATAGGTTAAACTAGCTTTCCATATGGAAACTCTGAGCCATTTTAAGAGGAGCACAATGCTTCTTCCCTCCTCCTTTAGGAAAGCAGCTAACACAGTAACACACATTTTTTTTAAGGGTTAATTTGGTGAATCAGTAAAGAATATTCTCACATAACGTATCTGGCATCAGGACACAGCCTCACAAAACCCTTTTAGAAACATCCGCTTTTATGTTTTATCATGCTAATACAAAAGCCCATGACCATATGCTTGGTATTGCTGCACATCTATATCCGATAGTCTGGGCAGCATTATTTAACCCTTTGAGTGCCAGCCTACCGAGATTTTTTGTCACACTCTGTTGCCAGACTACTTTTCACGTTTTTGCGCTACACATGTTCAACCTTGATTTTTGAAGGGATTTCCAGGGATTTCCAGGAAAATGATATATTGTTTTTTTCAGCAGAGTCTGGGCTTCAACATGAAATGTCTTGTTTGGCCTTTTTTTAGTGTATTCTCAATACTTTTGGGTGAAATATGTGCAAAAAAATAAAAAAAATCTATTTTTTACAATTTGTAGTGTTTTTTTGTAATAAAAAATGTAAGTTTGTTAATAAAATCTTATTGCGTGTGAAAGCCCTATTTCTCCCGGTTACAACGGTACCACATATGTATTGGTATATAACCTTTCCTGCCCAGGAAACTCCCCCAAACTGAAACAGCAGTTTATGAGATTTCAGATAGAATACAACTATGCAATATGATTGCATAGTTGTAAGGGGTTAACTTAAAAAAAAAATGACATAGGGTTCCCCCTCCCAGGGAGGGGGACCTCATTTTTTTGGAATTTTAAGGGTTAAAAACGACGTAGGGTCCCCCTTACCCAGCATTACCGACCCGGACCAGCTATGGGGGCTTGCAGAACAGGGCGCAGGGGCCAGCGTTGGTGGCCCCTGGCCCTGCAGGCTACTAGCCCACATAGCCACTAAGTGGCCCGGGCCCTTCTGCCCCCCCCCGGCTGTTGGGGAGGTAGGTAATGGGGGGCTGGGGGTTTTGGCAAGTCACCCGCTAGCCGCAGGTGATTGCCAGACCCAGAGCCTTGTGAACTGGTATAATGGGGTCTCATGGACCCCTTACCAGTTCACAAATAGTTAAAAGAAAAAAGACACCAGACAAAAAATTCTTTATTTATTCTTTTTTCACTTATACTTATACCTCTGATCCAGTGTCCCGCGCCGCTGCAGATGACACTTGTCGGTAGTGATCAGAGCAGGGAGGGTGGCAGGCAGGGAGATCAGAGCCTCCCTGCCTCCCACCCTCCCTGCTCCGATCGCTACCGACAAGTGACAGATCGGAGTCGGGTGCCGGTATATGAGGAGCGGGATGACGTCATCCCGCCCCTCCCGCAAGTGGGCGGGGCTAGGGGCGGGGCCATCACCGGCCAAAGAGGACGGTGAGGGCCCGTTGCTGGGTCCTCACCCAAAGAGTGGTAAGTCCAGGGGGGGATCGGTGCCCCTCCTGGTGAAGAGAAGACCCAGGGAGAGCGATCGGGCTGTCAGGAGAGTTTGTGTCACTTTTAATTCTTTTTTTTTTTCTTTCAGATGGCGCAGGGGGGGGGGGGGGGCTGAAGATCAGAGGCCCAGGGGCGGAAATCAAACAGGTGATTATTGAATCGCTGGCACTTTCAAACGAGGGGTCAGGTAAGTCTGTATCTTTTTTACTTTTTTTTTTTATGGGGCTCTAAAGTCAGTGAGTCTCACGTAGCTGGCACTTAACGGTTGGAGAGGCAGCTACGTAAGACTCACGTAGCTGGCACTAGAAGGGTTAAAGCGGACCAAAACCCACATTTTTAACTAGCATCCTCTGAATTGCCCCCCCCCCCATGAACAGTATCTTTTGCCAGTTTTTAATGCTCCTGATTCACTTTAATTCCAGATAATGGCGCCTGTTTTAGCTGTAAAGCTCCGCCTCCCCTATTCATTGCCACGTTGCGTGTGGCAATGATGTCATTCTAACACCTATGCAATGACCAATCGCCTGCCATCTCACAGAGACGGCAAAAATAAAACCGCGTTCATGGACGATTCAAAAAGCGAGGATATCCATTTCCAGTTCTACACGCTAAGAAGTGAGAATCGGCAGGGGATTGAAGTGGGTTTCAGTCCACTTTAAGGCACACAGCGACTTTTGCAATCCTTGTTTTTTATTTTTTTGGGAGGTGGAAGCCCCCTTAAAAAACACCTGGAATTGCATTGGGGACAAGTAAAATGCATGACGCAGGATTTGCATGGCCCAAATCACAAGTTTGCAGCGCAACACAAAAGTGTCAAAAATGCATACAAAATCAATTCTAAACAGCCCAGGGATCCTGTGCCATATACACCAGCCCCCCCCCCCAAAAAAAATTCAACCATCCCAGCCCCTTGAAACATAGAAACATAAAGGTTGACGGCAGAAGAACACTTCCCTCCTGAACCTTATTCAATCCTTTCACATATTTTAAGGTCTCAATCATGTCCCCCCTCTCCCTTCTTTCCTCTAGGCTGCACAAAGTTCTTTAAGTCTCTCCTGATAAGTTTTAAGTTTAAGTCCTTCCACCATTTTCGTTGCCCGCCTTTGGACACGTTCTATTTGAATAATGTCTTTTTGCAGGTAAGGTATCCAGAACTGCACACAGTATTCTAGCTGTGTCCTTACCAGGGCTCTATACAGCGGCATCACAACCTCCCTCTTCCTACTGGTGATGCCTCGAGCTATGCAGCCGAGCATCCTGCTTGCTTTTCCCACTGCCTGGCTACACTGTCCACTCATCTTGCAGCTATCAGTAATCAGTACCCCTAAATCTCTCTCCTCCGAGGTCCTGGATAACACAGTACTGCCCATACGGTACTCAGAGCAGGGATTCCTTCTACCCAAGTGCATGATTTTACATTTAGAGACATTAAACTCTAGTTTCCACAGTTTTGACCATCTATTCAGTAAAGCTAAATCATTTTCCATGTTGCAGACACCTCCCGGAATATCCACCCTATTACTAACCTTTGTATCATCATATGTCACTTACAAATATATTAAAAAGAATGGGGCCCAGGACAGAGCCCTGCGGCACACCACTTGTAACTCGCCTTTGTTCATAGGGAACTTAGCGCCCGCATTCATCCCATTGCCGGTGCTGGTGATAGATTAGAGGTGCTCTGGATTTTTGACACGATAACTACACCTTTTGCAATGGGACCTGACATTCACCTGGTGTTCATCTGGCACTACATGGCACTAGCACTTCTTGAATAAACCCCATAGTTAGTGTTGAATTAATCCGTATTCAGACTGGGCTGTTGCGGACCACCAGTGGAATTGACTCTGAGGACCCAGTTACATATATACTGCCTTAAGCCTGCCCCAAAGAGGTTGAAGGTCTGAAAGTCTGAAGTTCCTCTTTAAAGGGTAATTCTACTTTCAATGTTATTTTTTAAAGTTTCCATTATTGTGTGGCAAAATGATGTCTTCAATGTGTTATCTGTTCTGCAATTCTGTGTTATAAAAGAAAACAGTTTTCCATAGCCACAATGTGTTTACCTTAGCTATGTACACCAAAGTGATGATTTCGGCTACATATCATAGACTTCCTCACTCTAGCTTGCTAATCATCTGATTGGCTAAGACATGGGTGACTGGTTTAACCCATTCTGCCGAGATTCGAAATTCAACTTCTTTAGTTTGGAATGATCACAGTCTTGTGTTCTAGTAGCAAAGTGGTTAATAGCTGGACAGGTCATTAGGCTGCTCAGAATTAGCCAAAGCTGCTAAAGAGTTCACCTGTTACATTGGAAGAATTGTAGGATTTGTAGTCTATTGTTTTTTTCTCAAGGCCATAAAAACCACTACCACTGTAGCAAAACAGTGCCAGTCCCAGGAATATGAAAATCATGGAAACATCATGCACGCACACACATTGTGCCCATCTATGTGTGGATAATGTGTGATTTTCTGCCATAGAACTGCTTTATCCAGCATTATTACTACTACTACCCCTATTATACAAAAATTGACAGCGTACTTGAAAGCTTGGTGAGCAGACACATGCTGCCCCCCCTCCTTTTATAAACTATAATAGTCAGATACACCTTTTCTACACCCTTACATATAACAGAATTTCATTTTAATGGATGATTATACATTCCATCCAGCGGATGGAAACCCAGAAATAGGTCCTCCGCTGAATGTTCGGGGTCCCTGTCCGAGCAGCCGGATGCTGCCGTTGGCTCGGCGGTGGCCCGGTTTTCAAAGTAAAACTGGGGGTTTCATTACCAAACCACACCCTGCTGCACTTTTTGAGAGAGCTGATTGGTTCTCTCAAAAAGTGCCGCTGTGACTAGCTAGCCGGACGCATCCCCGGCATGCTGTTCGTGAGTGCGCATGCCCGCAAAGAAGCCGTGGATGTGGCCACAGAAGAAGACACTGCTTGGGTTTCACATAGCTGGAGCATCCGGTGCAGAATGCCCCGGGGGTAGGCTAGCGGCCTGGGCTGGATTGTATGCGATTCTGTTGCCCGGCCATGAGGGTTTTAACCCGCTTTAAATAGAGAAAAACTTTTTTCTTTAACTTTAGTATGTGCAGAGTGAGAAAAGCTCCTACTGCCTTTACAAACTCAGCCTCTCCAGAAAGAAGATATCTGGCTAATCCCCTATATATTCCTGTGTCACAATTTTTGGTGAAGAGGCACACCTGCCTATAAGCAAAAAACATAGGCAAAGAACCCCCACCTATTTGGGGAGCCCAGCTCTCATCCAATCAGCCATGCACATTAAAATGGAATTCCAGTCAAAAACAGCACACCCTCCACCCTGCCACCCTCTCCTGGCGCTGAGGCAGGACAGAGGGGTTTGCAAAGAAAAAAAATCCTTACCTTAGCCATGGTCCAGGGCCGCGGGGGTTGTTTTTGACTGGAATTCCGCTTTAATGATCGGCTAGGAAACCTGAATGTCAGGCTAGTCCCCTTCGGCTGTGCATACCCTTGTCAGCCATTCAGATATGCCACTAGAGGGATACTGGGGATGCTGCTAGTGGCCCACACATGCAAGGACACAGAAAATGGGACAAGGAGGTTGATTCAGTAAGAGTTGAAAAAATTATCCTTGGTAGAAAAAAAAAACACTTTAGGAGATAAAACCATAAACACTACACTGCTGCTGAATTACAGCTAGGAATACAATGGAAGTCAATGGTACTTTTTGGGGGTTATTTAAGAAATGCTAACGCCAGGTAGTGCTGCATAGCGTCAGGTGAACGCTGGGCGCTGTCTGTGAAAACCACATTTAAGATAGTCAATCTGGTGAGTGCCTCTAAAAGTGTCATGTAGCATCACATGTATTACTAGAGGCAGCTCAGCGTATAGCGCCGGCGCTCTAGGCTCAGGAGCGCCATGTAGTATCTGTCGCTCAGTAGCACTTCCTCTTGACAAAGGTCTCATTGCAGATCGAAACGTTGAGGGATCCAAACGACCTGCGGTCAGCCTGTAAGCATTATCACTGGTTTTTTCGCTTATCTAGTTATGCACAAACGGGGCTAACCTTTCATCTATGACTATCTGCCTTTATGTTTAGCTCTGTAATTCTTTACCTTGCCCTATGTGTATGATGCCTTCTTAATGCTACATATGTATTTATATGGTTATTATAGAACCTATAAATTTCACTGTATATAGCTTACACATCTGTATTTCACGATTTATGAGCATTAAAATCATGAACTATCATGCATAACCTTTTTTATGGTGTTCATTACCTCATTGCTCCCATTGGTAGCTCAGTAGCACTCTCCCATACATTTCAATGGTGTTTTGTTTAGTTGTGTATAAATAGCGTTTTTTATTTTGGGTTCAGATCATTGTGTGGCCTCTCCTGCCAAGCAAGCAGAATTGTATGTGCAGGTCTGGCATTGCAGTGTCATTGTTACAGTGTTAAAACAATGTCATTCCATATGTTTTGGCTCTGGTGCTGGTGTATATGTGTCAAGAAACAGACTTGTATCACATAGCTTCTGGCGCTCAACGCTAGAGCGCCCAGTTTTAGAGTGCCAGAGCTGGTAGTGTGTACTTTTTTCTTGAATATGGGCTTCAGCGCCGAGTGCTGGATGCACTTAAACCGGACCTTCACCATGATTTATTCAAAAACGCCCAAACCCTTTAAAAATGACTCCCCAGCATCTAATGTTAATATATTTTAAGTTTTTAGTCACTTACTTATTATTCTTTCCCCCACTGGGCTGCAACTATGTTGAAGACTTTAGAATACGGTCACCGCCATCTTGACTCAGAAGCATCACACTTACTGAGGAGAGGAGAGTGGGATAAAGTACAGGAGGGCAGGTTATAGCTGTGCTTTGCTCAGACAGAGCAGAGCTGGGGTCAGGAAAAGGTCAGCAATCCCAGAATGCAAAGCAGCGCAGTCAGAAGGCACTTCCTGTTTGCAGGCTGCCTGATGTTCCATGAGCCACCATCTTGGATGTTTAAAGACTCATAACATGCAGTAGATGCAGGTAGGATGATTTTTAATGTGAGCAATCTGTATGTACAGGGTGTGGGGAAACATATAAGATAGACTCTTATTCAGAGTGAAGGACTGCTTTAACTGGCGCTACCTATCGTTCGCTGCAGCGTTGCCCTGTTGTTAGATGTAGCGTAGCCTTGGGTGCTTTGACCTCGGGACACCACCTAGCCTTCTCGATTGGCTCTGCAGTGATTCAGGGTGAGTGCTTCTACAGCGTCCTCCAGACATCAGCCCCCCGGAAGGCCCATTGTTTCGGGCATTAGCTCCCTCTCTGAAAAGTGTTGTATTTGGATTGATGATGCCCTGCAGCCGCACGTGGTGAGTTTAACATCTTATATTAGAGACTCGTTGGATTTGCTATTAAAGTTAGAGTCAGTGCAAGTGCCATCTGATTGTCTATTAGTCACGTGCAATGTGGAATCCTTATATTCCAATATCTCACATGAGGATGCTGTTGGGACTACCAGTTACTTCTTAAGTATGGAGTCTAACAATCACCCAGAGAGACGTTTTTTTCTGCTGGATAGTCTCAAATTTGTTTTCGGACACAATTATTTGGGTTTGATGGCAGTTATTACCGCCAATGGATGGGGGTTGCGATGGGGGCTAGATGTGCACCCTCCATTGCAAATCTCTTCTTGGGTTGGTGGGAACGGGAGTGTGTCTTTGGGTCGTCTATGGAACCTTACCATGGCCACATTGTGGCCTGGTTTAGGTAAATAGACGACGTGCTGCTACTATGGGATGGTCCAGAATTAGTGTGTAGGAGATTCTTTGATGCTTTGAACAACAATACCTACAACATTATTCTAACATACCAAATCTCCACAGATAAGGTAGATTTCTTGGACCTGTCCCACTTGGACCTTGGACCACTCCGGAAAGATGGCACCATCGAAAGTACATTATTTTGAAAAAGTTCTGCAAGCAACTCACTCCTACATTACGACAGCTTCCACCTCCCACATTTGAAGAAAGGGATCCCAACCGGGCAATTCCTACGGGGAAGGAGAAAATGCACCAATGACCAGGAATACAATAAACAAGCAGCTAGCTTGACTAGACGCTTTGAGGCTCAAGGCTATCCCAAGAGGATTATTACACAAGCAAATTTGAGGGCGAAACAAGCCAATCGTGGTAAACTTCTAGAAAAAACGAGAAGGGAGCCCTTCAAAGAGGTGAGATTAGTCACCAGATATAATCAGCAATGGGGACTACTTAAAAGGGTCCTGGGAAAACATTGGGACATCCTAAAAAGTGACCGAGACATGGCACAATGGATACCAGAAACGCCCCGGATTGTGGCTAAAAGAGCCTCTAGCATTAAGGACAAGCTATGTCACAGTCACTTTACACGTGAGGAAACAAGATGGCTACCCCCTAAACATCTCAAGGGATCAGCAGCATGCGGATCTTGCACCGTATGCAAACACATGAGCAAAACATGTGAGGTCAAAACCCCCACACGGAGATCAGCTATAAGTTACGGCAATTCATTAATTGCAACACTAAATCCGTGATTTACCTCATAAGATGTTCGTGCCCGAAACTGTATGTGGGTGAGACCAAGAATGCCCTAAAGAACAGAGTTCAGGCCCATTTATCGAATATTCGGTTAGCGAGCCGGGATCAAAGCCAAGGTAAGAACTTGACACCGGTCGCCCGCCATTTCCTGAATTACCATAATTCTAGAATAGATTCATTAAAAGTAATAGATTTACAGCGGGTCACCTTGGGGAATCTGGGGAGGTAACACCAAGAATAAACTGCTACAGGAGGAATTAAGGTGGATTTTTCGCATTGATACTGCCTTCCCCCGAGGTCTCAATGAAGATGTTTCATTTGGCCCTTTTTTGACCCAATTATATATTACAATAATTCCACTGGCTCTCTTCCTTTGTTTAAGAAACTCCTTCTCCTCTGGTTTATCCCTCTTCCCCTGGCCTCTCCTGGTGCCTGACTAGAATCCTGCCCATTAAATAGACCAGACGTCCTTTGTTATATCACTTTCATCACTTGTTATTTTATCCTATTTTTAGGTCTTCCCACATTGGTTTGTGAATGTTTTTAGAATATTTGGTTATTAATTAAGATGATGGTTTTCACTTTGATATTTGTATGGAATTTTATGTCACTTATTAGTCTATTGTTGTCTATTTATTGTTTTTTTTTTCTTTTTTTTTTTTATTATTGACCAGAGCACGGTGGGTAATTCACTATGAGTTGATTGGCTGGACCGAGGAGTCATTTGGGTATCCATCAGAATTGCGTGTCTAAGAGTCATCAGGTGTTGCCAAGGGATTGATGGAGAAGACAGCGAATAATAATAATAGAGTTGGATGTGCTTTGGGAAGAAAAAGAGAAAAAAAGAGAGAGAGAGAAAGAACAAGTGGAAGAAATTAAGAAGAAAGTCAATAATATTTTTTTTCCCTCATTTAGGCCATTATATAAATTGTAAGGTAGTGTAAATACTGGATTTCTTGTAAATAACTTTGTAAGGGAAATAATGCCCCGTTTATACTGGTAGTGGTCACCATGGACTTAAGCAGATGGGAAGTACTTATCTTCATGAAATTGGTGTTATATTGTAATTCATTTAATATGAGAATTTGAGAATGTATATGTTATCAATTCATACATGTGTTAGCCTTGAATTTGTGTATTAATTGGGATTGTCTACAGCAATGGCGCTTGGGTTCCTCTCCTGCCTGTCAGGCGGGCGCTCCTTTATTACAGCCCAATTGGGGCAGCGATACACTATCTCCATTGCCCCCCGTCGCTGACGGCAGCCAGGTCATCGGGTGAGGGGGCGATACCTGCACTTCCTGGCCAAACAGCCTTTCCACCTGTTACTGAGTGGTTTAGAGGGCGTGGAGCTCTAGTGAGCGCTCCTATTGGATGGGGGGACGCTGGGCCGGGGTTTAAGGGAGGAAGCCAGGGACCCGGAATTTACTCCTTCTGAAGCTGTTGGCAAATGGCGGAGCGCTCAGGGTGAGCGTCCATGCCAAACCTGAACTTCACTTCATCTTAAAGGCATACGGTATCTCTCTTATTGTCTCCCCTTTATGCTGCTATTTATGTGCATGCTGTGCTTGTTTGATTAATCTAAACCTCTTTGTAGGGATTTATAGTCACTGTTTTTATTGTGGTAGCTTGAACATTTAGGTTTGATATTGTTTTTCAGTTGTTGCATCATGTCACCTTTGGATTTTTACATTTGATTTATAATTTTTTTCTTTCACCTCTAAATTATAGCACTCGCACTTTATAAAGATTATTATAGGATTGTATATAAGCATATATTCACTTTTTGTTTATCAAGATATATTGGTGTGCACTTTAGATAGAGAATATGGAGGTCACTTTGTGATACCTCCGTGTGTATTGTATTATTAAGAGGTAGAGACAAGAGACACCGCCTGTGGTATTTAACCCTTTATTGTATAATATTGATGTTATTTATAGTTCAGGGTAGACAATTGGTTTTAAAGTGGACCAACACCCAGGGGGGATCGGCCCGGGAATCTATAGGATTCCCGGGCCGATCAGATCCCTCCCTGCGGGGCATTCGAAATCGGGATGTTCCGCGGAGTGAAACCCCCCAGGAAGGCCACAAATCCTACCTTCTCCCCGTTCCTGCGCGGGCCACCGCCGCCTCCCACGCGTCCCTCTAGCAGGGCGCGCACCCGCGCCGGCCTTGGTGAATGGCCGGCGCGGGCGCGCTCCCTGTAATAGTGACGCGCGGGAGGCGGCGGCGGGTGCGCTCGCTTGTCCGTCGACGGAC
This sequence comes from Gastrophryne carolinensis, assembly GCA_027917425.1. Taxonomy (NCBI): domain Eukaryota; kingdom Metazoa; phylum Chordata; class Amphibia; order Anura; family Microhylidae; genus Gastrophryne; species Gastrophryne carolinensis. The sequence goes on along the minus strand of CM051234.1, from coordinate 421,104,550 downwards.
CTCGTTTGTCCGTCGGCGGTGATTTGCTGGAGCGGTCAGGTGGGAGCGGGGTCAGGTGAGTTTTCGGGGCTTTCTGGGGAGTTTCACACAGCGGGGCACCCCCGATCGGGGTGCCCCACTGAAGTGGACCAAAACCCAGGATAGTCAAAATCCTGGGTGTTGGTCCACTTTAAATGAGTCGGTGTCTATATGTTTTTAGATTCTTTGGTTTGGCTTGTAACATATTAAAATAAAGTAACCTTTTTGATTATATGAAGGTTGTTGTGCCCGTTTATGGTCCACAATAAGGGTTATTATTGTGCATGTCTAGTTTAAAAGGTGGGACCATCGGAGCACCTCTTTCTATTTATTTTGGCGTTAGTCTTATTAGAATAGTGGTGCCCGGCCAAATATTTAAACTTTCTCTCCAGACATCACATTTATCACTGCTGGACAGGATACTACAGCGTCACTTGTCCGCCTGCTAAGCTAGGTCACAGTGCTTGCTTACAGCGCCTACTAGCGGTCGCTCCAAGCGGCGCTACACAGACGCTCACATGGCAATACGTGGCGCTAGTCTTAAATCAGCCTCTTTACTCCTAAGAAAAGTAGTGAACTTTTTACTAGTTTTTTCTCTGTAGTAAAAAGTGTTGTTATAAGTGTTAAAAAGTGTAACTGTCTTCCTAGCTGGAGATTCAGTGATAAACTCATGCTTTTTGTCTCCTAAAGCGAACCTTTTACTACCTAGAGAATTTCTTTAATTCTTGCAATTGTTTTATATTGATGAGTATAATGTATGTTGACAAAGGAAAACAATTGACAATCTATGTAAAGCATGTGTTTAATGCATTTTATGCATTCATTTCACTTATACTGTAGAGGAGAGTTTTGGCCAAACTACAACCATAAAAGGCTCGATGCAGAGCCTCCCCGTTCACTTCTCCCGTGCGTTTTCCCGTTGGTTTTGGGCTTTGATCGGGTCAGGAAAGGGTGCTACGTTGATTTTAGTGTGCGTTTATGCGCTCAGGTGTGCGCTCAGCCGCCTTTCCGATTGTCGGCTCGCACGAAACTGTTTCCCGGCAAAACGCACGCCTCGTTCATTAGGCTCGATTCAGAGAGACACAAACAAACTTTCGGTTTGGTGCCGACGTCGTAAGATTTTCAAAATTTCCCGCTCTCGCATGAACGTTCGATCGATTCTATACATGCTTCGTAAACCTTCCGTAGCGCGTCCGTGTGCTCGTATGCCAGAGTACGCAGACGAGGATGTCATTTTCCATCGAAAATGTTCAGATTTATTTTGCCCAACTACCAACGTAGCCTTTCGTTTTTGCCCTTTTCCCATCGTATCCTCACACGAATCCTATCATTTTCCCGCTACATCCTGCTTCATTTTTTCCTAAAGTATCTGTCCAGACGAAATTCTTGCGATATTGCGCCTGCGCACTACAAACTTCTCTCATTAAAGTGTTCGCCTACATAATTTCACTTCCATCACTAAACTCACCCTAACCACTTAGCGCTCTCCTGCCTTTTCCCTGGAGCTCCCTTAAAGCTCACCCTAACCACTTAGCGCTCTTCTGCCTTTTCCCTTGACCTCCCTTAAAACTTACCCCAATCACTTAGCGCCTTGTTTCTTCTTCCATTTTCACACCCTCAAACTTACCCAAATCACATAGCGCCTTGGTTCTTCTTCCATTTTAGGTCCCTAAAACTTACCCCAATCACTTAGCGCCTTGTTTCTTCTTCCATTTTAGGTCCCTAAAACTTACCCCAATCACTTAGCGCCTTGTTTCTTCTTCCATTTTTGGTCCATAAAACTTACCCCAATCACTTAGCGCCTTGGTTCTTCTTCCATTTTAGGTCCCTAAAACTTACCCCAATCACTTAGCGCCTTGTTTCTTCTTCCATTTTAGGTCCCTAAAACTTACCCCAATCACTTAGCGCCTTGGTTCTTCTTCCATTTTAGGTCCCTAAAACTTACCCCAATCACTTAGCGCCTTGGTTCTTCTTCCATTTTAGGTCCCTAAAACTTACCCAAATCACTTCACGGACATCACAATCTTGATTTTCAAATATGTCATTGTCCCCTTGTTTTTTTTCAATGTATGTGTGCAAATAAATGGGACAACATGTTTTTTTTTTTTTTTTGGTTTTTAATTGCTCAATTGCCATTTGTTTGCAAAATTTTTCTGGCAACTTTGGCCCAAAAAATTAATAACTATATACAAATTGTTTTGGCTTTACTAAAAATATATACACTGTTTTTGTTAAAAACTTTAAAAACTATATACAATTAAAAACTTTTTAAAAACCAGAAAACTATATACAAAGAAATTTGGTGTTTAACCAAGAAAACTATGTACAAATACAACTATTTACAAATCTACAGGGCCAGGAACCAGGACACTAGTCTTCCTCTTCTGTTGTCCCCAACGTGTCCCGCATCGCCTGCAGATCGGCCACCAACTCAAGGACCCTCCGATTGATATCAGCAAGTCGCTGTCTTGTGGTCCCTTCCCAAAAATCAGAAATTCAAATTATTCGGAGAACAATACATGTTTATCACCTGTGTAATTAATGTATTTAAAGAAACAAATTAAGTATAATGCACATATGATTAATCACAGGAATTAAGGTTAGTAAGTGGCCACAGGACAGTTGGGCAACTAATTAAGCTAATTCTGTGGCCACAGGACAGTTGGGCAACTAATTAAGCTAATTCAGTGGCCACAGGACAGTTGGGCAACTAATTAAGCTAATTCAGTGGCCACAGGACAGTTGGGCAACTAATTAAGCTAATTCAGTGGCCACAGGACAGTTGGGCAACTAATTAAGCTAATTCAGTGGCCACAGGACAGTTGGGCAACTAATTAAGCTAATTCAGTGGCCACAGGACAGTTGGGCAACTAATTAAGCTAATTCAGTGGCCACAGGACAGTTGGGCAACTAATTAAGCTAATTCAGTGGCCACAGGTCCCTCTTATATTGGCATTGACTAGGGCATTATGTGTTTTTGTGTTCATGGGAATTTAGACCGAAATCTCTAGAATGACATGACTACTTACTTGGTTGGTGGCCGAGAGATGGCTCGTTGGGGACAACACCCTGAGGTCCTGGTTCCTGGCTCTGCTGTGAAGAAGTGCCTGTAGAAACATGGGCCAAATGGTTAGTTTGGATGTCTGATTCCGCAGTCCTCCAATGTTTTGAGCTAAGTCTGGGTCACATCACTCACCTTCTCCAGGGTCTTGTGGGCTCCTATCTGCTGCCTCCTGACCCACTACTTCACCCGCAACCGAAACATCTACAAATACAGAATAAAGGATTCAGTTTGGTGATATCAGGAGCTAGCAATTCTCTTTTTTGGTGTAGACATGAAGAGTGACATACCCGAGGATCCCGCATGCGTGGCAGGGTACGACTGCCTGCCCACGCTGTGCCGCCCCTCCTCTGTGGTAAGGTCCAGGGGCTGGTCTGAGGAGGCCACAGAGGAGGGGTCGGCCCGTCGCCCTGGAGATCCACCACCTTCACTCCCAGCTGCAGAATCATGCAGCACTGGTCGTCCTCTGCGCCTCCGGGTGCGGCGAATTCGGTAATCCATTTCCAACACTAGAAAAGAAAAGGCATTCTAAGTAAAGTCCTACCTTCTGTCTTAGTTACATATTGCATGCAATCGCAATCTACTTACTTGGAAAATGGATTCCGAAGAACCTCCGCACCCGGGGCATGTGCAGCCGTTTGAGGTCCGACCAATGCTGCATGATCTGCGTGTGGGTGAAGGTGGTGTTGGTCTGCTGTTGGATGGTGGAGATTATCTCCAGGGCGACGTGGCGTTTTTCAAATGTGTTGGGCAGGTAGTCGTACCTGCGCTCCAGCATGGTCTACAAAACAGAAAGAAAACATCGACTTTACTTCTCAATACATATCAATATGTGTCAGCAAAACATTTTTTGGGGTAATTACATTAACACACACACATTTCTAGTGTTCAGTAATTTCACAATATGGCCTAAATGTTGTTTGGCACGTGTGTTGCGTGCCTTTGGTTGTGCATGTAGTTTATCACATTTTTAACCAAAGCCATTTATTCCTGCGCTTCCTTCACATATAGAGCAGCATTTCCTAATCTAACAAAAGTCCATCGAATACACTTACGAACATGATGATCTCTTCTTGTTGGCGGGTGAAGATAGTGGGTGCCATCTTGCTTCTTTTTCTCGGCAGCAGATAAGTAACGCCCCAGCGCGTTCCGCACGGCCGTGCGAACGTACGCAATGCCTCAGCGGGTTCCGCACGGCCGTGCGAACGTACGTCACACGCTGGCTTGCTTACTTAAAGGTCCCTGCACACCCAGCTGATTATTTGAGAAAATCAAAATGGCACCCAAAAAACCTCCTGGCAAAACTGGAAAGGAGCAAACGGGGAAGAAGGCAGCCAAACGGCAGGAGCCTTCCGAAGGGCCCAAAACCAGGTCGCAGCAGCCAAAAGCAAAATTACGGCCTAGTACCAAAACGCCGGCCAAGCCAACTACCAGCTATGGGCAAAAAAAGGAGCAGGCAGGCAAACCAAAGACCCAGGCCACAAAGGCTAGTATGGCTACTGGGCCAAAAACGGGTAAGAGGGTCCGAAGACCCACCCCACCCTGCCCCACTACAACACCCACAATAGTCCGCAGTAGGTCCCACAGTCCCCCTCGAGGCCGAACCAGGTCCCGCAGCCCCCCTAGACGCCGCAGCAGGCCACGCAGCCCACAAAGAGGCCGAACCAGGTCCCGCAGCCCCCCTAGACGCCGCAGCAGGCCACGCAGCCCCCCTCGAGGCCGAACCAGGTCCCGCAGCCCCCCTAGACGCCGCAGCAGGCCACGCAGCCCACAAAGAGGCCGAACCAGGTCCCGCAGCCCCCCTCGAGGCCGAACCAGGTCCCGCAGCCCCCCTAGACGCCGCAGCAGGCCACGCAGCCCACAAAGAGGCCGAACCAGGTCCCGCAGCCCCCCTCGAGGCCGAACCAGGTCCCGCAGCCCCCCTAGACGCCGCAGCAGGCCATGCAGCCCACAAAGAGGCCGAACCAGGTCCCGCAGCCCACCACGAGTGTGCCCAAAAAAAAAACAGAAGAGGGCCGGCCCTGCAAGATCGCCCTCACCCTTGGTCCGCCCTACTACCTCCAAGGGCAGCACTACTTCAGGCTCCGAACGAAGCTCTCCTGCTCGCCCACATTTGGCACCGGCACAGGTGGAAAGGCAAGGTTACTATGCCACATCAACACCTGGGACTTCTGTGGCCAGCCAGGCCAGAACACCCAGTCCCTTGCCCAGTCCAGGCCAATCCCCAGGCAGCCACCATTCCCTGCATTATACCCCACAAACCCAGCCAAGGATGTCACCCCATTTGGATGACACCATGGAGGACCCACAACCCAAAACAACAGGGCGCACATTGCGAAGAGGGCAGTTGAGTGGGCGTTTTGGTGAGGCCCAAATTATGGCCTTGGCTAGTGGCCTGACCTTAGTTTATGATGAGCTATATGGGCGCAGATCAAAAAACACCACCAAACAGCGCAGAGCCAACATCTTGGCAGACCTAACCAGACAAGTGAATGCAGCGGGGGAAGAGTTAAAGGATGTTGTACAGATTCAGCGCAAGATATCGGACCTCAAATATGCTGCACGGAAGAAAGAAAATCAAAGGCGGATTGACAGGTAAAAATGTTAGCTTTAGGATTAGACTGGATGTTGTATTGGCCACCTGGTTCTAAATTACCCTAACTCTGTTTTGCAGCATGAAAACTGGAGGAGGTTTTCCCTCCAAACTCAAGTTGACCCCGGCTGAGGAGATGATTTATGGATTGATGCATCCAGTCGCCGTCGAAGGCCACGCGGCCCTAAGGGACACAGATTCCCCGACCCGTCCTGCAGGTGAGTAAGATGTATGTGACCTTTACAATTAGTGAGCATGCACAATTAGACAGTAACACATCTGGGAAGCCAGGCACCTAGGCTGTGGCTTGTAGGTGATTTCTGTGTTGGGCCAGGGTGTGGCATGTGTGTGGCCACTTAACTGTTGATTTTTGGTCCACATACAAGACGTGAATGTACATTGAACCCGAGTGTAAAAGTTTGTGGGTTCCCATTAAACCGGACCTTCACCCTGATTTAATGAAAAGCACAAACTCTTATCCAAAAAATCCTCAGCATCTAAAATTAATATATTTTACATGTGTAGTCACTAATGTATTATACTTTCCACCACTGGGCTGCAACTCTGTTCGGCAATTTAGGATACGGCCGCCGCCATCTTGACTCCGAAGCATCACACTTACTGAGGAGAGGAGAGTGGGATAAGGTACAGGGGGGCGGGTTATAGCTGTGCTTTGCTCAGACAGAGCAGAGCTGGGGTCAGGGAAAGGTCAGCAGTCCAAGAATGCAGAGCAGCACAGTCAGGAGGCACTTACTGTTTGCAGGCTGCCTGATAAGATGGCGGATTCCATAAGCCGCCATCTTTGATGTTTAAAGGCTCATAACATGCAGTAGATGCAGGTTGGAAGATTTGTAATGTGGTCAATCTGTATGTACAGGGTGTGGGAAACATATAAGCTAGACTCTTAATCAGAGTGAAGGTCCGCTTTAATGGCCTCTAAGGGATGTGGTCAGCCACATAACAAGCTGAACTTGAATGTTTGGCTTAGTTGAGTAGAACAATGTGGAAGTAGTTGTAGGCCAAAAATTTAACAACATAATGGCATGGAAATTGAAGCTTATTTGGCCCCGTTGTTGAAGTGCCCATGACAGTTTTGACCCGTTAACTAATTCGGCATATGTCTTTTGACCCGTCAACAATGCATAGGTGTGTGTTTACATAGTGTCTTTGCTTCTCATGCAGGCCACCATCATCGCTCAGCTACTGTGGAATCCACTGCCAGTGTGGACATGCCGTCAACTTCCGTGCAGCCTAGGAGGGAGGAACCGATATATTCGGTAAGTTTATTGAGCAAATGTCGTTTAGCCATGTTACTTTGCATGTTACTACTAACAGATTGACATATGTAGTGGGCAAGCTAACATCTAATTTGTCTCTGTCCATACAGACCCACACACTCATGGATGAAATCCAGGAGCTGGAGGAGGATGGATCCTTTATGTGCCCTTCTGAAGATATACCCCTGGCCCAGAATCTGCAACTGGTCCAAAATGTTTCACCACCAACTCAGCAGCAGCAGAGGGAATCTGGCAGCATGGTGGCTGCACATGATGGCCAGCATGCACAGACTGACAGTCAAGTCCCCAGTGTTGTCTCTGCTGTTGAGGATAGTGAAAGCATGCCTGTGTCTGTTGAGGGGCCCAGACCAACAGCCTCGGCACGACCCCGAACCAGGGGATTGGGGAGGCGGAATCCGCTACGGCGCAACCAGGGGAGGGGCATGGCAATGTTGGACGCATGGCACCACGAGAGGGTGACCTTCCAGCAGCAAAACCAACTAAACCGAGAGGCACTGCATGGCCGGATCGAGAACCTAAATACCACATTACAGGCTGTGCAGAACGAATTGAGGACCCTCAACAGCCACATGGAGACTGCCAACAATGACAACCGTGCCTACAGGGGTGAAATGGTAAATATCATGCGCAACATTTTGGACCAGTTGCAGATTCAGAATGCCACACAGGCCCACGTTCGGGCCAATCAGCAAGGGCCACCACCTGGGTACTATGGCCATCACCCATATTAATGTCTCCACAACATGAATCTGTACAACATCTTTGCTCTTAATCCCCCCTGTATTGACTTGTCTGGTGAGGCAAACCAAGATACCCTTGGTGTATGCCTTGGGTTGTGTGTTTTTGATTTGCGCCCATAGAGCTCCTTAGAGTGGTGAGGTAGGCCACTAGCCAAGGCCATATCTGAATCCTCACTGAACGTGCCACTCAAGCTTCTACCCCTGTACCAGGTTTACACCTGTGGCAGGGGCAAATGTGGCCAACCAGGATTGTTTGTTTTTTTCATTATTGCCATGGTTGATCTAACCATTAATCCTTTGTGTTTACCTCAATTTTTTGAGCAAATTGGAGTGAGCAGCAACTCCAAGTTGGAGCTCTTATTTTTTACAAATAAACAGTTAAAGACACCTGTGGCTCATAAATTTTATTGTCTCTTTTTTGGGTGTCACAGAGAAATATATACTTGGACATTCACACAGTTCACACATCCAAAAAAGAGAGTTGGAAAGCATTAGGCCTGTGGTGAGTAATTACTTTATTACTTATTTGAACACCACAAACATAACGAAACATACACAAAGGGAAATAAAACTAAATCAACAACACAATGTTAAACAAAGGCCAATACAGGTTACATTAAGCAAAATGGGTCGCGATCAAATTAGTCCGCACACTTTGGCCAGACACACTACTGTGTGTGTCCAGAAATGACTCCTCCTGGTCTTCGCTGGGTGGAGAGGGAGCAAATTCTACATACCGGGGGACCCGTTGTGAAATAGCAAAATTGTGAAGAACAGCACAGGCCATTATTATGTCTATGACCTTTTTCGGATCATATTGCAGGGCGCCCCCGGTATGATCCAAACAACGAAACCTAGTCTTCAAAAGACCAAAGGCCCTCTCTACCACAGCCCTGGTCTTGCGGTGCGCACAGTTGTAGGCATCCTGGGAGGCATCCTGGGGCCGGAGTACTGGCGTCAAGAGCCACGGCAGCAGCGGGTATCCTGAATCACCTTATACATAAGATTAGGAAAACAAACATGTAAGACCATCAAGGCACCAGCAACATCAATAGGAGGCTATTTGTCAATTGTGTGATCAACATGAGGCAACATTTGCCACTGTCCCAGTCCCAAACTAAACATCTGTCCTAGAGGTTTACAAAAGGACAACATACAAAGAGTGAGGATGAGGGACAATCATACATATGGATCCCAGCTCTGGGTTTCAAAGTGTGCTTAGGATGTAGGTTTTGCTGACCCCTTATATGCTTTGTGTGAGACCAAAACAGCAGAAACACGCCACATGCACTTTATCCCGCTCTACTCTCGTGTGGAAGTGCAAACCAGCTTAGCAAAGATGGGTCCGAAACTATGCTCAAGTTAAGTGCACGATTCCACACAAGGGTGGTGTAAGAGGGATTATTAAATTAGACCAACAGATAATTTAGAATGTGGCTAATGCAGGCCAAACTTGGCGAAACGCTTGGTTGGTTAATAACTAACATTCAAGTGTGGTTTCACATGGGCAGAAGTTTATTTAAGGTGTAAGTTTGGCAGACATTACTGCCAAATGCTAATTAAAAACAAACATCCACAACTACATTATGTGGTTTATGTTCACTTACCAAGGAGCCATGCACCGGAAAATTCCCCAGACTCAAACCGTCGGTACAATCCTGATCGTCTAAGGATGTACGCATCATGGGCTGAGCCTGGGTAGCCGGCGAGGACGCTAAGGAACCGCATGTCCGGCCCCACCACTGCCTGCACATTAAAGGAGTGGCCCATTTTGCGGTTCCTGGAAAAAAAGGAAGACAAGAAAACATTAGGAAGGCATTTAGAAAAATGAACACACACATTTCGATAAGGAGGGACCATTACAAGGTGGGACCATTACAAGGTGGGAGCATTACAAGGTGGGACCATTACAAGGTGGGTCCATTACAAGGTGGAGCCATTAGAAGGTGGAAACATTACAAGGAGGGACCATTACAAGGTGGGACCATTACAAGGTGGGACCATTAAAAGGTGGGACCATTACAAGGTGGGTCCATTACAAGGTGGAGCCATTAGAAGGTGGAAACATTACAAGGAGGGACCATTACAAGGTGGGAGCATTACAAGGTGGGACCATTACAAGGTGGGAGCATTACAAGGTGGGTCCATTACAAGGAGGGACCATTACAAGGTGGGAACATTACAAGGTGGGAGCATTACAAGGTGGGTGCATTACAAGGTGGAACCATTAGAAGGTGGAAACATTACAAGGAGGGACCATTACAAGGAGGGACCATTACAAGGAGGGACCATTACAAGGAGGCTTAACCTAAAATGAAACCAAAAATTAAAAACATTACTTACCTGTATATGTACTCGTCGGCAGCAGGAGGCACCAGGGCGACGTGGGTACAGTCAATGGCACCAATGACGTTGGGCATGTCGGCGATATTATAAAAACCAAGCTTAATGGCGTTTCTGGCTACCATATCATCGGGGAAAAAAATATATTTAGGGGTTAGGGTAGCCATGCCTTCCAAAAAATGTGATAGTGCGCGGCTCAGCGTAGGCTGTGAGATCCCCACGGAGAGGGCACCCAGCCTCTGGAACGAGCCGTTCGCCAAAAATTGCAGGCAGCCAAGCATCTTGGTCATACCTGAAATTGCATGCCCCTTCCTTGTGGTGCGGGCTAACCATGGCCGCAGCTCACTATACAATTTATGGAGGGAAGCGCGATTAAGCCTGGTCAGCTCGAACAGCTCAACGTCATGCATGCCATTGATGTTCATGCGTCGCCGCCGGTGCAATCTGGGCTCTGACCTCAAGATCCCATCAATGCCAAACAGAAGAAGACCTTGATGCTCTTCAAAGTCACTCTCCATCACGCTTGGCTGCCTAGTCCCGAGGTCAAAAAGGTGCCGTAAGACGCTCGACAAGGAAATGACTATATGGGCGTCGGAATACTTGCCAATCAGCTCTCTGAATTAATCGCCAGCCCATTGCAATGACGTAAATGATTTGACCGATCGAAACATTTTCGATTTCGAAGGAAAAAAGTCCCGAAGTTGCGTAAAAACACAAAATGAATTTCGATGGACGAACGAACATATACGTCTATGTTCGAACGTTCGTGCGAGTCGAAAATGGCCAAAAAAAAAGGAAAAAATGACAAACACCCAACAAAACTTTCGATTGCAAATACGAACATAATGACATTTGGGATTTTGAATCGAGCCTATTGTTCCGTTTTTTTCAGTGATGCAGAGCCTTGTTTTCCGATTGAAATCAGCCTAATGAAACGGGGCCGCCGAGCCTTCACTTACGGCAAGTCAGAGCAGCCGTATTTGCACTCGGGCAATAATATGCAGTCCTCTGTTGGAGCACATCAGCGGCGCCAGCTCCGCGGTCTTGTCCTGCTGAGTATGGCAGAAACCAGGCTGCACCTATTTGAGCTCACCCGCCTTACTGGGTATGTGTATGAAACTTGTATTGGTTGCCCACCCTGTCTTTTATTTTTTTTCCCTTAACACACTATTTGGTAATTTTTTTGTTAGTATATTTTTAGCCTAATTTTTTAACTTTAAATTAAATGGGTTAAGTGATCGAACCCTATTGCGTCATGTTCTTGCCCTCTTATGTAAGTAGTATTCCCCAGACTTTTTTAATGAGTGTACAGGTTGGATGTGCATGTAGGCTCATTACAAATGTCCTTTCCTCCAACCCTACCCCGCTCACCTATTTGTCCCTCTTTTCTATTGTTGCAATGCACACCTTTTTTTATTTTTTGTTTTGTTTTGTTTTTGGGGGGGGGGAGACTCTGGCTATCCTTTGCTCCCCTGGCTGCTGACCCCAATCCTGCACCCATCTTCACAGGCAGAGGAGCCCTACAATACTGCCCCCAGGAGGACTCGCTCTGTGGTGGAGCGAGCCTTTGGTCTCTTGAAGATGAGGTTCCGTTGTCTTGATCAGACTGTTGGGGCACTACAATATACGCCTGCAAAGGTCATTAAACTAATCATGGCTTGTTCCGCTTTAAGAGAGGGAGTCTGCCATTTCTGAGTAAAGTCTGAGTAAAAAGGGTTTCACACAGTGGGGCATCCCGATCTGGGATTTCCAGGGGGAAGACCAGTGGCCGCTCTGGGTTTTGTTCTGCTTTATGTGAGGGAATCCGGGTTACTTTAATAATAATGTAAAGGAGGTGGGTTATTCCATCCTAACCTGATTTGGTCATGATGTTTTAAAGCAGGCCAAAACCCATGTAACCCAGCCCTTTGGAGTGTGAAGAAATCCAGGGCTGGGTTACAGGCATCATGTCTCTGGGGCATTCCAATTTGGGATGTCCTGCACGTCACTGCGGGGGAACGTCAGAGCTATACCAGGAGCTATGCCATCTTTACACAGGAGCAGGACGACATCATCATGGATGTGAGTACGCGAGCGTGCGTTTATGTGCGCGCACACATTCCTTATAATAAAAAAAAAACAAAGTGCAAGAATAGTCTGAAACAACTTAGTTTGTCACGTTACATACAAGCCCACCTTAGTTTAATCCATGTACGCAGCTACAAACTAGGCTACATGCAGATAGCAGAACTAGGGCAATGTGAGGCAGCAAGAGGTTACTAAAGTGACTTTAGTTAGGCCAGGAAACTTGTTAATGTATTTTGTGGATTAATGGTGGGTCCTTGTATCTTTTTTTAACAGATGATGCTGCGGAATTGTTTTTTAAGAGTTTGGGCTTTTCATTAAATCATGCTGAAGGTCCGGTTTAAAAAGTGCCCCCCAAAAAAACACGCCCAACCAAACCATAAAAACAATGCTAAACTAATGTTGTTTATCATTCACAGATACTAGAAAACCACAGGCACAAGACCCCGAGGCCTAATGTTTTTTATTTTGCATTAAAATTTTAATTGTTTTTTAGTTTTGCCAAAAAAAAAATATGAAAAATCCAAATCCAAAAAAAAATAAAAACAACGTTTGAATTAAAAACAAATAAAAAGATTTTGTGTGTTGTCTTTCCTGCAAATGTACAATCACACAACATCATCACACATTTACATGACACAAAAGGTTTAGATATGGGACAATAAATCAAAAACAGAAAGTATTAAGGTATGCATTAATGGCAAGGAAAAAGGAACACAAAGGAGATTAAGGTATGCATTAATGGCAAGGAAGAAGGAACACAAAGGAGATTAAGGTAAGCATTAATGGCAAGGAAGAAGGAACACAAAGGAGGATAAGGTATGCATTAATGGCAAGGAAGAAGGAACACAAAGGAGATTAAGGTATGCATTAATGGCAAGGAAGAAGGAACACAAAGGAGATTAAGGTAAGCATTAATGGCAAGGAAGAAGGAACACAAAGGAGATTAAGGTAAGCATTAATGGCAAGGAAGAAGGAACACAAAGGAGATTAAGGTATGCATTAATGGCAAGGAAGAAGGAACACAAAGGAGATTAAGGTATGCATTAATGGCAAGGAAGAAGGAACACAAAGGAGATTAAGGTATGCATTAATGGCAAGGAAAAAGGAACAACAAAAAATTAACAGAAATATATATATATGTGTCAAATTGGCAGTTGGTGCCATATGTATATTCCAATGGAGGTTTAGGGATGTGCGCTTGCGTGTAGCCAGATTGGCAACTGAAGAGCCATGGAGATGTAAGTATACTTGCTAAAACCACCAAAATGGAAGGTCAAATACGACGGAAACCAAGCAGGTACGTTCAAAAAGCCAGGAAAAATCAGGGAAAAACGGGCCGCCCGTGTGAACGTGAACGGGAGCCCCGATCAAATTGAAGGCACCCGAGAGAGCAAAAAAAGCTTTCCGAGTAAAGTGAAATTGTCGGATCAGTTAGGGAGCCATTCCGACGGAGGCTCTGCATCACATTTGAGCCACGATTCAAACGGGAGCCCCGGACAATCGGAAGGTTTTAAGGTCAGTTCAGAGGAGGCTCTGCATCAGGCCCAAAATGCTCATATATAAACTATACTGGTGAATATAACAGAACAGAATTATTTATACTCATAATTAAAGGTATATTTTCAAAGAATGTGAACAAGCCTATAGCAGATGAAGTATTACAAAGGAAGCATGTGAGTGAGCTTATTTGATATAAATGAGCTTTACTAGAGCCCACATGGTGAGAGCGGAAAAAAGGTTCTCTTTTCCAGCACTAATTCTGACACAATCAGCCAAATGTATGTGACAGTTATAGTCTTCTTGACTACTAAATTCCAAAACAGTGACTCATACCTCCCAACTGTCCCTCATTTGGAGGGGCTTTCCCAATTTTGAGTCCATGTCCCCCTGTTCCTCATTGTTCTCCTTTGTCTTCTCTTTGAGGTGTAACATGCAGATCTCCATCAATAAATGATTCATTTGCCTATTCAATGTGTTTATATTGTTGTAACTGTTACGACCTATCGCCGATCCATCCCTCAATGAGGGGGTGTGGCCTCATTTAACAACTGTCCCTCTTTCTCACCCTGAAAAGTTGTAAAGTATGGTGGCTACCTCCTCTTTCTTGGGAGCTCAGCTATTGAATAAGCCAGTAGAGCAGTCATGATGGACCCTGTCCCCTAATATCCGGGACTTAGACTTATATAAATAAAAAACAGTTGTCCCTGCTGTTTCTCAGTCAGCGTATTCTATGGTAAGGACGTGTAAAGTTTAGGCGAGGGTCCAGTCTGGATAGGCTCATCAACCTTAAATAATGAAGATTCTCTTCTGGGTCTGTAGTCAGTTTCTACAACATCCATATAAAGACAGCCATTTTGTTTTAATTCTGAGAGATATTATTCCAGACTTGCCCTGCATTAGATATTTTGTGCTAAACTCCAGCTAACCTTTTGTAGGCTGAGTACATTTCAAGAGCTTTCGATAATACCTAGGCCCTTATTCATCAAGCGATAGCGCCAGGTAGTGTCTGACGAGCGCCAGGTAGCGGCAGCTAACGGCGACTACTGACTCAAGTACGCCCGGCGGCGGTCACAATGACGCATTTATCAAGCAAAATGAGGCTAGCGCCGGCGAGAGCGACGGCTAGCGCGGCATTCATCATGAAGCCGCCTGGACTGAACAGCGCCGCTGCAAATTCCCTCACAGCGCCAGGTATGAGCTGTCGCTCCCTGGCGATGTCCAATGCATTTCAATGGAGCAATCTATAATTATTCATAAATAATTGGTATTTTTTTTTTTTTTTTTAATGTCAAAAAATCGGAGACCACTTCTGCAATGTTAGGATTTGTTTTTAAGTCAAAAAAAAAAAAATATGTGCAGAATTGATCTAACAGGTCTGAGATTAATGTATTCATATTACAAAATGATTCTAAAAACATGTATAATGTTACATTCAAAAAATATGGTTGTTTAGGGGTTAAAAACTAGTTAATACAGATCGCCGCCAGCGCTCTGGGGTTTAAACAAGGAATGGACAGAGACAGCACATTCGGAGCGTGATTTGTTGATGAATATGAAGCTAGCCGTTCGCTCTGGCCATTCGTTGTCAGGCGCTCACATACAACGCTGGACCTGTGAAACAGCGACACCCCAGCCCATATTCAACATTACTGCACACCGACTGAGTCGCTGTCATCAAGCTAATGCCGGCCAAGCACAGCGAATACTGGCTGGCGCTGAAAAAATCACGCTACAGTCGCTCATCTGTCGCTACCTGGCGCTATTGATGAATCGGCCTCCCCGTTCTCTATATCAATAAATAAAGGGGGGTGGGAGCAGCTCAATCACTATTATTTATACCAAATTATTATTATTATTCAGGGCCTGGGAACTAATTTACCGCCCAGTTTAACCCTCTCATCAACTAAATATCAGGCAACAAACATGTCTAGCTATGTGGAAAGACTTTGGTTGCATATATCTGCAGATACATGTGGAAGCCACACTGCCCCGGCAAGGCACTCTGTGTTTAGTGTTAAAGCACCAACACTGTGTGTGTGTGTCCTTTTGGTGTGGAGCGCTGAGAGTCGGTCGCACTGAGCTGCCGCTACCTTTCGCTCCCTGCGGCACTGTACTGGTGTTAAAGCGCCCAACATACATCACATTCATCAATGCGGGCCAGGTTACTAGAGCGACTGAGGTGCTCTGTTACAGCGCCCAATACCCGCTTACAGTGTCTACTAGCGGTATACAGACGCTCATCTGCCGATACCTGGCGTTAGTAATGAATAAGCCTCCACGTCTGACAAAGAGATTTAGGTATTCTCAAAAGTTCATCTTAAAATATATTCAGCCTACAATCGGTATCACCCTGTTTCTTCACTTTGCTAGGATTCCAAATGACTACAACACATTCCAGCTGCTGTAGCCTGGCAGAGACATGCAGCTACCTCCTTATCACAAAGCATATGCTTGTCATTTATCACACCTACAATCTATATAGCATCTATGACATCAGCACACAAATTCTTTTGATCCAGTTATTTTCTCTATGGAAGAAAAAAGCCTGAAGCTCACATTGGAAAATCCCACAGAAAACAAGCATTTCCAGTTGTTATAGGTGCATAAAACTGCAAATTGACTAAGCACGGTGACACCCTTTCTCCTACTCACCATTTATGCTTCATGAACAGCAAGTCACGACCCTTGCTTGGGAGTTAGTGGGACTGTGGATTTTGGCTCTATCAGACCTGGAACTTCATTTTATTCTGCTCGGATTATCTGCTTATTTGTGGACATGAGCACTGTATAAGAAGAAAAAACTCAAGACTTGCAGAAGTGCAGGAAATATGCAGGGACCACATTCAGGGTCGGCTCCAGGTTTATGTGGGCCCTTGGGCTATAGTCTTAGAGGCCGATTCATTAATAGCGCCAGGTAGCGACAGATGAGCGCCAGTAGCGTGATTTTCACAGCGCCAGCTAGTATTCGCTGTGCTTGGCCGTTGTTCGCTTGTTGACAGCGACTCAGTCGGTGTGCGTTAATGCTGAATACGTGGTGGGGTGTCACTGTTTCACAGGTTCCGCGCTGTATGGGTGCGCCTGACAGCGAATGGCCAGAGCGAACGGCTTCCAGCATATTCATTAACAAATCACGCTCAAAAATTTCTCGCGCTGTGAATTCCTTGTTTAAACCCCAGAGCGCTGGCGGCAATGTGTGTAAAGTAGTTTTTAACCCCCAAACAACCATTTTTTTTTAATGTAAAAATTATACAAGTTTTTCTAAACATTTTGTAATATGAATACATTAATATCAGACCTGTAATATCAATTCTGCACATTTTTAATTTTTTTTTTTTTCCTTAAAAAAAAAAATCTAACATTGCAGAAGTGGTCACAGAATTTTTGACATTAAAAAAAAAAAAAAAAAAAAAAAACATTAATAGCAATTAATTATGATTATTTAAAGATTGCTCCATTGAAATGCATTGGACCACACCAGGGAGCGCCAGGTATGACCCATGTGATGGGATTAGCAGCGGCGCTGTTCGTTGCAGTCAGCTACATGATGTATCCCGCGCTAGCTGACACTCTCGCTGGCGCTAGCCTCATTTAGCGTGATAAATGCGTCATTGTGACCGCCGCCGGGCGTACTTGAGTCAGTAGCCGCCGTTAGCTGGCGGTACCTGGCACTCGTCAGACACTACCTGGCGCTAGCCCTTGATAAATAAGGGCCAAAGTGGACCCCTTGCGGTGTTGCATGGTGCCAGAGAAAAAAATATTTGAAGAAATGACAAAGTATAGAAGGAATGAAAGAAAGATAAATAAAGAACAAATAAATAGAAGGAAAGACAATAAAAGAAAGAAAATATGGCTAGAAATAAAAAATATAAAAATATAAATGGAAAGAAACAAAGAAAGAAAGAAAGAGCAAAAGCATGTAATGAATGGCAGAAACGAAGAAAGAATAAAAGGAATGATGATAAAAAAGGAGAAAAGTGAGAGAGAAGGAATGACAGAAAAAAATAATAGAAAAAAAGATAGAAAGAGAATGGAAGAAGGAAAAAATAAAGGGAAGAAACAAAAAATAGATGGAAGAAATAAAGAAAAAGACTAGAAAAAAGAAGATGTAATTAATAGATGGGAAGAAGAAGTAAAGAAAGGGAATGGCAGAAAGAACAGATGAAAAAAGAAACAAAGAATATATAGAAAGAGTGAATGAAAGAAAAAAAAGAATAGAAGAAGACTAGCAGAAAGAAAGAAAGAAAGCTGATCTCCCAATGGCCAATCTGCCCCTGGCTGACAGTCCTTAGTCCGGGTTACTGCACAGCCCTGTGTCCTGCATAGGAGCTGCCCAGGGTAGAGGTAATGTGGTGGGCCCTCCCAAAAGCGCAGGAGCCCCAGCACTTGCCCCGGTGCTGACTCCGGCCCAGACCACATTATACAGTTAGATCATTCCAAACCCCTGTTTGTCTTGCTATCTTGCATACAAAAAGTGCAATTCCGCCAAGGATTCAAAAAGCTGTATGAATAGAACAATGCTCAGTTTAAATCCTTATTAACACCAATGTGTGGGTATATGCCTGATTCAGTGCAATGCCCTGTGTTCTTTATAAAGTAAATGGAGCATGACAGGAGCTGGGATTAGGCTTTCTAAGTCCCTGTGAAGTAAACTGCCTTCAGATCTATGGGGCTTTTAGCAAATGCCTGACAGACCAAATAAGGAACTAGCAATATTCAAGGTCCATCAGACAGGCACTATGGTTATTGTTAGTGCATTCCTCTTTGTAAATTAATCTAAGACCAGAGTTCCACCTGTTCTTCGGAAGTAAGAAAATGCATGTAGGCAAACCATATAATTGGGCTAAAAATTCTACCCGTAATAAAATGCCAACTTTTCCTTATTTTATCAAATATATTAACATAGGGAAGCCTATACCCTTTGGATAAGGTCCAGTTCTTCATCTGACATACAGTATCTGTAGGCTAGCAGGGACAGCAGCATATACAAGTAATTGTAACTCATCTATACCGAGAGAAGAAATAAGGTCCCAGGGAGAAGTGGTCATACAACTGTTACTGTCTAGGAGACATTAGTCTTTTTCCTACCCGACCTGTGTTTTTCCCAATAGGCACAGGACTCTAGGGTGCAATGTCTGCGTTGTGGACCAGGCACACAGCAATGCCCAGTGAGCAGCTTTTCCTAATATCACCTTGACCCAATCTGCAGTTCTCAAGTCTTTTGCTGCCGACTGCCGTTCATTTATGAATCGACGTGGCTTGGGTACATGCCGTACCCTGGAGGATCGGGGGAATATACAACTCCCAGGTGTAGCAAGATTGCCCTGGAGGTAGCGCAAGCCTTGGGAACCACCAGACAGGTCAGGGGCATTAGTTACTGATAAGCGCGCAGTGGTTTCCATGCCTACCAATGATACTTTTAACATTAACACTAAGAGTTTTGTTTTTTGTTTTTTTTTAATTGCTTTATTAGTCTAACTGTGTCCAAATTAATGTGGGAGAGCCCTTTGTATCCTGTCTAATACTGCAGAACAGGAACAGATTTTCTATAGAATCACATCATGCACTCTGCTGGTCAAACTTCCCTGTCTAATCTGTGACCTTAAATAACCTTTACAAATACAAATCTACATCTACATTATCACAAAATATTTCGCAAGAGATCCTTAAATATTTCCATAATTAGCCATAAAACAAAGAGCACAAACATGCCAATTTAATTTCTTGCAGCTACAAATCGAGCGGTTGTTTTCTGGATGTAATGGGTCATCTTGGAATGTCTGAGCAGAAATGCTGATCCCTGTTTACATACATCCCACTAACTGGCAGGAAATGAAGGCGGAACATCAGCAAAAAATGATCTTTTTCTGCAGAGGCTAAGCATTTTTTGCCTATACTAGGTATGTGAAAAGCAAGAATAACAGGTATATCAGCATAACCCTGGGAGGGCCTCGCTGGCATACATACTGTACCATGGAAGATTAAAAGTCACACAAGGGTCTAATGTATCTGGCTAGATTAATTTACAATGAGTCAGCAGGAAATTGAGTTAAATAATGTATCCTTCCTTTGACTCTCAAAATGATTTCCTATACCTTCCATTAAAAAAGAACATGCAATGTCCAGTCACTAATTTAGCATTTGAATGATCTAAAAGTACTAGCAGAGCAACAAAGCGAAATCACTGCTTTGTGCAACCGCAATATGTAACATCTAAATAAAGGAAATTGTTTATTATCCAAGCAAATAGAAGTGTGCCCTTTACATAATATAAAGGGAATGACTGTACATCATTGGAAAAGTGATTCGGGGAGGCCGATTCATTAATAGCGCCAGGTAGCGACAGATGAGCGACAGTAGCGGTATTTTCACAGCACCCGCTAGTATTCGCTGTGCTTGACCGTTGTTCGGTTGTTGACAGCGACTCAGTCGGTGTGCGTTAATGTTGAATACGGGGTTAGGAGTCGCTGTTTGACAGGTTCCACACTGTATGGGAGCGCATGACAGCGAATGGCCATAGCAAACGGCTCCCAGCATATTCATTAACAAATCACGCTCAAAAAATTCTCGCGCTGTGAAATGCTTGTTTAAACCCCAGAGCGCTGGCGGCGATGGGTTAAAAGTAGTTTTTTAACCCCCAAACAACCATATTTTTGGAAAAAAAAAAAAAACGTTTTTCAAAACATTTTGTAATA
Source organism: Gastrophryne carolinensis (assembly GCA_027917425.1). Taxonomy (NCBI): domain Eukaryota; kingdom Metazoa; phylum Chordata; class Amphibia; order Anura; family Microhylidae; genus Gastrophryne; species Gastrophryne carolinensis. The sequence continues at coordinate 421,084,238 of CM051234.1, read as the reverse complement.
TGAACACATTAATATCAGACCTGTAATATCAATTCTGCACACATTTTTTTTTTTTTTACCTTAAAAAAAATAACATTGCAGAAGTGGTCACAGAATTTTTGACATTTAAAAAAAAAAAAAAAAACAAAAAAAACAATAGCAATTAAGAATATTTAAAGATTGCTCCATTGAAATGCATTGGAGAGCGCCAGGTAGCGAGAGGTCATACCTGTCGCTGTTCAAGGTCGCTCGCTGGTGCTGTGGGGTGAGGCTGGAATATTGATGAATGATTCGCTATCTGGCGCTCTGTCAGTCGCTAAGCAGGATCGGCTTGATAAATGTGTGATTGCGGAGGGGAGCCGGCGTTCTCGTGGCGGTGACCGTCATTACCGTTCGCTCACCATTCGCTACCTGGCGCTATCCCTTGTTAAATAAGGGCCTAAGTAACTGGAGGACATTTATCAATACTAGTGTTGGACTGGGGAACCTTGGACCCATCAGAATATATCTATTTTGGGGACCACCCACCTGAAAATGGCTCCTGAACAAGCTCTGCCTAATTTAATACTACCGCTATCTTTAGTCAAGGAGTGTGGGATTGGGTTAGTCAGGGGGTGTGCCGTGTAGGGCTTGGTGAGCTGGACTGTGGTGGTCATGCTAATTATTCGGTGAAGCCAGTGTGACTTGAGGTGTGCATTGCGGTGTGGATTGCAACCTGCATACTGGTGAACTTTTTAGCTGTCCGACACAAAAAAGTGGCAAAATTTGGGGCAATTTTTTTCTACCTTTGTTTCCCCAAAAATGACTTGTACCAGTATTTGTGCAGGTGGGGTACATCATTGTTCCTATGAGGTAAGAATGTTTTTTAAAAACAACAGCTGTTATTTCTAAACTAAAAAATAAATCCTTACTGTATTGGATATATGATATGCATCACCTGTAAAAATGCCTTATCGCAGCTACAGGTGATTTTTTAGGGGAAGGACACCTTTGTGGTGTGTTAAAGATAAAAAGCTCTCACTGAGATATAGGTTGCAATCCACACCAAAATTAACACTGCAAGTCACACTGGCTATACCAAATAATTAGCATGACCCTCTGTGTGGTTCTGGGTGGGTTAATTAGGGTGTGCAGCAAGAGTGGACAAGGCTGGAGATCATATAGTAATATCTTGTGGTTAGGTTAATCTATAGTAGAAAGTGCCCCTACAAAGAACTGTACATCAGAAAAGATGTACAACTTGGAACTATCACCATAAAGAGGCAACCAAGAATAACGATAACAAGGGTGGGGTGAAGCAGGCCGTGCCATGCATGGTAAAAGCAATTCTACAGAGTACTCACAGAATTGTCTTTTTCCCATTGCATGGCACGGCCTGCTTCATAAACTCATTACATCTGGGACATCCAAAAGCAGTGTCCATAAGTAGGGTGGGATCCCCAAAGAGTAACGGCAGAAAGTTCAAACCACCACCGCCTGAAGTACCTTGCGGCCAAAAGCAGCATCAGCTGAGGCCTTAACATCAACCTTGTAAAACTTGGAAAAAGTATGAACAGAAGACCAAGTAGCGGCCTTACAAACTTGTTCAACAGAAGCTTGGTGCTGAAAAGCCCAAGAGGCACCAACAGCACGAGTGGAATGAGCAGTAACCCTAAAAGGATGAACCTTCCCCCTAGCAGAATAGGCCTGCTCCACCGCCTGATGGATCCACTTGCTGATAGTGGATTTAGCCGGGGGCAAACCCTTCATAGGTCCAGCAGGAAGAACAAAAAGAGCGTCAGATTTCCTGAAAGACTCAGTAGCAACCAAATAAACCTTCAGAGCCCTGACAACATCCAAAGAGTGAAGGGTCTGCTCCTTGGAATTAGCAGGGTTAGGACACAAAGAAGGCAAAACAATATCCTGATTGAGATGAAAAGCCGACACAACCTTAGGTAAGAAATCCGGCTTAAGCGAAACACCACCTTATCCTGATGCCTTTCAAAATAAGGAGGTTTGATGGAATACGCCGCCAGCTCAGAAACTCGCCTGACAGAAGTAATGGCCACCAAAAAAGCCACCTTAATAGTCAGAATGGGCAAAGCAGCCCCACGGATAGGCTCAAAGAGAGGACCCTGCAGAGAAGACAACACCAGATTCAGGTCCCAAACTGGTAGCAAAGGCTTACGCGGCAGACGCACATGAGTAACTCCCTGGAAAAAAGTGTTAACCAACCGGTGATTGGCAAAGGATCTTTGGAAAAAAATTGCCAGAGCTGACACCTGTCCCTTGAGGGTACTAAGTTGAAGGCCGAAGCCAAACCATGTTGTAAAAATGGGATAGAAAACACCCGACAAGGAAGAGACTTGGACTCACACCAGGCAATGTAAGCATGCCATATCCTGTAGTAGATAAAGGACGAGGACTTCTTCCTAGCCCTAATCATGGTATCAACAACAGAAGCCGGCAAGCCCTTATCCATCAAGATGGAGGTTTCAGCAGCCAAGCCTTTAAAACCAACGTTTGTAAATTGGGATGGCACAGTTGTCCCTGAGTGAGCAGATCTGGATCCTTGGGCAGGGCATACTGATCTACTGCCAACTGCATGACGTCTGCGAACCACACCCTCCCGTCCAAGGCATTGCTAGGGCATCCGTGGCGAAGGCCAGAGGGTCCTGTGACAGGGAGACAAACCTGGGAAGCTTGTGGTTGTGGCGGGACGCAAACAGGTCCACATCCGGCTGACCCCAGCGGTGACACAGGGAGTGAAACACCTTGTTGCTGAGGGACCATTCCCCCAGCCGAGACGTCCCCCTGCTCAGGGAGTCTGCCTCCTGGTTCTCCACCCCGGGAATGTAAACTGCCGAGATTCAAGGGACATTCTCTTCCGCCCAAGACAGTATCAGAGACACTTCCTTGGGGGCTCGCTTGCTCCGAGTCCCTCCCTGATGATTGATGTAGGCAACCACCGTCTGGTTGTCCGAGCGGATCTGAACAGCCTGACTCCGAAGGTGTGAGGTTAGCTGAGAAAAAACCAACCTGATCGCCCTCAGTTCCAGGAAATTGATGGGAGCATGGGCCTCCTGGGGGCCCCACTGACCCTGGAACTGCAAAGACTTTCGAAAGCCCCCCCCAACCGGTCAGACTGGCATCTGTGGTGATAGTCTCCCAACACTGGGGCAGAAAGGTCCTGCCCACTAGGAGGTTCCTTGAGTCCAGCCACCACGAGAGAGACTGTCTGGCCAGAGGGGACAGAGCAAATTTCTGATCCAGGGACACAGGGTCCCGATTCCAAACAGACAGGAGGTGCAACTGAAGAGGTCTCATGTGAAACTGAGCAAAGGGGACCGCCTCGAAGCAGGACACCATCAGGCCCACTAACTGCATCCCTTGCCGGATGGAGGGATGGGGACACAAGAGCAGAGTCCGTGCCTGCTTCTGAAGGCCCTCCACCTTCAGCTGAGGCAGGAGTACCTTGACCTGAAAGGTATCCAGGATCATGCCCAGAAATGACCTCTCCAAAGACGGAGACAGTGAAGACTTGATCACCCAGCCGAAGGACTCGAGAGTGGAGGTCACCACCTGAGTATCCTTCTCGGCCTGATGAAGAGACTGAGCCACAATCATAATGTCGTCCAAGTAAGGAAGGAATGCGAATGCATACTGGTAATGCTGATCCTCTAGAGCAAACCTGAGAAATCTCTGATGACCTGGAAAAATTGGCACGTGAAGATAAGCATCCTTGATGTCCACGGAGGTCATGAAGTGGCCCGGGCAAAGGGTACTGACAGCCGAGCGTAGTGTCTCCATGCAAAAGTGCTTGAACCTGACAAACTTGTTGAGACCCTTCAGGTCCAGGATGGGCCTTAAGGACCCGTCCTTTTTGGGGACCGTGAAAAGATTGGAGTAGAACCCCTGACCCCATTCCAAACTCTATCTTGTAACCGGAGGACACCACCTCCTGAATCCACCGGTCTGAGAGGCGGAACCTCCAGACGTGAGCAAAGAGCCGAAGCCGTCCCCCCACCCGGATGGGTGAGGGCGCCTCCTCATGCCTGAGGGGGCTTGGGAAGAGGTTTGGGCTTGGGGCCCCATGAGAGACCGGGACGACCACGGGATCTGCCACGGCCCCAAGAAGAACCCCTGCGGGTACCTCGACCTCCCCTGGGAGCATGAAAGGAGGAGAAGGGAGCGGATGGCCCCTGAAAGGGCCGAGGCAGCCTACCATCCTTGGCTAAAACATCCAGACGCTCACCAAAGAGCCACAGCCCCGAAAAGGGGAGCCCAGTCAGAGCCTTCTTAGCAGCAGTGTCAACTGCCCACTGACGCAACCAAACAGAGCGGCGCATAGCCACCAAAAGGGCAGAGGCCCTACTACTTAGCCGTACCACTTCATCCATGGCAGTAAGAATAAAGGCAACAAACTCAGAGCAAAGCAAGAGGGCCCTATACTCCTCCCTACCAGCTGTAGCGCCATCAAGGAGACGATTGAGCTGTTTCCTAAGGGCAATAGCTGTTATGGCAGCGGCACAGGCCGGACGCAGGCCAGTCCCTACAAATGTAAAAGCATGGAAGGCCAGCTGATCTATACGCCTGTCCTCGCTGTCCCGCAGTGTAGTAGTGTCAGGGGAAGGTATGACTGAGGTGTTGGACAGCCCTAGAACGGGAGCGTCCACCTCGGGGGGACCCGACCATCGCTTAACCAAGTCAGCAGGAAAGGGATACTTCTTATCCAACCCTTTGGGCACCGCGGGCAATCTACTAGGACGTTCCCACGCCTTGAGCACCATATTAGTGAAATGGCTCTGCTCAGGACAAAAAAGCTCACCCCGCTTCCTCTTAGCCACCTCAGGGGGGACAATGTGCAATATTTCAGAAATGTGAGACAACAGACTAACAGTGTCCTCAGGGAACCAGGAGTCCTCAGACTCAGACCCAGGGTCAGTGTCGCAGACCACCTGCTGGTCCCCAGAGGAATCAGAGCCCGGAAAAAGCTCCCCCTCCTCCAGGGAGGAAAACAGGAAAGGCGTGGGAACCAGGTGCCGCTTCTTGCTAGAGGCCTTAGGTGGAACAGGCCTGGCAAGCTGCCTTTCAATGCTGGCCACACGAAGATCAGAATGTGACCCCCTGCTAATATCCCCCTCACTGGGGGCTAAATTCAGGCGCGGCGGGGTAGGCGATCCCGAAGGGGTCGCAGAACTGGGGAAAGAAGCCAGCCTGGAGCGCAATGATACCTTGGGCGCACGGCAAGCACACAGTGACATTGTTACTCACAGGGGATACCCCACACATGGAACTCAGCCGGGATTGCCCCAAAGGAACCCCAAGCACGCTATCCCCAGAAGCCTCCATATGGTGATTAACACAGGCGCAACAGGCCAGCACAGGGTAAAGGCTAATAAAAGCCACCCGGGATGCCCCCCCAAGGGATGCCCCCAGAAGCCAGTAAGGGGGAGATGAGGGAGGGTAAGGAGCAGGACCAGGAGAAACCACAACCCACAGTTGTCCCGCCTGAAAGACATAAGCAAAGACACATAAGGCACAGAGGGTCCGGAAACGGGCGGAAATAGCCATGCAGGGCCGCAGGCTTGGTTGCCCCGCTCACCTGCGCAATAGAGAGAGAACCATCTTCTATCTTCGCAGAATCACTGCAGAGGAAAAACTGGATAAGTCTATGGTGATTCCGTTTTTATATGGTACCGGGAGGAGCCACAACTCTTCTGCAGTACACTGCGCCACCTTGTGTCGGATTACCCAGATGTAATGAATTTATGAAGCAGGCCGTGCCAAGCAATGGGAAAAATATGGTTTGCCAGCTCTCTGCTAGACCAGAACACTTGCAGAGGTTTAGAACACTGTCAAAGAGGATCTACTAGTGGAATCGAAAAGACAGAAAACTTGCTGATCGCCCGCAAACACTCTCTGGCATTCCTGTGCCATAACCACTTTCCTGCAATCTCGCGGCTGAAGTGCGCCCCAATAACCATCCATTTAAACAGGCTGGGGATGGGAGCACACTGCAGACCGCCGGGAGATCCGGGATGCTGCCATTCCCCTTTCTCTATGTCGGTCTCTCATTAAGGGAATGTGAAAGTGGTGAAATACCACTTCCTGGTCTGGGCCATCCTATTGGTGTCAACATAGCAGGGCATCCCAAGTCATTATTGACAGGGGGTCTGCTTTAGGTACTTCACTGCAGTGTAAATTGTAGTTGTATTCTAGGGGTTCCTTCCATCTATTCAGGAGAACTGTGGCTTCCAACTATCTATTAGTGCTGAATGTGGTTCTCATTTTAGGAAAGGTTGGGGACCACTGCCCTACAGCCTCTAGAACAGGGGTACTCAACCACTTCTTGAAAAGGTCCATATACAGGCATCTGGTGAGAGGTGAAGGTCCGGGCAGGGGGTGGATAGTTAGAAATCTGCACACCGGGGGGGGGGGGGGGGGGGAACTATAGTTTCCAAGACTAAAAAAGGCTGGGATGGATGGGGCAGGGCTGCGGGGGGGGGGGGGCAGGAATGGATGGGGCTGACCTGGGGGTAAGGAGATGAATGGGGCAGAGATGCTGGGACAGTGATAGATTGGGCTGAGCTAAGGCAGCGGGACAGGACTGGATGGGGCAAAGAGAACGAGAAACAAAGAGGCTGATTCATTAATAGCATTAACAGCGACAGATAGCGACTGTTGAGCGACTGTAGCGGTATTTTGATAGCGACCGCTGTGTTAAAAGTAGTTTTTTAACCCCCTAACCACCCAAAAAAAAAATGGAATGATTTTGAAATAATATTCAAACCTGAATAGTTTAAAATCAGACCTGTAATATCAATTCTGCTAAAAAAAAAAATTTTTTTTTAAAATCCCCAAAAAATACATTTTCAAAGGAAGAAGTGTTCACAGATTTTTTGGGGGAAATTAAAAAAATATATATATATATTAAAAAATAATTATTAATTAAAATACATTCTGCCATTGAAATGCATTGGAGAGCGCCAGGTAGCGAGAAGTCATACCTGTCGCTGTTCAAGGATGTTCGCTGGCGCTGTGGGATGAGGCTGGGATAATGATGAATGAGTTGCTAGGTGGCGCTATCTCAGTCGCTAAGCAGTATCGGCTTGATAAATGTGTGATTGTGGAGGGGAGCCGGCGTTCTAGTTGCGGTACCTGGCTTTACTGGCCGGCTCCCCAGTCGCTATCTGTCGCTATTCCTTGATAAATAAGGCCCAAAGTTTGTTTGTACCTTGCAATGTCACTTTCCACCTGTGCAGTATTTCATATTGCAATGCTAGGTGCCAACCGAGCAAACGAGTGCAGGGCTGTTAAAGTGGACCAACACCCAGGATTTTGACTATGCTGGGTCTTGGTCCACTTCGGTGGGGCACCCCGAACCCCCCAAAAAACTCACCTCTCCCCGCTCCCAGCGCCGACGGACAATCCGCTGCCGCCTCCCGCGCGTCACTCTTGACGCGCCCGCGCCGGCCATTCGCAGACGGCCGGCGCGGGCGCGCGCACGCCTAGAGGGGCGCGAGGGAGGCGGCGGCGGCCGCAGGACATCCCGATCTCGGATGTCCCGCGGGGAGGGAGGTGATCGGCCCGGGAATCTTATAGATTCCCGGGCCGATCACCCGAGGGGGATGGTCCACTTTAAGGCAGGGGTCCAGAAATCTGGCATTGAAGTTCGCATTCAGACCTCGGTCAGCCAGTTGAGTACCACTGCTCTAGAATGTTATCAGTGTGCAAGGATCAGCTGATTGGTCATCAGCAATCATGTGTAAAGCAGGAGTAGCACAGATTGCACTTTTACTACAGTAAGGCTGAATTTTAGAATTCAGGACATTTTTAACACTTGTTTGACTTTTATCAAAGGCAATGGTAGAATAGGGCCGCCCTGCACTCTCTGGTAATTATTTTTTTCAATTGCTTTGAGCTACCGCTGCCTGTTTCTCCCTGTACAACACCTGCTGGAAGGGGGGGAATGGCTAGAGAAAAACCCAGGCATGTGCCTGAAATGTTTAAAATTTCAATTACCCACTAATTTATCAAGAGCATCTTTCAAGAATTACAATTTTACCTGAAGGACTCAAAATAGGCTTCTTTGTATGCAAAGCTGTATAAATACCTTTGCACCATGCAGTTGACACTTGGTTGATGCTGCTTTCGCGTGACAAGCAGGCTAGGACAGCCTGAGGGTCCCAATCAGGAACATTATGCACATCAAACACTTCTGCAGTGACTGAAGCAGGGTGAGTGGGTGCAGACTTGTTGTGTGGCTTACAAGTGTTTTTACTCAAGACTGCTGCAGAGAAAGTTTAATAGGCACACTGCCAAACAATATACATCAGTTGTGATGTGCTGCAACAGCAAGGATTTCTTTTCCTAGAGTGCAGCTTGAATCCTACTAGATTCATTGTCCTGAATAGATGGAAGGATCCCTTGGAACACCTGGGATACAGATACAAATGACAACGCAGCCACTTATCTAAAGCAGACCTCCAGTCAATAATGACTGGACATCAGCATTTTGATTTGGGATGCCCTACTGTGCTGACCCCAAGAGGATGAACAAAACCTTTACTGTCTGGCGCCTCCCACATGGCTGCTGATGCCCAGGTTCAAGGGGCGGTTTGCAAGCAGCACTGTCCAAGCCTACAAGACGAGTCCAAAGCCTGGACGTCACATGGGATGCCACAATGCCAGACAGCAGCAAGGGAATGCAAAAATGAGTACCGCTGCCTGGGTTTGGGTATCATGTTAGTGTCAGCATGGCAGGGCATCTCAAAACAGAATGACCCCCACTGTGTAGGTGAGCGTATCTCCAGTCATTTTTGACTAGAGGTCTACTTAACTATTTAGTCTGTATGTGGATCCCCCTTTCCCACAGAATACTTGTCCCAAGACACAGCACAGGGATTCTGGGTGCAGTACTGGAAGCTGGCTGGACAAGTAGGTGGACACGAAGATCCACTTCTGCATTAACGCCCATACCTGGCACTACCGATTCCCAGCCCTAAGTGCCAACATCCTTCACAGTGCTCTAAACCTCTGCAAGTGTTTGTGTGGCTTACCAGCTGTCTGCTGGACCCTGAGTCTATGAGCCACGTGTGGCTACCAAGCTACGGGTTGGGGACTTCTGCTTTTGATTGTTAGCTCACAAGGGAAGGACTATCATTTCTTATGAATCGCATAATCAATGTATATTTGTTAAATGCTGACTCGTAATCCCTTATGTATTATAAGCTTATGATTTGTTTTACCCAGTCTCTAACTTGTAGAGCACCAAGGATGATGATGCTTTATAAATGAACAATGATAATCTGCAGATGATCTAGGTCATATTTACAATTAGGCAACTTAACCTTAAAAAATGTAAGATATGCACAAATACATATCTGATCTAGAGTCTTCAAATTGCCCAGTTGTTTTGCCCACTAAAAGCGGACCTTCACACTAAATAAGAGCATATCTTATATTTTTCTCCCACCCTGTACATACAGATTGTCCAAATTAAAAATCATCCTACCTGCATCTATTGCATTTTCGGAGACTTTAAACATTCAAGATGGCGGCCCATGGAGTTTCAGGCTGCCTGCAAACCGGAAGTGTCTTCTGACTATGACACTCTGCATTCTGGGATTGCTTAACTTTTCCTGACCCCAGCTCTACTCTGTTTGTGCAAAGCACAGCTATAACCCCACTCCCCTGCACTTTTGACCCCTCTCCTCTCCTCAGTATGTGACGCTACTGAGCCAAAATGCGGGGCCTGTATCCTAGAGTGCTGAACAGAGTTGCAGGCCAGTGAGGGAAAGAATAAAAAGTGACTAAAAACTTTAAATATTTTAATTTTAGATGCTGGGGAATAGTTTGGGCTTTTCATTAAATGATGCTAAAGGTCCGCTTTCAATCAGGCAGTCTGAACTGCTCCAGCTCTAGAAATTTAGACCTTCTCTGATGTTCCTCTCTAAACATCCCTCTCTCCATTCCTCACTGCCTTTTGGATGTCTGCATTTTAGATAAATCTAAAATGCTGACATCTGCCAGTATTTCTGACCCCTTTGCACCCCCATCACCCCCTTAGCTGCCACTGACTGATGGCAGCAGGCTTAGCCGTACTTACTTCTAGCCGTACTCTCTTCATAACTCGCACGCTGCTCCTCAGATCTTGCGCTCTTCTACGCCGAGTGTCATTGCAGCCTATGCAGTGACACTGCGCGAGATCTGAGGGGTGGCACAGTGCATGTTGGGACAGCAAGATGGCGTTGCCCGACAGACACATGGCACGGAACCATAGGGATGCTGGGACCTGATAAGTAAGTTAAAAGGTGTAAATTTCTAAACTGGAGGGACGGGCGGGTAAGGCGAGCAAGTTTTCCCCAATACCTGAAATGTTCCTCTTTCATTTAAAAGGGCACAGGCCCCCTCACCGATTGCAAGGAAGAGTGTGCACCCTTACTGGCTGAATTCTTTTGTTGTGAAAGAGGAACAACACACAGGAATTTCACTTTCCTGTGTGTTATTCCTCTGTGCGGCGGCATCCTGAATTGGGATGCCCTGCTGTGTGTATCCCTCAGGTCGCCCCGTTTCACTCACCTTCCTTCCGCTCCCACGGCGCAGACTCGGGCGAGAGCATGCTCAGCCAATCAGCAAGCCCACTGTCACTTGGCTCCCTTTGCACGGCTGGCGGCTATACCGCCTGGATGGCTAAGCAGTGCTCGCCCACCGGCTCGGGATGCCCCGAGGAGTGGAACTCGGACGTCTAAAAGACTCCAGGGCCTCCAATGTTCCTCTCTAATCAGGAGGAGGTGAGGGAGGCCACATCTGGCACCCAGCTGAGGAGAACCAATATAAGCATGCAGAGGAGCTTCTGGGGAGTGGGGGGGGTGGGAAGGGGAGCAGAGAAAACGAAGCAAGTCATGTTTAGTGTAATTACAATAGTCATTTAAAGCTGAAATAAATCTGGGATTTTTACTCTCCCGGGTCTTGTTTCGTGCCCCGGGGACATCCCCTTTGAGATGCCCAGCAGTGTGAACCCCCCCAGGTCGCTGGTATTCACTCACCTTTCCCCAGTCCAACGATGCATGCGTGGGCTCTCATCTTATCAGAGCTGTTTGTCTTGACTATGGCCCTTATTCATCAAGTGATAGCGCCAGGTAGTGTCTGACGAGCGCCAGGTAGCGGCAGCTAACAGCGACTACCGACTCAAGTACGCCCGGCGGCGGTCACAATGACGCATTTATCAAGCAAAATGAGGCTAGCGCCGGCGAGAGCGACGGCTAGTGCGGCATTCATCATGAAGCCGCCTGGACCGAACAGCGCCGCTGCAAATTCCCTCACAGCGCCAGGTATGAGCTGTCGCTCCCTGGCGATGTCCAATGCATTTCAATGGAGCAATCTATAATTATTCATAATTAATTGGTATTAATTTTTTTTTTTTTTTTTTTTAATGTCAAAAAATCGGAGAACACATCTGCAATGTTAGGATTTATTTTTAAGTCAAAAAAAAAAATAAAAAAAAATATGTGCAGAATTGATCTAACAGGTCTGAGATTAATGTATTCATATTACAAAATGATTCTAAAAACATGTATAATGTTACATTCAAAAAATATGGTTGTTTAGGGGTTAAAAACTAGTTAATACCCATCGCCGCCAGCGCTCTGGGGTTTAAACAAGGAATGGACAGCGACAGCACATTCGGAGCGTGATTTGTTGATGAATATGAAGCTAGCCGTTCGTTCTGGCCATTCGTTGTCAGGCGCTCACATACAACGCTGGACCTGTGAAACAGCGACCCCCCAGCCCGTATTCAACATTACCGCACACCGACTGAGTCGCTGTCATCAAGCAAACGCCGGCCAAGCACAGCGAATACTGGCTGGCGCTGAAAAAATCACGCTACAGTCGCTCATCTGTCGCTACCTGGCGCTATTAATGAATCGGCCTCCCCGTCATTTGCCTCAATGGAGAGCACATGCGGCCACATCCCAAGGGCACATGCTCCCATTCCAGCCTATCTGAAACGCTTGGGTGGAAGTGCGCACACAGCCCGAAAATGCAGGGGATTCACTCCCCATTATAAACAATCAAAGCTGTTTACTGAATTACATATGCACGGCAAAAGGCTCTGAGTGGATGAAAACCCACGCATGCGCCAATGGACCGGGGAAAGGTGAGTGAATACCGGCGAACTGAGGGGTTTCATGCAGTGAGGTATCCCAATTCGAGATGCGTCAGCGAAGGCTGGCAGTCAGCAGACCGCTCTGGGTTTTGTTCCACATTAATATGGTTTTAAGTGAGTTCCATTACCCATTCCTGTAATAATATTACTACTAAGGAGCTTATTTTATAATATTTATAATATTTTATATTTATAAAGTTACTGCTTATCACACTTTATAAAACATTAGATACAGCTGGTGCAATGAGCGATAACTGGTAAAAGTAATTTGATATCATAGCCTCTCCAGCTTTAAAAGAGACAAAAAAGCTAAATAAATGAATGTAAATTAGAGGTTGGAGTAGCTCAATGACTTACATAAATGTATCATGGGCTGTGCTGCTGCAGCATTGGGAGGCATGACACACACACAGCAGCAGGTTACAGGGGCCAGGTAATCCCTATTACGGCGCTGTCACTCCATCCTGGAGGCAGATTTGTGCCGTGGATGGGCTGTCTGATAATAAAATTGTGTGGAAGAATGCTTGTGCTATCCAGGAACTCTGCAACAGCGTAAGCCTGGGGCCACAGACAAATAGGAATGTGGCATTGCCTGTCATACGTAAACTTCATGCAGGTCTCCACTTTCTAGGCAATGACAGCTATGTCAGAAATGAAACCAACCCACCTTTTTCCACCTCAGAGTCTAGAGAAAAGTTTGTTGGGCAATATATAGGTGTGCCAGGAAGTGTCAGCAAAACGAATTGCTGATTTAGAGACCCTGCCTAGTTTAAAAAAAAAAAATCTATACTCACCTCTTCGCCCCTGCAGCGTGTCTCTTGGTTTTATTCAATAATGCTTACCCTTAACTTGCTGCCAAGATGAATGGAGCTCACAGCCACAATCGCCATTATCGTGCCAGGTATTGCCTCCCAATCTTTAAAATAGGTAAGAATTGCAGAACCAGACACCTATGTCTTGGGTCCCTGAAAAATACCTTAATGTCATATAATCAATGAAGGTTTTCTTTTTTACCTTGCAACATATGTACTCACAGATACTTTTCTATTGCAGTGCACAGATGATATATGTATGATGTATATATGTTCACAGCATTGAAAAATCTGCTACATGGTGAAACGGGTACACATTATATAGATTAGAGGATATTGGAGAAAGAAGGGATAAGAGTGGTACCAAAATCCTATATGCCCGGCCAAAGGGGAGCCTGAGCACAGGTGGCACAGATGTGGTGTGGTGGCAGTGCTGAGGTGAGCCCACAAAGAGGTAAAGCAGGGGCAGCTGATGTGACACACATAGTGCCGCTTATCGGCGTGTGGGATGCACCCTTATATTTCTTCCTCCCTCAGTGAATGAAGGGGGGGGGGAGGAGCTGCTATGACCACACTAGTTTAGCGGCCAGCATCACGCTGTGTGTGACTGCAACCTGCATCCCAGTGAGCTTTTTAGCGATAACATACAAAAAAGTACAAAAAAAAAGGCTGTGTCCTATATTTTCCCCCAAAAATCATTTGTACGTGTGAGGGCACATTTTTACAGTTTAGGTACATTATTGTTCCAGTAACGTAAGGATATATTTTGAAAGTTTGGAGATGACAGCACCCTGGGTTAGGCTAAAGATTTCACAGTTTTTTTTCTGCATAGCCTATAGGGTAAACTGTTGTTCTGCCAGTATTTCTGGCCCCTTTGCACCCCCATCACCCCCTTAGCCGCCACTGACTGATGGCAGCAGGCTTAGCCGTACTTACTTCTAGCCGTACTCTCTTCATAACTCGCACGCTGCTCCTCAGATCTTGCGTTCTTCTACGCCGAGTGTCATTGCAGCCTATGCAATGACACTGAGCGAGATCTGAGGGTGCATGTTGGGACAGCAAGATGGCGTTGCCCGACAGACACGGCATGGGACCAAGGGATGCTGGGACCTGATAAGTAAGTTAAAAGGTGTAAATTTTGAAACTGGAGGGACGGGCGGGTAAGGCGAGCAAGTTTTCCCCAATACCTGAAATGTTCCTCTTTCATTTAAAAGGGCACAGGCCCCCTCACCGATTGCAAGGAAGAGTGTGCACCCTTACTGGCTGAATTCTTTTATTAAAGTTGTGAAAGAGGAACAACACACAGGAATTTCACTTTCCTGTGTGTTATTCCTCTGTGCGGCGGCATCCTGAATTGGGATGCCCTGCTGTGTGTATCCCTCGGGTCGCCCACCTTCCTTCCGCTCCCACGGCGCAGACTCGGGCGAGAGCATGCTCAGCCAATCAGCAAGCCCACTGTCACTTGGCTCCCTTCGCACGGCTGACGGCTACGTCGTCTGGACAGGTAAGCAGCTAAGTGGAACCAAAGGGAGCCGAGCAGTGCTCGCCCACCTTTCATGTGTAAGAGCAGCCAATTCGGAAAGGTCAGGCGCAGGTGTGCGCAGGGATAGAGGTGAGTAGGGATGTGGCCGGCTCCAGAAGGTGAGTGAAACTGGCAACTGGGGGAGGGGGGGTTCACACAGCGAGGCATCCCACCTCGGGATGCCCCAAGGAGTGGAACTCGGATGTCTAAAAGACTCCAGGGCCTCCAATGAGCATTAGCCTCAATGCCCACTAGCTGGACTCCCAAAGAAAATGGAAAACCATCAGAACAAAAATAAAGCGTATCCATGCTCATGGCCAACAGCCAGTGTGGCCATTGGGGTTCCAGTAGGTCTGTGGCGGCTCATACACTGTTCCGCTGGCAGCACCTGCCACTAATGGGCTGTTACACGTGGTTCTGTAGGAGGACCAGCATTCCAAGCCAGGATGTCCATATGGTAGAGATTAAAATAAGCCTCAAGTATTTTTCCCACAGGAGATCTATCTTAAGAATTATAAAACTAATGGTGACTTTTTTTATTTGGAAACAAACTATGGGGATTATTTAAGAACGGATAGAGCCAGGTAGTGCCTCGTAGCGGCCGGCAGCGTCTGGTGAACGCCAGGCCTGTACGTAAAACCACATTTAAGAAAGCAAATCTGCTGAGCTCCTCTAACAGCGCCATGTAGCATCGTATTAATTCAGGCAGCTCAGCG
Source organism: Gastrophryne carolinensis (assembly GCA_027917425.1). Taxonomy (NCBI): domain Eukaryota; kingdom Metazoa; phylum Chordata; class Amphibia; order Anura; family Microhylidae; genus Gastrophryne; species Gastrophryne carolinensis. The sequence continues at coordinate 421,069,058 of CM051234.1, read as the reverse complement.
TATAGCACCGGCGCTCTAGGTTCAGCAGCGCCATGTAGTTACCTGTCGCTCTGTAGCGCTCTCCCTTTCATTAGGCGTCTAGGCAATTAATTTTTTTTTTTTTTGCTCAAATCATTGTGTGACCTCTCCTGGCTGCAAACAAAACCTTTTTTCCTCTAAATATTTTTATGCAGAATTGCATTTACAGGTCTGGCACTAAAGTGTTATTGTCCCAGTGTTAAAACAATGTCATTCCATGTGTTTTCGCTTTGTTACTGGTGTATATGTGTTCAAAAACAGACTTTAATCACACAGCATCTGGTGCTCTATGCTACAGCGACCAGATTTAGAGCACCAATGCTGTGTGTGTCTAGTGTTTTGGTAAATATGGTGTTGAGCGCCTAATGCCGGATGCACTGAGCTGGCGCTACCTCTCGCTCGCTGCAGCGCTATACTGTTGTTACAGCGCCCAACAAGCATCACATTCATCAATGCCGGCCAAGTCAATACCACGACCGAGACTCTCTGTCACAGCACCTGATACCGGCTTACAGCGTCTACTACTGGTCGCTCTAAGCGCCGCTATGCAGACGCTCATCTGGCAATACCTGGCGCTAGTAGTGAATCAGCCTCCGAGGCATGAATAAACCCGTACAGTGGGCTGATATTTGCTGGTCCTATTGTACTTCATGTAATCTGCATTCAGTCTCATTTTAGAGAGACATTAGCATACAAAAATATGTTTTGAGTTCTTAGTGATTACTTAAACCGGACCTTCACCATGATTTAATGAAAAGCCCAAACTCTTAAAAAACGATTCCCCAGCATCTAAAATTAATATATTTAACATTTTTAGTAACTAACTTATTATTCTTTCCCCCACTGAGCTGCAACTCTGTTCAGGAATTTAGGATACGGGCGCCGCCATCTTGACTCAGAAGCATCACACTTACTGAGGAGAGGAGAGTGGGATAAGGTACAGGGGGGCAGGTTATAGCTGTGCTTTGCTCAGACAGAGCAGAGCTGGGGTCAGGGAAAGGTCAGCAGTCCCAGAATGCAGAGCAGCACAGTCACTTCCTGTTTGCAGGCTGCCTGATAAGATGGCGGCTTCCATAAGCCATCTTGGATGTTTAAAGGCTCATAACATGCAGTAGATGCAGGTAGGATGATTTTTAATGTGAGCAATCTGTATGTACAGGGTGTGGGAAACATATAAGATAGACTCTTATTCAGAGTGAAGGTCCGCTTTAATAGTATAATGCCTTGCCATTCCGCAACGGAAAATAATGCCATTCTTTACAAAACCTATTGTTTCTATAACTAGATTAGCCAATTAAATTAGCCAGTGAGATGTGCAGCAAGAACTCATGGTTGAATTATTTAGACAAGGACAGCAAGCACAAAGTTAATTACAAGAACAATCCTTCGGATCTCATCAACGAAAAAAAAAATCTAGGCTTGGAGAGCACTTTGGGTAATCAAAAGCAAGAAAAATGTTTTTGGTTGTTTTGCCTTCATTGAGCCTCTCTGGGTGATTTTCTCCTCCTCAGCTGCTCCCAACAGGTCCTTCAGTGTAATACCAAGGCATGCAAGTGCATGCCATTTCCTTGGGGATGCATCTAGCTTTCACAAGCAAAAAGTGGGGTCCAGGCACTTGGTCTACCTCTGTAGGAGGTAGCAGGGAACCCGATCTCAGAAACAAGGATGCAACTGCAGAGGCAGTAAGAAAATGTTATTTTATAAACCATGACATGGCCCTATTTAAAGCAGACCTGCTGTCCAGCGGCAGCCTATGCCAACCAGAGAGATCAATGCCTCAGAAACATGGGCAGCTTGAATAACCAGCTGCTAGAGAGGTTGTGTATGTGTAGGGAAAGATGCAACAATCTATATAGCTATATTACTCTGGATTTATGGCACTCCAATTCAGTCAGTGTAAACATTATGTATCAACTCTTCCTGCTGTGCCTCAGAGCAGAGTCATCACAGCTGATGGCTTTCTACTAGAAATAAAGGAGTATTTCACTGATACTGATAAAAGATGAGACGTTATCAGCTGCATCATTGGAATGACCCGTCAATGTTAACTGCCCGTTTTGACAGATGGTTGGTGACATTTCAGATGACTCTGGAGTTCCCGTAACTGCCGCAGATAATCCCAGAACAACTCCCCGACAGAACAAATGCATTGTCCTGGGTAGAAGTGTCTGCACAATAGACAATTGTTCTTCTCCAGCAGTGCAGACACATGTGCAAGAGCACGGGCCACAACACAAACAAAATGTTTGTAGGATAAAGCAGGAAAAAACGGATAATATTTACTGAAAATAATGTATGTTATTTTAATATTCACCACCTTGGGATCATTATTTATGAGACTTATCAGAAGCCTGGCCTAAAACAAAGCTGTAATGGTTCAGCCATAGCACACAACACAACTAGTACACAACGAGAACTAGACTGTTCAGCTGACTATTCATGTACATGTACACAATGTGATACCTCTGTTATAGCTGTATATACCAGTTATTTTAAAGGGGACCTGAACTCCTAAACTGAGGATAACAGGTGTGGCAAAAGTGGGTCAGTGGTAAGCACCTCCCTCCGGTGCCAATTTTACCCTATAGCTGCTCCTACTTCCGGTCAGATGTTGACTACATGCCTTGCCATGCTGGTCTGTTAATTGGCTAGATGCTTTGGTTACTAGAGATGCAGGATAAGCAGTCCTGTTAATGCAGAGTTGTTGACCAAATGATTTTCATTTAGTTTTGTGGCTCCTAATTAGGCTTTTAACTTGGACCAGTCAGTGAACACACAAGCACTTGATTTCAGTTTGCGTCAATACAAGGCAGGGCCGGATTATAAGGGGGGCGCAAGGGGCAGACGCCCCAGGGCCTCCACCACTTGCCCTGCAAAGGGGGCCTCCACCACTTGCACTGCAAAAGGGGCCTCCACCAACCTTTGGGTTATGGTCTGGCCCAGGAGGCTTTTCAGTCTTTTGTCGCCCAACTGGTTCTACTCAATGCAGGGGACTGTTTTCTGATGGGTAACTACACTACCCCCTCCACCCAGAATAGCAAAGCAGGTGTTCCCAAGCACCCTGTACCAGCACAAAGGGTGGCACAAGGGACTCGATCTGATGTTCCAGTAGGTAGGTGAGTGCCAGACAACCACCAATAAGTTACTTGGCTGGCCCATTAGTTTAAAATACTGTATCTGGGGCCTCCACCAGATTTTGTGGCCAGGGGCCTCCACCAAACTTAATCCGGCCCTGATATAAAGTAAGGAGTTTGGCGACAGTCAAATTTGCAGGCCATATCGTCCTTGAAAAGTATCTGAAAACGCTGCAATTTGGATTAGGCTGTGATCATGGACACCATCTGCATGAGGTTTGTCTAGGTTTCCTCCATATGCTCTGGCTGCCCCCTACTACATAAAACATCTGGATATCTGAACCAGTGTAGCATTGTGTGTAGAGATCTTTTTTTTTTTAACTTCATCCCAGGCTTGCTTGCTGATTGGAGGAAGGAACATGCTTCTCAGACTGGTAATGCTGATCAGTGTTTCAGTTCTGAAGCAGCAAGTGCTCCTCGTTTAGTGCTCATGGCAGAAGATTACAGGAGATTCATTTGCACATTAGTGCGCCGGATCAGATGTCTAAGAGGAAGGGTGAGAATAGCTTTTTATCCCACTTTATCTTTATCTGGTAGTATGTGGTGGGTTTCGGGGGCACAAGCTTGAATCAATCGACACACTGTATAATATGTGTCGCTATCATAAAATGATCAGATATGACATAGAAGACACAGATCCATGTACAGTAGGCACAGCTGCCTTTAGGGCCTGAGGACAGAAGCTGTAATGGGGGATGGTGAGCCAAAAAGAAAGGGGACCAGTGTGTCTAAGGAGTGGAGGAAACTGCCTGGTGCAGACTGGCCCTAGGAACAAGAGACCTTCTGTTCCCACGCAAGCCACACTCATAGAAGCCTTTTCATGGGCCGTGCAGCAAGACCCCAGCAAGAAATGGACATTCTCAGCGCTCCTTTTGCTACCAATTCTCAACTCAATAAACAATGAAGAATTCCTGAAAGTCTTACCCCTCAGTCACGCTGTATTGTGGAATAGGCACATGATTTTATAGGTCCCTGCGTCCTCATGACGGGCAGTTTATGGTACCTACCACAGAACCTCATCTGCAGTTCAATGTTCCTTTCGATCACTCTGCAGAAAGAAGGTGAGGCAGATTATGGCCCTTATTCATCAAGCGATAGCGCCAGGTAGTGTCCGACGAGCGCCAGGTAGCGGCAGCTAACGGCGACTACCGACTCAAGTACGCCCGGCGGCGGTCACAATGACGCATTTATCAAGCAAAATGAGGCTAGCGCCGGCGAGAGCGACGGCTAGCGCGGCATTCATCATGAAGCCACCTGGACCGAACAGCGCCGCTGCAAATTCCCTCACAGCGCCAGGTATGAGCTGTCGCTCCCTGGCGATGTCCAATGCATTTCAATGGAGCAATCTATAATAATTCATGATTAATTGGTAATATTTTTTTTTTTTTTTTTTTTTAATGTCAAAAAATCGGAGAACACTTCTGCAATGTTAGGATTTATTTTTAAGTAAAAAAAAAAAAAATATGTGCAGAATTGATCTAACAGGTCTGAGATTAATGTATTCATGATTCTAAACACATGTATAATGTTACATTCAAAAAATATGGTTGTTTAGGGGTTAAAAACTAGTTAATACAGATCGCCGCCAGTGCTCTGGGGTTTAAACAAGGAATGGACAGCGACAGCACATTCGGAGCGTGATTTGTTGATGAATATGAAGCTAGCCGTTCGCTCTGGCCATTCGTTGTCAGGCGCTCACATACAACGCTGGACCTGTGAAACAGCGACCCCCCAGCCCGTATTCAACATTACCGCACACCGACTGAGTCGCTGTCATCAAGCTAATGCCGGCCAAGCACAGCGAATACTGGCTGGCGCTGAAAAAATCACGCCACAGTCGCTCATCTGTCGCTACCTGGTGCTATTGATGAATCGGCCTCCCCATCTCTGTATTTTAGTATATAGCTGGAAATATTTACCCATAGTACAAACTGGCAGCATTGGAGGATGGTGAGGATGCTGCAGGCACCTTGTGGTAACAACCATTTCATGACTACAGGTCCACTTTAATAAACAACAGGAGACATGATGATTAAAAGAATCTGTAATGAACTAATTAGGGGGTGCACCGCCCGAATGTAACACAATCTGAATGTGTGCTCACCTGAAACAATATACTCTACAACACCTGGAGTGGACGTGCAAAATGCACACCTTCCTCCAAACGGAAGCACCACTGAAATCTCAATCAAAATGTAATGCTTTATTAGTACAAACATTAAAAATAGACATTAAACAACATACAGACACCACAAAACAATTTAAAAACAATCAGTATGACCAGAAACCATGACTCAATATAAGCTGCCCCCCAAAAAGGGCTATCCAATAATTATCTTGCCCATGGGTGGAAAAATGTATGTACAAAATGTGTGTGTGTATATATATATATATATATATATATATATATATATATATATATAATGCCCTATCCTATTGTCTTTATGTGCCGGTACAAAAAATGTAATAACCAATTATATATGTATGTGTGTGCTCCTCAAATCACATAAATATTACTAATAAATAATTAAAAAATTATATATATCAACCAAATAATCAAAAAATATATATACATAAATATACAGTGCCACAATAAGATTACTAAGTGAAATAAACCTATCTGTACTATAAACATGCAGCAATCCAAAAAGACTCAAATACTTAAAGTGCAAGTGCATACAAAAGAAAACAACCCCTCAATCCTCCTAATATTGCACAAAGAGCCCATACAGGTGTGGCTATAAATGTGAACCAACAAAATATGATACAATGCAAGTGCCGGTAGACAACACATCCAATATTATCTCACGTGATCAGGTATCACCCAGGGCAATGGTCCGGCCAACCTCAATAAGAACTACCCGCGCACGCAGCCCCCATGCTGCTTCAAGGGTCAGGGTCTGACATGATGATTAACCTAAACCCTGAAATCCCATGGTGGCGAATACACTGGCCAACCAGTGCCCGTGGCTATTTGCAATCAATGAGGTTTGCCAGGCAGTTGTACACGCCGCCATGCATGGAGCCCAGCACACCCAGCTGGCAAAGCACTATTCGCCACTGGCCATCATGTGAGCAGAATGAGTTTTCCTTCCAGTTTTAAAGTGAACCAAAACCCAGGATTTTTACTATCCTGGGTTTTGGTCCTTTCCCCTGGGGCCTCCCGATCGGGAGTGCCCCGTTGTGTGAAACCCCCCAGATCGCCGCAGCCAACTCACCTCTTCCCGGTCCCACGGCGTGTCTACGAGCTGACGGCCGCATCCTCTACTTCCCTCTAGCAGTGCACGTGCCCACCCCAGGCATTTGTGAATGGCCGCCGCAGATACCCGCCCTGTTAGAGGCAGGCAAAGGCTGCTGTTAGACGCGCCATGGCTTGACTGAGTTGGCTGCGGCATCCTGGGGGGCTTCAAACAGCAGGGCGACCCCCCGATACTGGTGCCCCCGGGGAAAGGACCAAAAACCAGGATAGGCAAAACTATTTTCGTTCCAGGGTTTTGGTCCACTTTAAACCGGACCTTCAGCGTGATTTAATGAAAAGGCCAAACCCTTAAAAAACTATTTCCCAGCATCTAAAATATAATATATTTTAAGTTTTTAGTCACTTATTATTCTCTCCCTCACTGGGCTGCAACTCTGTTCAGGACTCTAGGATACGGGCGCCGCCATCTTGACTCAAAAGCATCACACTTACTGAGGAGAGGAGAGCGGGATAAAGTACAGGGGGAGGGTTATAACTGTGCTTTGCACAGACAGCGCAAAGCTGGGGTCAGGGAAAGGACAGCAATCCCAGAATGCAGAGTGACACAGTCATATGAGACAATTCCTGTTTGCAGGCTGCCTGATGCTCCATGAGCTGCCATCTTGGATGTTTAAAGGCACATAACATGTAGTAGATGCAGGTAGGATGATTTTTAATGTGAGCAATCTGTATGTACAGGGTATGGGAAACATATAGGCTCTTATTTAGGGTGAAGGTCCGCTTTAAGACATTTGTGGGACACTGATTTTTAGAGCACACAATATACATGCTATTGTGGTGACCTCTGCCTTGGTCCTCCTTCTGAACGTATCTACAGTGATGAAAGGAAACTTCTAGCAGGTGCTGGATACAGCCAATATATCTATCCAGTCCTGCTTCTACAACATGCAGATTCACTTTAAAGTAGATCAGAACAGAATAGCAAGAAACTTTATGGAAAGACCCATGTGAGGCTTTATATAGTGGGCGGGGAGGCCGATTCATTAATAGCGCCAGGTAGCGCCAGATGAGCGACTGTAGCGTGATTTTTTTCAGTGCCAGCCAGTATTCGCTGTGCTTGGCCGGCGTTAGCTTGATGACAGCGACTCAGTCGGTGTGCGGTAATGTTGAATACGGGCTGGGGGGTCGCTGTTTCACAGGTCCAGCGTTGTATGTGAGCGCCTGACAACGAATGGCCAGAGCGAACGGCTAGCTTCATATTCATTAACAAATCACGCTCCGAATTTGCTGTCGCTGTCCATTCCTTGTTTAAACCCCAGAGCGCTGGCGGCGATGTGTATTAACTAGTTTTTAACCCCTAAACAACCATATTTTTTGAATGTAACATTATACATGTTTTTAGAATCATTTTGTAATATGAATACATTAATCTCAGACCTGTTAGATCAATTCTGCACAAATTTTTTTTAATATTTTTTTTTACTTAAAAATAAATCCGAACATTGCAGAAGTGGTCTCCGAATTTTTGACATTAAAAAAAAAAAAAAATTAATACCAATTAATTATGATTAATTATAGATTGCTCCATTGAAATGCATTGGACAATGCCAGGGAGCAACAGCTCATACCTGGCGCTGTGAGGGAATTTGCAGCGGCGCTGTTCGGTCCAGGCGGCTTCATGATGAATGCCGCGCTAGCCGTCGCTCTCGCCGGCGCTAGCCTCATTTTGCTTGATAAATGCGTCATTGTGACCGCCGCCGGGCGTACTTGAGTCGGTAGCCGCCGATAGCTGTCGGTACCTGGCGCTCGTCAGACACTACCTGGCGCTAGCCCGTGATAAATAAGGCCCTAGAAGAGACCAGATTTCAGTACACATTAGCCCTGTGTTCTGGAAACGAGAAAATATGTTCACAGTTTTGCCCAAACACACAGCTGACCCTTACTGTCCCATGATGTTAAATATCATCTTTAGTCTGTGAGTCCAGAACTCCACACCTCGGACAAAGCTGCCTGCTCGGCGGTGGCCCGGTTTAAATAAAATGGAAAAAGGTTTTTTCACCACCAAACCACCTGGCAGTTTTGACTGACCTGAAGGCTGCTGGATGATGTGTGCCAGGCGGCTGGTCCCATCCCTGGTGCCCCTGTGGCGTGCGGTATCTGAATGGGAGCATGCACAGCTGCAGTGAAGCTAGGGGCAGCATTGTGAAAGCCACTGGTAAAGGTGAGTTTACTGCCATCCGGTGTAGGATGCCCCAGGGACAGGCTAGCGGCTGGACCTGGAGTCTTTTACATTCCACAGCCGTCCAGGTCGGATTTCGAGACTTTTTTTTTACTAGGATTGTTAGGGGGTTAAAGTGGACCAAAAGCCATAATTTAACGCGGACCAAAACCCACTGAACTTGTGAAATACATTTGGCCAGAGCCTCTGCCGATACTCTCAGGGTGTAGAACTATGAGCAAAAAAGAGACCGCACTAACAAAATATAATGGTGTGCTATACTGTGCAGGGTGGATAGAAAAACCACATACACACAAGGACGGGGGGGCCCACCAACCCACAAAAGCACCACTAGACAATAATAGCTATACACAAAATGATCAAATGTATTATTACATATAACTACCTACATTGTATACACAATACCATATGACAATTTCAAAAACATATTAAAAAACATCTAAGACAAACTAGCATCGAGGAGGGGGCACAAGAAAAAGGGGAGGGAGGGGGGGAGGGCCAAGCTGACCCAATGACAACACTGCTATAAATACCTATCTGATGACAAAAGCTAACCTTAACTATACTAATAATCAATAATACAAGTGTACATAATATACAAACTTCATAAAAATAGTGCAATTAGTGCTTCACTGAAAATAATTATGCTAAATAATGTCCTAATATATCTATCACCCTACAATATACGTGAAAGCACAAATGAACACTGTTAAACCCAATACCTAACTTAAAGTGGACCAACACCCAGGATTTTGACTATCCCGATCGGGGATGCCCCGCTGTGTGAAACCCCCCCGATCGCCGCAAAAACTCACCTCTCCCCGCTCCCACGTGACCTCGTCCGGCCAATGACAGCGCTCAGAGCCGCTCTGGTATGCGCGTCCAAAGCCGCTTGGACGCGCATACCAGAGCGCTGTCATTGGCTGCGTCTCTCACTTCCCTCTAACAGGGAGCGCGCCTGCGCAGGCCATTCACAAAACAGCCGGCGCGGGAGCGCGCCCTGCTAGAGGGAAGCGAGAGACGCGGCCGCATCTCGCGCATGCGCCGCTGGATCGCCGGTAAGGTAAGGATTGTGGGCCTCCTGGGGGGTTCCTCCCCGCGGGACATCCCGATTTCGGATGTCCCGCGGGGAGGGATCTGATCGGTCCGGGAATCTTATAGATTCCCGGGCCGATCCTCCCTGGGTGTTGGTCCACTTTAAACCTAAAGTGAGGACTCACCAGGTGGAAAATATACCAACAAAGAAAAAATAACACACAATATAGACCAAGCAGGCTCACATAGACAGACCCCCCCTTCCTCACCTGCCCACACTCCTCACCACCAACGCGTTTCGTGACGTCACTGCGTCACTTTCTCAGGGTGCGTGACTTGTCATATGGTATTGTGTATACAATGTAGGTAGTTATATGTAATAATAAATTTGATCATTTTTTGTATAGCTATTATTGTCTAGTGGTGCTTTTGTGTCAGGGTTGGGTGGGTTGGTGGGACCCCCCCCGTCCTTGTGTGTATGAGGGTGTAGAACTAGAAATGGATATTTCCGCTTTTCGAATCGTCCTGGAACACTGATTTTTAGCTGCTCCTCTCCGTAAGATTACAGTCATTGTATTGGTGTGGCGATGACATCATTGCCACACACAGCAGTGGCAATGAATGGAGGAGGCGGAGCTTCACAGCTAAAAGAGATGCCATTATCTGGGATTAGAGTGAAGCAGAAGCAGTGAAAATTCGCAAAAAGGTGATGCAAGTTAAAAAATACCATTTTGTGAAATACTCACCTGTAAAATGGGTATTATAAGTATGTCACACACCCCGCTTCAGATATCCATAACACATGGGTAATACCGACCTGAAGGGGCGTTCCTGCAGAGATGATGCAAAGAGAAAAGCCCCTCCCTGATCCATAAATACCTGGGACCTCCCACTCATTACCCAGTATACAGAAGCAGTAAGTAAGGGACCAGGAAGAGGCAACAGTAAAACCAAGAACCACGCAAAATGCCCAATATAGAGTATCCAGAGTACCAAACAAGGGCGGGTGAAGCGGGGTGTGTGACATACTTATAATACCCATTTTACAGGTGAGTATTTCACAAAATGGTATTATTCTAAGTATGTCACACACCCCGCTTCAGATATCCATAACACATGGGACATCCAACAGCAGTGTCCATAAAAGGGCGGGAATCCAAAACAAGGTAACAAGGCACAACCTATGCCACAACAGTTTGTAAAACCAGGCGGCCAAAACCAGCATCCGCTGAGGCCCGAACATCAACCTTGTAAAACTTGGAAAAAGTGTGAACAGAAGACCAAGTAGCGGCCGTACAAACCTGCTCAACAGAGGCCTGGTGCAGGAAGACCCAGGACGCTCCAAGAGCACGAGTAGAATGAGCAGTAACACGAAACGGGGGACTCCTCCCCTTGGCAGAATAGACCCCAAAAATGGCCTGACGAATCCATTTACTGATAGAAGATTTGGCAGGAGGCAAACCTTTCCTAGGCCCAGAGGGCACCACAAAGAAGGCATCCGTCTTACGAAAGGAAGACGTAGCCACCAGGTAATATTTCACAGCGCGGACAACGTCCAAGGAATGCAACACCCTCTCCTTCTCGGTGCTAGGATTGGGACAAAGAGAGGGCAGAACAATGTCCTGATTGAAATGGAAAGCCGAAACCACCTTAGGAAGGAAATCTGGTTTGAAACGAAAAACAACCTTATCCTGATGCCTTTCAAAGTACGGAGCTTTAATGGATAAAGCTGCCAACTCAGAAACACGCCGAACAGAAGTGATAGCCACCAAAAAGGCCACCGTCTGAGTAAGGGACGACAAAGCAGCCTCATGCATGGGCTCAAACGGAGGCCCCTGAAGAGCAGAAAGAACCAAGTTTAAATCCCAAACCGGAACAAAAGGCTTCCTAGGAGGCCGTATATGCATAACTCCTTGGAAGAAGGTCTTGACTAAGGGATGAAGTGCAAAGGACCTTTGAAAGAAAACCGCCAGGGCAGAAACCTGCCCCTTTAAGGTACTAAGCTGGAGCCCCAGATCCAGACCATGTTGAAGAAACTCCAAGAGCCTGGGAATAGAGAACTCCCGGCAAGAAAGGGACCTACCCTCACACCAGTCAATATAGGATTTCCATGACCTATAATAAATGGTTGATGAAGACCGTTTCCTGGCACTGATAAGTGTCTGAATAACAGCATCAGAAAGACCTTCCTCTTTCAAGATAGTGGACTCAGCAGCCACGCCGTCAAAGCCAGCGATTGTAAATTGGGATGACGCAGCCGACCCTGAGTGAGCAGATCCGGACTCAGAGGCAGCACGAACTGGTCTTTTGCCAGCCTTACCAGATCTGCGAACCAAACGCGCCTTGGCCACCTCGGGGCCACCAGGATCGCTGATGCGCCTTCCAGCGCCAGCTTGCGCACCACCCTGGCTAGCAACGGGAACGGGGGAAACAGGTACAGCAAGCCCAGATCCCTCCAGTTCAGAGACATGGCAGCCACCGCCAGAGTCAGAGGATCCTGCGAGAGCGACACAAAAACTGGAAGCTTGTGATTGTGCCGAGAGGCAAAGAGGTCCACCGCAGGGAACCCCCACCTGAGACAAATCAAACGGAACACCTTGGGACTGAGAGACCACTCCCCCTGACGAGATGAGGCCCTGCTCAGCGAGTCCGCCTCCGTGTTTTCCGCTCCCGGAATGTAGACTGCTGAGATACACGGGACGTGGGCCTCCGCCCAGTCCAGAATCAAAGACACCTCCCTGAGGGCACTCCTGCTGCGAGTCCCCCCCTGGTGATTGATGTAAGCAACCGCCGTCCTGTTGTCCGACCGGACCTGAACTGACCGGCCCCTCAACTGATGAGTCAAGCGAAACAGAACCAACCTGATGGCTCTCAATTCCAGAATGTTGATGGACTAGTGAGCCTCCTGCGGACTCCATAGACCCTGAAACTGGCAATCCTTCCAAACACCCCCCCAGCCTGATAGACTGGCATCCGTGGTGACCATCTCCCAGCACGGGGCCAGGAAGGATCTGCCCTTCAACAGATTGACAGACCCCATCCACCATTGTAGTGAACGACGAACTTGAGGGGTCAACCGGAAATACTGGTCCAACGACAGTGGCGACTTGTCCCAAACCTTCAGCAGATGAAGCAGAAGCATCCTCATATGGAATTGCGCAAAGGGAACCGCCTCGAATGAGGCCACCATTAATCCCACCAGCCTCATCCCTAACCGGATGGACGGGTGAGGAGCTGACAAGAGTAGCCGCACTAACTCCTGGATCAAAAGAATCTTGGCCTGGGGCAGAAAAACCCTGGCCTGCAAGGTGTCCAAAGACATCCCCAGAAACGTCACAATCCTGGACGGACAAAGGGAAGACTTGGGGTGGTTGATCACCCAACCGAACCTCTCCAGAGTGGACACCACCACACCGGTGTCCGACTCCGCTTGGCTGAAGGAATCTGCCATAATCAGCAGATCGTCCAGATAGGGTACAATGCGAATGCCCTGAACCCTGAGCAGTGCCATCACCCCCGCCAGCACCTTGGTGAACACCCGAGGTGCCGAGGTGAGACCGAAAGGAAGAGCCACAAACTGAAAGTGACGATCCTCTACGACAAACCTGAGAAACCTCTGGTGTGCTGGAAAAATCGGAATGTGTAGATAAGCGTCTTTGATGTCTATGGACGTCAGAAAATCTCCCTGACGAAGAGACTGAATGGCCGAGCGCAAGGTCTTCATGCGGAATTTGCGCGGCCTGACAAACCTGTTGAGAAGCTTGAGGTCCAAGATAGGACGGATCGACCCGTCCTTCTTGGGAACCGTGAGCAGATTGGAATAGAAACCCTTGCCCTGCTCAGATGGAGGCACGGGGCAAATGACATCCATGTCCAGAAGACTCTTTACTGCCACCAGGAGCCCCTGTGCCGCCAGGGGCTCCGAAGGCAACCGAGACCTGAGAAACCTGGAGGGGGGGGCGGAGCTCGAACTCTAGCTTGTAACCGGAAGACACCACTTCCCGAATCCACCTGTCCAAGACTTCTGATCCCAAATCTGGGAGAAGTGCTTGAGCCGTCCCCCCACCCGCAAGGGTGAGGGCGCCCCCTCATTGCTGAGCTGGCATGATAGCCGGCTTGGGCTTGGAACCCCAATTGTATCCAGAGCGGGCACGTCCTCTGCCCCTGCTCCCCGAGTCACCTCTGGAAGAACGAAATGTAGATCCTCTTCCAGGTCTGGCCCCACGAAAGGAAGGGGCAGCAGTGGTCGCCCCCCGAAAGGAACGACGCTGCTTCTTACGCTGCGGTAGCCTACCGCCCTGAGTAAATGAGTCCAAGGTTTCTCCAAAGAGCCTCAACCCCACAAAGGGTAGGGCCGTCAGAGACTTTTTGGACAAAAAGTCTGCCGCCCACTGGCGCAACCATACCGACCGTCGAATAGTCACCAGTAAAGCCGACGTTCTACCACACATCATTAAGGTGTCATCCAGGGCTGTCAAGACAAAGGATAAAAACAGCTCACAGCGTTTGAGACTAATGAACTCATTACTCCCAGGACGAAGCCCGGAAGAGGTCAGCAGGTCCCTAACCAAGGATCAGGCTGCCAACACCATAAGCTCAGAGGCACAGACCGGCCGTATGGCCGACCCGACGCTGGTAAAACCATGACAAGCCATCTGATCAATACGTTTATCCTCCCCATCCTTGAGGGTGGAGCAATCCGGCCTATTTAGAACCGAGGAATTTGACAACCCCAAAACCGGGGCGTCTACCTCGGGGGGGAATGCCCAGCGCTTGACCGCCTCAGCAGGAAAGGGATAATTCCTATCCCACCCCTGAGGGATACCTGGTAGCCGAGCCGGCCTGTCCCATTCTTTGTCAATGATTTTGTCAAAATGCCGCTGCTTAGGAATTCCAAGCGCGGCCTGGATTCCTCAAACCGCTCACCATCCTGCTGTGATGCCGCCTCAGGAGGAGAGATATTCAGAACCTCCAACATCAAGGCCAAGGCTTGAGGGGAGTCCGCTGATCTTCCCAGCTCACTAAACTCGGCATCAGCGCCCGCAGAATGCTCATCGTCAGTAACCTCTGAACCGTCGGACACCTCTCCGTCCTCCAGAACAGAATAATCGGACCAGTCAAGATTATTAAATTCATCACAGTCATCCACCGGCGGAGCCGGAGACACATGTTTCCTCTTAGCCGGAGCCTAACGGGCAGCCGAGCTGGAAACGATCTTTTCAAGGGTGGCCAACCTGGCACACATTGCAGCTTGTAGATCCCTGCCCATGACCACGTCACACGGAGCACGCGTCAGGGTGGGAGGTGGAGATGAATCGGCCGGCGGTGCTGATCCCGTAGCCTGGGATCCGGACTGCCGCGCAAATGTTTGCTGTGCACAGGGAATACATAGCAGTACATCGTCCCCAGTAATAGAAACACCGCACAACATGCACTTTTTGGGATGCCCCGAAGGGGTGCCCGCCCCAGTATCAGGGGATGCCTCCATAAAGGTGATTTTGTGTGGTCGCTATGACCCAGGGAATTACGCCAGTAAGCAACCCGGGATGCCCCTTTAATGTCCCGAGTGGGAGGAATTTCTAATGGAACCCAGGAATTTAGGACCGGGAAAGACCCTCTAATCACAAAGATGAGGCTTCCCAGACGTCCTCCGCCTGAAAAACACAAGGGACCCATATTGGAGTAATGTCACCCAAGTAAAGGCATACAAATATATACATATATGAATCAACAAACATGGCCCACTGGGCCACTCACAGTTTGGAGCCAGGAATCCGCTGGAAAAAAACGCGGGAAGGATCCTCTGAGGAGAAGGCAGAGAGGAGGAGAAGAAAGTAGGCGTGGTCAGAAAAAGCGCGCGCAGCGCCACCACGCAGCAGCCCCCCCCCCCCCCCCACGTCAGAGACATCCATAGCGCACACTGCGCTGAGGTAAAGTTTAGGAGGGGCGGGACCGCGGCGACGCGCCGCAAGTCGGCCCCGCCCCCCCCCTCCATGAAGACGCCAGCGGGAACCGCAAGGTTCCCCGAGCGTGAACCGGCGCCGCCGCCGCCGCGCCGGTAATAAAGGCTCCAGGCGGGTGCCTCCGCCTGGCGGAGCACCCGCTGAGAAAACCCACCAGGCCAGGAAGGGGAATCGGGCCGCGGCAACGCGCCGCAGCCCGGCCCCGCCCCCCTTACACACAGGCGTGAGGTAATTACCTCACGCCTGAAGAAAAGTGAAGAAATAGTCTTAAGGTGGACCACAGTGAATAAACAAAAAACACATCCAAAGTGAAAACACAAACACACAGGGGAAAGGGAGAAGGGAACAGATAGGGAACCCCCACCCCCTAAAAAGAACTAAGGTGGGACCCCCCCTTTCCCCCCCCCCCCCCAGGGACAATAATCAGGGACGGGGCATCCCAAACCGGGATCACCAACCCGGAACCGCCGCCTACCCTCTCTGATAGGGTCTCACGGGGGGGAGCGCAGCTCCTCAGCACCATGGGTGCCCGTATACCCTCGCTCGAGCCCGCAGCCAAAGCTGAGGAGGCATGTAAATACTAAAGACTGGAACCCACTTGGTTAAAAGAATGGCCGAGCGGAAAAATATAATCAAATAGGCCGGGGGTTACCCTGGCTACCTGAACTCCCCCTGAGCAAGGAGGAGGCATCATCTTCTGACTTGCTCGCCGTCTTGCAGAGATGGAAAACTGGGTAATGAGTGGGAGGTCCCAGGTATTTATGGATCAGGGAGGGGCTTTACTCTTTGCATCATCTCTGCAGGAACGCCCCTTCAGGTCGGTATTACCCACATGTTATGGATATCTGAAGCGGGGTGTGTGACATACTTAGAATATGTGGGTTTTGGTCCGCTTTAATTGAAATCCCTAACCACCCAGACATCTTGAATCATCCTACTGGCAGACCTCCAGGAAGCCTGAAAACAGGCAGTATGTTTATTTAAATGACAACTAGCATTAAACACCTCCGAAAATGAAATGCTACCAGTTGTAACCCTCTTTTTTTCCACTTGAAGAGCAGAAAGTAACAGGGCTGAGCAGCCAGGCAGCATTAGCAATGTTCAAGCACAGGGCGATGTAGAAAATCACTAGCCCTGTCCCTTCAAAAGTTTCAGTTACATGCCTGTCATTTCCTGGTACACAAACATAGCTGTGGCTGTAGTTTAGGAAATGACAGGCACTAAAGTGAAACTTAAACCGGACCTTCACCATGATTTATTGAAAAGCCCAAACCCTTATAAGACGATTCCCCAGCATATGAATTTAATATATTTTACGTTTTTAGTCACTTATTTATTTGTCTTTCCCCCACTGGACTGCAACTCTGTTCAGGACTTTAGGATACGGGCGCTGCCATCTTGACTCAGAAGCATCACACTTACTGAGGAGAGTGGGATAAAGTACAGGAGGGCAGGTTATAGCTGTGCTTTGTTCAGACAGAGCAGAGCTGGGGTCAGGAAAAGGTCAGCAATCCCAGAATGCAGAGCAGCACAGTCAGAAGGCACTTCCTGTTTGCAGGCTGCCTGATGTCCCATGAGCCGCCATCTTGGATGTTTAAAGCCTCCTAACATGCAGTAGATGCAGGTAGGATGATTTTTAATGTGAGCAATCTGTATGTACAGGGTGTGGGAAACATATAAGATAGGCTCTTATTCATAGTGAAGGGCCACTTTAAGATGGGTCTTTCGACTGAATCAGAGCATTTTTCTTCAAGTAAGAAAAAAGTACAGAGGGGGTTTCTTTTTAAAAGTGGACCAAAACCCAGAATTTGGACTATCCTGGGTTTTTATGTCCTTTCCCGGGGGGTTTCACACAGCAGGGCATCCCGATACCCCAGGGGGAGGGAATCGATTGGCCCAGGAATTTTATAGATTCCCGGGTCGGTCGGAGTGGGTTTTGGTCCACTTTAATTAGTCATTTACTTTTTCTGTAGCCTGGTACTTCATTTTTACAGGTCTTTAATAATAGTTGTCGTTTAACAGAAAATCATCAGCGTAAAATATATTTCTACCCGGCTTTTTTAATAAAGTGGTCCTCTGCCCCTACATCCAACCCCCCCGCCGTGCCCCTGCCAACTAATTTCACTTCCCTACACTGTGATCCCTTAGCTAAATCCAGCCCGTGGCCACTGAAAATTATTCGGTCTGGTGGTTTTTTGCATTTCCAGATACCAATGGAAACCTGGTCCACATGACTGCCTGCAGCCAATCGCAGGCCAGAATTCGGGGAAAAGTTGGGATATCACATTAGAAGTAAGTAAAATCGGGCTTTGATGGGGTGTAGCAATCTGCATGCCCCCCACTGCGCTTAGTACATTGGTGTCCACCACCCATTTTTTACAAAAAAAAAGCGTTGGATCGCTTTAAATTCACAAATGAGGGGCTACTTACCTGCCCACCCTCATCTCAATCTGGCTAAATAGCTAAATACGCCTCCTACCACAATCCCTCAGCAGCAGCAGCCACATCTGGCCAGCATTCCTGTGCTGCCCTCACATTCCCCCCACCACCAGCCATCATTCAGTTCTCCAGACATACACATCGGCCCGGGAAACTTTACTGGTTGCCAGCCAACCTGTGGGATGTTCAAGAATCACAGGAACACAGACTCACTTTACAGCAGGGCATCCCAAACAGTGCAGTTTCTACAATAAATAGTGCCTAGTGGAAGGAGAAAATGTCTACCCCCTTGCTCACTCATCCTATGGTGCTGCTTCTGTCCCATACAGGTATGTGCCATGCTGTGCCTCTACCATAGCAGCAGGCAGTGCCCCCTCCCCATATAGGGGGATGTATTATGGCCTGAAATACTAAGTGGCACTGACCTGCAGAAAACATGATGGCTGTGATCAGGGGTGGACTAGGAACAAAAAGCAGCCTGGGATCCATAGGGCCCCAAGGAACTTCTCAGCTTATCAATGAGTGTGTTTTTCAGCTGATGCCATAGCATTGCAGCTAATCATGGGCAGGGGTAGATAGGTAATAAGTGACATTATTCAAGCTTTACTACTGTAGGGCAAGATACTGTGTCGGAGATGGATAGGACCCCCACAGTCATAATAATGGGGCTGTAGCATTACAGGGCCAGCTTTAGTGGCCCTAAAGCAGTACGGCCCACCAGGAATTCTTTCTGTGGCCAGTTCGCCCCTATCTGTGGCTCCAATGGCCTTGGTGCCCAGAGCGATTGCCCACCCCTGGAAACAGCCCTTATCCATACCTCTGAAGTGTCCCTGATTTGTAGGGACTGTCCCTCTTTTGAGTCCATGCCCCCCTGTCCCTGGATGTTCTTATTTGTCCTTCTTTGAGGTGTAACATGTAGATCTGCATCAATAAATAATTCATTTGCCTGTTCGATGCGTTTATATTGTTGTAACTGTTACACCCTATCTCCTATCTATCCCTCAATGAGGGAATGTGGCTTCTTTTACCAATTTTCCCTCTTTCCCACCCAGAAAAGTTGGAAGGTTTGCTCACCCCAAATCTGGCGGGCATATAAACCTCCCCTCAGACATCTTGCACTGCAGATCCGCTTTAAGCCAGTCTTGTGTGTGGACAGAAAGTGTGATAACAGATTCTAAATAGGGGGACGTTGGTTATTTTTATTCTGCACCCTATAGATAGAGAACATAAAAGAGTTGCTTGAGCTGGCTGTAAAGCGCATTTACCTCAGTGAGTATATGGTAAATGAGGAGCCCGGGTGACATGGCACACGGCCAGTGCCCTCCGTATATAATAGAGGGCGTCAGGTAAGCACTGCTTCCTTCCCTCAGCCATGTCTCCTCCCCTCAGGCGGCCGCTCGGAACATACAGGGTTAATGGAGGCAGGTGAGGCGGTAAGCCGCGGCATGTCCCCCTCCTCCCTCCCTCCCCCGTCGCTGTCGCACTGGCAGACAATTGGCCGGCGAGGGAGTCCTCTCGTATTTCATGGCGCCCTCCTCCATCCTCCCTAGTGTGAGGAGCGGGTGTCCCTGCCCCTCCCCGCAGCACCCTCCTCCTCCCCCTCCTCAGCTTTGTCCTCCCATTCTCCCGGCTTGGAGGAGGACAGCGCACTGCCTGCTCCGAGGTGACCTAGGAGCCTTCCTCAGGTGAGACCCCTGCCCCCTCCATGGTGTCCCCCAGCACCTCCCCCATCTCTAGCTGGGCACTCTCATGCAGTCAGTCGCCTTATACCTCTCCCCACATGGCAGGCGCCACACAGTGTGGGGGAAGCAAGATGGTGTGCAAATATGAGGAGAGGGGGGCATCCTGCTTCCCTTCATACCCCTAGTGCTGCCCCCCATCATTGTCCCATTGCAGTGACTTTATTCCCCTGTATTGCAGGTAATAGGGTGACACCGGTTCTATCCCACCTGAGGAAGCTGAAGCCCCCCTGTGCGGTGGCATGTGAGTGACGGATGCCCTCCGGAGACGCAATGCCAGTAAGTTACCAGCCTGACACTTGTGTCACTTTCTGAGGCTCCTCACATGCCTGCTTGTGTTGTTTATTTAATGTTGTGTTTACTTTTGGGTGGGGAGCGCAGATATTCTCAGCGCAGGCTATAGAAGAGAAGTCATGCGGGGTGACAGCGCGCCCAGTGCCACAAGGGCGACACAGGCTGGGGTGGGGGTGACTGCATACCATGCTGAGGGGCTGAGTTATTATAGCCTGCACATTTATTGCAAGGGGTGAATTATAGCAAATAATTCAGATCAGATATTAACCATGTCTATAGATCCACAGGGAGGGTGGAATTACTAAATGCTTATTGCATATTAAAATTGAAATTACACATCTGGTATAGGTTAAATAAATAATAACACCCCTCTCTCTGTATGAATAATGATTAATAGAAAGGGTCTGAAGACATTCATTACAGTCCTAGGTTTAGTAAATTATTTGATATTCATTTAGTTATCTCATATGTATGTGTGTGATTTGTGATTAATTAATAGAAAGCACATACAAACACCTAATAAAAGGGTCAAAAAACTTTCACTATGTTCAGAGGTTTAGTAAATGATTTGACATTTTTATTTAAATCAATGTCTTTCACTATATATAGAATAATTAATAAAAGTACATATACTGTAAACACTCCAAATGGTCTAAAAACTTTCACCACATTCATAGTTTATTAAATGATTTTACACTTCCTTGTGTAGATCTCTATATAACGCTCAGATATATATGCATAGAATAATGAACATCTAAACACTTAATAAAAGTGTAAAACACACACATACACACACTAACTATATATATATATATATATATATATATATATATATATATATATATATATATATATATATATATAATGAATGATAGAAAGCACATCTAAACACCTAATAAAAGGTTCGAAAACTTTCACTTCATAGGTTGGGCAAATTATATAAAATGTATTTGTCTACATATCTCTTTCTAAAAATATACTAATACTAAACTAATACTAAATACTACATTCAGGTATAAATATTTTATGAAAGGGTCTAAAGAATTTCACTCCATTTTTTTCTCTCTCTTTCTCACATTCTCTGTATATAGTAAAGCAGACATCACATCTCCTAGACTAGAGTCTTAGTAAATTAGAACAATATATTAGAACAAAAACAAGAGAAAGCAGACTTCACATCTGATTTTTTATATATTTGTATCTATACATTAATATGATTATAAAGATTTCCTATATAATATATATATATATATATATATATATATATATTATATAAACACTTCCTGTATGTTATACCCTTTATTAGTCTGGGATAACTATGTATTTGAGTCAATATCTATATACAGTACTGCAAAAGGTGTAGATATAGGCTTGGAATAACCACCTATTATCAGAATACAGATAGTTAGAAAGTGAACATCACATTGGGGACCCCAAAGCTTTTAGGTTTACTGAATAAGTCAATCTTTAGGACATGGCTCTCTGTGTGGTGTATTTGCTGGGTCTGTTTTTGTTGAAGAGCGGTTTGGCTCGTCCTGTGACTTGGAATTGGAAGATGATGCTGTATAAATCGATAATAACAACCATATATTTGAAAGCAAATAAAAAGGAAGTGGTGACTGATCAGGAAGTTCATCTAACAATAAAGCCATTGGTGATACAGGGACCAGATGGGGCAGGCTAGTATGTGGCATGAGAGCCATCTGTTAGACAGATTTAAGTTTCAGACATTTCTGTTTTGTTTTAGTTAACTATTAAAGTGGATCAACAGTCAAAAATGATTGCTTGTCCGCTTACTTCAACAGTGAATGGGGGGATCATCTAGTACAGTGTTGAGAGAATGTGGTGAGTCCATCTGCCTAGTATTGGGCCTGCTGCTAGGTTATACACAGGGGGCACCCTAATTAGAGTGTGAGATCTTTCTTAGCAATGTTAGCAGAACTATGGGGATGTGCCTAAAACTTTTGCATCAACCAACCCAACGCGTCTAAATGATTACAGGGCCGGCCATTGACCTTCCCCTGATCTGCAAAGCGGGATGCCCCGCTGTGTGAAATCTCCCTGCCCACTGCTAATTTCACCTCTTCTGGCTCTGTTTAGGCCCACATCCCCAGCAGTGAGGTGGGCTCACAGTCCAAAGATGCTGGGGATGCGGCGGCTTTCGCTCCCCATTGTTTACAGCGACAAGGGAGCCTCTTCCACTCACATTTGCCCTTAACAGAGTAGTTTGCTGAACATTATGTATGCACATCAAACAGACAGTTTGGTATGGGTGATCTGGGGGTTTCACACAGCAGCATCCCAAATCGGGATGCCCCGGGACAAGAAAAAAACCCAGAAAGGTCAAAATCCGCTTTCAATATATGTTATGTTGTGTTCAATAAGTACCACCTTAGTATATTGGTACTACATTGGGATGCCCCAGTGTGACACCCCAGGATTCCACGGTGCATGTGTGGACCTCCAGCAGCTTTCCTGGCACTCCTCTAGCTAATCTACCATCCAGCATATCTGAATCTTTGGCAGCGGCTGCTTCAGCAGAGGGGAGCGACCGCCAGGAGGCACTGGATCTCATTGACAGGCATGATTGGATGGAAACCTGCACTTGCGTCGAGGTATGTAAACAGGCGATTCCAGGGGCTTCACGTACATGGGCCCTGCAGGTAAGTAACATTTCTGGGTTTTGGTGTGCTTTAAATTAGATGTTTAGGTCAGGAGGAGGACACAACCACAGGTGAGCATGTGCTTGTGAAAATAGCAAAAGAAACAGGATGTTTTGACATGCAGGGCTGGGCTGGATGAGCTAGCCAGGTGAGGTGGGGTGAAAAAAACGTGGGGTGCCCAGTCTCATGCATCCGGGGGGGGGGGGGGGGGCAGTGCTGCAGGGCATATCAAATAGGGATGCCCCTGTGCCCTGAGGGTTCTCTTCAGATATCCCCTAAAGAAGCTCACAATTTGATTCCTGTATGTTACATTCTGGCACGCCTTTACAGTAAGGGCTATACATACCCCAGACAGAGATAGAAATACAACCCAGGAGCACGTGTAGAAACAAAGCTCCTTATCTCAGGTGGTCTAGGGGCGTGCTGTCTGCATTGGAGGGCAATCCACACTGATATCTGTAAATACGCTATGTGTTAGACAACACGTTGGTAATTATGGAAAGTAGGCGGCCTTAATCTCCCCAGCATGGTATAAAAGTGAGACGCAGCACAGATAAGTGCTCTGATTGAGGGTTAAAGTCAGCATTTGTGTTTTCTAGAAGTTGCTAGCCGTGTGGGTGGAAGTTCATTGTTGTGATGCAAAACAAACTGTTATTGGAGCTGATACGTGTCGGGCTTTTCTCTTGCTGGGAGAGCTTCCTGCTTCACACTTCGGCACTTCACCGGCATGGTACAGTATTCATTGGGACGCCTTGACGGGGCGATGATATGATCAGGGGTGTGGTGCAGAGCAGAACGGGTGTGTTTACTGCTGGAGCTGTTATGATGACAGGGATTAGAGGCTTGTGCCTACAGGTTAGTGCGCTAATGTTGGACTAATGCCTGCCAGGTAGTTCTGCCGCTGCGTCTGTAGGAGGGGTGTAAAAATGCAGTAGGTTCAGTTTCGCAATGTCAAGAGAATGACATTTCATAGGAGGATTTTGACAGGCCTTGAACTTTCGAAACCAAGTCAGGACAGCTCTGATTTACATAAATTCAACACTATAGTTACTTTAAAGTAGACACACAGAAGCAGTTTTACTTTTAGGTATGATAGTTCTGTAAAGGGTTGAAAAGTTGTTCATCTGCGACTGGAACAATTTAAACTCGCTTTGTGTGCCTTGTGTCCCAGTGGCTTGCAAAAAAAGGAAGTTAATGGGACAGTCCAGGCTGCCCAAAAATGAAGAGCCACCTGCCTGCCAGCAGGTTTCAGCTATATCATCCCTGGTTCTCAGCCTTGCTCAGTCTCATGCTAAATTCATATCAGTGTAGGGCAGTCTTGAGCAGTTTCATGATGCGCCCCTGCTGCCAAACAACAAGGGATTGTGTGCCATGATTGGGGCATGAGGGGAGAAGAAACCATAGGGCAGGACTTTGTAGGGTCGAGCATGGGGCTGGCAGGTAGGTGCCTGTTGGTTTTTTTGCCCAGTCTGGCTCCCCAGTGCATTTGGCTTCTGGTAATCCAGAGAATGAAGCTGCAGATACCTCATCTAGGATCCTTCCACAGCGGCTGTAGACCAGCCTGTCAGGCTCCTCAGGCCTGGGGTTGCACAATAATGCTAGCTGGTGAGCCTGATAGGCTGTTTGTGGTCAGGTGGGAAAAGGATTCCTGAAAAGGTGAGTAATAGTAGCCACATCTGGGGTCACCAATGCATAGCACAAGGATGCCCCACTGCTGCATAATAGGAAGTCATTTTTTACTTGACTTGGCCTCATTATAAGTCCTCAGAAAGCATGAGTGCAGACATCAGTTTAGGTTGTAAGTCCACTTTAAGTTCACAGCCAACTACAAAACGAAATCTGTCTGGTCATCCTTCCCAAATGCTGACTTTGTAACTTGAAACAACGCATAAGTATGTTGTAGCTCTATAATTGCAGCTGCCATCAGAAATTGTAGGTCTGCATAAAGTGCATCCACCCAGGTTATTCTGGGAAAATGATGCATTATCCAGCCCTTGGGTTAGCAATTGTGGTCTCATCTGCTTGCAAGCGAATGCTGTAATGGAGGTCTCGCTGTCCAAGATTTTCCAGATTGCTAAGGGACAAAACTGGTCATCTTCCAATAGTTAATATGGTCACAGAGGAACATTTTGACCTTAAAGACGAGTTATTAAAGTATATCTAGAGCACCAAAGCAAATACATTTTCTTCCATTGTTAAAACAGCAATTGGTTAAACAGACTCCCCAAACCATAAAAGGTAAACAAAATTAGCAATATTAACAACATGAAGTTTACATCTGGAAGCCAGTTCACCTCTGTTATTCCAGTTTCTACTGTCAAATGCTTTTTTGTTATCCCTTGGTTTTCTTGGTTGGATTGCTGCTCATAAATCATCAGTGCTGGGGCAACCGATTGCTTGGTACCTCGCTCTACATGCTGCCTGGAGAAGCCTGATATTCACCCTTTTTGTGATGGCTCCTGATGGCTGCTAGTCCCCAGGTTTCCTGGCCAGACAAATATACATTAATGTGCAAGTCTAGCTACTGGTGGTCGCCTGGGGCTGCAGTGCACTGTGGGCATCAGGAAACCAGCTTTCCTGGCTGGTATGTAGTGTGAGGCATCCAGCATTCAGAGGTGAGTGGAGACATTCAATTCAGATTATTGTGTGGCCTCTCCTGCCCTGCAAACAAACACTTTTATAGGTTTTTTTTTATGCAGAATTGTATGTGCAGGTCTGCCATTGCAGTGTCATTGTCACAATGTTAAAACTTGTATCGCATAGCTTCTGAGAAACAGACTTTTATCACATAGCTTCTGGCGCTCAACAGTAGAGAGCCCAGTTTTAGAGCGCCAACGCTGATTGTGTGTAGTTTGTTCTTTAATACCGGCTTCAGCGCAGAGTGCCGGTATTAAACTTACCTGGCGCTCGCTCGCTCGCTGCAGAGTTGTCCTGTTGTTAGATATAGCATAGAGTCTTGGGCGCCTCGACCCTGGGACACCACCGATCGTTCGCAATTCGCTCTGCAGTGAATCAGGGAGAGTGTTTCTACAGTGCCCACCAAACATCACA
This sequence comes from Gastrophryne carolinensis, assembly GCA_027917425.1. Lineage (NCBI taxonomy): Eukaryota > Metazoa > Chordata > Amphibia > Anura > Microhylidae > Gastrophryne > Gastrophryne carolinensis. Next base: position 421,043,284 of record CM051234.1, on the reverse strand, counting down.
TTTATCATTGCTGGACAGGATAGTACAGCGCCACTTGTCTGGCCGCTAAGCTAGGTCACAGCGCCCAACACCCGCTTGCAGCGTCTACTAGCGGTCACTCTAAGCGCCGCTACACAGACGCTCACATGGCAATACCGTGGCGCTAAATCAGCCTCCCCATGAATTAAATTCCACACAGCAGCATTATTTTTAAAGGGACTATTCTTTAGAGCTGGTCTTATAAACGGTGAACACACTAATTAAATGTGGGTGATGGTTCTACGTTTTTGGTCACAGTGACATATATAAGAAGGCCAGTTGTTGCCTGGGCAGCTAAGTGAGCTGAAATTGATATCATGACTATGGAGTCAGCTGTCTTGTGCTCTCCATTAGAGCAATTTTGGGCCTGGGGGGGGGTGGGGCTGAGGATGGATATTTTAGTACATTGAAAGGGCTGTAGGCTCATTGAAAGCCTTTTAGTATTCTAATAAAAAAGGTGCCTGATTGGGGGCTGATGCAGAGCTCTCATGTTATAGGTTATTGTACAGGCTATCGGCTCATCGCTGACATAAGAAGAGATGTGGATTGCTGTCAGTCCCATTTTGAATGTGAGCGAGAGAACGGTGCCTGTGTGCGGGCTCATAAACCAGTTTGTTCTGGACATTTACTTGGACACAGTGATTCCTTTCTCTTTATTCTGTATGAGGGATGATGTCACCGCCACATGTTCTGTTCTCTTAAAGAGACAGGAGGCTTCTGCATAATGGGCGAGAGACATGGCAGGGTGAGAAGGGTGATCTCATGCAAATGTGGACAGCATTAACCTTGAGAAGCACAATAACAATGGCAGATGCATGTGTATCAAGCTAACAGTAGGCTTTCAGTGTGTGGCGACTAATCCTGGGGCTAGGGTGTAAGCTTTGCCTGAACAACGCCATGCATGGAGGATTGTCAAGTAGCTGTCAGATGGGAATTCTAGGCAGCTCTGCTTTCAAATGCAATCTGCATTACTGAGGCTCTGGATGTGCCTTTTCTGATCTGAGATGTCCGGGGTAATGCAGGGTTAGTGCCTTGCGTGGGGATGGTTTGGGGCTGGCTATGTTTTTATTTAGATTAATTTATTTATTAATTAATGATTGCCTTTCCAGCAGGGTGATGTTGATTTGCTACCTGTAGTATTGTGACATGCAAATTGTAGTTTATAGAGGTTTCTTTGTTGTGGTGCAGTGTTTGTATTCTGTATTATTTAATAACTCCTTTAAATGGTTGTGTGTGCTTAGTATGCATGATACGGCTAATGACTGTCTGCTGGTCTCTGGACATTAGTATGTGCGTCAGTGGTCAGATACATCACTAACCTGGGAAATCTATGAGGTCATCACCACTCAGTTAATGGCTTTGGCTATAGTATGCTTCTTGGGCTGCCAAGTCTCTAGCTCTTCTATAAAGTACATTTAATCAAGCCAGCAGTTCTGTATATTGCAGCTGAATTCCAGGCACACAGGAAAAAAAATTCTCCTTATTTGCATGTTCAATATTTGAAGAAATCATCAATGCCTAAACTGCTTTCTTAAATGTCAGTCATTTGAAGTCAAATCATTTGCAAACTGCATCTGTGGGGCTAGGGCAGGCTGGCTGGGTGACATGACAGGAAGGCAAACTACAGAGCAGATTGCTTATGTCATTCACTGGAGCTGGTTACATAATAATTTGGGTTAAAGTCCGCTGGGCCGGACTGGCATTAGGGAGTACCTACAGCAAACACATCCTCCCAACAAATCAGGTATAGTAATGACTTGCCAGCCCAGCGAGTCGTCCTGCTACTATCACTTGCTGAGTATGCATGGAATCAGGCATGCAGAGCTGCTTCCAATCTGGGATGCCCTATGCAGCCAACATTAGGCAGTGACCAGAGGACTGCTACACAAACAACAATTCTGACATCTGTCACAATTTTCAGTCAAGAATTGAAATTCCTCATCCCAAAATAGGTGTTTTTCAACATTTATCTGTGCCCAGGTCCACAGTGGGTGACAGTCGAGCCAGTGGGTGACATGTTCCCTGGGCCAGACTTCACACGGCCCGCCCCCCCCCCCCCCCCATTGGCTCCCAAAGCCTGACAATGTCACAGCTCCCATTCAGCTGATGGACACTGGCATCTCTGCTTCATAGGAGTGTTTACTTGTTTAAAGTGGACCCTGAATAAAAGCCTATCTTATATGTTTCCCCCACCCCTACATACAGATTGCCCACATTAAAAATCATCCTACCTGCTCCTATTGCGTTTTTTTAACCTTTTAACATCCAAGATGGTGGCCCATGGAGGATCAGGCTGCCTGCAGACAGGAAGTGTCTTTTGACTATGCCGCTCTGCATTCTGGGATTGTTGTCCTTTTCCTGACCCCAGCTCTGCTCTGTATGTGCAAAGCACAGCTATAACCCCGCCCCCTGCACTTTTCACCCCTCCTCCTCTCCTCAGTATGTCATGTTTCTGAGGCAAGATGGCGGCGTCCGTATCCTAGAGTCCTGGACAGAGTTGCAGCCCAGTGGGGGAAAGAATAATAAGTAAGCAACTAAAAACTTAACGTTAGATGCTGGGGAATAGTTTTTTAAGAGTTTGGGCTTTTCATTACACGATGCTGAAGGTCCGGTTTAAAGGTAGGTTATAAGCATCTGGAGATTTGTAAAGACACAAATAAAAAATACAGAGCGGATGATGACATGCTGTGTTCATTGTTAGCAGTATCGTTGCAATGATTGCCATTCATAGTAAAGCTGTCCTGATTGCTGTTCCTCAGTGTCATGTGAATGTATCTTTTGTTTTTGCCCCCTCCAGGCACAGCTGGCTCAGGCTTTGTATGATAATGCAGCTGAGAGCCCTGAAGAGCTTAGTTTTCGCAGAGGTGACGTGATGTTGGTCCTAGAGAAAGATGCCCCCGCACTTGGCGGGTGGTGGCGTTGTTCCCTAGGAGGAAAACAAGGAATCGCTCCTGGAAATCGCTTGCAACTTCTTCCAGAGACAAACGGACAGGAAAGCGAATATCAAGCACCTCGTCTTATTGGAGCCATGCCAATGACCCCCAAGTTAAAGAGGTCTGAAGAAAAACAACAAGAGGAACCACAGGCTGAGGTAAGACAACACCAAAGCAACAACTTTGGAGATTTCTGACCCTTTGCAAAGCCCAGTCTGTAGACTTTTAAGAAATGTCACAATATAGTGAACAGTAAAGGGTGCTGGAAAATGTTAACGTCAACATAATGCTGGACCTTTCTTATGCGATGTAGTAAGCTTAGGATCAGCCTTGCATGCATACACTTCTGCAGTCCAGTGCTCGTCTGCTTCTCAAGTGACTGCCAGCCTTTTGAGTTTACAAGACTTATAATTTGCCAGCAGTCATAGGGGACAAAGACATGTGACCCGCTGTTTCTTTGCAACATTGCCGCGTTTGTATGGAAGCTTACTCTTAGACTTCCTACATAATTTCGCTGCGCAGGGATTTGGTGATTGAAGTATCACTCAAGGCCCCACAGCCCTACCTGGACCTAAAGTGACTTGACTTTTGATCTTCTTAAAGATACTAATCATTCTTAAGAATCGCTTAGTAGAAGAAAATGCATTCTTCTAATTATTTAGATTTAAAGAATCTTTGATGACACCAGTGCAGTGGTCAGAGGCTAGAAAGGTTGCAAGCAAACAGTTGCATGTGGGTGTGATTTGTGCCCCTCAGTAATCTTCACTAGAAAAGAATGGCTAGAAAGGTCCCAAATGAGTTAAAGTGTTAGCAGCAATCTTCAACAACAAAGCTGCAACCTGTCAAGCTGGACCTATTGATAGCCAAGCTTGTGTGAGGTCTATAAAACTCCAGGTGCAGACTTTGGTCCTTATTTATGAAGGAATAGCGACAGGTAGCGACTGGTGAGCGGCCGGTAATGACGGGCACCACCACGAGAACGCCGGCTCCCCACCACAATCACACATTTATCAAGCCAATCCTGCTTAGCGACTGAGATAGCGCCACTCATTCATCATTATTCCAGCCTCAGCCCACAGCGCCAGCTTCCGACCTTGAACAGCGACAGGTATGACCTCTCGCTACCTGGCGCTCTCCAATGCATTTCAATGGAACAATCTTTAAATATTAATAATTAATTGTTAATGTTATTCTAAGTATGTCACACACCCCGCTTCAAGATATTCATAACCTGTGGGTAATACTGACCTGTAGAGGGCGATCTGCAGAGATGATTGGAAGAAAGAAAGCCCCTCCCGGTCCATAAGTACCTGGGACCTCCCACTCATTACTCAGTCTTCATCTCTGCAGACGGCGAGCAAGCAGAAGATGATGTCTCCTCCTTGCACAGGGGGATTTCAGGTAGCCGGGACTACTCCCGGCCAGTTATTATTTATTTCCGTTCGGACTCATTTTTTTCCCCTTATTGATCCTGTATATTTACATGCCTACCCAGTCAGGCGAAGTTATATTAGCACCACGGGTGCTCAGGAGCTAGCTCCGCCGCGAGACCCTATATAAGAGGGTAGGCGGTTACACCGGGTTTGTGACCCCGGTTTGGGATGCCCTGTCCACTGGAAAATTTTTTCCTATTTGGCCCCTTTCCACCTTCCTAGCTTGGGTCGGGGGTCCTCTCCTCAGTTTTAGGTTTTATTCTTATGAATCTGTTTATTTGTGTGTGTGTGTTGTTGTTACTGTATCAGGGGGACTTCACTTTACTCACTGACAGACACCGCGGCCGCCATTGCCGCCGCGGCGCTGCTTTTTGCCTCAGAAGGCGGAGGGGAGTTTCTCCCCTCACGCTCTTCTGTTGGGGGCGGGGCCGGGCCTTCGGCGCGAGGCCGCTGCCCGCTCCCTTTACACTGAGAGCCTGCTGTAGCGTGGCTTGAGCGGGGAGCGGCTCCGCATGCCTTGCGGGCCGCTACCGCTTGTTTCCTGCTTATCCGGTGCCGCGGGTTGCCGCGACCCCGGCTCGCTGGGAGATACAGCGGAGGGGAGCTTCTCCCCTCGCGCGTTTAGTTTGGGGGCGGGGCCAGACTTTCGGCGCGTCGCCGCGGCCCGCCCCCTCTAATTCCGAGCACCGCTGAGGAGCTCGCTCCTCATAACTGACTTGTGAAGGGGGCGGAGCAGGTCAAGCGCGCAGTCCGCGCTGGCCACGCCCCCCTTCTTCGTCTCCCGCTCTGCTTCTTACCTCCGGCTGTGTGGACGCAGCGTCTGGATCCCGGAGGCACTGTGAGTGGCCCTGTGGGCCTTTTCCCCCCCTTTTTGACTCTGATACTAGCATAAGTTTTCTCATTGAGTCTATTTGTGTTTTTTAGGTGGAACCTTCAGGGATATTTAGGGGGTTTCTCCCGGTCCTAGGGTCCCTGGGTATTTGTATTATATTTTACAAATCCTCCCACTTGGACACTATAAGGGCATCCCGGGTTGCTTAGTAGCGTAATTCCCTCGGTCATAGCGACTTACTCAAGTTCACCTTATGGAGGCATCCCAGGATTCCGGGCTCCCCTCGGGACAATCCCGGAAGTGTTTGGGTTGTGGGGTATCCCTAACCGGGGATAATTTTTTCCTATGTATATCATGTGCACAGCAGACTATTACACGGCAGTCCGGACCCCAGGCGTCTGGGTCAGCACCGCTGGCTTCATCCCCTCCCCCTCCCATTTTGACCCGTGCACCGTGTGATGTTGTCATGGGGGGACAGTCGCAATCTGATGTGTGTGCCAGATTGGCCAATATTGAAAAATGTATTTCTACTGCGGTCGCCAAGAAGGCACCGGCTAAGAGAAAGCATTTGTCACTGGTCACTCAATTTGAATACGATGATGCGGATGGTCTGGATTGGTCAGATTATTCTCCCCCGGAGGAAGGGGAGTTATTTGAGGATTCGGATAATTCTGATGATCAGCAAATTGTTGGCGCTGATTCCGAACGGGGGTTAGGGAGTTCCTCGGATACTCCTAATGTTCTGGCTCAGATGTTTGAGGTTCTGGCTATTTCTCCTCCGGCGGCTGTTCCTCAACAACAAGGGGAGTTTTATGAGGAATCCAGGCCGCGTTTGGAATTTCCTAATCAAAAGCATTTTGATAATATAATTTCTAAGGAATGGGAGAGGCCGGCTCGGCTCCCAGGCATTCCTCAGAGTTGGGATAAAAGATATCCTTTCCCTGTGGATACGGTTAAGCGCTGGGCGTCCCCCCCCCCGAGGTGGACGCCCCAATTTTGGGGTTATCCAACTCAGCCGTTTTGAATAACCCTGATTGTTCCTCTCTTAAAGATGGTGAGGATAAACGCATTGACCAGATGGATTGTCATGGTTTTGCCAGTATTGGGGCAGCCATACGGCCTGTTTGTGCCTCATCACTGTTGGTGGTGGCTACCAGAAAGGTGGTCAGGGACTTGTTATCCTCTTCCGGTTTGGATCCGGACAGTGACAAATTTTTTGGACTAAAACGATGTGAAGTGTTTTTGTCCTTCATGTTAGCCGCTTTGGATGATTCCTTGATGATGAGTAGCAGAGCTTCTGCTCTAATGGTGACTATCAGGCGTTCAATTTGGTTGCGCCAGTGGGCGGCTGATTTTGGGTCAAAGAAGTCACTGACGTCTCTTCCCTTCGTTGGGTTACGGCTTTTTGGAGACAAATTGGACTCTGTAGCTAAAGGTGGTAAACTACCTCAACGCAAGAAGCAACGACGTCCTTTTCGAGGAGCGGCTTCTTTCACTCCTTCCTTTCGGGGATCCAGAGCGGGAAGAGGATTTGCCTTCCCTTCTACAAGAGGAGATTCCTGGAATAGGGGCAGGGGTCGTGCCCGTTCAGGATACAATTGGGGCTCTAAACCCAAACCTGCAGCCAAGCCTGCTCAGCAATGAGGGGGCGCCCTCACCCGTGCGGGTTGGGGGACGGCTGCGACACTTCTCCCAGGTCTGGATTCGGGAGGTCTCGGACAAGTGGATCCGGGAAGTGGTGTCTTCCGGCTACAAGCTGGAGTTCGAGTCCCCCTCCCCCCCCCGCGCGTTTCTTCACGTCTCGGGTGTCCCCAGACGCACTGGCCGCGCAGGAGCTCCGGGTGGCGGTATCGAGTCTTCTGGAAATGGCAGTCATTTGCCCAGTGCCCCCATTAGACCGGGGTCGGGATTTTTACTCAAATCTGTTCACGGTCCCCAAAAAGGATGGCTCTGTCCGGCCCATCCTGGATCTAAAGATTCTCAACAGGTTTGTCAGGGTGCGAAAATTTCGCATGGAAACGTTGCGTTCAGCTATCCACTCTCTTCGTCAGAATGACTTCCGTCATTCATGTCTCTGGCGAAGGACCCTCTGGCTCTTGCAACAGATGCCATGTCTCTGAACTGGAGGGATCTGGGTTTTCTGTACCTGTTTCCTCCGTTTCCCATGGTGGCCAGAGTAGTGCGCAAGCTGGCTCTGGAGGGAGCGTCAGCAATTCTGGTGGCCCCAAGGTGGCCAAGACAGGTCTGGTTCGCAGACGTGGTAAGGTTGGCAGAAGATCAGTTCGCTCTGCCCCTGCTGCCAGATCTACTCACACAGGGTCATCTACGTTACCCCAATTTACCAACGCTGGCTTTGACGGCGTGGCTGCGGAAACCTCCATCTTGAAGGAGGAAGGTCTTTCCGATGCTGTGATTCGGACTCTTATTAGCGCTAGGAAGAGGTCTTCTTCTTCCGTTTACTATAGGACTTGGAGGTCTTATATTGATTGGTGTGAGACTAGGGCCTTCCTTTGTAGGGAATTCTCTATTTCTAGAATCTTGGAGTTCCTGCAACATGGTTTGGATCTAGGGCTCCAACTCAGTACTCTGAAGGGGCAGGTGTCTGCCCTGGCGGTGTTTTTTCAAAGATCTTTTGCTCTTCATCCGTTGGTTAAGACCTTTTTCCAGGGGATTACGCATGTGCGGCCTCCTAGGAAGCCTCTGATTCCGGTTTGGGATTTGAATTTGGTTCTTTCTGCTCTTCAGGGTCCTCCCTTTGAGCCCTTGCATGATATTGCCTTGTCTTCCCTTACGCAGAAGGTGGCCTTTTTGGTAGCTATCACTTCTGTTAGGCGTGTTTCTGAATTGGCGGCTCTGTCTATTCAAGCTCCATATTTTGAAAGACATCAGGACAAGGTGGTTTTCCGTTTCAAGACGGATTTCCTTCCTAAGGTGGTTTCTGCTTTTCATCTAAATCAGGATATTGTTCTGCCCTCTCTGTGTCCCAATCCCAGCAACGACAAGGAGAGGGCCCTGCATTCCTTGGATGTGGTTCGCGTTGTGAAGTACTATTTGGTGGTAATGTCTTCCTTTCGCAAGACTGATGCTTTCTTTGTGGTGCCATCCGGGCCCAAGAAGGGTTTGGCGCCCGCCAAATCTTCCATCAGTAAGTGGATTTGTCAGGCCATTGTTGGGGCCTATTCTGCTAAGGGGAGGAATCCTCCTTTTCGTGTTACAGCTCATTCTACTGGTGCGGTTGGGGCTTCCTGGGCTTTTCAGCACCAGGCCTCTGTTGAGCAAGTTTGTAAGGCCGCTCCTGGTCTTCTGTTCACACCTTTTCCAAGTTTTACAAGGTTGATGTTCGGGCCTCGGCGGATGCTGTTTTTGGCCGCAAAGTTCTGCAGGCTGCAGTGGTTTAAGTTGTGCTTTATGCCTTGTTTTGAATCCCCACCCCTTATGGACACTGCTATTGGATGTCCCACAGGTTATGAATATCTTGAAGCGGGGTGTGTGACATACTTAGAAAAATACCATTTTGTGAATACTCACCTTCTAAAATGGGTATTATAAGTATGTCACACACCCCGCTTCAACCCGCCCTTTGGATTCTGCATCCTTCATATGGTGAACTTTGCGTTGTTATGACTTTTATTTGGCTCTTCCTGGTCCCTTACCTTACTGCTTTCTTTATACTGGGTAATGAGTGGGAGGTCCCAGGTACTTATGGACCGGGAGGGGCTTTCTTTCTTCCAATCATCTCTGCAGATCGCCCTCTACAGGTCAGTATTACCCACAGGTTATGAATATCTTGAAGCGGGGTGTGTGACATACTTATAATACCCATTTTACAAGGTGAGTATTCACAAAATGGTATTTTTTTTTTTTTTTCAATGTGAAAAAGTCTGTGACCACTTCTGCCATTTTAGATACTTTTTTTAAGGTAAAGAAAAAAAAAATTGTGCAGAATTGATATTACAGGTCTGATATTATTGTATTCATATTACTAAATTCTTAAAAAAAAATTTTTTTTTTTGGTTTCCAAAAATATGGTGGTTTGGGGGTTAAAAATCTACTTTTAACACATCGCCGCCAGCGCTCTGGGGTTTAAACATGCATTTCACAGCGCTTGAATTTTTTGAGCATGATTTTTTGATGAATATGGTGGGAGCCGGTCGCTCTGACCAGTCGCTATCATGCGCACCCATACATCGCGGAACCTGTCAAATAGCGACTCGTCGCCTTGTATTCAACATTACCGAGTCGCTGTCAACAACAGAACAACGGCCAAGCACAGCGACTACTAGCGGGTGCTGTGAAAATACTGCTACAGTCCCTCAACTGTCGCTACCTGCCGCTATTAATGAATCGGCCTCCCCAACTGCACCTGTACTCAGAAAGGAAGTTTATGTCATCACCTTCCATTTGCAGACCAGTGCCCCAAAACAGCTGGTGTCTCTTTTTTTTTTTTACTAAAGCCTTTGCCCCATATTGATAAAAAGACTAACAGGAAGCAGTATGAATGAGTGAATGTTAATTAGTTCAGTTGCAGCTAAATTGTCACATTAGGGCTGATTCAACACCATGAGTTTTTTTTTCTCATGTTTTTTTTGTGAGAATTTTTTTTTATATTTTTACCTTAGTACATATCAGCGCCATTTTAGCTGTGCACATTTTAAATAATTTGCACAACCCCAAATTATGCTCAGTTGCACTAAGAAAAAAAAATCATTAACCCTTCTAGTGCCAACTACGTGACTCTCACGTAGCTGCCTCTCCAACCGTTAAGTGCCAGCTACGTGAGAGTCACGTAGCTGACTTTAGAGGCCCATAAAACAAAAAGTAAAAAACATACAGACTTACCTTACCCCTCATTTGAAAGGGCCAGCGATTCTGTACAAGAATCCGCTGTTAGATCCCCCAGGCCTCTGATCTTCAGGAGGGGGCCCGGAATAGCAAAACCCCCCCCCCCGCCGGCGCCGACATCTGGAAAAAAAAAACAGTAAATGACATTTACTCACCTGGCAGCACGATGGCTCTCCCCGGGTCTTCTCTTCACCAGGGGGGCTCCGATCCCCCCCCCCCCCGGGCTTTCCACGCTGCTTGTGAGGGCCCAGAAACGGGCCATCACCATCCTCTTCGGCCGACGCTAGCCCCGCCCCTAACTCCGCCCACTTGATGACGTCATCCCGCTCCTCGGGTTACTGGCACCCGGGCTCCGATCTGTCAGTTGTCAGCAGCGATCGGAGCAGGGAGGGTGGCAGGCAGGGAGGCTCTGATCTCCCTGCCTGCCACCCTCCCTGCTCTGATCACTACCGACAACTGTCATCTGCAGCAGCGTGGGACACTGGATGGGAGGTAAGTATAAGTGAAAATAGAATAATAAAATATTTGTCTGGTGTCTTTTTTTTAACTTAACCCTTTGTGAATTGGTAAGGGGTCCATGAGACCCCTTATACCAGTTCACAAGGCTCTGGGTATGGCAGGTCACCTGCGGCAAGCGGGTGACTTGCCATAACCCCCAGCCCCCCATTACCTGCCTCCCCAACGGCCGGGGGGGGGGGGCAGAAGGGCCCGGGCCACGTGGCTATGTGGGCTAGTAGCCTGCAGGGCCAGGGGCCACCTGCGACCTGTTCTACAAGCCCCCATAGCTGGTCCGGGTCGGTAATGCTGGGTAAGGGGGACCCTATGTCATTTTTGGGGGGGATTTTAAGGGTTTTTTAACCCTTAGAATTCCAAAAAAGAAATGAGGTCCCCCCCCCCCCCCCGGGAGGGGGAACCCTATGTCATTTTTTTTTTATTAACCCCTTACAACTATGCAATCATATTGCATAGTTGTATCCTATCTGGAATCTCCTAAACTGCTGTTTCAGGAAAGGGGGTATACCTATACATATGTGGTACCATTGTAACCGGGAGAAATAGGGCTTTCACACGCAATAATATATATAAACTTACATTTCACCCAAAAGTATTGAGAATACACTAAAAAAAGGCCAAACAAGACATTTCATGTTGAAGCCCAGACTCTGCTGAAAAAAACAATATATAACAATATATAACAATATATAATTTTCATCGAAATCCCTGGAAATCCCTTCAAAAATCAAGGTTGCACACGTGTAGCGCAAAAACGTGAAAAGTTGTCTGGCAACAGATTGTGACAAAAAATCTCGGTAGGCCGGCACTCAAAGGGTTAAAAAAAATCCCACAAAAAGTGAGAAAAAATGTAATCTGGATTTTTTTCTACAGTGCAATTCATCTTTTTTAGCTGTGCAAATTTATAAAACATTTGCACATCTAAACATGGTGCTGAATTGCACCGAGGAAAAAATCAAGATAATTTTTTTTACTCACAAAAAAACGTGAGGAAAAAAAAAAACTTACTGTGCTGAATCAGCCCTAATGGCAGTTAGGTGGTAGTGCTCCCCTTTGCTAAGCTGTGTGTACTGTTACTGAACACATCATCGCTGAGGGCGGGGAGCAGTATGGCCGACTGCATCCAAGTTATATTGTTATGAATATTGGGCAAAGGCTTTAGTAAAAAAAAAAACACAGGATGTTTTGGGGCACTGGGCTGGGGAAGGAAGGTGATGACATAAGCTTCCTTCTATAGGTGCACTTTAAGGGGGCCGATACAGAGAGCAACCAAGAGGTTAATGCATGAACACAGATACTAAATCTAAGGGTTTTATGACTGAATGAACCAAGACAGAGGAAGTAAGAAACAACCAGGCATGCACACATGCTGGGAACAAAGGGCCTGCACCACCAGAGAGGCAGTAACACCCCCCCCCCCCCCCCCCCCCGCTTCATTCACCTAGCCCAATGGCAGGCATTGCTTTTACATTGACATTTTCTACTTTCAGTAGTCACAAGTCTGGCGGCTTGCGAACAAAAGACCGAAGGCCAAAATACAGATCAGCTACAGGCTGACAGACTGAGAAGCCAGAGGCCCAGACACAGAGCTAGCAAGCAAGATTAAAAAGACCAGAAGCCCAGACACAGAGCTAGCAAGCAAGATTAAAAAGACCAGAGGCCCAGACATAGAGCTAGCAAGCAAGATTAAAAAGACCAGAGGCCCAGACACAGAGCTAGCAAGCAAGATTAAAAAGACCAGAAGCCCAGACACAGAGCTAGCAAGCAAGATTAAAAAGACCAGAGGCCCAGACACAGAGCTAGCAAGCAAGATTAAAAAGACCAGAGGCCCAGACACAGAGCTAGCAAGCAAGATTAAAAAGACCAGAAGCCCAGACACAGAGCTAGCAGGCAAGATTAAAAAGACCAGAGGCCCAGACACAGAGCTAGCAAGCAAGATTAAAAAGACCAGAAGCCCAGACACAGAGCTAGCAAGCAAGATTAAAAAGACCAGAAGCCCAGACACAGAGCTAGCAGGCAAGATTAAAAAGACCAGAGGCCCAGACACAGAGCTAGCAAGCAAGATTAAAAAGACCAGAAGCCCAGACATAGAGCTAGCAAGCAAGATTAAAAAGACCAGAAGCCCAGACACAGAGCTAGCAAGCAAGATTAAAAAGACCAGAAGCCCAGACACAGAGCTAGCAAGCAAGATTAAAAAGACCAGAAGCCCAGACATAGAGCTAGCAAGCAAGATTAAAAAGACCAGAGGCCCAGACATAGAGCTAGCAAGCAAGATTAAAAAGACCAGAAGCCCAGACACAGAGCTAGCAAGCAAGATTAAAAAGACCAGAAGCCCAGACACAGAGCTAGCAAGCAAGATTAAAAAGACCAGAAGCCCAGACACAGAGCTAGCAAGCAAGAATAAAAAGACCAGAAGCCCAGACATAGAGCTAGCAAGCAAGATTAAAAAGACCAGAGGCCCAGACACAGAGCTAGCAGGCAAGATTAAAAAGACCAGAGGCCCAGACACAGAGCTAGCAAGCAAGATTAAAAAGACCAGAGGCCCAGACATAGAGCTAGCAAGCAAGATTAAAAAGACCAGAGGCCCAGACACAGAGCTAGCAAGCAAGATTAAAAAGACCAGAGGCCCAGACACAGAGCTAGCAGGCAAGATTAAAAAGACCAGAGGCCCAGACACAGAGCTAGCAAGCAAGATTAAAAAGACCAGAGGCCCAGACACAGAGCTAGCAGGCAAGATTAAAAAGACCAGAAGCCCAGACACAGAGCTAGCAAGCAAGATTAAAAAGACCAGAAGCCCAGACACAGAGCTAGCAGGCAAGATTAAAAAGACCAGAAGCCCAGACACAGAGCTAGCAAGCAAGATTAAAAAGACCAGAAGCCCAGACACAGAGCTAGCAGGCAAGATTAAAAAGACCAGAAGCCCAGACATAGAGCTAGCAGGCAAGATTAAAAAGACCAGAGGCCCAGACACAGAGCTAGCAGGCAAGATTAAAAAGACCAGAGGCCCAGACACAGAGCTAGCAAGCAAGATTAAAAAGACCAGAAGCCCAGACACAGAGCTAGCAGGCAAGATTAAAAAGACCAGAAGCCCAGACACAGAGCTAGCAAGCAAGATTAAAAAGACCAGAGGCCCAGACATAGAGCTAGCAAGCAAGATTAAAAAGACCAGAGGCCCAGACACAGAGCTAGCAAGCAAGATTAAAAAGACCAGAGGCCCAGACACAGAGCTAGCAAGCAAGATTAAAAAGACCAGAGGCCCAGACACAGAGCTAGCAAGCAAGATTAAAAAGACCAGAGGCCCAGACATAGAGCTAGCAAGCAAGATTAAAAAGACCAGAAGCCCAGACATAGAGCTAGCAAGCAAGATTAAAAAGACCAGAGGCCCAGACACAGAGCTAGCAGGCAAGATTAAAAAGACCAGAGGCCCAGACACAGAGCTAGCAAGCAAGATTAAAAAGACCAGAGGCCCAGACATAGAGCTAGCAAGCAAGATTAAAAAGACCAGAGGCCCAGACACAGAGCTAGCAAGCAAGATTAAAAAGACCAGAGGCCCAGACACAGAGCTAGCAGGCAAGATTAAAAAGACCAGAGGCCCAGACACAGAGCTAGCAAGCAAGATTAAAAAGACCAGAGGCCCAGACACAGAGCTAGCAAGCAAGATTAAAAAGACCAGAAGCCCAGACACAGAGCTAGCAAGCAAGATTAAAAAGACCAGAGGCCCAGACACAGAGCTAGCAAGCAAGATTAAAAAGACCAGAAGCCCAGACACAGAGCTAGCAAGCAAGATTAAAAAGACCAGAAGCCCAGACACAGAGCTAGCAGGCAAGATTAAAAAGACCAGAAGCCCAGACACAGAGCTAGCAAGCAAGATTAAAAAGACCAGAAGCCCAGACACAGAGCTAGCAGGCAAGATTAAAAAGACCAGAAGCCCAGACATAGAGCTAGCAGGCAAGATTAAAAAGACCAGAGGCCCAGACACAGAGCTAGCAGGCAAGATTAAAAAGACCAGAGGCCCAGACACAGAGCTAGCAAGCAAGATTAAAAAGACCAGAAGCCCAGACACAGAGCTAGCAGGCAAGATTAAAAAGACCAGAAGCCCAGACACAGAGCTAGCAAGCAAGATTAAAAAGACCAGAGGCCCAGACACAGAGCTAGCAAGCAAGATTAAAAAGACCAGAGGCCCAGACACAGAGCTAGCAAGCAAGATTAAAAAGACCAGAAGCCCAGACACAGAGCTAGCAAGCAAGATTAAAAAGACCAGAGGCCCAGACACAGAGCTAGCAAGCAAGATTAAAAAGACCAGAAGCCCAGACATAGAGCTAGCAAGCAAGATTAAAAAGACCAGAGGCCCAGACACAGAGCTAGCAAGCAAGATTAAAAAGACCAGAAGCCCAGACACAGAGCTAGCAAGCAAGATTAAAAAGACCAGAGGCCCAGACACAGAGCTAGCAAGCAAGATTAAAAAGACCAGAAGCCCAGACACAGAGCTAGCAAGCAAGATTAAAAAGACCAGAGGCCCAGACACAGAGCTAGCAAGCAAGATTAAAAAGACCAGAAGCCCAGACACAGAGCTAGCAAGCAAGATTAAAAAGACCAGAAGCCCAGACACAGAGCTAGCAGGCAAGATTAAAAAGACCAGAGGCCCAGACACAGAGCTAGCAAGCAAGATTAAAAAGACCAGAAGCCCAGACATAGAGCTAGCAAGCAAGATTAAAAAGACCAGAAGCCCAGACACAGAGCTAGCAAGCAAGATTAAAAAGACCAGAAGCCCAGACACAGAGCTAGCAAGCAAGATTAAAAAGACCAGAAGCCCAGACATAGAGCTAGCAAGCAAGATTAAAAAGACCAGAGGCCCAGACACAGAGCTAGCAAGCAAGATTAAAAAGACCAGAAGCCCAGACACAGAGCTAGCAAGCAAGATTAAAAAGACCAGAAGCCCAGACACAGAGCTAGCAAGCAAGATTAAAAAGACCAGAAGCCCAGACATAGAGCTAGCAAGCAAGATTAAAAAGACCAGAGGCCCAGACACAGAGCTAGCAGGCAAGATTAAAAAGACCAGAGGCCCAGACACAGAGCTAGCAAGCAAGATTAAAAAGACCAGAGGCCCAGACATAGAGCTAGCAAGCAAGATTAAAAAGACCAGAGGCCCAGACACAGAGCTAGCAAGCAAGATTAAAAAGACCAGAGGCCCAGACACAGAGCTAGCAGGCAAGATTAAAAAGACCAGAGGCCCAGACACAGAGCTAGCAAGCAAGATTAAAAAGACCAGAGGCCCAGACACAGAGCTAGCAAGCAAGATTAAAAAGACCAGAAGCCCAGACACAGAGCTAGCAAGCAAGATTAAAAAGACCAGAGGCCCAGACACAGAGCTAGCAAGCAAGATTAAAAAGACCAGAAGCCCAGACACAGAGCTAGCAAGCAAGATTAAAAAGACCAGAAGCCCAGACACAGAGCTAGCAGGCAAGATTAAAAAGACCAGAAGCCCAGACACAGAGCTAGCAAGCAAGATTAAAAAGACCAGAAGCCCAGACACAGAGCTAGCAGGCAAGATTAAAAAGACCAGAAGCCCAGACATAGAGCTAGCAGGCAAGATTAAAAAGACCAGAGGCCCAGACACAGAGCTAGCAGGCAAGATTAAAAAGACCAGAGGCCCAGACACAGAGCTAGCAAGCAAGATTAAAAAGACCAGAAGCCCAGACACAGAGCTAGCAGGCAAGATTAAAAAGACCAGAAGCCCAGACACAGAGCTAGCAAGCAAGATTAAAAAGACCAGAGGCCCAGACACAGAGCTAGCAAGCAAGATTAAAAAGACCAGAGGCCCAGACACAGAGCTAGCAAGCAAGATTAAAAAGACCAGAAGCCCAGACACAGAGCTAGCAAGCAAGATTAAAAAGACCAGAGGCCCAGACACAGAGCTAGCAAGCAAGATTAAAAAGACCAGAAGCCCAGACATAGAGCTAGCAAGCAAGATTAAAAAGACCAGAGGCCCAGACACAGAGCTAGCAAGCAAGATTAAAAAGACCAGAAGCCCAGACACAGAGCTAGCAAGCAAGATTAAAAAGACCAGAAGCCCAGACACAGAGCTAGCAAGCAAGATTAAAAAGACCAGAAGCCCAGACACAGAGCTAGCAGGCAAGATTAAAAAGACCAGAGGCCCAGACACAGAGCTAGCAAGCAAGATTAAAAAGACCAGAAGCCCAGACATAGAGCTAGCAAGCAAGATTAAAAAGACCAGAAGCCCAGACACAGAGCTAGCAAGCAAGATTAAAAAGACCAGAAGCCCAGACACAGAGCTAGCAAGCAAGATTAAAAAGACCAGAAGCCCAGACATAGAGCTAGCAAGCAAGATTAAAAAGACCAGAGGCCCAGACACAGAGCTAGCAAGCAAGATTAAAAAGACCAGAAGCCCAGACACAGAGCTAGCAAGCAAGATTAAAAAGACCAGAAGCCCAGACACAGAGCTAGCAAGCAAGATTAAAAAGACCAGAAGCCCAGACATAGAGCTAGCAAGCAAGATTAAAAAGACCAGAAGCCCAGACACAGAGCTAGCAAGCAAGATTAAAAAGACCAGAAGCCCAGACATAGAGCTAGCAAGCAAGATTAAAAAGACCAGAGGCCCAGACACAGAGCTAGCAGGCAAGATTAAAAAGACCAGAGGCCCAGACATAGAGCTAGCAAGCAAGATTAAAAAGACCAGAGGCCCAGACACAGAGCTAGCAAGCAAGATTAAAAAGACCAGAGGCCCAGACATAGAGCTTGCAAGTAAATCTGCTAACACATTAGCGGTACAGCAACATGCATAAAAAATAAATGATATTTTTCACTACTCTAATTTGGGCTGGTATGGTGTAGTGCTTGCTAAATCAGGCCCTTTATTGACAGACATGCAAAAAATAAGTTACAAGGAATTTGGACAGAGACAAAAAGAGACTGAAAAGAGGGGTGCAAGATCAAAACCCCATTTGCAAGCCCTAAACTGTAGCCTGTAACACCTTACAATTACAGTTGGTATCAAATTAATGTAGTAACAGCTTGCCATGTTGCAGACCAAATCTTGGCATCACATCGCAATGGTTATAGAAGTGAAGACTTGTGCTGGCCAGAACTGTAAAACATATGTGTGAAGCTACTGCTTCACTGGTGACGAGTGGTCTTGGATTGTCCTTTCTGTTCCAGGTCTTATTGTTATCACCAATCACCACTGAAGTGGCAAAAAGTTCAGAGCCACCAGTTGAGATAAAACTGTTACTGGGCCTAAGAACCTGTCCAGCCAAATGCTCCCTCATTGCTAACGCCATCATTTCCAGGACAGTCCATGCTAGCTAGAGTTCTAGCTGCCTGAGAAGCAGAATCTTCTTAACCCAAGCCTGGGGAAGATTGCAGTTTTCAGTCATAGTGATCCTCAGTGACAAAAAAGGGACTACTAATCAAAGCCAATTTGATCAGTTAGTACTGCCCATATGTAGAAGCCTGTCAGTGTATCTTCCACCAGGACACCAGGGGCAGCTAAAGTGTCATGCCTTCTGATAAGCAGGACTAGAAGTCCATTACAGTCATTCTTACATCTCCCCATGGACAATTCAGTGTCACATTTTTATTTACCCATCGATTTCTTGATGCTATAATAGATAGTTGCACATACTATTTTGTTCTTTCATTATATTTATATACACTTTTTTTCCTTGTTCTCACCATTTTTGTGCATACCTAATATTCTAAGTATGTCACACACCCCGCTTCAAGATAATCATTACATGTGGGTAGTATGGTCTGAAGAGGGCGATTTGCAGAGATGATTGGAGGAAAGAAAGCCCCTCCCAGTCCATAAATACCTGGGACCTCCCACTCATTACCCAGTTTTTCATCTCTGCAGACGGCGAGCAAGTCAGAAGATGATGTCTCCTCCTTGCACAGGGGGATTTCAGGTAGCCGGGTTTATTCCCGGCCCGCTTTTCTCTCTATTTCCACCCGGTTATGTTTTTTATAAGTCCCAATACACATGCCTCCCAGTCTAGGCTGTATCCCGGGTGAGGGTAGAATGGCACTTTTAGTGCTCTGGAGCCATGCTCCACCGTGAGACCCTGTACCAGAGGGTAGGCGGTTATCCGGGCTGGTGACCCCGGTTTGGGATGCCCTGTCCCTTGGCCCCCCTTTCCTGATGCCCTTCTCCTGTGGTGGTGGGGATAAAATGTCGGGGGCCACCTTTTTTACCTCAGAGTTAGGATTTATTTATTGTGCATTGTTTCACTTTAACAGCGGCGCTTGCTGCTACTGGCGCCAGAGCTGAGGAGAACTTTTCTCCTCAGAAGTTGTAGTTGGGGGGTGGGGCCGGCTGTTGGCGCTGGCTTGTCCCCCTGGCTTTACTGTTTTTTGTTGCGGTGACTACCGCAATGGCCGCGGCGCGGTTATTTGCGCTGGCGGTTCCATTAATCTTGTGAGGGGAGATCTCCCCTCACGCGCTGGCCACAGTGGGCGGGGCCGGGCGATTGCGCGTCGCCGCGGCCCGCACCCATTACATCCCTGGGGTCTTTGTGGTTACCGGCGCCGCGGCTGCTGTTCTTGCCATGGCGCCGGTATATGTGTGCGCTATAGTGTTTTTCTGAGGTAATTTACCTCACACATTTTGCCATTAGGGGCGCAGACCCACTGCGGAGCCCGCTTTCCGCTCTTTAAGGGGGCGGAGCTATGCATATCGCGCGCTCAGCGCTGGCCACGCCCACAGGCTCCTCTCTGCCTCTGTGAGCTGCGTGTGTGGTGGACGCCATTTACCTCACGCAGGAAGGCACAGTGAGTGGCCCTATGGGCCCCCTATATTTCTATATATATATATATATATATATATATTTTTTTTTTTTTTATTTATATGTAACCCTTTATATCCGGCAGTCTTTCAGGTAGAACGCCTTAGGTTTTAAGGGGTCTTCTTCCGGTCCTTGGGTCCCTGGGTTAAATTCCATGTTAAAATCCTCCCACTTGGGACAATTATAAGGGCATCCCGGGTTGCTTACTAGCGTAATTCCCTCGGTCATTGCGACTACATATAAGTTCACCGTATGGAGGCATCCCCAGATACCGGGCTCCCCTCGGGGCAATCCCGGAAGTCCATGGGCTGTGGGGTGTCCCTAACAGGGGATGATGTATTTCTATGTATACTAAGTGCACAGCAGACTATTACACGGCAGTCAGAACCCCAGACGTCTGGGTCAGCACCGCCGGCGTCATCCCCTTCCCACCCCGTCTTGGCCCGTGTCCCGTGTGACGTTGTCACGGGTGGGCAGTCGCAATCTGATGTGTGTGCTAGATTGACTAATATTGAAAAATGTATTTCTTCTGCGGTTGCCAAGAAGGCTCCAGCTAAGAGAAAGCATTTGTCACCGGTCCCACCGACATTTGAATATGACGATGAGGATCGCCTGGATTGGTCAGATTACTCCCCTCTGGAGGAAGGGGAGCTATTTGACGAATCAGATTATTCGGACGACCAGCTATTCGTTGGCGCGGACTCTGAGAAGGGGTCAGGGAGTTCTTTGGATACTCCTAACGTCCTTGCTCAGATGTTTGAGGTTCTGGCTATTTCTCCTCCAGAGGTTGCTCCTCATCAACAAGGGGAGTTTTATGAGGAATCCAAGCCGCGCTTGGAATTCCCTAATAAAAGGCATTTTGCTAAGATTATTTCTAAGGAATGGGAGAGGCCGGCTCAGCTCCCAGGCATTCTTCAGAGTTGGGATAAAAGATATCCTTTCCCTTCGGACACGGTTAAGCGCTGGACGTCCCCCCCCTGAGGTGGATGCACCAATTCTGGGGTTATCCAATTCAGCCGTTTTTGAATAACCCCGATTGCTCTTCTCTTAAAAATGGAGGGGATAAACGAATTGGTCAGATGGCTTGTCATGGTTTCGCCAGTATTGGGGCAGCCATACGGCCCTTTTTGCGCTTCATCTCTGCTGGTGGTGGCTACCAGGTCGGTGGTCAGAGACTTGTTGTCATCTTCCGGTTTGCAACCGGACAGTGACGAATTTCTGGGACTTAAACGTTGTGAGTTATTCTTGTCTTTCATGTTAGCCGCCTTGGAGAGCTTCTGCTCTGATGGTGACTATAAGGCGTTCAGTTTGGTTGCGCCAGTGGGCGGCCGACTTTGGGCCAAAAAAGTCGCTGACGTCTCTCCCATTCGTGGGGCTATGGCTTTTTGGAGAAAAATTGGATTCAGTAGCTAAGGGGGGTAAGTTACCTCAACGCAAGAAGCAACGACGTCCCTTTCGCGGGGCGGCTTCTTTCAATCATTCCTTTCGCGGATCCAGAGCAGGAAGAGGTTTCGCCTTCCCTTCCACTAGAGGAGATTCCTGGAATAGGGGCAGAGGACGTGCCCGCTCAGGATACAACTGGGGTTCATAACCCAAAACCTGCGAACAAGCCTGCTCAGCAATGAGGGGGCGCCCTCACCCGTGCGGGTGGGGGGACAGCTGCGACACTTCTCTCTGATCTGGATTCGGGAGGTTTCGGACAAACGGCTCCGGGAAGTCGTGTCTTCCGGCTACAAGTTGGAGTTCGAGTCCCATCCTCCTCCGCTTTTCTTCAGGTCTAGGGTGCCCCCGGACGCACCTGGCGCACAGGGGCTTCGGGAGGCGCTTTTCAAGTCTTCTGGAGATAGAGGTCATCTCGCCAGTGCCCCTATCAGATCAGGGTCGGGGATTTTACTCAAATCTGTTCACGGTCCCCAAAAAGGATGGCTCTATCCGGCCCATCCTGGATCTGAAGATCCTCAACAGGTTTATCAGGCTGCGAAAATTTCGCATGGAATCGCGTCGTTCAGCTATCCGCTCTCTCCGTCAGGGGGACTTCATGACGTCCATAGACGTCAAGGACGCTTTCCTCCATGTTCCGATTTTTTCCCGCGCACCAGAGATTCCTCAGGTTTGTGGTGGAAGATCGGCACTTTCGGTTTGTAGCTCTTCCTTTTGGTCTCACCACAGCTCCAAGGGTTTTTCACCAAGGTGCTCGCTGGGGTGATGGCTCTTCTTAGAGCGCAGGGAATTCGCATAGTGCCATATCTGGACGATTTCCTCATCATGGCATCATCATTCAGCCAAGCGGAATCGGACACCAGGACGGTAATATCCACTCTGGAGAGGTTCTGCTGGGTGATCAACTATCCCAAGTCCTCCTTTTACCCGTCCAGGATAGTATCCTTTCTGGGAATGTCTCTGGATACAGATCAGGCCAGAGTGTTCCTTCTTCAATCCAAGGTTCTTTTGATTCAGGAATTGATTCGGTCGCTCATGTCCATTCCTTGTCCGACCATTCGACTAGGAATGAGACTGGTGGGGTTGATGGTGGCCTCCTTCGAGGCAGTCCCCTTTGCCCAGTTTCACACGAGGATGCTACAACTCCATCTATTGTCTGTCTGGGACAGATCTCCTCTGTCGCTGGATCAATTCTTTCTGATGTCTCCCCGGGCTCGCCGACCACTCAGGTGGTGGCTGAACTCAACCAACTGTTGAAGGGCAGGTCTTTTCAGACTCCTCGTTGGGAGGTGGTCACCACGGATGCCAGCCTCTCAGGATGGGGGGGCTTCTGGAATGATCTGCAATTTCAGGGGTTGTGGGGACCCCTGGAAGCCCACGAGCCTATCAACATTCTGGAATTGAGAGCCATCAGAATGGTTCTTTTTCGTCTGACTCATCTCCTGCAGGGCTTGCCGGTCCAGGTTCGGTCGGACAATCGGACGGCGGTTGCCTACATCAATCACCAGGGAGGGACTCGCAGCAGGAGTGCCCTCAGGGAAGTGTCATTGATTCTGGACCGGGCGGAGAGCCACGTCCCGTGCATCTCGGCAGTTCACATTCCGGGAGTAGAGAACTCGGAGGCGGACTCTCTGAGTAGGTGGTCAGCCCGCAAGGGGGAGTGGCCTCTCAGTCCCAAGGTGTTTCGTTCAATTTGTCTCAGGTGGGGTTCACCGATGGTGATTGCCTTCCGTCACAATCACAAACTTCTGCCATCTGTGTCTCTGGCGAAGGATCCGCTAGCCTTCGCGACGGACGCCGTGTCCCTGAACTGGAGGGATCTGGGGTTTCTGTATCTGTTCCCTCCGTTTCCCATGGTAGCCAGAGTAGTGCGCAAGCTGGCTCTGGAAGGAGCGTCAGCAATTCTGGCGGCTCCAAGGTGGCCAAGACAGGTTTGGTTCGCAGACGTGGTAAGGTTAGCAGAAGATCAGTTCGTTCTGCCCCTGCTGCCGGATCTGCACACACAGGGTCATCTACGTTGCCCCAATTTACCAACGCTGGCTTTGACGGCGTGGCTGCGGAAACCTCCATCTTGAAGGAGGAAGGTCTTTCTGATGCGGTTATTCACTCTTATTAGCGCTAGGAAGAGGTTTTTTTCTTCCGTTTACTATAGGACTTGGAGGTCTTATATTGATTGGTGTGAGACTAGGGCTTTCCCTTGCAGGGAATTCTCTATTTCTAGAATCCTGGAGTTCCTGCAACATGGTTTGGATCTAGGGCTCCAACTTAATACTCTGAAGGGGCAGGTGTCTGCCCTGGCGGTGTTTTTCCAAATATCTTTTGCGCTTCATCCGCTGGTTAAGACCTTTTTCCAGGGGGTTACGCACGTGCGGCCCCCTAGGAAGGCTTTGAATTTGGTTCTTTCTGCTCTTCAGGGTCCTCCCTTTGAGCCCTTGCATGATATTGCCTTGTCTTCCCTTACTCAGAAGGTGGCCTTTTTGGTAGCTATCACTTCTGTTAGGCGTGTTTCTAAGTTGGCGGCTCTGTCCATTCAGGTCCCGTATTTTGAAAGACATCAGGACAAGGTGGTTTTCCATTTTAACCCGGATTTCCTTCCTAAGGTGGTTTCTGCCTTTTCACTTAAACCAAGACATTGTTTTGCCCTTTCTGTGTCCTAATCCCAGTAACGAAAAGGAGAGGGTCCTGCATTCCCTGGATGTGGTTCGAGTTGTGAAGTACTATTTGGTGGTAACGTCTGCCTTTCGTAAGACTGATGCCTTCTTTGTGGTACCCTCTGGGCCCAAGAAAGGTTTTGGCGCCCGCTAAGTCTTCCATCAGTAAGTGGATTCGTCAGGCCATTGTCGGGGCCTTTTCTGCTAAGGGGAGAAATCCTCCCCTTCGTGTTACAGCTCATTCTACTCGTGCGGTTGGGGCTTCCTGGGCTTTTCAGCACCAGGCCTCTGTTGAGCAAGTTTGCAAGGCCGCTACCTGGTCTTCTGTTCACACTTTTTCAAAGTTTTTACAAGGGTGATGTTTGGGCCTCAGCGGATGCTGTTTTTGGCCACAAAGTTCTGCAGGCTGCAGTAGTTTAAGTTGTGCTTTATGCCTTGTTTTGGATCCCCACCCTTTATGGACACTGCTTTTGGATGTCCCACATGTAATGATTATCTTGAAGCGGGGTGTGTGACATACTTAGAATAATACCATTTTGTGAATACTCACCTTGTAAAATGGGTATTGTAAGTATGTCACACACCCTGCTTCAACCCGCCCTTTTGTATTCTGGATCCATCGTTTTGTGAACCTTGCGTTGTTATGACTAATATTTGGCTCTTCCTGGTCCCTTACCTTACTGCTTTCTTTATACTGGGTAATGAGTGGGAGGTCCCAGGTATTTATGGACTGGGAGGGGCTTTCTTTCCTCCAATCATCTCTGCAAATCGCCCTCTTCAGACCATACTACCCACATGTAATGATTATCTTGAAGCGGGGTGTGTGACATACTTATAATACCCATTTTACAAGATGAGTATTCACAAAATGGTATTTTTTTCCCATTTGCTGCAAATTCTCACCCCTGTAGACTTAACATTTCTTTCTGGCATTTCTGGTATGCATAGCTCTTTCTGTACACCACTTCTGTGTTTTTGCTTTGTCTTTTTGCAAATTCCATGTTTGTGAATATGTGCAAAATGCTTCTGTATGGAGGAAAAATGTGCATTGTTTTTGCTGCTTTATAAATAAAAATGAATTCAGTTCTCTATGCTGTTTGCAGGTATATCAGGTTCCATCCATTGCCCGTCTGTGCATCTCATCATCTCAGGATGAAATCTACAATTCTCCCCGTCTGATTGAGGCTCCTCAGCCCTGTCCACAGGAGGTAAATATTAATATTAAATGTTCATTTAATTAATATTAAAAGTCAACATTAAATAGTCATATAAATGTGCAAGATAGCATATCCATCCAAGCTTGTTTTTTTACTAGAAAAAAAGAGAGGTGACACCATTTTTTTTTGAATGTATAATTCAGCTAACATAGGGAAGAACTACTTAAAGAGGAAAATCGGAGGCTGAGTTCCAGTCCTTGGGGCATCCCTAGTTGGGATGCCCCGCTGTGTGAACCCCCCCCCCCCCCCCACAAACCCCCAAAACACTCACCCTCTCCCAGAGCCCTTGTTGTGTCTGTGCGCTCCGGACAAATCCCCGCTCCCCGAAGGCCCGAATGGGCGGCACGGTCACGCCACGACTGCAAGGTTGGCCGGGGATGCGGCTGGCGGCACCCTAGCCTCCCTTCGCTGCCACTCAGCTGCCGAGTGACCGTGAGTGCGCTGATTGGCTCAGCCAATGTGAGACGGGGCGACCTGGGCAGGTACACACAGCAGGGCATCCCAATTCGGGATGCCGCCGCAGAGAGGAACAAAACACAGGAAAGTGAGATTCATGTGTTATCTTGTTGAGCTTGTCTGGATATGGTAACATTTCAGTGTCTGCCCAAGGCATTGCATGTCGGGTAAAATCATCTACACAGATCAGCAGACCTGCTATACCAATATATCACTATACCAGCACAGACTATCTCAGGGGACAGGCCATTAGAAATGAACATGCCACCCTTGCAAATGCAGAATGGTTTATGTCCAACCTGCCACATGATTGTTCTTCCTTTCAGTAAAAGAAAAAAAATAAGCTTGGCTGTTTTGTAATGCAAGGTGTATACACGACCCCTCCTCTTACGATCCAGCATATTTATGAGGATTTTAATTATTTGACCATTGTTTGAGATAAGAGCTGGATTAAGGTTCTGCCTAGTGAGAAACTTTGATGCATTTTGAATTGAAAATTTAAGGAGCCTATGAGCTATTTTAACATCACTTGATATTTGATACTTTGTTCTTTTTGGTTGTTGGTTTATTATATAGGTTTACGATAAACCGTCATCATTGCTGAGGGATGTGCAGTCTGTATCTGAAACATATGACAGTCCAGTAATGCGTGTGAAAGGTGTTGCTGCCCCACCACCAGAGGAAATTCCTGAAGATATATATGACGTGCCACCAGCTTTCCAGAATATACCATCAGATGAGGATGATGAGGGTATTTATTCTATGCCCTCTAACCTTAAACGAGTGTCCGGTCTCCAGAATCTCTACGAAGCACCAGAAGACATTTTTATTAGTGACACTAATGTGCCAGAAACACTCGAACCACCGCCTCCGACTCACCGTCTTTCAGTCTCCAGTACTGGCAGTGCTCGTTCAGCAGACTCTGGAGGAAGTCGAGAGTCTAGCCTGCCATCTCTTTTGTCAAGAGATACTCGTAGTGATGGAGTTTCCACAATGGAATCATTAAGATTGTTGCACCTGGAGCTGCAAAGGACAGTGGCACTTATGGTTGATAAGTTACAGGAGAGTTCAGGACAGGGTTGCTTAACATATCAAACTCAGGTAGGAGAAGCCCTTAAAGACTTTATGGGCTTGGCCCAGGTTGTTCTACTTCATTCCTGCCAAGCTTCAGATCCATCATTACACCGACAAATCTCAGGGCACCTAGAGAAATTGGAGCACGCCTTAGGGGCACTACAGGAAGGTCGTACTGAAGTTTCAGTGACTAATTTGATCCAGGAGCAGAGTGGGAGTATTGTAGCATTAGTAGCTGCCAACGCTGGCCTACTCTTCCCACGGCCAAGGCTCTCATCTAATGAAAGTCTTTCTCGACGTCCACTTCCTGCTCTGCCCACAGCTTCGCCTGCTATACATCGCAAAGGAAGCATCCAGGACCGGCCTTTACCACCACCACCCGTTATACACCGAATTCCTAGTGATCCTGGAGAGGAACCACACAGTGAATATGAAAGGATTCAATGTAGAGACAATCACTATGTTCATCTACAGGTAAAAGATCCTCTTCAGTTCTTTACAATCCAATTCTACTTTTACATTATAAGTTTGTTTTTTTAGACAACAATTATATGTTTTCTTTGCTGAGAATAACATTTCAGTATCTCCAGTACCATGTACACTTCCTGTTCCTGTGTCCCCTTACCCATCATATAAAATGTCTTACTAATGGCTCTCCCTTATTTTATTCCTAGGGTTCCGTCACTGCTCAGACAATACAGAAATCCAAAGACAGGCTGACAGATGAGGACCAGCGAAATTCCCAGGAAAAAAAGGTATTTAGAATTTCTATGTGTAGACAAAGTTCTACTGGTTAGAAGTGGTACCAGTGAGTTCAAAACTATCTTAAAGGACCCCAGCACTAGTGCGTTGCGGGTGTTGATCCTTGTCGCTATAAGACAGTCTGGGGGAGCATCCAGAATGCTGGAGCCCCCAGAACTCCCCACATTCTTGCCTTCTGCCTTAAGCCTCATAGGGAATCCAACACCGCCATTGGCTGCCTTGGTGCTCACGTGGGCAGGACCAGGCAGGCGTGAACCATGGGCAGCCAATAGTTGCACTCGATTTACATCGGAGGACTGAGGTTAAGGTAAACTACGGGCGTTCTGGGGGGTTAATTGTGGGAGGGGGGCACCAACATTCTGTGTGCCCCCCAAACTGTCACACGTGTGGGGGTCTGATTTAATAGTTTAGCCGCCTGTATCAAAGTTATAAAATGTCTTTCAGTGCATGCATAGTAAAACTTTTGTTACCCAGGGACGCAGACCTCTGGTAGGACTAGGGTATAAGTCGGAGCGGAGAACTCCAAATTCCGTATAAAATAGCGCCGGCTCCACAACATGTGAACAGGTACAGGGGCCCTTACCAGTTGCCTTGGACCCTTACCAGTGGGGGTCTTTTATTATAGAAGCAACATTTGCGGCACATAGGTCACATGTTATGCCCCAAACAAAAGGCAGGTCCATTACCCCAATAAGTGGGTTTGAGCATTCTTGTCAGCATCTCTAAATTGAAACCAGCCAAGGGATCATCCAGGTCTGTTTTGGCATGAGACTTGTTTATGGGACAGGCTGCTCATGTGTAGGTAGGTAGAGTCTCAATCTGCAAGACATATCTGCTTCCTGTCAAGCTATTGCTAAAACTCTCAGTCAATGTGTCCTGGTCAATGCCTAGCCCAACACTGCCCCACCATACATGCTCTATAATGCTCTTTAGCCCCATGGCCACACCCAGGGTAGCTGTCATATGCCACCACTAGAGACTGGTGACTGACCCACCACCTATTAGGATTTATTGGGTCCAGGGAACGTTGTAGGGAACTTTTTGTAAGGCAACAGCACAAGGGTAAACAGATTTACAGGCTTCTCCAAGGGAGAGAGGTTCCAGGAGACAACCTGCCTAGAGTGGTCCCAACCATTAACAAAAAAGCATACATAGGGAGCACAGGAAGAAACCCAAGTTGAGAACACACAGGATTCGAGAGTGCAGCAGTGTCTCATTTGTGACAAAAGGTGACAATTCCATACAGAAGACCACAGATGCTAGTGATACATCCAAAAATCATGTCTGTAAGGAGGAAATATCCAGACTGAACATGCTGCAGCAGCATGTCCTGCTCCTGTGAGACCCCAACTAAATCCTTAGGTATATGAAAGATGGGCAGGTCTGTGTACATACTCGATGCCCGTCTCATCATAGCTGCAGCCACCAGTAAATCCACATATACTGATTATATTCGAGGTACTCTTTCTGCTACTCTTGAAAGAAGGAGATATTAAAGAGGGTTTACCCTACTTTTTTGGAGATGCAAAGTCTGCCCTCCAAGAGCATCTGAAAGTCACTGTCCAGGCTGTCCTCCTAATAAAATCAAAGAGTATTTAACTTCCAGCCCACGGGTTCAATCCCACAAAGTTTAAAGAACAACACAGACAATATAACATACAGTATTTTGATTACTCTGAACAACCTTATAATTCTTTCATAATTCTGAAATGCTATTTGAAAAAAATACCTGCTTACTAGTGTACAAACTGAAATGGTTGAGATCAAACAAGGGTTCAGTGGCAATCATGAGACAGCAAGACTCAATAAACAAAACCTAGCAAAACCTGATCACACATTCAGCCTGCGTGTTACGCTGAGGTTTCTGTGGCACATTGTACGTTTAGAGGTGTTGTTGAGTGTCTGGTAATTAGTGAGCTGATATAATGACTTTCAGAGATGCTAGGCAGCACTTTTATTGCATTCATTCTTTTACGTAATTTGCTAGACCTAAAGTGGAACAACCCCCTTAAAGTGGAACAAAACCACCAGCATCTGGCTTTTCTCAGAAGCATCCCGATCCCCACAGGAAGCCCCAAAAAAAGCTTGCCACACTCCAATGCCGCATGCGTGGACTCTCATCCAATGATGTCATTCTGCTATTCACGTCTGCTATGACATTTGGCAGGTGGCTCTCATTGTTTACAAATGGAAGTTTGTGCTGCTGCATCACTTGCGTCTTGCGCTTGCACCCGCCCCAACCATTCAGATAGGCTAGGGCGGTAGCATGCACACACCCCATTGATTAGAATGAGAGCCACCTGCCGAATGATGTTGTCATAGCAGACACCTCTCATTGGACAAGAGCCCGCGCATGCATCGTTGGAGAGTGGGAGGTGAGTTTTTTGTGGCTTCCCACACGGAACAAAAGTCTAATTCTCGTTCAGCTTTAAGCCGCTTCAGTCCCCCTGAGGCATATGACTTGGGATGACAGCTGTGTGAACTCCCTGATCGCCTAAAAAACACTCACCTTTTCAGGGCTCCCTGTAGCTCAGACATGGTCCTGCGTCCAACCATTCAGATAACGTGAAAACAAGCTAAGTTGATGTGCACAGCTAAGGTAATCAAAAAAGGTGCCGGCTAGGGAGGGTACATAAACTAACAAAGTTCTGGGATTCTAGAATTATCCCAGAAAACCAACTCCCATAGAGAAGCACTCAATGTGTTAAAAATGTATAAAGATTATTTTATTAAGAAAATAGGCAAAATCCAGTACATATTGAAGACATACAAGATTAAAAAACATAAACACGACCATGAAAGGGGGACCAGACCATGAGTGACTAATCAATAAATACCGTATATACTTGAGTATAAGCCGAGTTTTTCAGCCCACTTTTTGGGCTGAAAAAAGCCGCCTCGGCTTATACTCGAGTCCAGGGGCGGCCACCGCCGCTCTCATTCATACAAACAAGCACACACATTCACACACTGACCGGCACTTCAGGCTGCTGCGCGCTGGTCGTCAATGGGCGGCGTCCAATGTTTTCATTGGACGCCTGCCATATGGGGCACGCCCACCGGCGACGAGCGTGCAACAGCCAGGAAGTGCTGGTGTGTGTGTGTGTGAGAACGGCGGCGGCTGGCAGCTGCGGAGGAGGGGAGGAGGGTAACCTCGGCCAAACCCTGACCCCCGACACCTGCGCGTCTGAGAGCGGCGGCAGCAGCAGCAGGTACCCACAGGGTTTCAGGGTGGGAAAGAGGGACAATTTTTAACTGAGGGAACATTCCTCACTAAGGAATGTATAGGAGATAGGGTGTAATACTTACAACAATAGAAACACTTTGAATAGGGAAATGAATCATTTATTAATGCAGATCTGCATGTTACACCTCAAAGAGGGACAAAGGAGAACAACGAGGGACATGGGGGCATGAGCTTCAAAGAGGGACACTTGGGTGGTATGGTGTGTGTGTGTGTGTGTGTCTCTTTCTGTGTGTGTGTGTGTGTGTGTGTGTGTGTCTCTTTCTGTGTGTGTGTGTGTGTGTGTGTGTGTCTCTTTCT